>CAXHSM010001376.1:13701578-14901578 GCA_964019185.1 Maratus speculifer | reverse complement strand
GCGGTTCAAAAAATCGCGAAAAAACAAATTCAATCAAAAAATTTTAAAAAAGAAAAAAAGGTACATTTTTTAAAAGATCTTGAAAAAAACGGGAAATATTGATAAAAGATCTTGAAAAAACGGCCAATTTTGTTAAAAGATCATAAAAACAGCAGTTTTTGTTAAAACATCGCAAAAAACGGCATATTTTGCTAAAAAAATTGGGAAAAAGCAACAAATCTCATGAAAATATAGCGAAAAAACAGAACTTTTCACAGAATTCTCCGTTTCATTGTGATTTTTGTACGAAATTTGTCGTTTTTCTCGCAAATCTTTTGATGAAATCTGACGTTTTATTGCTATTTTTTGACGAAAGTTGCTGTCTTTTGCGACTCATTTGACAAAATTTTTCATTTTATCGCAATTTTTGGAAGAAATTTGTCTTTTTTCCACGATCTTTTGAAAAAATCTGTCGCTTTGTGACATTTTTGGACAAAATTAGCCATTTTTTTGCAAATCTTGCCGGAAATTAGGGATGCACCGAATATTCGGTATCTATTCGGTATTCGGCCATGTTACCGAATATTCGGTTAGGCCGAATATTAAACTATTCGGTTGAGCCGAATATTCGGTATGGCCGAATATCAAAGTATTCGGCCGAATCCAATACTTAATAAAACCTTTTAAAAAAAGTTCACTATTTCTACTTTTAACTGTCAATTTTTTAATTTATTTTTAAAATAATTAGAAATGAAATCATTTTTAAATAAAATAGAATGTTTTTACATTATTTATTTGCTGTTTGTAAAGTATAACTTAAGAAAATTAATCATGAGAAGGATTAAAATGGTGATTTATTAGGATTTTCCTTAGGAATAAATTATGTGCTGATACAAGTTTCTAAATTTTGTTTAGTAAATAATCTGTTTCTTGCTTTTCCCCAAATGAGTCCTTTAAAAGAAAAAAAAAACTTTTGAGATTAGTAATAGCTATCAAGGCAGACAATTTTTGTTCATGAAACCATAATCATAATCAACTTATCGAGTCATAAGTACATTGTATTTCATCTCACTCTAGGTCAAAACTTGTGTGTTCGTTTATTACATTAACAATAAGAAATTTTCAACTCGCATTCTTTGATTTCTGTAAAATATGATATGATGGGAAGGATGGAAAATACCACCATTCATAAGCAAAGAACTATGAGCCAAACATACCTTTATTCAGAATTAAGTTGAAAGTATTTGTACTTTATATTGAAAAAAAATTTGCCTTGAGTTATTTAAAAAGGACAATTATCAGACTGTAAAATTTTTCTTTGGCCATTTTTTAATTATTCGATTTTAAAATGTTTGTTTTGATTTGTAGAAAATTTTATTAATTAAAGTTTCATAATTGCGCTTCTTAAATAACTCAAGGCAGATTTTTTTCAATACTAAATGCTCTTATAAAAAGCTCTTGCTTATCAAAATGTAAGTTTCTTTTATTAAATATTATGTAAAACTGTTTTAAAAAGTAACATTTTAATACCTTTAAATTTTGAAATATAAAAAGTATTTGGAAAGCCGAATATTCGGTATTCGGCCGAATAGTTAACTATTCGGTTGGCCGAATATTCGGTATTCGGCCCAACAATTACTATTCGGCTAGCCGAATATTCGGTATTCGGTTCACCTGTTGGCCGAATATTCGGCATTCGGTATTCGGCCAAAACCACTATTCGGTACATCCCTACCGGAAATTAGTCGTTATTTCGCAATTTTTAACGAAAATTGCTTTTTTTTTAGAGATTTTATGATGAAATTACCCATCCCATGCGTATGAGGCTATTTTTGCATTCTGTCGCCGATTTCTTGTGTAATTTACGCACTATAGCGCATTCGGATCATAGCTGGAGGGCTGCGTTTTTTCAAATGTGGGGCAAGAAGGGCACTATTTTTTTTTTTAATGAATGACATTTTTGGATGAGGAGCAAGAGGGGTGCTATTTTTTTAAACTAAAGGGCAGGAGGAGCGGAGCGCCCCCCCCCCCTGAAACTCTCTGGGGGAAACTCTGCCCATAGGAATAGCATTAGCTCGTGAGCGTTTTCTTGAGCAAGGACAGGGGCCTTAAGATGAAAGATCCTGAAGCATACCCACATTTGCTTTTCTCTGAAAAAGTTATAGAGCAATTTCCAGCAAAAAAATGGTGGAATCTTGCTAAAGTGAAGACATCAAAAAAGGATGGTTCATTATCTAATGGTTTCTGCGATTTTTTTAATTAAATTACACAGCTGTCCCCCAAGTTCTGCATCTATTGAGAGAATTTTTTGTCTGGAATAAAATCAGGAACAGCTTAGGTGCTGAAAAAGCAGAAAAATTTGTAAAAGTATACCGTTATTTAAAAACTGAGCCAAATGATTGGTAACTTATTTCATAAGCTAATAGTGTATTATTTTTTTGAATAATTATCTTATTCGATAAAAATGATTTGAAATGTTTTAAAAAGTTATTGCACAAATTTCTAATAATCATTCTTATTATATGTTGACTACCATACCATTTATATTAACAAATTTGCTTTAATTGCAGTCAATTTTACTGTAATTTACTGAACATTTTCATGGCAACAGTAAATAAAAAGTCACTAATTAATTATTAATTGTACATTTCATTTTAAGAATAGTTTTTGTAAAAAAAAAAAAAAGTTTTGGCAAAAGGCCGGCTTTTTCTAATAAAAGCTGGCCTTTTTAAAGTGGCTTAAACAAGAAAGCCGGCCGGTTTAAACCGGCCTGGCTAAAAGCCGGCAGCATTGCTGTAAAATGTCTTAAAATAAATGTATTAATAAATAAATTTTAAAAAATAAAACAAAATGGGCAATTTTCTCTTCAGATAATCTGTTTATTGCATTTAGAATGCATTTTTTTACACTGAGCACTCATATAAATAGTATTTCTTAAATATTTGAAAGAGTAGGAAATTTTGGGGAGAGGAAGCGTTTTTTTTCTAAATTTTGTTAAAATTAGAAAAACTAAAGAACCAATCATTTTTAAACTTGGATATAGTTTATAATTCGTAATAATATATAAATTCAGGGTGATTTGATTTTTGAGAGGAGGGGGGGGGGAGCTTTCTTTTTCTTCGGATCAGCTGTTTGTTGTGTTTTGAATACGTTGTTTCACTGAACACTAAAATATTATTTTTTAATATTAAATATTTGAAAGTGTGAGATTTAGGGAGAGGAAAGGAACTATTTTCTAAATTTTGAATGCACCCCTCATGTAATATATTGTTAGAAAACTCTATTGAAACTTATTCTGCAAATCGATGCCCGGCCCTCCCGCCCTCCTTCCACACACACTTTGTCCCCTAGGCACTTTTCGAAAGTTTAAGCATATACCACGTGCGACATCTCATTAGACAGGTCTATAAAGATTTATTCATATTATGCACGTATCAGATCAGGTGCCTATTTATGCAAGTAATTATTAATTTTCTATTAACAATTTTGGTTTGATAACTTAAGGATAGTATCTTTTAAAAGAAATATTAAACCAAAACCCTCTGTGCAATCTGCAATCACACTTACCCATTTATTTTTAGTTTGGTAGTCGTGTGACTGGCATTAATTTTACCATTAAATTCTTTCTGGTCATTCTATCTTTTGATAAAATTTTATGAAATTGTATGTATGTCTGGATAAAACTGACTTATTTTATTTTCTGAAAATTTTGAAGTGTTTACAAATTTGTTTACTCAAAAGTTCTTATGAAAGATTATTTCTAGTTGCGCAATAATCTAAAATGTTAAACATAATGTTGATTTCTGATCTTCTATCAAACTGATAAGAAAAAAAGAAATCCTTCAATAATACTGCTAACATTTTCAACTACGGTTTTTTTTTAATTAATTTTTAAAATGCTTTAAAATTTTAGTTTATTGCACAAAAGAAATTCAGAACAATATGTATTAAAATGAAATTTAAATATTCAAATTTAGATATTATTATATATGCATTTTGATTTCCATAGGATTTGAGTTTGACTATCAAGTTTGACACTTAGCGTCTTAGCCATCTTAATTTCTCAGTTTACTCTTAAAAGAATGTTCAGCTACATTTAATTTATGTAAGTACATTTTATTTTATTTGAAGTTTTATGAATTAAATCCTATTACCATAAAATCTGGCTAATTCCTCCTCCCCCCCCCCCCAAAAAAAAACTTTATTTTACATGTATTTAAAATGAGATCTCTCTGTAGCATGTATCTTGGCATGTAGGTAATTCCGCTTTACAAAACAAATATTTAGAAAATTGACAATCTGGGACATTGAAATTTTTTTATATGTATTAAAAAATTTCGAATTTTAATTTTTTTTTAAATTGAATGTTATCTATTAAATCAAAGTTATAACTTTGTTAAATTGAAAGAAGAATAAGAAAAATTTGCTAAATTGAGAAATTTAATAAATTGAGATTTGTTAAATCAAAGTTCAATTATATTTTGAAATCATAGTTACATCCAGAGTTGTATAATATAGACGCAAGCTGTGCACAGAAAATTTTAGGAAAGAAACAATTTTTATTTTTGTAACTTTTTTTAAGTACCAGAAAATTAAAAATATTCCCCTAATTTTATGTATGAATTATTTACTGTTACCGCTCAATTAAAAGCAGGGCCGATTTTCGAATTTTTCAAAAATTTAAGACATTTTATGCCGAAAACATTCAAAATTCATCAGTAAAAAATTTCAGATACTAAAAATTGTGAATATTGACAGTCGGTTGTCATAAAAAGTCATTTTTGTCAGTCGTTCACAGAAAAAATCTCCAATTTTGTCTAAATATCATTAAAAAAACACAAATTTTGTCAAAGTTCTGCAAAAACAGCACAAAAATCATCGACAGGCCAAGAAAAAAATAGAAATTTCATCAAAAAGTACTGAAAAAAAATCAAATTTCATCACACGATCTTGAAAAAAATTCGAATTTCGTCAAAATACTTCAGAAAAATCATGAATTTCAACAAAGAATCATGTAAGAAAGAGGGTTTCAACAAAGAATCTTGTAAAAAATAGAAATATTGGCCAAAGACTGTGCAAAAAACATGAATTTTGTCCATGAGTCATGTAAAAAACTCAATTTCTTCTATGAATCCTTCTATAGTAAAAAAAAACTAGCCTTAAAAGGAATGACTCCTGGAATGATGCTGATGTGGAAGATTTCCGGAACTAACGAATCCGGGTTGTCCACTCCTTCCATGAGTCGAATAGACCAATCAGGAAAGGGCTCCGTCTATGCATCGCCGTATGGGTTACCATAAAGAGAGGAAAGGTTACCATCGCCAACAATCGCCAAGTTTGTCGCCAACTTGGCGATATATCGCCAAATTTGGCGACCAAAATTAGTTGTCAAAAGTGACGCCAACTTGGCGATAACTGTAATATTTCGCCAAATTTTTAATTTCTTTACAACACCAGTCGTTTGATACATCATTTGAGAGGTTTGCAACTGCCTATTCATATAATGGATGCCTTGTGTGTTATCCCCCATTCTGCTCCCCAGGGGGACACATTTTTAATTTCTTTACAACACCAGTCGTGTTACACAAGATTTGAAAGGTCTGCAACTGCTTATTCATATTATGGATGTCTTGTGTGTCAACCCCACACTCTGCTCTCCCCAGGGGGGGGTGACATTTTTAATTTCTTTACAACACCAGTTGTGTGACACATCATTTGAAAGGTCTGCAACTGTTTATTCATATTATGAATGTGTTGTGTGTCATCCCCCACTCTGCCCCCCAGGGGGGCACATTTTTAATTTCTTTACAACACCAGTCGTGTGACACATCATTTGAGAGGTCTGCAACTGCTTATTCATATTATGGATATCTTGTGTGTAACCCCCCCCCCCTCTGCCCTCAGAGGGGATGCATTTTGTAATTTCTTTACAACACCAATTGTGTGACACATCCTTTGAAAGGTCTGCAACTGTTTATTCATTTTATGGATGTCTTGTGTGTCACCCCCCCTCTACCCCCAGGGGGGCACATTTTTAATTTCTTTACAACACCAGTCGTGTGACATATCATTTGAGAGGTCTGCAGCTGCTTATTCATATTATGGATGTCTTTTGTGTCGCCTCCCACTCTACTCCCCAGGGGGGCACATTTTTAACCTCTTCAGTCCTGGAGTACCCATTTGGGTACATTAAAACAAAAGCCAAAATTACACCCAAAATTTTTTTGTAGATGCATGGATTTCTGCTAGCACTATTCAGATACATCACAGTGTCCTATATTACCAATAAATGTGCTATATGTTTAGATGGAGGAACCATGTGACTTTGAAAATGGAATATTTCCAAGATGGATGACATAAACAATTTTCCAACGACTTCACGTCAAAGTATGTGAATAATACAAATTTTTGAGTGAATTAAAAACAATACATTGCATTTTTTATAAACTATAATGTTTCAAGAATGATTTGGAGTTGTTTATAAATGTTGTTCATATGTGCATGGATGTGAAAAACATCTGTAAATATATTGTACCCATTTGGGTACAATGGGTCTTAACTATACATTTCGAGCTAAAGAAACTAATTTTCTGCGTAACTATTGTGTACACTCGGTTATTCAAAAAAAATTTTTAGGAACGAATAAATTATTTAATTTAGTCTTACAAAACAATTTAAAAGGACTTTTTTCATTTTTTAAAATAATATGAAGTAATATACTGAATTTACTGCTAAAATATGTCATAATTTTTAATAACTTAAAAATTTTTTAACACGTTTTGAAAGGTTGTATAGTTGTACAAGTCCTCATGTATTAGTCAAAAAAAGTCTATAATAAATGATACTTTATTAGAAGATTATTATTAAAAGGTATGTAGTATTGTATAGTGGTATGTGTAGTAGTATGTGTATATTATCTGTGGCTTCCAGTAATAATCAGATAAGGCACATTTTTAATATTTTGAGTAATTAACGTTTAAAGTTTTTAAATGTCTTTTTATCATTACTTTTATAAAATAGATTAGAACTTAATAATTTTCATTACATTCAATTAGGATATAAGAGCTTCTCTTTTTTGCCTAAATAGTTATATAAAAATATTTTTTATTAATTGAGAACCAATAAAAAAAGATTTCAATTTTTAAATGAAAATTTATAGTCGCCCTATGACGGGAAGTATTCAATTTTCTTTTCAGTAATATGGCAGATTAAAGCACTCTTTTAAAGCTATATTTTCCCAAATTATCTCAATTTTTACAAAAATGTGCCATACCTGGTTATTACTGGAAGCCACAGATACATCAGATACATAGATAGATGCATAGTAGCAAGATATGCATTACAATTATTACAAGATGTGTATAATATTTTTGCGCAACACATAGCTTTGGGTAAAAAAATCATTTAAGTTGTTTAAATTGATATCACTTTTAAACAATAAATAGTTTTATTTTTGTAAAACAAAATTGGTTTTATTTGTTTAAAAAATGACATTTTTACTCAATTGCGACCTGATGTACCCATATGGGTACATAAATTTTAACTATTTTAAAATTTTAAAAATAAAAAAACTAATTTTATTTTCTTTTTTCTAAGCCTAAAAGCACCATAATTTGCTAATAAAATAATTTTTCTATGCAGCAGATTTTTCTCGGGACTGAAGAGGTTAATTTCTTTACAACACCAGTCGTGTGACACATCATTTGAAAGCTCTGCAACTGCTTATTCATACCATGGGGTATTGGCGAGCGCAGCAAGAAGGGGTAGCCAATAATTTGGAATCGCGAAGCGATTACGCGGGGGGTTGGCGAGCATAGCGAGCAGGGGGGCGGGGCCCCCCTAGTTGTGTAAAAAAAAGTTAATTTTGTCCATGAATTGCATAAAAAAAACGCTAATTTTGTCAACAGATGGCTTTAAAAACGCAAATTTCATCCATATCAAAATCATGTAACGCGTAATTTTATTAAACATTAAATTAACTTGCAGAAGGATGCAATAGGTGTCATCTTTATTTCTCTTTATAATGAATATTTGATCATACATCATTGATTATTAACTTGATGTTTGCTTTTAATATTTTAATCATTTTTAAAATCATCTAAATTTTTATTAATTTAGTTTATTACATATTTTAATATTTTGTTATATTTTAAGCACTCATTATAATTTTGATTGCATTATTAATTATGATGAAATTACTGTTTAAAAAATGTAAAAAAAAAAAAAAAAAAGCAATGACCAGAAATCCACACAACCTCTGGTCCGAAGCTGTGTGGATTTGAGGAAGTCTACTGTACTACTTATATTTGGAGTGCACAACCTTTTCTAGAGAATGACCACTTACAAATATCTCTGGGTGATCGAAGGCCATATCTAGGTTTATCCCTCTACGTTCACTTATCCAGTCAAAATATCCAATTCTGTTGGTAAAGATATATATCAACAGTTTTTACATTTGTATATATAGCAGATATTGTAAGGACTATTTTCTAGATGCAATAATATTCCTTAATTTTTTGGAAGACTAAATTTTGTTTTATTAAAAGTGTTAAAAAACAAACATGGCCAGTGCGGTAAACAAAATGTGAATTTTATTAACGAAGGCGAGTGTAGGAACTGATCAAGAAGATTTTTCAACAAAATTTGGATTTTTTTTTTCCTACCTAATCAATCGAATTTGTGCTTTTACAAAGCTGATCAAGAAAATTCACAAATTTTCCATGCCTGATTCACAAAATTTACAGTTTTTCCACACATGATCGATGAAATTCATGATTTTTCCAAAACTGATAGAAAGCGTCGCGATTCTTCAGAAAATGATCAGTGAAATTCACACTTTTAACGAGTGAAATTTGTGATTTTTCTTCGCGTGATCCACATAATTCACACATTTTCTGTGCTTGATCGATGAAATTTGTGCTTTTTCCGCCCTTGATAGATGAAACGCGCATTTTTCTGTAACGAAATTCGAGATTCTTAACTGACACTGCATTTTTTCTCCGGCGCTTATTGATGAAATCCGCAATTTTTTATCATGATAAACTGGCGAAACTCATGATTGTTCTGCTGCTGATTAAAGAAATTTTCAATTTTTCTGCTCATCATCAACAAAATCTGCGATTTTTGTGTCCTATCAACAAAATTTGCAATTCTTCTGCAATGAATCAACAAAATGCTGATTTTCTCCTTCTCAGTCAATAAATTTTGGAATTTATCTTTTTTTTTTTTTTTTTTTTTTTTTTTTTTTTTTTTTTTTACTTTATTGATGGAATTTGCGCTTTTTACGAAGCCAATCGACCATATTTGCAATATTTTCGTTTCCGATTGACGGTATTAGCGATTTTTCTGAGCCTAATCGATTAAATTGGCAATTTTTTTGTGCCCAGTCAACTAAATTTGCTATTTTTTCATTCCTGATCGACAAAATTCGCAATTTTTTTTGCGCCCCTTAGCCAATAAATAGCAATTTTTCCATGTCTGACCGACAATATTTTCGATTATTCATGCCCGATTGACAAAATTTGTGCTTTTTCATGCGGCAAACAGGCAACGTTTCTGCAGCCTATGAAAAAAAATTGCAATTTTTTTCACGCATCATTAAGAAAACTGACGATTTTTTTCTTACCCAATCAACGAAATGTGATATTTTTTCCCTTCTAGTCGATAAAATTCGTGATGTTTCCGTGTCTGATCGAAAAAATTTGTTACTTTTGTCTGCACTTCATCGGCAAACATTCGATATTTTTCCGCACTCGATTAACTGAATTCACGTTTATTATGTGCCGGTCATAGAAATTCACGATTTTTCTGCCCTGTTCAACAAAACTTGTGATTCCTAACTGACTGGTGACATTTTCCATTTTCTTACCACAAAATGACGAAATTTATGATTTTTTCTTGCTACAAATGCACAAAAATTGAAATTTTTTTCCTGTTACAAATTGATGAACTTTGTGGGCCTCAAGTTGTGCATCACTAACTTATATGTTAAATTACATTGGACTCTTCTGTCCGTATCGACACTCTCATATTTTTATCCATTACCTATAGTGTCCTTTTTAAAAAATTCACCTAATTTTTTTGTGTATTTCTTTTAAATATTATTCTAAGGATTAATACACTATGCTTAATTTTGATAATTTGAAGATCTAAAATGCTAAATACTAAGATATTTTAGCATGTTTTCTTGCTATTGCCCTGCTATTAGTTGGTTTTTCCAAATATCAAAGTATTCGTCCAAATTCAATACTTAATAAAACCTTTTAAAACACACTTTTAAAAACTTTTCACAATTTCTACTTTTAGCTATCAATTCATAAATATATTCAAAATAATTAGAAAGAAAATTATATTTAAATAAAATAATGTTTTTACCTTATTTATTTGCTGTTTGTTAAGTATAACTTATGAAAATTAACCATGAGAATGGTCATTTATTAGGATTCTTAGGAATAAATGATGTGCAGGTGAAAGTTCCTAAATTTTGTTTAGTATATAATCTGTTTCTTGCTTTTCAAATTAAAAGTCCTTGAACAAGAAAGAAAAACTTTTGAGATTAGTAATAGCTATCAAGACAGCAATTTTTGTTCATGAAACCATAATCATAATCAGCTTATTGATTTATAAGTACATTGTATTTCATCTCACTCTAAGTCAAACTTGTGTTTTCGTTTGTTGCAATAACAATGAATAATATACCATAACTATATTTTCAACTCACATGCTTTGGTTTCTTTAAAATATGATATGAAAGGAAAGGTGGAAAATGCCACCATCCATAAGAAAAGAAAACTATGAGCTAGACATTCCTTTAATCAGAATTAAGTTTAAAGTATTTGTACTTTATACTGAAAAAAAATTGCCTTGAGTTATTTAAAAAGGACAATTATGCAGTGGCGGATCCAAGGGGGAGATCACGGGGGTCATGACCTCCCTCTGAGCAAAGAAAAATTTTAAAGGAAATTTAAAAAATGAAGTATTGAATATTTTCAAATTCCTACCTTGTTTAACAATCAGAATATTTCCGACTCTTTTAAAACTGTACTTAACCCCAAAGTAGGTAATTTCTGAATATCAATAAAGCATTTTTTATTCTTAGATGCAAAATGCACTTATTCAGAACAAATGTAAATTGATTAACGTTTTCCATTTTTCAATAAAGGCAAAGAATCTTTCACAAAATCACCGTAAATTGTAGAATTTTAAATTGAATTTCAGGTTCTAACAGCCAATTGTTCTCTCATGATGGCTTTTTGTAACTGTCACGTTTTAAATATTTGCATAAACTACTCTTATTAAGAGACATGACCCCCCCCCCCGGCCCCTAAAAAAGGAGCCATGACCCATCGCTAAAAGGATGGCTGGATCCGCCCTTGCAACTATGAGACTGTAAAGTTTTTCTTCGACCATTTTTTCATTATTTCACTTTGATTTTAAAATATTTGTTTTAATTCATAGAATAAACCATGAAATTAAAAATTTCATTAATTAATAAAGTCTCATTGTACTTCTTAAAAAAACTCACAAAAGATTTTTTTCAGCACTAAATGTTCTATAAAAAGCTCTAGTTTATCAAAATATAAATTTCTTTTATTAAATATTATGTAAAATTGTTTTAAAAAGTAACGTTTTAATACTTTTAAACTTTGAAATATAAAAAGTATTTGGAAAGCTTAATATTCGGTATTCGGCTGGCCAAATATTCAGTATTCGGTCCAACAATTAGTATTTGGGTAGCAGAAGATACAATATTGGATTCACATGTTGACTGAATATTCGGTATTTAGCCAAAAGCACTATTCGGTGCATACCGAGTAATTTCTTAGGTCCCCCAGGTATTATATGAACAACAAAACAATTTTCCAGATTTCAGCTACTGCTAAGTTTGAATTTTAATTTCCTTCTTTAGGCCTTTATTGCAATTTTTTTAACAATGCTCTAATTGTATTGCAATTTTCTTTGACAGTTCTAGCATTCTTTAAGCTACTAAAAATTTTTCTTATAGCCAGCTATATTCCTGTTAATACACCTTTGTCCCCTATGCCTGGTCCTTCTTTATACTTCAGCTGACACCTTTTTGTATACATTTTGAATAGCCAGCGTTTTCGAAAAGTTCTGTTTACTCACTGCAGCTGAAAATTACAAATCACATAACTTTAGATTAGAAATTTCATCCCTTTATTAAACGTCATATTAATATTGATAGTAATTCATTAAATTTACAGGAAGAGGGGGCACTTTCCATCACTGGAAGATACATTCTTTCTCACATTTCTAAAGAACCAATTTTAACAGATTTGGTTCATTCAACTTAGATTACAATTCAGCTGCTTTCTGTATTATAAAAGTTTATCTTAGACTTCAGTAACCAACTTTTTAAAAACTTTAATGAGGTATTAGTTTTTCGTATTCTATGGATTACTACGAGGTTTGGTTCACTCAACTTTGTTTTTGATAGTCTCTGGTAAATGCAGAACATTTTCAGTACATGCTGCATTAGATAGTGGGGACCCATGTCATAGGTTAGTTCAGAAAAAAGGTTTATTACGAATGCACTAGACTCTACAGAATGTCCCTGAAACTAGGTTTAAAGATTTTTTTAAAAATATTAAATCATACGAAGTTTTAAGTTTTATTTAAGGAACCGACACTGGACAACGTCAAGCGGATCAGCTCGTTTATTTATAAATTCATTAAATATGCAATGCCTCATAGCAATTGATCTATAAATGAAAAAAAATCATTCATTGTCATCTTAATTTTAAAATAAACTGTGAAATTAAAGTGGAAATAATAAATAAAAAAGATAAACTACAGTTCAAAACTATTACTTTTAACTATCTAGGTACATTATATTTTTGTTATAAAATCCCATGATAGTCAAATAAGAATACTCTTAAGTCGTAAATTAAAATTATGTTTCTGGGTACATTCTTTTTCATATATTTATATATTTTTTTTTCTTTGCATATAGATATCAGATCTCTTTCACTGGGTATCTTTTTATTTTTTCAGTTTTGATTGCACTTTTTAAAAGACTTTTTTTTTTTTTTTTTTTTTTTTTTTTTTTTTTTTTTGTAACCACTTAAAAAATATAAATTGAAGCTTAATTAAAATGTATATATATATATATTGTACAAATATTGAAATGTAAATGAGAAATTTGGAAAGAATGATGCCATAGGTTTAATATTAGCTTAAATGTGGTTGTGTTATTCACTCCAACACAATTTCACATTTGAAGAAGGCCCGTAAGCAGAATCGACGCAACTCTGCGGCGCACGTTGCAGAGTATTTGAGAACGTCTGCAGACTATTTTTCTACAATTAATAGTAGTAATAATAATAATAATAATAATAATAATAATAATAATAATAATAATAATAAAAGCTTGCTAGAAATTATTTGCCATGTGCCATTGTAATACAATCCGCAACATATCCGACTGATGAAGTTTTGATTCACATTAATCTATAAATCGGGGACGATTCCGGGAAATTTAGGCAACCATTTCCAGAATTTAAAGTCTTAAATCCAAAAATTTGAACATAAGATGTGTCGTGAATTTCGACAAATGGTCCTCACCTCCACCCCCAAGAAAAAAATTAGTTAATTATTCTAAGAAATTTTGCTATTTTTGCTGTAGATCTCAGGGAAAATGCGAATTTTGTCAGAAGATCGCCAAAAATCACAAAATTTGTCAAAAGATCTTGAAAAAAAACAGCAAATTTCATCAAAAGATCATTAAAAAACAACAAATTTCGTAAAAAGAGCCCAAAAAGTGGCAAATTTCGACAAGATGTCCTGAAAAACCCACAAATTTTGCAAACAAATTGTAAAAAAATGGAAAAATTTTCAAAATATTGTGAAAAAACGACAAATTTTGTCAAAAGATTGGCAGAAAACGACAAGTTTTGTCCAGGTATAACAAAAAGAAAAAATCGTCAAAAGTTCACAAATTTGTCCAAGTGCTACGAAAAGAAATGGCAAGTTTCATGAAAGAATCCCATAAAAACGGCAATGTTCATCAAAAGATTAAAAAAAATGGTAAATTTTGACAAAAAATCCAAAAAAACCCCAGCAAATTTTGTAAATAGATTGCAAAAAAGGCAAGTTTCGTCAAAAGTTCACAAGAATTGTCAATTGTATAGCACCAAATATTTTCAAAAGATCACAGAGAAAAAGCAAATTTTGTCCAAGTATGACAAAAACACTCCGCAAACTTTGTGAAAGAATCGCAAGAAAACAGCAAATTTTGCCAAAAGGTGCCGAAAAAACAACACATTTCATCAAAAGGTCACGAAGAAGCAGCAAATTTCATCTGGGTATTATGAAAAAGTGCGAACTTTTGTCAAATGATCGCAAAAGAAACGCAGGTATCATGAAAAGAAACATCGAATTTCATCAAAGGATCGCATAAAAACACAAATTTTTTCCCAAGTACCACAAAAAAAGGTGAACTTTGTCAAAAAATCATGAAAAAATGGCGAATTTCGTTAAAAAGTCACAAAAAAACAACAAATTTCGTCAAAAGAACCCCCCAAAAAAATCCCCAGCAAATTTCGACAAGAAATCCTGAAAAAAACCCGCAAATTTTGGAAATAGATTGTGAAAAAAATGCGCATTTCTTCAAAATATCATGAAAACATGACAAATTTTGCCAAAAGATTGCTAGAAAACAGCAAATTTTGTCCAGGTATTACAAAAATATGCAAATTTCGTCAAAAGATCGCAAATTTTGTCGAAGTATCACGAAAAGAAACATCAAGTTTTGTCTGAGGATCACATAAAAACTGCAATGTTCGTCAACAAATCTCAAAAAATGATAAATTTCGACAAAAGATCTAAAGAAAACCTGGCAAATTTTGTAAACAGATCGTAAAAAAAGCAAATTTCGTCAAAAAATTGCAAGAAAACGACAAATTTTGTCTAAAAAATCAACAAAAAACCGCAAAAGGTAAAAAAAAATGCAAATTTAGTCCAATTATCACAAAAAAAAAAAAAAAAGCTAAGTTTATCAAAGAATTATGAAAAAAAGCAAATTTCATCAAAAGGTCGAGAAAAAAACAAATTTCAACAAAAGATCTCGAAAAACGACAAACGTCGTAAAAAGATTGCGAAGAAACTGGAAATTTTGACAAAATATCACAAAAAACTGCAAATTTTGTCAAAAAACACAAATTTTGCCAGTGGAGCGAGCACAAGAAAAAAAAAAAAAAAAAAAAAAACATGGTGTCGGGAGTGGATTTTCTCCCCTTTTGGACAATGTATGATGGTGTTAAAAATTCTGAGGGTTAAAGTAACTTATTTTTAATACTTTGCTTTTATGTCAATCATGAATACTTGGGAGATTTGATTGTATCTAACATAATGTGAGAGACTGGAAAGAGCCGTGTTGAATTCACACATTTCTTTGGGAGCGATATTCGTAGCTCCGGGTGGAGGGGCGGACACTGCACTTTTTGACCAGTGAAAATACTAAATTTAATTTTTTTTTTTTTTTTTTGGGGGGGGGGGGGGTATACCTTTATCTGGGTTACTCCCTAGGATCAACACTGGGAAAGAGTGCATTTGTCCTTAAGTTCTGCAGACTGTTTTTAAAGATTTTACTTGTGTTGCAGACTGCAGAAAAAATTTCTGCTCCTGGGAAAGAAGGAGAAAAAAAAATCTGTTCCTGGTGAATTTATTGGTTTTTAATGCATCAATTTTTCAAATGAAGCTTTTTCCTTGTAAAACTGAATTAAATGGATAGTGTTACTGTTATAATTGACTGTTTCTGCTGTGTAAAATGTGTTTTTTTTTTAATATGTATTTCTTTATTTTTAGATAAAATTATTTCTGCACAAACAATTTTATGTCTTAAAAATTTAATCCTTACATTTTAAAAATAGGTGGTGACATTAACCAGATGCTTGGAGCAATTCAATTGTACCTGACATGGAATCTTGATTCAAATTTATACGAAGCTGAAGAATCCTGCATTGGTGATCTTGAATGTAAAGTTATGCATTTGAAGAGGGAAAAAAATGTTTGTTTATACTTCATGAACTTTCTTCTGCAATGATACATATTGTTTGTAAATATTCAAATAACTATATCTATTGACTTTCTCCTAGAAGTAAAGAAGGGCAGAGTGCTTGCTCATAGGATTTTAGATTCTTATAGGATTTTTTCTCCTTTTATAGAGGCTAGAAGCATGCATTTTTCTAAATGAAGCTACAGAGAGGGTGCAGCACCCATCTAAAACTGTATGAAAAATAGAATTATGTTACAAGATAACTATTCTGATATAGTCTATAGAAATACATATATATGAATATATAAATTGTATTTTCAATAAATGGAGTGACATACCATAAACCAAGTGAATTGTGTTGCTATTTTATTTAGTCTGTTTCGTTTTCATTTGAAATTTACATGACTGCCATTGGTAATTATTTTCTCTCTGAAACTATTTCAACAAATTAATCTTCAAAGTAAATTATTATTTAGAAATATTTAATAATAATTTTAAAAAATCATCAGCGAGAATCCTGTCATTGGTAAATTAAGAAAAACAATATTTTTATATTAGCTGCATGCTAAAGACATTACTGTGCTCTTATTTTGTAAAGTGCTTATTTATGGAATATCAGTCAGAGGTGCTGAACTGTTTATATTGTTGTAAGTACATGTAAATTAATCTTCCGGGAATTGAATTATATGCATTAAATGTTTTTCATTATGCTTAAAATATTTTAACTTAAATTAAAAGTAAATTGGAATATGGGTTTTAAACAAATTAAATTTGATAGTATTTTTTATTTTTTATTTGATGATTGAAAAATTATGTACTGTTTAGAAACAATTATATTTTTGAAAAAATATAAATGAATTTATTTCATACATATATTGTTTAAAATTGTACTACTAAAATGCATAAAGCCTAAAATATTAAAATTGTGAGACATTTCATATGTAACTTACATTTGTACTTGCATTAGCCATAAAATCACAAGATCTGGTGATGCTTGTGACCCCAGAAGGGAAATTTTGTGCATGGAGGTTGATAGCCATGTTCACTTGCCCCAAGTAGTCATCAGTGATGTAGTTGAAAAAAAGAAAAAAAACAGGGCATATGCCCTAAGCAGAGGGTATATGCTCAAAACAGAGGGTATACCCTAGAGTGTATTTACTATGGCTTTCTTGAGAAACAGAGGGTATACGGTGGGTCCTCAGAAGGGAAATTTTGTGCATGGAGGTTGATAGCCATGTTCACTTGCCCCAAGTAGTCAGCAGTGGTGTAGTCGGGAAAAAAAAGGGCATATGCTTAAAACAGAGGGTATATGTTCAAAACAGAGGGTATACCCTAGAGTGTATTTACTATGGCTTTCTTGAGAAACAGAGGGTATATGGTGTTCCTTAAAAAAATCCAGAGGGTATACGGCATATACCCTCCACTATATCCCTGGTTGTCAGTCTCTCTTTCATTACAGTATTTGTGAAGCTTTCAAGATCACTAGGATGTTGAACGTCTCTTTTTTGGTTTTCACAAAACAGGTAAGAGAAATAAAGGTAATGGGTCATTGGTGACCTATCTTGGTTGATTTATTAATTTATTTTAGCAAAAAAGTAATATTTTAAATTTGTCTGAAGTGTGTATGGCATGTACACTGTATGATCCAATAGACGAAATTATCAGACTGTACAGTGCATACATGATTTGCATTTTTAAATTTATTGAGCTACATAAAGTAGATAAAAAATTTTGATAATTTTTCAGCTAATTCCATAATACTTTGATAATTTGCTTTGTTCAAGTTTTACACCATATCTTGCTTCATGTTTAAATTTTACTTAGTTTACTGCCAGTCAATTTGTTAAAATTTTTGATCAACAAAGAAATATAAATTCAGTGTGGAAATAAAGTAATTTATTAAATGTAGAAAGTCTGAATAACAATTTATAAATTAATTTGATCTATAATGTTCCTGAGAGATACTATTGCTATAAAGTTAGAATTTTTGAAAATTTTTAATTCCAATTTTGAATGATAGAACATACATAAACCTGCAATAATTGTCTGTTGCAGACTTAAAAAAAAAAAAAAAAAAAAAAAAAAAAAAAAAAAAAAAAAAAAAAAAAAACCTTCATTTTCGAAAACGGTTTCGAAAATGAAAGTACCTTTATTAAAAAATCTGTAATAAAAAAAATACAAAATAGTCCTATTAGAAAACAAGTTCAGCTATCCTATATGCAGAAAAAAAAATCTCTAAAATATTTAAATTTAAGTGAAATTCAAAAATAGCTTGCACATAAATTTAACATTATGAATGGGTGTTTTCGAATGAGTGACGTGTCCCCTTCATTTACTTGAAAATGTCGGCTTTGTAATGCTATGGATAGGTTATTTTTGAATTTCTCGTTTAAATTTAAATATTTTTTTAATGACCTTTTCTGCATAGGAAACTGACGTCGATCTCTAATATCATATCACTAGTTTTACTTCTTGGATTTTGGTACCAAATTTTTTTTAGTAAAGGTATTTACACTTTCGGAACCGGTTTCGAAGATGAAAGTACCTTTAAAAAATTACAAACAAAATTGAAAAAATACAAAATGGTCCCATTAGAGATTGAGTTCAGCTATACAATTTAGAAAGAAAACATCTAAAAATATCCAAATTTGAATGAGAAATTCAAGAACTTAAGTTTAACATTATGGAACAGATGTTTTCAAATAAGTAATAAAGTGTCTTCTTAAATCAGTGACCTATAAATTTATAAAGATCACATTATAAATCCTTATTGATCTATGTAAACAGCTTAAATGGGCCCATATGGAAAAAAAGTGGACATTCTATGCGGGCCCATATAGATATCATTATAGATCTATGTGTGTATCCTAAATAGACCTATATAGACACCTTTATAGATCGACATATGCACCCATGTAGATACATAAAAATAACCCATATGGGCCCATATGGAAAAAAAAGTGGGCATTCTATGCGGGCCCATATAGATGTCATTATTGATCTACATGTGTATCCACATAGATCTATATAGATATATCTTTATAGATGGTCATAGACATCCATATAGATATATAAAGATAACCCTTATGGGCCCATATGGAAAAAAAAGTGGACATTCTATGCGGGCCCATGTCGATATCATTATAGATCTACATAGGCATCCACATAGATCCATATAGATATCTTTATAGATCAACATAGGCATCCATATAGATATATATAAATAGCCCATATGGGCCCATATAGAAAAAAAAGTGGACATTCTATGCGGGCCCATATGGATAGCGATTATAGATCTATATCCCTGACCCACTTTTGCCCTTATGGGCCCATATGGATATGCTGCCTGGGGCACTGCCCTCTGTATAGAACATACACAGGTCAGTGCATTCCAAGAAACCACAACATGAGGCTACAGAATCGTACACAACACAGCTTCTATTTTTTTATTTATTTAAACGTGTTTCATCACTGTCATGATATTGGAGTGAACGCATATATTTGATTCTTATGTATAATTATGTAGATGTCTTTTAAAAAATTATCATTTCCTTTAGAAAAAATAAAAAAATTCTTTTCCTGTTGTTTCGATTTCAAGAATAATTTGGTTTCAATGCAAATAAAATGAAAAAAAATACATAAATTTTTTAGGTTTTTTTTTTAATTTGGAATTATTCCAGCCATAACCGAAGGAACCAATATATATTTATCCTTAAAACCGAAATATTTGTATTCTATTACATTATCGTTTAGGATATATAATTGAACACCAGTTTCATTATTATTATTTTGTTACTGTAAATAAAATACATAGGAAAAATAGAACTAAGTTTTCTTGATCTCGCAAGAAAATATAGTACAAAGTTTTCCGGTATACTTTCTTTTCCCAAAATATGTATCTTCAGATAACTCGAAAACCGAAATAAATCTGAGTTTTAGCAAAACCCATGTAATTGGCAAACATATGGAATGTGGCTTTTCTTCGTTTTTACGATCCGGTATCAAAGCAAAATCTCTTTCTTTTTATTTTTAATTCGTTGTTTTTCACGTGGGCTTTACTTTGTTCAACAAAGCAGAAAGCTGAAACAAAATGAATATAATCCAAAATATAATAAATAATAATAACAGATAGGAAGGCTATCAAATGTGATATTAAAAAAATATTAAGTAATATATTCAAATAATTAATACATTCTAAAAATATTTGAGACCTTTTAGAAAAATTACTGGAAAGAGTAATTTTTATTCAATTCAGCCGTTTGGAATCTTCGAATTTCACGCATTTCCGAAGATAAAAGAAATATTTTCGAATAGGATACATAATTAGTTAAGAGAATGTTGCATTAAAAAAAAACTTTTACAAATATTTAAATGGAAACAAGATGGTTTTAATTTTCTCTTCCTTAGGATTAGCATTAGTGAGACAATCATTTCACTTTAATTTTAAAATATACTACCCCCCCCCTTTTTTTTCTACTCGAAATAAATTTTCTACAAGCATTCGAAATGCAACCTATGATTTTTTTTTAATCTGAATTTTTATTGACCTATTAAAATAAAAGAACACGTGTTATCGTTACTTTTTTTAAATTCAATAAAAAAGTACAGTTTATTCGCGAAAAAAGAAACCGTAAATAGTATAGAAAAACAATTCATAGTTTTGACAAGTTGAGAAGCAAATCTATTTGTCTTCTCAAAGGGGGGGGGGATAAATTTGTTTCATCTTAGTGAGTACAGATGTCAGCAGATTGTGAGTATAGATGTCTTCCAAATATTTTTCAAACGGCGTAATGTGCAGCTCGGAGGAATCGAATAATTCATTTGAATCGT
Organism: Maratus speculifer; assembly: GCA_964019185.1. NCBI lineage: Eukaryota > Metazoa > Arthropoda > Arachnida > Araneae > Salticidae > Maratus > Maratus speculifer. The sequence goes on along the minus strand of CAXHSM010001376.1, from coordinate 14,880,754 downwards.
TTGTTTCAATTTTAAATTCTACTTTTGAAATCTCATCTCTCCGACTACAGATGGCAGCACTGAAGCGATAAATATTCTTTCATTTTCTGTTCTATCAAACACTGTTCTGTGTCATGTCTATTTAAACTGAACCAGAAAATTCGACGAGTTCGTCACAGACTGGAATATCTCACTTTTATAATTTATTGTCATGTACCCGAATAATAATTTATATCCAAATAACCTAACACTTGTCCGTCCGTCCCTCCGACCGCACAGAGCGACGCAAAAACTACCCGACCGAATCGTTTGATATTCAAGATATGTAATTATTACATAATTTTGTCGATTCATTTCAAATTTTCTGAAAATCGGATGCATAGGACTGTCTGTATAAAAGTTATGAGCGATTTCGATCACGTGATCACGCCCTTTTTTCTCCCTTTGTGTTTTTTCTGCTCTCGCAGCGAAATGCCGTCTGAAACGTCAATTTCGACAGCTTGTTGTGAAATATCGATTACGTTTGCAAAAAACGAGATCAGGTAATTTCTGAACAACAACACCTGCTAGTTTCATGCATTTACGAACAAAAATAAATTAAAACTTATGCCCACAAAGTTGCCCCTTTTGAATTAAGAACACCCTTACTGAAAATAGATAAACGGCTTTCTTATGTAAAATAAATTGAATAAAAATTGAAAAATAATGATTGCGTCTGTGAAACAGTGAATGGATTTCTCGAAAATAGGTTGTCAAATTCTCTCGGGCCGTTTTTTCTTTTAGGTAGCTAGTAAAAAGCTACCTATTACAGCTGTCCGGAGGAAAGCACTTCCAGAAAATTTTGATATATTTTCACTGATCATGACTCCCAGACACCAAAACCACCCTCCGTTCAAATGTTGACATATATATATATATATATATCTGATTTTTGTCATGCTATAACCAACAAATTTATGAACCTATTTGAATGAAACTTGGTATGTACATAGTACATACAAATATCTCGACCGAGTTTGTTGGCCAGCATCATCCGCCGTTTTGTTTCAAAATGGCGGCCATTTAAAAAATTTAAAATTTAAAATTAAATGCGAAAAAATTAAAAGTTGAAATATATGTTCATTTTATGTGTTAGATCTTAAAACACCATATCCAGAACAACTTTTACTTTGTCTATATCTTAAAAAATGATTGAGTTATAGCACTTTGAAATTTTCTTATGGCTGACATTTTGAAACGATCAAATTTTAGTCATGCTATAACTAATGTATTTACGAATTGATTTGAATGAAACTTGGTATGTTCATAGTACATACAAATATCTCGACTGAGTTTGTTGGCCAGCATCATCCGCTATTTTGTTTCAAAATGGCGGCCATTTAATTTTTTTAAAAAAAATTAAAATTTAAAAATAATCGCAAAAAAAAAATTAAAAGTTGAAAAATATTTTTATTTTATGTGTTAGGTCCTAAAACACCAATTCTAGAACACTTTTTACTTTGTCTATATCTTAAAAAATGATTGAGTTATAGCACTTTGAATTTTTCTTTAAGCTGACATTTTGAAACGATCTGATTTTAGTCACGTGATAACACTCGTATTTATAAATCGATTTGGATGTAACTTGGTGTGTACATAGTACTTAATAAAGCCTGGATCGAGTCATTAACCAGTTTCATCCGCCAACTTGTTTCAAAATGGCGGCCATTTAATTTTAAAAAAAAAATTAAATTTTAAATTAGGTACAAAAAAAGTGAGGAATTGAAAAAATATTTCTTTTATCCATTTGACCTTGATACAAAGATTCGAAAGCATTTTTTGTTTCGTCTGTATCTTAAATAAGTCTGAGTTATAGTACTTTTAATTTCTAGTGTTGCTCACATTTTGAAATGATCTGGTTTTCATCACGTGATAACACGCGTATTTATAAATCGATTTGGATGTAACTTGATGTGTACATAGTACTTAATAAAGCCTGGATCGAGTCGTTAACCAGTTCCATCCGCCAACTTGTTTCAAAATGGTGGCCATTTAATTAAAAAAAAAATTTGAAATTTGAAATTAGGTACAAAAAAAGTGAGGAATTGAAAAAATATTTCTTTTATGCATTTGACCTTGATACAAAGATTCGAAAGCATTCTTTGTTTCGCCTGTATCTTAAATAAGTCTGAGTTATAGCACTTTTAATTTCTAGTGTTGCTCACATTTTGAAATGATCTGGTTTTCATCACGTGATAACACGCGTATTTATACACCGATTTGGAAGAAACGTAGATAGGACATATTGATGCCCGGACCGAGTTTGTTGGCCAGTTCCAACCGCCGTCTTGTTTCAAAATGGTGGAATATTATTTTTTTTAATTTAAATTTTAAAATTAGGTGCAAAAAAATAAGAAATTGAAAAAGATTTTTCTTTTGTGTTTTGACCTTGATACAAAGATTCCAGAGCATTTTTTGTTTCATCTATAACTTGAAAAATTGCTGAGTTTTAGCACTTTCAATTTCCAGTGAGATTGACATTTTGAAACGGTCTGAAATTTGTCACGCGTTAATACGCATATTTATAAACTGATTTCGATATAACTCCGTGTATTCATAGTACATACCAATGTCTTGACCGAGTTCACGAGCCAACTTTATCCGCCATCTTGTTTCAAAATGGCGGCCATTTAAATTTGTCAAAAATCTTTTAAATGTATAATGATGATAAACAAAAAATTAGAAATTGAAAAAAGGTTCTTTCTAAAGTATTTATCTTAATAATGAATTCTGGAGTATTTTTTGCTTAGCCTTTACCTTGAAAAACGCCTGGGATATAGCAGTTTGAATTTCTAATGTGGGTGACATTTTTTTAAAAGTCAATTTTCCCGCGACAGCACTCGTATATATTAATCGATTTCGATGTGAGTGTGCATGTTCACATAAATTAAGATTTCGATAAAGCTCATTGGGTTTTTTATCCATCATGCTGCTTTAAAATGGATATCGTGGAATTTGGCGTCCCTATAAATCTCCTAAAATAAAACAGGTTGAATAAAAGAGGACTAATTTCTAAAAATTCCTATTAATATTCAGTATTGTCAAAAACTAGTATTCGATCTTACATAATCGTGTTCCACTATTTTGAGCTTCGTATATTTGATTTATGTAACTGAATTTAAAATAAATAAATAAGTATATGAAAGCTACCTCTTCCTCCCGGCATTGCCGGAAGGACTTTTTATATTCTGATGGTACTTTTATGCACCATTAAGAAAAATTCAATGTAAACTTTATTTTATTCATCTGCTCATAAAAGTAGATTACATATTTCATACAAAATAATTTGCTACATCCTAATTAGAAAGTGCAGTGAAACAGTCGAAGCTCACTACTTTTAATGTGTTTTTTTCTATCAGTTACATGGATTTCAATTTTCTCCTATTAAACCATGTTATACAAAAGATTTGCAACTGCAAAACACTTTTTTGTTACTGGTATGATTCGAACAAATTTATTCTTATAAGAATGGTGAGGTTTTCATAACAGTAATTTTTGTTGATCAATCAAATTGTTCTTGATCATATTTTGAAAAAATAGCGCTAACTATCCGTTTATTAAATCAGTTTTAATTAAATTATAAATCTAAAAATCAAAATATTATTACACATGTTGTTCAGAATATCTCTGATATTACTGTCAATAAATATTCAGGTGAAGCAATTATTTTTTTTTCGGAATTTAGTGTATAAAGGGTTAACGGAAGACTTTTGAAAAATAAAATACTAAACAAAACTCTCTGTGCGATCTTCGATTATTCTAGTGCAATTGTTTAAATTTGGTTTAACAATAAATTAATAATCATGTAAATGTCCTGCCCTACCAAATTTCCATTTCCATGATTGACTCTGTACAACACAACAGAGTTTAAAATGTTTGAAATTAACTTTTAATGTCATTTCTTCAGAAATCGAACGATTAAAATCGCTTTGTTTATATCCATGGGGTAAAAAGAAAGATTAGAGATGAAGTATGATGGCTGGAAATGATGCTTCAAATGTAACACTAAAACCCGCTACCTTAAGCCCAAACACAACCATGTGCTTTCACACACACACACAAATTTTTTTAGTAATGCAATTTTCAATTCATAATACGATGAAATGCTACTTTAGAATGCTTAAATATAAACATATCATTTTCATTTAGGGAAAAAATGCATGGCTGATATCAAAGAATTTGGTCCCTGTTCCGCATGGATGTTTTGTTTGGGCTGAATGAATGTATTTAAATTTGACTAATAATGCACATCATATTGCAAACTGTTTTTACAGCATGCTGCAAATCTATCGTTTTCTTTATACCATGGTTTATATCTCTGTCTTATATAGCAGAGGTTTCCAACCTAGGGTGCAGTGGCGTAGCTAAGGCGGGGGGGGGGGGCGTCCGCCCCGGGCGCCAAGGCCTAGAGGCGCCAAATTGAGAGAAATTGTTATACAATACATCTATATTGGGGTGGGGGCGCAAAATTTCGTGCAGGCCCCGGGCGCCAAAAAACATAGCTACGCTATACTTCTAGGGTGTGCCTATCCCTTGATGTATGTGACGGATCAGCTGGGGGTATGTAAAATTAATGACTATAATTGCGAAAATAGAAAAATGGTTGGCAAATTTACAAACGACAATGTAATTTGTAACGATGTGATTGTTGTAAGAGGATTACTAGTGCACAAAAAAGCATGTTTATGTTATCCAATTATGTGGAAGGGAGTCTTGTTTACGACAAATGGAATCACTCCAAAAGCAGAATTCTAAGAAAAGGGTATGTAAATAATAAAGATGGGGGAAGCATTGTTATACAGAATGGAAAATTCATTATCATCATAGCATTCAAAATGTGGAACCCATTCAAATTTACATGTGACGGTTTCTTGCTCTATTTTTCAACTACTAACAGCAATGAATAATTCATTATTCAAATCTTCTCATTTTCTATTAGAATTTATTGACTATTTTCAGCATTTGCCTTTGCCAATCTCTCTCAATCTCTATATTAAAAAAAAAGACAAAAAAGAATAGAATAAAAAAGATGAGGAGAAAATGTGGCAGTTTTTTTCTTTAAATTAAAAAAAATTGCAATGATTTGTGAACTTATGGTTTTTTCTTCAGTTGGATAAGTCAAATTCAACGTTGGAGTTGCACAGGTCTCTGTGTTAGTAAACTTGGACTGCGCTTCTGCAGCTTTAAATTATCTTACAAAAAATTAAAGCATGCTTCATATGGGCATACTCCTAAAAATCTGAAAGAATTACACAATGCACTTCTCATGAAGATATAAACGTTTATGAAAAAAATTTCGGCAAAACCTCTGTAGTCTGTCCAAAATAAAATAATAAACATTTCGTTATTTGGCGATTTATCATTGGTTGCCGATGAAAAGCAATTTCAAAAATACCTTTGTGTGTGAAATATATTTTAAAGGAAAAAAGTTTCATGCTCATCTTGTTTAAATAACTTAAGTTTCTTTGTTTTTGTCAGTTTTAGTTTGTTTTAACCCATTAGCGTCCAGCGTCCTCGTTTAAGGACGCTTTAAATAAAAGTTATTTCCCGCATTAAAATTAAAAATATTCTTTTATATTCGAATTGGTCTGATAGATGGTAGCACTACACAATATCAGATATACTATTATTTTTGAATTAAGTAAAAATGTACGGGAGTATAGTATAATTTCCCGGGTTTTTTGTGATCACGTTGTATATTTTTTGGAACTAGATTTATGAACTAAATTCTCTTAATTTAGTATAAATATAACCTAGATAGACCATATTATGCCATTAGCATGCTTTTAAATTTTTATTGTTGTTAATATATCCACCATAAACAGGAAAATTTATCCGTCATCTATTGAGGACGCTGAGTATACGTTTTAATTTCATATTCAGATTTGTTTCTCAAGAGTTTTACAATTTTTTTTAGATAAGCTATAAAAGAAAATTGAAAAATGAGTCGAAAAAAAAAATTAAAAGGTTGGAAGAGGCAACTACTTATCTTTTTTCTGAAGATATAGAAGCAGATATTATAATATTGTCTCCGGATGTGGATAATATAACTGATGAGGAACAATTTGATGATGATAATTTGGATACATCGGTTGTTGCAGGTATATTTGAAATTACTATACCAGATGACAATGAAAACTCGATTATTTCGGATAAAAAAGGGGGAAAAATCCTGTAAACGTAAAAGAGAAATACCAGTTGTATGGACAAATGAAATCCCCACTTACACGAACGTTTTAGCCGCCCTTTTACGAAATTTTGTGCCTATGTTCGTGATTTTTACGCAATTTTAGACAAAAGGGATTTATAAATTCCGTTTCTGATTCAAAAAAGTACTAAGCAATTAAGCTGCCGGAATACCTATGTGATATAATGAAAATTCTTCCTTAGGTGAGAGTACTTCAGGTAATTGATTTTTTTGGAGGGGGAGGGGAATAGAAATGGAAAATAAAAAGGAAGTCGAAAATTTTAAAGAATCCAATACTTTCTTTTTGTAACGATAGATGGAAGTAAAAAATAATATAATGTGTAAAATAAAGATAAAAAAATATAATAATACAATAAAATCGCATTAAAATTTACTAGTGACAGATTTATTACACTGTGATATAAAAAAATAGTACATATTGCAGTGTTAAATGTATTGAAATCAATTTTCATGGAACACAAACATTTTCAAAATATCACCTTGTATTAATACATTCTTCCCGATCGCTAGAAAAGTGTAAAGAAGATTTCAAAAATAGCAAAATAGTTTTATTTAACAGTTGACATGTTACAACTTACGACCGACTCGTTTTCAAAACAATTAAAAGGGATATTTTAAAATTGCATAGTTTATGATGAATGAAACGGAAACGCCATCATTCAGTTTTTCACGTGATGCACGTTATTTTTTTGTTTATTTTACTTGGATTTTTATTTCTATTTTTTTAAGCCACTGAGCAACACGTACCGCAGTTTTGGTAAGAAGGTGAAAGGTTTTGTATCGTTACATATGAAATTTGTCAGAAAATAAAACAGATACACTTACCAAATAATTATATTATGACTAGTCTTTATATTGTATCACTATATCCATCAACTGTATTATAAACAGATTGCAATGGGATTTGTGATAATAATGAGAAGATAGAAGATTCTGAAAATGATTTGGATTTAACAATTAAAAAAAGGACTCAATTTAATCATCCATAATAACTGTTTCATATTTAATTGTAATTTTTATAAACTGCAATGATATTCCATGCTTCAGCTTTATTAGTTCAATTTACTCTTCGTTCTTTGGAAAATTAAGTATCTAATACTTTTAATGAACGCCTCACACTTGGCTTATATATGTGGATGATATTTTTATAATTTGAGAATACAGTCTTGAAGAACACAAAGTTTTTACAAACAATCTAAATTCAATACACAATAACATTTAACTCACTATTGAAATTTAACATAATAATAGTCTTCCGTTACTGGATGCAATGTTAACATAAAACAATCAATGTATCGAAAGGTCTGGAACAGAAAACGCATGACTAACCAAGCTATCATAATATACAATGCATGTTCTCCATTTACCTTTAAAATTTCAATCTACCGTTTTTGCGTAAGAGCTGTTTTTCTAGTGTGTACTAAAAAACTTAATGACGAATTAGACAACATTCGTGTAATTCCTTATAATAATGGTTTTAATGTTGACTAGATTAATTAATCACGAATATTGCCAATAAGAAGCTCTAGCATAAATTTGATTTGAGGAAATACAAACTTTATTCTATCCAATATTATCCGAGCTTTTTTGAGAATTTAAAATAGTCTTATGCTTTACAATACCTGATCAGTAGCCACACTGAAGAAACACACATAAGAAACTGAAAAATATTATTTGCGCCAAGATTGATCCAATTAATTCTAATTTTTGAAATACCTTATTTAGAGTAGACGTATCAAGAGTTATTATATTGGTATGCCAAGTAGCAAATTTAAATACAGGAAGAAGGAGCATATCACTAGTATTAAACAAAAAAACAGCCCTGGCAAAGTTGCATTAGGAAGAAATTATTCATATAAACTTCAACGAAAATAAAATAATTTTCCCTCCAAATAATATTAATAAGGGGAACAATAGAGATTCTAACGAGTAAAAATTCCATATGTAACGATACAATATTATTCAATTTATCAAAATCATGCTACGAGTTGCTCAATGGTTTCAAAAATTAGAAATACAAATTCAAGTAAAAAAAAATAATAATATACGTCACATGAAACTCTGAATGATGGCGTTTCAGTTCAATGCACCATAGAGTATACAATTTTGAAATATCTTGTTTTGAAAATGACTCGGTGGTAAGTGAAACATATCAACAAAAATAAAACTATTTTTCTCCTTTTTAAATCTTCCTTACACTTTTTAGCAATTAGAAAGAACGTATAAACATTTTCTTTACATTGAAGTAAGAACCAAATGGTTTGAAATAAGAAATTGTGCTGTGAAATAAAACTGTATAATGAGTTTGCATAAGTGCCAATCCCATCAACCGTGGACTCCCCAAGGGGAGTTTCTGAGATAAGATTTTAATCGTTAAGAAAATGATCTCGCAATTTCGCTACAGAACTAGTAATGTAACAAATATAATTCATGTTGGGAAAAACAGTTTGGTTAGAATTGTCTAAAACTGTCGCAATTCTTCTGCGTTTCTCCATAGGTGACAATATCTCTTAATTATTCTGCAGTCTGATTCAAGATAAACATTTTAATTTATTAATATATTATTCTATTGGTTTCTGATAGTTTGTTTATTATGTTTCTATTGAATCCTTAGTTAGCTCATAGGCTATCAAAGACTGAGAACTTATGTGCCCGCCCGTTCTGAATGTATGTACCTACGTTCGTGCGTGACGCCATAACTCATAATAAAAATATCCGATCCACTTGAAATTTTGGATATAGGTATATTCTGATAAGGCGCTTCCCTGGTTAGTTTTTGGAGTTCATTCGATATGTATAAGAGAGGGAACGGGTGACTCGTGCCCGTCCCCTTAATTGACATAAATGGGTTTTCATGCAGAATTATCAGCTTTCGTTCAAAATTTAGATATAGGATGATTCTGATTAGGCGCCTCCATGATTGGTATTAGCTGTTTATTGGATAAGTATAACGGAATAAGGGATCTTTAAAATCATTTTTTTTATATTTTTAAAATTGCACTTTAAATATTATTGAAGGCTACATTATATGCAGTATAGCACATATATATCACAAAAAATGTAAAAAAGAATTTTTTTGAGAAAAATATTGAAATTTTGGTAATATTTTAGATTTAACGAGAATTTTTCAAAATACTACATGCGCATTATTTTTCCCTGAATGCTTTGAAATTATTTATAGTTATTCATCGCAATATGTCATAAAACTCTGCATAGTTTTTTGAAAATAAAAATAATTGTAAAAGTTATAGGTAATTAATTCTAAAAATAGGTTAAAAAATGCTCAAAATTTCTGAAAAATTTAGAAAATATTTTTTTCTTACCTTTATATTCAAATATATAAAATTCAATGCACAGTTTCATTTATATATGAAAAAAAAACTTGTATAAATAATTTTGGAGATTTTCATTGATATGGAATGCGCATGGGACATTTTAAAATGTTCTCGTTAAATCTAAACTATTACACGAATTTCCCTATTTTTTTTTTTTCAAAAAAAATTTTTTTTTTGCATTTTTTTTAGTTAAATATATGTTATAATGCAAATAATTTACCCTTGAATAATACTTAAAGTGCAATTAAAAAAATATTTTAAAGATCCCTTACCCCCTTTTGGGGGGGCTCATGCCCCTTCCCTTAATTTATATAAATGGGATTATCATGCAGAATTATCAGTTTTCGTTCAAAATTTAGATTTAGGATCATTCTGATGAGACGCCTCCATGGTTAGTATTAAGTGCTCATTGGATAAGTATAAATACGGGGAACGGGGGTCGCTAATGCCTGTCCCCTTGATTTATATAAATGTGTTTTTCTTGCATAGTTTATCAGATTTCATTCAAATTTTAGACATGGGCTCATTTTAATGCGGGCATCGCTATGATTTGTTTGCAATTTCATTGAATAAGTCTCAGAGGGGGAAAATGTGAAGTAACTGCCTCTTAATTAAGGTTAATGGGGTTTTCCCGCAGAATTTACCGATTTACTTGAAATTTTGGATATAGGTTCATTCTGATAAGGAGCTTCCCTGGTTGTTTTGAGAAATTCACTGAATAAGTAAATAGGGGGTAGGTGGGATTACTCACTTAATTTATTTAAATGTCTTTTCTTGCAGAATCAATCGATTTGCTTCAAATTTTTGATACAGGCTCATAGCGAAAAGATTCTTCCCTAATTAGATGTGGGGCTCTTTTAATTTTAAATTTAGGTTCTTTTTTAAAAGACGAATCTCTGAATAATTTTGGAAGTTTAATGGTTAAGTATAAAAGAAGGGTATAACTCCTCTTAAATTACATAAATGGATTTTTGTTAAGAATTTTCCGATTTACTCTGAAATTTGGATATAGATTATTTGTATGGTAAAGCATGTCCCAGATTAGTTTAGGGGGTCAATGATAAAGTATAAAAAGGGAAAATGGGGGGAGCTGTTTCCCTTCTCTAATTTGTTTTTCGAACGAAATTAGCCCTTGGAAATAAAAGTCTGTAATGTACAATTAGTATGCGTAGCTTTTGAGCTCAATGCTATCAGTTTAACTGGGCAATATTCTTTTTATTTTACGCTCGCATGCTATCAAAGTCTGAGAGCTTAAGTGCCCGTCCGTTCTGTATGTTTGTACGTACGTGGCTGGCAGAAATATCGTGCTATTACAATTGCCGAATATAATTTTATGAAGAATTATATAGATTTCTATTCTTGTATACATCACATGCTCCCATATTCTCAATTTGTTTCAAGTTTTGGCTTTAAGCTGGCCAAAATTAGAGTTAAGTTATGGTGGATACCTTGCCATGCTGAAATCTTCATTCACGATCATATAAGGTGCAATTGAATGAAATTAGACGTTGCTGCAGTGTCTTTCGATACTTTGCTGAATTTTGTTTGCATGTAGAAAGACAACGAAGGATTCTCCTTTAAATCGAATTTCCATCCTCTCGTAAAAAACAGAGACTTTACCATATAGTTGCCTACAGTGGACGGTACTGGCTTTTTCTTGATTTCAAACAGTAGCAATTCTAGATTACATCTTTCCCGAAGCTGAATACTACCTTAGGAGTGCATAATATCGTAAGACATGTATTTTCAATTGCTACCAATTCTTAAATAATTTTAAGCGCAGTTTGCAAGAATTGTTTTTTAAAGTAATATTTTTTATTATTTTACATATCTACCTATTGCGTTCTTTCATATTTTTATACCAAGATCATTTTTAATTTGTCTTAAGGACAATTTGTAGCAGCATAGCAAAATGATAGCTGGAAAGTTTAACGCACCCTGTGATGCATTAAAGCAAAATTTAATTTGCCACAGAAAGTGATGTGGTTGTGAGGTATTACTCACATAATTCAATTCAGAAAAGAATCTCAAATTATAACATTCAATCGTTTATCTATCGTCTCTATCAGTAGCTTGTGTTAAAGAAAAGTCTTTGTGTGCTGAAAAGTTTCACAAGTGAAATTGTACGTTAGTAATGTAGCATTTACCACATTCAGCTGTTTGCGTAGGCAGTGAGGGCAAAATACTTCCATAATATAAAACTTTTATTTATAAAGAGAAAACACATACTTGATGTACATGATTTACAAAATGGGTGAGTTCACAGCAAAAATAAGATAACTTGAAATTCACAATATTTAAATATGCTAACAAAAACGACAATCTTTTGAATCTTCAGAGGATATTTTGAACAATAAATACACATCTATACTGACACTGCCATTAAAACCTAATTGCATATTCAATTTAGGCCAATGAAAATTATTTTGATATTTGCACTATTGAACTAGATTATTCAAAATTTTTTATTTAACATCACAAAACATTATAATAACCTATAAAAAATATGTTGAAGTAAATTTTTAAAACACTATCATCATCTATTATATTTTAGAAAAGTTACTTAAACTACTTTATAAATCGTGGCTTGCAGTGTCCAGAAATGTGTGAATATGAAATGATAATTACAAAAGAAATCAACCTAAAATAATATTCATGCATTTGAATTATTAGCATTTTAAGAGGCAATTAATTTATATGTAATTTAGGTGAAGATTGAGTATATATGTATGCATATATACAGTTTAGAATATTAAATAAATGAAAACCAATATGTAAAAATTCATCGCAAAGCTTTGACATACTTCTTCTAACATTTAAAAATATTCAGATATTATTGTAATATTGTACAGAACTTCGGATACAGTCTCTCAAAAATCTTTTGTGTCCGAAATCTTTTATATATCTCTGTAAATACCATCTGCTTTCTATTATACAGGAAGTAATTTGCAGTAAACTTCAGCAACGTATATCAATTTCATTATGTGTCAAATACTTAAATATTATTAAAACGCGCTCCAAACAATATTTATCGTTATATCATTATACAAGGGAATACTTTTGTGTGGTCCTGGAAAATTATTAACAAATATTTTTTGCACAACACATTGTACAGAATGTATAATTTAGTAGATACTTCATAGATGCATATCAATTTCATTATGTTCAAAAGAATGTAACATAATTAAAATGCATTTGAAACTATTTTTCCTTTAATCATAATGTAACAGAATACTTTTGATTGTCTCTGTAATTTAAATATGGATACAATTTTCATAAAATTTGAAAAAATTCGAGAAAATTATGCAACAATTTTACATTTTATATTTCAAATGATTCAAATTTTCCTCTGTTATATCCAATTGAACGGACTGAACTATGACTATAGATGCTACGTATGTACATAATTACGAACGCATCTAAAAAGAAAATATTGCAAGACATCTGATTTGGGCATTTAAAACAATAATAAAAGATAAGTCGTATTATACAGCTGGCATCTCAAAGCAAATCTCAGAAATGCAAATAAATTTTATTATGTTTGAAAAAGTGTAACATTGATTGCAGTTTTCTCCATCAAAAATCCTCATGTGATTGAATTATTTTGAATCATCCTAAATCCATCATGCCTTTTTCCCACAACATATTACTTATATGATAATGTAAAAAAAATCATTATAATAGTAAATTAAAAAATAGTACAACAAATGTCATAGAGTCAGTACTATCAGTTTAAACCTTTGAGCATCTTACAAATGGGTAAAATTGTAATGTTGTTTTCTCTTCATTTTGTTTTAAATGCTAAGAAAAATCTCTTTCAATATTATATTAAAAAAAAACTTAATTACAAATATGAATGTAATCCTTGAGAGCATTAATCATTCTAAAATGTATTGAGAATTCATTAAATCTAGAGAATTATATTGTCTTAAATATTGCTTATGTTGAAGTGAAACTTGGAGTTTAGTGCAAGGAGTATTACGTTCCAAAAACGTAGAGGGTTAATAAGTATAAAACATGCATTTGCCAAATTCTAAGTATAAACAAAAATCGGTAAGTTTTCTTTAAGAAATCTGATTTTAATCAATTCAAAGATTTTTTAATTTTTTTCCCCAAGACAAAATTACAAAATGTAAAATAAAATATTTTAAAATAATGTTTGAAGTGTGTAGTAGATTTTAAAATGTGTACACTACTGAATCATAAACAGAATTCCATGTAAATAGGACATTTAATTCAGCAAATGATAATTAGGATGTTTTAACATAATTTTTTATTGATTATAAGTAAAAGAATAATTTTTGTCTCGTCATAAAAAACAATAGCAAAGGTCTTCAATGCACTCAAAGTATCATATATATCTATAGATAAAAACTGTTTCTGGTTGAATATCCTGCAAACAAGCAAAAAAAACTTTGCACCTTGTATTCCTCAGAAAGTATATTTTAGTGTATCGCAGAAATTCATAATAGACTCATTGAATAAATTCTTGAAAAAAGTAACTGCATTAAAATAAACAACAAATAATATTATCCACTCATAGAACATTATAGAATGTAATTATTTTACGATTGCCGGTGAATGAATTATAAATGGTGCACAATTAAAATTCAATTGCGAATGTGACATTATAAATCACATATTATGAGATTAACAATAAATAGAACCTAAGTCAGTAGTATTGCAATCCCAGTAAGTCACAAATATTGGAGTATGACAGATTTACGGCAGTTGAATCGAAGTCATGATATTTATCAAACATGCTGAGAAGTTTTAAGAAGAGATTAAACGGATGATGAAATGAAAAATTTTAATCATCATTAGGTCAGTATTTTTTATGAAATAAGAATCAATATATCAAACACATAAGCAATGACTTCAATATTTAATTACTTTTATTAATGGAAAGGTTTTGGAACACCAACATTTTAAAGAATTTTCCTCTTAAAAGTTTGTAAGAACATCAGTTTTACAGTTAAAAACTTAATTACATGAAATTAAGTTTAAAATTTTTTTTTAATTTAAATATTCTCAATCATCCGAAAATCTTACAGGATAATAAATCCATATAATGGAATAAATAAGTAAATTCTGAAATACAAGATTTTTGAGATAACATAAAGCAAGATCAAACTAACACAATATTTCCCACAGCTAATATAAATATGTTTGCATAGATAATTTTGATACTTTTAATCTGCACATTTACTGCTTTAAATTTCAAATATTGTCATCTGTCAATCTTTTTAATGATTATAGACATGAAATACCACTTTCAAAATAATAGTGTGAGTCATACTAAAAAAATTGTTAAGAAAAAATAAAAAATAAACAAACACTTAGATTACGACACTTAACACTTTATCTTATTTATCTACAAAAGGCAACCAGGATGATTGAATGGATGCCTATTTAAATTAATGTTTTGACAAAATTTTTTGTTGCACCTTTCACATACAAAATGTTTCTGACCAGTATGAATTAACAGATGTTTGTTTAAATGGCTCTTAAGTGTAAATTTCTTCCTGGATATCTAACTCAAAAATGGTTCACTGAGATCTGCTTAGGTCACCATTATGAGAGAATTTGTTGTCGCATATTTTACACACAAAAGTTTTCTCACCAGTATGAATTAACAGATGCTTGCTTTTGCGTGATAATTTGCGTGAGATGCGTGAGAATTTCTCGTTGCATATCTCACATACAAAAGATTTTTTACCAGTATGAATTAACGCATGCTTGTTCAAATAACTTTTTCGAGAGAATTTCTTGTTGCATATCTCACACGTAAAAGGTTTTTCATCAGCATGAATTAACAAATGTTCTCTTAAATCATCCTTTCGAGAAAACTTTTTATTGCACGTGTCACACTCAAAAGACTTCTCACCAGTATGAATTAACAGATGCTTGATTAAACTTCTGTTAAGAGAAAATTTCTTGTTGCATAGCTCACATACAAATGGTTTTTCACCAGTATGAACCAGCTGGTGTCTGTTTAAATTACTTTTAATTGAAAATTTCTTGTTGCATAGCTCACATGCAAAAGGTTTCTCACCAGTATGAACTAACAGATGCTTTTTTAAATCACTCTTATGTGAGAAATTCTTGTTGCACAACTCACACTTAAAAGGTTTCTCACCTGTATGAGTTAAGAGATGAGATCTTAAAATACACTTTTGAGGGTATTTCTTGTTGCATATCTCGCACACAAAAGTTTTTTCACCTGTATGAATTAACAGATGCTTGTTTAAATTACTCTTTTGATTGAATTTCTTGTTGCATATCTCACATGCAAAACATTTCTCACTAGTGTGAATTAAAAAATGCTGTCTTAACTTACTACTATCTGAGAATTTTTTGTTGCATATTTCACACGAAATCTTTTTTCCACCTGCATGCATTAATAGATGAGTGGTTAAATTATTTTTTTGGCAGAAATCCTCGCATAATTCAGAAACAAACAATTCTCCTTGCTGTGAGCCTGAAGCTTCTTTTCCTAAAAGCTCAGGTGGAGAGATATTTTGCTGCATATTTCATATTTTAAAGATTTTGAACATGACGTCAGCATAGCTGTACGTGTGTCAAATGCATTTCCTAACAGTATAAAGGTCAAAATATGATTAAGATAAACAGCAATAATTTTTGCGTAAATAATTATAAATGTAAAAATAATGAAATTTATAGATAAAATTTTATAATTTCATATTCATATAAAATTTTACAAACAATAACACAAACAATGACATTTTATAAGGAATGGAGAGAAAAGAATTTATTTCTAAGGCAAAGGAATCCTAATGTGCAGTTGTGTTTATTAAGAAACTCTTTAAATTTCAGAAACTTTTGATGCAATATTAATGATTATTATTGATAAAACATTTCACAGTCAATTTATATAATACGGTAAGATGACGATATCGGGCTGTATAAATCCTTGGAAGAAAAAAAAATATCTCAGCCGCGTTAGGCTTAATCATTTTGATGTCGTATTACAAATTGAACAATATCCTTATTTAATCTATGTTGCATCATATGTTTCTTTGTCATTTTCTCTAAAACCTTCAAAAATTATAGAACTGTAATTAGTTAAGTTCTAAATTAAAAATAGCCAGATACGAACAACAGGTTACCAACATAAACATAATCAAACGCACACCATTGCCATGTAAAAAAAAAAAACGAAATTCTAAATCTAGAAACAAATAAACATCTTTTTAAAAGATTCATAAAAAAGGTTAAAGGCGTATTCTGTTCCAGAAATATTTGTAAAAGCATATTGAAATTATTAAATATTTTGAAATACATCTTTCACTTTTTGTTTGCATTTATAATCAGTATGATAATAAAAGGGGCAGGAATTATAAGCTTAATTAAGTGTATTTCTGTGATACATTTTATACTGTTGTTTTGAAGCCATTTATCGTGCACATTTTTATGCATTTTATCAGGTTTGCATTGGAAATAAAATGAATATCTCTTATCAATTCTTTTTGTAATTACAATACAAAGAATATATATAATATAGTTTTAACATATGAAGTCTGTAGAAGAAAGAAAATATATCCAAATTATAATTTTACATTATTTTTGCAATTCAATTTATTTATTACATTATTTATCTTGAGAAATGATTTAGATTAAAATCATTAAAAATTTGTTGTTTAATGCGATACAGCACATTTCAAAATGAATTTCTGAGTAGTAAAATAATTTTGAAGTTAGAAAATTAATATCGGATAAAGAATTATATATAAAAATAGCCTTTTACTCGGTGACATGAATTTACAAATACATATTTTATAACAAGTTTTAAAGAATTAAACATGCTTTTTTTTCTATATATTTGTACATATTGATTGCAAATGCAATGCTATTTTTATGCTATAACATTTAAAATTTGGGATGTAATTCTACTATTTTCAAAGAGAATAATTTTTACTTGAAATTTCTGTGCTTTAAAATGTAGTTTCTTAAATAGTTTTTATTATCATAAGAAATCAAAGTTCAATATTTTATTTGATTAACAAAATTAAAAAAAAAAAACATAAAATGATGCATAATTTTCTTCCAGTCAAGAAATTATTTTTTAATGCACAATTTTCAAGATTAAATGTTAGCTGAAAATGTAGGCACTTTGAAATGAGTTTGTCTTTTGCTATGAACTTAAATAAATAACTAGTCCTTGGCTACCAGTTTGGTCTCCCTTGAATGTATACTAAGCACTAAATCATATTGCTTTTATTCATAATTTATTTTAATTACCCAGTTTTTGCTAAATTAGAAGATTCTGCTAGAGAAATAGACACAGATGCCAAATACGCACCACATTGGCATGTTGCAACAAAATGGCGCTTATATGTGCCCCACATGGTATCCCAGCTATTGTTATTTATTTATTAATAAACTGTTTGTTTATATTTTCTTTTTTATAATGATATAAATTGTTCTATTCTTTATAGAATAAATTTTTTAACTAACATTTTTTAAACTATTTCCTTTTTAAATTAATAGAAATTAGTTAAAAAATATGTTTGTAACTGGTATTTGAAAACGAAGATTTCTCCAAATTGGCGTCAGAAACATAACACTCCAATGTGATGCATGTATGACATCTGTGCTGATAAATCAAGAAGTCAGTATTTCAATGCTAGCCAGCCGCAGATAATAAATCGCCAAGTATTGTACCCGTGGTATTTTTTCATATTTCATTATTTATTTAAAATATAATAATGTAATCCTTTCACTCATTTCATTTATAATACATAACTTTACTTTGAAACTGAAAAGTTTAAAATACATGATTTAAATTTTTTTTTTTTTAAGTAAAAACAACAGAAAAAATAAAAATAAAAATAATGATAATTTAATGCTCAATAATTGCAGCGAAGGACCAAAAACAATTAAATAAATCCAATTTACCACAGCCTAAATCATACGAAAAGGACTTTAGCACACTCACTGAGCTCGATAATAACATATGGTCGATATTATATATGGAGCTCAGTGAGCACGCTAACCCATAAGATGTGTTTCATTTGGATGTTGCCATTAAACAATTAACAAATAAGCGTGATTTTTGTGCCACATACGTTAGCGTAATATATATATATAGATAATTAAAAAATAACAAGGCTTCTACCTTTGTCAACAAGCAGTTTTTCTTTTTACTTTCTTCTATTTTCAACAAAAGAAAGTATTGTAATCGAAATTTTTCTCAATTTCCGGTTTTCGATGCATTTACACGTTTTAGAAGTCAGAGATTTTAAAAAAAATGTTTTTACTAAATGTCTGTCAGTCTATGTGTCTGTATGTGTGCACATGTCGCCATTCTACCACCAAAAAACTGTATGAAGATGTGCATAGAATTGTACCATTTTTAGGTGCGTTCGTAATTATATAATACGTAGCACCTATAGTGGTCGTTCAGTCCGTCCGTCTGTCCGTCCATCTGTCCGTCCGTCTGTCTGTCCGCAAATAACAACGCAAAAACTACCCAACCGAATCGTTTGAAATTTAAAATACATAATTATTACATAATTTTGTCCAGTCATTTCAAATTTTATGAAACTCGGATGCATAGATCAATTACAGGGGCAATCAAAAGTATTCCATTACATTACGGTCAATGGGGAAAAAAGTTTCAAATGCATTTTAATCGTTTGAAATTTAAAATACGCAATTATTACATAATTCTGTCGAGTTATTTCAAATTTTTTGATAATCGTGTGCATGGATCAATTACGGGGACAATCAAAAGTATTCAATTACATTATGGTCAATGGGGAAAAATTTTCATATATATTCTATACGTTTGAAAGTTAAAATACATAATTATTACATAATTTTTTCGAGTTATTTCAAATTTTATGAAAATCGAATGCATAGATCAATTACAGGGACAGTCAAAAGTATTCTATTACATTACGGTCAATGGGAAAAAAATGTTTCAAATGCATTTTAATCGTGTTAGTTACACTCATACGAACTTAATAAAATTTATATGCAACTATAAAGTACATATTATAGTATACATCTTACATAATTTGTGGTGCAAAGAACATTTGTTATTGATTTACAAGGCCACACAAAAGTATTCCATTACATAATGGTATAGGGAGAACATTGTTTGATGAGCTTTTTAATTGTAATTCACTATTTACAATTTTATGAAATTGATATATGAAAGTAATATTTTTAAACCTTTGTTATCGTACGAACGCACCTAATTTGCTTTGCTGCACGTGCAATTTCCAACTTGTTTTTTAATGATGTCGGCTGCGGCAAGCAAGTTCTTCTTCAATTTCGAAATAATCCGCCGAAAGGGGGCATTGCATTAACAATTATTGTGCCATTTTCAATATTCTACCAACTAAAAGTGTATGAAGTTATGCATCGAATTGAACCATTTTTTGTGTATGAGCTAGTGGTCCTCCCTGAATTTGAAAAAAAAAAAAAAAATCCGTCATTAGGGGGCGCTGCAATAGTGATTTTTGTGTCGTTTTCAATATTGTACGACAAAAAGTGTATGAAGTTATGCATTGAATTGAACGAAATTTTTTGAGCAAGTGTTTGGTTATGGCTAGTTGGACCTCTTTGAATTTGAAAATAGCAATTTTTGTGCAATTTTCTATATTTTATCACAGAAAAGTTTATGAAGTTATTCATAGAACTGAACTAAATTTTTTGTGTATGTTTTTTTTTTTTTGGGGGGGGGGGAGGTATGGCGAGTAGATCCTTCCTGAATTTGAAAAAAATCTGCCTATGGTTCTACTGTTCATTGGCTCATGCAGATACAGAAACTCCTTTTTACTCCATTTAATTGACTGAAGCAGAAATTTAAGATGAAAATTATAACTGATATAGTATTGAATTAATAATATTAATGCATTAACATGTGTAGCTAAATTTTGAAAAATTAAAGGGTACATATGAGATAGAAGAAAGTTTTGGGATTGGCACATCCAACTAGTATTTTTTCTTTATTGATCTTGTAGAATTTTTGTGAGTCAGAGAAAGAGAATAATAAAATATTTAATGGTTTTTGATGTTGCTATCAATAATCAAAACTTTAAACTAGCGCCACATTAAGTTAAAATTAAGTTGGAAGCACAAGAGCCATGAACCAAATATGATGTTTCAGTAAAAGTCCTGCGATTGAGAGCCAATCTTGATTGTTTTCCTCATAGTTCTATATTCAGGTACTAAACTTCTAAATGTTGTTTTGAAGATCATTCGATTCCATACCTTCATTTTTTGCCAGATTATATATTTATTTTTAATAGAATTAACACTATAAATAAATAATATAACAATACTTAATAGAAATTTTACCATGTTTAAAGGTCTGTATGATTGACAATAGGAATAAAAATTTATTTTTTCTTGCACAATTTAGGTATAAAACCAGAAACATTATTTGATCTATCCAAACAAATTGGATGATGAAACATTTGAAGAGTCTTTTTAACCCTTTATTCTCTGATAATACTTTAACGTGTCATTAAAATATTTTGTTATATAATTCAGTAAATACATCAATTAGTTGAAATAGCAAATAAAGCTTTTGTGCAAAAAATTTTAAAGATAGAAAACCAACGAATATAAATGCACAAATAATGTATGAAAAGGTAACAAACAGCTGTTTTGAATCTACTACTGAGATTCCATTAGCGAGAAATATTGAATGAAGTCCTTATAAATTTAATTATTTTAATAAATAAAATGAAAAGAGCTTTTAAAAAACCTTAAATTATTTATAGACCCTAAGGTGGTATGATTAATTTTTTACAGTGATTTTAAGCTCTTTTAGGTAATTTTCATTACAAAAAGTAAAAAGCCTATTGCAGCTGCTTGAGGGAAAGCATTTCCAGAAAAGTTTGATATATTTTCACCGATGATGACCTCCAGAGCCCAAAGCCACTCGCTGTTCAAATGGTGATATATGTACAGTAAATTTCCTAAAATCTGGAACTCTAAAATGCACAACTCTCTAAAATCTGCACATAATTTACAGATGTAAAAAATGAAACTTTCAGTTCAGATTAGGGGCAAAATTTGATTTTTTTAACTTTAATATCAATTCCATGTATTTTTTAATGTGTAATTTTCATTAATATTACTAAATTCATGCTTTTTCATGAAGGAAAAATAATTTCTGAAAAATATCAAGATATTATTACTGATATCACAATCTTTTTTATCAAATATATTTATTATTAATAAAACATTTTTTGGTCATTAAGTCTGGATAAATCTGAAATAAAACTTCCTTATTTTATGATTTTGTAATGAATTAGTAGTGTACCTTTATGCGGCAAGTTTAATTAAATAATTTGGTGAAAATGCATCTGATATTTATAATGAATGTTTAATTATACATTACTGGTTATTTACTTGAACTTTGCTTTTAATATTAAAAAATATATCTTAAATTTTATTATTTTAGTTTATTCTTTTACTTATTTTAATTTTTTACTTTACTGTTAGCATTCATTATAATTTTGATTGCATTCTTAATTACATTCAAATTGCTGTTAAAAAAATGTTAACAAAAAAAAAAAAAAAAAAAAAAAAAAAAAAAAACCAGAAACCTGCAAAATTCTAAAATCTGCACACAACATCTGGTCCCAAGCTTTGCAGATTTGAGGGAATCTATTGTATTGGCAATTCAAGCGCTCGAATACGCCATCTGGTGGAGAAAAGATGTAACTTCTCCATTCAGGATAACGCCGTGTAAGCTCATTGCATTACATATGTTTTAAATTTGTTCAGAATAATTATTCTTTTGTATAATTTCATAATTCCTGTGACATTTGTTTTCTGTCTTATATGACGAAGAAAATATTATACGAATTTGAATATCTAAAACTTTTAAATACATTTATAATAAAGAATTGTTTCAATGGGACTTTAACATCAGTTAAAGGGAAATTAAAGGGACATTTATCCTGTATCGAAGTCTGCAAGCAGCGCCTCTATAGGCCGTTTTAGTTCCCAATGTATACATATATGTATATGGTATTTGTCATGCTGTAATTATTGTATTTATGAACTGATTTGAATGAAGTTTGGTTGGACATAGTACATACAAATGTCTTGACCGAGTTTGTTGGCCAGCATCATCCACCATCTTGTTTTAAAATAGCAGCCAATTAAATTAAAAAAATAGTAATAATTTAAGTAAGGGTCAAAAAAATTAAATGTTGAAAAAACGTTTCTTTTATGTGCTTTACTATTATACAAAGATTCCACAGCTTTTTTTGTTTTGTCGATATCTTAAAAAATGGCTGAGTTATAGCATTTTTAATTACTAGTGTGGCTGACATTTTGAAACAATTTGGTTTTGTCATGTGATAATACACATATTTATGAACTGATTTGGATGTAACTTAGTGTGAACATAGTACATAGCCTGGACGAGTTTGTTGACCACTTTTATCGCCCATCTTGTTTCAAAATGTCGGTCATTTAAAATAAAAAAATAAAAATAAAAACCTAACAATAATAATAATAAATAAATAAATGAAACTAGGTATAAAAATGTCAGAAATTGAAATTTTTTTTCTTTTATGTGTTTGACCTGGATACAAAGTTTACAGAGCATTTTTTGTTTTGTTTATACCTTAAAATATTTCTCAGTTACAATTGCACATTTAAATTCCAGTGTGGCTGACATTTTGAAATGATCTGATTTTTGTCACATGATAACATGTGTATTTATGAACCAATTTGGATGTAAGTTGGTAAACACATAGAACATACTGATGTCTCAATTGAATCTGTTGGCCAATTTTATCTGCCATCTTGTTTCAAAATCGCGATTATTTTAAATTAAAAAATAAATAAATCAGATACGAAAAAATTTAGAGTTGAAACATATGTTTTTCTTATGTGTTTGATCTTAATTAAAAAGAATTTGGAGCATTTTTGGTTTCATCTATATCTTAAAAAATGGCTGAGTTGTAGCACTTTAAATTTCTAGTGCGGTTGACATTTTAAAACGGTCTGATTTTTTTATATGTGATAGTATGCATATTTATAAGCTAATTTGGATATAACTTGGTGTATAGATACTATATATCAATGTCTTGAGTGAGTTGTTAGCCAACTTTGTCCGCTATCATATTCTAAGATGGAGGCCATTTACAGTAGACTCCCTAAATATGCAACTCTTTAAAATCCACACATAATTTACATATGTAAACAATGAAACATTCATATCAGATGTAGGAACAAAATTTGACTTTTTAAAAATTATCTGTTTCATATGTATATATTTCAATTCGTAGTTTTCGTTAATATTACTAAATTCATGTGTTTTCATAAGGGAAGAATAAATTTATATCGAAAAAAAAAAAAATCAGGATTTTGTTGAAATAATTGTCAATCACAATCATTTTAGCACATATATTTATGTATAAATCAAACTTTTTGGTTATTAAGTTTGACTAAACCTGAAATAAAACTTCCTTATTTTATGATTTTTATGTAAATTACTGTAAAATACCGTTAATCTGTCCCCCCCCAAACGAAAAGAAAAATCGTACAATAGTTAGGAGAGGGCGCTTACACGGGATTTTTTCGCAATCGTTCAACAAAATTTACAGTAATGAATCATCACGAAATGAAAGAATCGTTGAACGAATCATGAATTTTTATACTTGAAAAAATTTGGTTTTTTTTAAACATAAATTCTGTCGAAAAAACGCAGAAAAAAAGAGAAATTAGTAAAAAAAAGCCAAAACAAGCATGAAATCAATTAAAAAATCTTGAAAAAACGCGCATTTCATCAAAGATTCATGATTCGTTCATTTCAAAATGATTGATCTCGCTCTCAATCGCCTTTGAAAATCGGGAGGGAGGGAGCTTTCTCGGGATTTTTTGAAAATTTCAAATTCTTTATAAAGTAGGGAAAGGGCGTTTGATCGGGAAGGGCAGATTAACGGTATTTTACGGTAGTAATTTTGTCTTTATGGGGAAAGTTTCAAAGAAAAATATAAATCTCACCTTTAAATAAATATTTAATTACTATACATTATTGATTATTGACTTGACCTCTGCTTTTAATATTTTGATCATTTAAAAAAATCATCTAATTTTTTATTATTTTAATATTTTATTATATTGTAAACATTCATTATAGTTTGGATTTCATTGTCAATTGCATTCAAATTAATGTTAAAAAAGAAAAATAAACAAAGTAATGATCAGAAATCTACAAAATTCTAAAATCCACACAACCTCTGGTCCTAAACGGTACAGATTCCAGGGAGTCTACTGTATTTTTGTTTTAAATTATAAACATAAAATGAGGTACAAAAAAGTTATTTTTTTTCTTATATATTTGACTTTGATGCAAATTTCACAAAAATGTTTGTTATTATTGTAAAGGTTGTAAACAAAAATCCAGTTTCATTTTACAGTGACGAATCTAGGAAAAAAAGTGACCGGAAAAAAAGTTATCGGAAAAAAGTGACCTAAATTACAAAAGCGGAAAAAAGTGACACGGAAAAAAAGTGACAAGGAAAAAAAGCGACACGGAAAAAAAGGGACACGGAAAAAAAGTGACAAGGATTGATTTTGGGGAATTATTATTGATTTTGGGGATTCATTGGTTAAGTATGAAAGGGGGATGGGGGGGGGGGCTCATAATTTAGGTAAATGGGTTTTTCATGCTGAATTAACTGTTTTGGTTCAATTTTTGGATATACGTTCATACTGAAAAGACGCTTGCCTGATTAGTTTTGGGAAGGGACGATTACCCCCCCCCCATCCGTCCTCAGTTAGATGAATGGGTTTTTATGCAGAATTATCCAACGTGTGTCAAATTTGAATATACAGGGCCTGACTAAGGCAGGGGCATGCGGAGCAATTGCCCCGGGCCCCCGGTTTGAGGGGGGCCAAGAAGGAGAGAAAAGGTTATTGTTAAAAGAGGGCCAAATGATATAAAATAGCAAAATATTACCAAAATTCTTTTTTTTCAATTTTAAGGGGTCTTTTTTCTCCTACCCCCTTTGCTTCCCTGCCCCACGTTCCCTTAAAGTAATAGTTACATCATAAGAAAATTAATAGTTAAAATTATTTATCATCTGTTATTATGTATAAAGATGTGAAATATAAATACTGAAATCAGTACTTGGTACAAAATTTATGCATACATACAATAGGTTTGAATTTTAATTTTAGTCACTTGAGTATAATTCACAAACGTTTTTAAGATAGAAGGGGGCCACTCTAATAATGTTTGCCCCAGGGCTCCCCACTGTCTAAGTCGGGCCCTGTGAATATAGGTTCTTTTCGATAAGGCTTATATACTATAGTATATAATGCATGAAGAGTTTTAATGGTTATATATAGAGGGAGAACGGGGGATAACCTTTCTTAAATTAAATTAATAACTTTTTACGCATCATTATCCGATTTGCTTAGAATTTTGGACATAGATTCATTATGATAAGACGTATTTCTGATTAGTTATGGGGTTCTTCTGCATATTATAAAGGGTGGGGGGCGAGCAATTATCTCCCCCTTAAACTAGATAAATAGGTTTTTATGCAGAATTACCCCATGTATTTAATATAGGTTCTTACTGATAAGGTGGATCCCTGAATAGTTTTAAGGATTTGATATCTAAGTATTGAAGGGGAATAGAATATAACCTACCTTAAATTAAATTACTTTTTAAGCAGAATTATAGGATTTGCTACAAATTTTGGATTATAGATTCATTATGATAAGGCGTATCCCTGATTACATATGGGGTTATTTTTCTAATTAAAAATTAAGGCGGGTGATTTTCCGATCCCCTTAAATTATATAAATTGTTTTTTTATGTTCACTTATCCGATATATTTCATATTTTGGATACATGTTTTTTCTCATAAAGTTAGTCCCAGAATTTTTAAGGGTTTAATGGCTAAGTATACTGTCAGGTTCTGAGACCACCTCTGCTAAAGATTGGAATTTCCGTTATTTCTCTATCTTAATCTCTTTTATATTATACCGGCTGTGTACTAGAATTTTCAAGGTGACATTCTTTCTTTGTTGAAGGGAGAATTGACAGGTAATTCTCTACAGGTGAGTGAGAAAGAGGAGATTGCGGAGAGGCGTGTTCATCCGTCAGTGAGGTATGTGGATGATGAGCTGACAAGCAACATGTCACTAATCAAGAAAGGAATGTGGAATGTGTCCAATGGATAAGCCCCAAAGGGGGTTGACATTGGGGAAACACCGTGATTTGAGAAGAGCAAGTCTTATCTCAGATTAGTTCAGTTCGTATATGGGTTCATACCTAGAGAGTAGTGTAGGACAGAGTAGAGGTCTGCACGGGCCGGAATTTCCAGGCCCGGCCCGGCCCTACCCGTAGGAAAGTTATTTCGGCCCGGCCCGGCCCGTTGTAAAACTCAAAAGTTCGGCCCGGGCCCGGCCCGGCCCGGCCCGTTTACATTTTTATATTTTAGGCCCGGCCCGGCCCGTACAAAAATCAGCGAAAACAGGCCCGGCCCGTTTTGGCCCGTTACAATTTCTACGATTTCTAAAAAATTGAGATTTTTATCATATAACTAAGATTCCTTTAAAGAATACTGCATACATATCTATGGAATGATTTTACAGTATATTTTACAGCAAATACAGTTGAACCTCGAAAATCCGGACCTCCAAATTCCGGAAATCTCTAAAATCCGGACATTTTTCCGATTTCAGTTTTATTAATTTTTAAAATAAGACATAGCTGTAATTTTCATCAACTGCAGTTAAATTCTGATAACTATACTAAAATATATATATATAGATATATTTTGGTTAATATTGTAATGACTTTCCGTTAATTAAAGACTTAATTATTACAAAAATTAAAAAGTTAAAAAGCGTTCAACAAAATTTACAGTAATGAATCATGATAAAATGAATGAATCGTTGAATTAACCATGAATTTTGATACTTGAAAAAATTTGGGTTTAAAAAAAAACGTAAATTCTGTTGAAAAATGCAGAAAAAACGGAGAAATTTGTAAAAAAAAGAAAGCCAAAACAAGCATGAAATCAATTAAAAAATCTTCAAAAACCGCACATTTCATCAAAGATTCATGATTCATTCATTTCATAATGGTTCGTCTCACTCTCAATCGCCTTTGAGAATCGGGAGGGAGGGTGCTTTCTCGGGATTTTTTGAAAATTTCAAATTCTTTATCAAGTGGGGAGGGGGCGTTTGATCGGGAAGAGCGGATTAACGGGATTTTACGGTATTATATAGCCATAAAAAAGATTTTTTAATAAATCTCCAAAATCCGGAAAAATCGAAAATCCGGAATCGCCGCGGTCCCGACGGTTCCGGATTTTCGAGGTTCAACTGTACACATTAACAACATTAATGATTACTTAGATTCTTAGGCTTTCAACATTCGAATAAAGGTTCATTAAAAAATTAATATGGCTTAGAATAAAAGAAAAAAGAAAGAAAGCTAAAAACATAGTTAATTTTGAAGCTGTTTAATTAAAAAAGATTTATAAATATATTTCTATATCATTTTATTATAGATTTCAAATCTAAATTCATTCTTAAATTCAAAGAAGCTCCTTTCTGATACATTTCTAAATTCATTTTTTTTTTCTCAGAAACGCATAAGATTAGCAAATATCTTTATTCAGAAACTATATAATCGAATGGCGTTATCCATTTTTTGATACAAGCAATTTAAGAATACTGCAAACAAATAAAATACTGTGATAATTAGCGTTTTGAATAGAATTTCAGGATGCAATAGCAAGGGAAGGGAGAAAAACCTGCAATCATTTGAGAAACTATTATAACTCAACAAGGTTATTACAAGTATTTTATTTACCAAAAATGAAAAACGCTATTCGATTCCAAATCCCTTCAATAGTTAGACTTATCACTTTTATACTTTTACAATTTAAAACTAATCAGAAAATGTGTCAAATTTTCGCATTATTGAGAAATTAATTTAAAAATCATCAAGAAGTATATATCCGAAGACTAAGCTAACATAAGTTCTTTATCGCTGTTAATAATTTTACAAATAATGTTTTCTGCCAATAATTAAGTCTAGTACCGGTCCGGCCAGTCTATATGTAGAAAAATAGTGCAAGCGTGATCTCGGATCGGCATGAATCAGCTAAAAAAATATTAAAACGGGTTACACATAATGTAATTCTCCGATGCCGATACACTGTGCAATTTTTATATTGATGCTGTCAAACTAGTGGCTGGCCACATTTATACTTATTCTCATTAAAACCATTTTCGTTGAAAATAACTCATATTTTATCGTTTCTAATTAAATCTTCAGAACGGGCCGGCAGGCCCGAAAATTTTTTTTTATCAGCCCGGCCCGGCCCGTCTGGCCCGTTCAATTTTTTTACCGGCCCGGCCCGTTGAAAAAACTATTATAAATCTGCCGGCCCGGCCCGGCCCGGCCCGGTTCGAAACGATTCCGCCGGGCCGGGACGGGTACGGGCCAGGCCCGGGCCCGTGCAGACCTCTAGGACAGAGGTCCTGATAGTATGTGCTCTGCGTTGTAGAGCGGAGGCAGTGCGTATCTGGAGAGCAAGGGACACAGACGTCCTGGTGTTTAGTGCTCTGGGCCAAGAAGTGCAGGCCGAGTATCCATGTGTTGGGAGATTCGAAAGTGATCTCCGATAAAGTGAATCTAACGTGCATTGAGTGTGAGGTGGAAGGTGTTATTCGAATAGTACACAGCCAACCTTTACTGTATTTAATTTAATGTTGAACCGGATCACCTATATCCGAGTTGTAATTGTATATAATGGTAAATAGCGTATTTAGTGTGTACATATAGTCTAAATAAACTGTTAGTTCAGTTAATTGACAGCGTCAGTGTTCATTTACACAATCCTCACAGTGGGTGACCGATATCACCTAGTAATATCGGTGGTGGCAGCTATAACTACCACGGACTTTCTTCAAAGTTGTGCGGGCTGAGAGGAACGTCCGACATATACTGTGGGGGAACGGAGGATAACCCCCCTTAAATTAATAAATGGCTTTTTACGCAGAATTATCTTATTTGATTCAAACTTTGAATGTGCGTTCATTATGATAAGGCGAACTCCTGATTATTTGTGGGTTATCCCCCGTTCATCCCTCTATACTTAGTCATTAAACCCTTAAAACTATTCAGGGATTCACTTTATCAGGTAAAACCTATATCCAAAAGTTGAAATACGTTGGATAATTGTGAAAAAAAAATCTTATTTAAAGAGTGGGGGGGTTAATCGCCCGCTTTCCCTTATTTAATTAGCAAAAGAACCCCATAATTAATCAGAGATACGCCTTCTTATAATGAATATACATCGAAAATTTGAAGCAAATCGGATAATTCTGCGCAAAAAGCCATTTATTTAATTTAAGGGTGTATTTCGATTCAAACTGCCTATTTTCCGATTTATTTTTAACTTCATTTTTACTCTCATATGCATCAAACTGGCAAATTGTCTTATTTAGAAAGTACACAAGGTGCCGTAATTGTCAATTCTTTGATAAATGCAGAAAATATTGCGAAAAAAGCAATCAAAAACGGCATTTTGAACAGATTTTCCCCTGGCGGGAGATCTGTGAACGAAAGAAAAGGGTCATACTGAGAAGATAATTGTTTATCAATCAAATTCTAATGAATTGCGCATAAAAATACAGCACATGGCACCTTGTACAGCTCTTCAAAAATATCCTCAGCAAGTTTCATGTTTCTGCTTTTGAAAATGTGTCTGAAATTGTATCGGAAAATTTCGAGATGTTGAAGGTGGAAAAGCGTTTTTTTGAATACACCCTTAAGGGTGTTTATCCCCCGTTCTCCCTCTATACATAGCCATTAAACCCTTAAAACTATTCAGGAATTTAATTTATGAGAAAGATCCTACGTCCAAAATTTGAAATAAATCGGATAAGTGTGCATAATTTTTTTTAAATCTGATTTAAGGCCGGGGGTAGTAATCACCCGACCCCTTTTTAATTAGCAAAAGAACCCCATAAATAATCAGAAATACGTCTTATCATAATTAACGCATGTCCAAAATTCGAAGCAAATCGGATAATTATCCGTAAAAAGCCATTAATTTAAGAAAGGTTATCCCCCGTTCCCCTTCTATACTTAACCATTAAACTCCTAAAACTCTTCAGGCACTTTATACTATATATAAGCCTTATTGAAAAGAACCTATATGCAAATTTGACACAAGTTGGATAATTCTGCATAAAAACCCATTCATCTAATTGAGGGCGGATGGGGGGGGGGTAATCGTCCCTTCCCAAAACTAATCAGGCAAGCGTCTTTTCAGTATGAACGTATATCCAAAAATTGAACCAAAATAGTTAATTCAGCATGAAAAACCCATTTACCTAAATTATCAGCCCCCCCCCCCGATCCCCCTTTCATACTTAACCAATGAATCCCCAAAATCAATAATAAATCCCCAAAACCAATCCTTGTCACTTTTTTTCCATCACTTTTTTTCCTTGTCACTTTTTTTCCGTGTCACTTTTTTCCCGCTTTTGTAGTTTAGGTCACTTTTTTTCCGATAACTTTTTTTCCGGTCACTTTTTTTCCGTTTACCGCAGTGACACAGTCAGTATGTTTGATTGAATATATTGTATTTATGAAGGAATAGATGGGTTCAGATGGTGTTTCACATTCAAAAGATGTTTGTGTGTACCACATTATCCGTTATTTTCAAGATTATAAGAACAACCTGTACATTTATTATCCCACTGCAGATACTATTTTTTGGTGCATTTAAAATCTTCATTGCTAAACGAAAAGGAACAGAAACTCTTCATAAGATAAAAAAAAGAAGATAAAAAAAAGAGCATTAATATACAATAAACTCCCTCATATCTGCTCAGCTTGGGACCAGAGGTTGTGCGGTTTTTAGAATTTTGCAGATTTCTGGTCATTGCTTTGTTTACATCTTTTAAACAGCAATTTGAATATAATTAATAATACAATTGAAACTGTAATGAATGCTTACAATATATTAAAATAAGTAATAAACTAAAATAATAAAAAATTAGATAATTTTTATGATGATTAAAATATTAAAAGCGAAGGTTTAAGTTAATAATCAATAATGTATGATTAAATATTCATTATAAAGATGAAATGCATTTTTTAAAAATTATTTAATGAAACTTTCCTTATATAGGTATATTAGTAATTCACAACAAAATCATAAAATAAGGATTTTTTTTATTTCAAGTTTAGCCAGACTTCATAATCAATAAAGCTTGATTAATATATAATTATATTTGGTAAGAAAGTTGTGATTACCAATGATATTAGCAATATCTTGAATTTCTTTAAAAATAAATTTATTCTTCCTTCTTGAAAAAACAGGAATTCAGTATATCAAAAATTACAAATTAAAATAAACATGGAATTGATATAAAACTAAAAATGTCAAACTTTGTCCCTATATCTGGAGGGAATGTTTCATTGCTTATATCCGTAAAATATCTGCGGATTTTAGAGATTTGCAGATTTTAGGGAGTCTACAGTATTTTTATTTTAATAGATACCTCACATATAAACAGTACATGGCTATGATTTTTTTTTCTTTCCAATCCATTCAAAATTTCTCTTTCATTTAAAAATATTTCTTTTAGTGTATATCAAAATTTCATTAATATTTTTTTAAGGGAATTAGTGACTTAACAGCAAAATTCCTATTGGCAATGTTTAATCTTTGTACATTTGATGCATTCTTATGTTCAAAATATCTCCTCAGGGAATTAATACTTTAAATTATTTTTGTTAGTTTTCTCCTCTTAAAAGATTATTTTCTTATTTGTCAAAATACTTTTAAAATTTATGCTCAATTTAATATTTAAAAAAATAAAGATATTGAAGACAAAATATTTACACTTCCTATAAAATTATGCACAGACATTAGAAATATTTTGAAAAAAAAAAAAAAAAAAAAAAAGGAGAGAGAGAGAGAGAGACATCCTTTTAGAAAAGAACACTGAAAAAGGTACTCCCGTGAAGATACTTTGAATATAAAAATAATTGAAACACCCATAGACTTAACATTACCAAGAATTTGGCCACTGTTTGACTAGCTCCTAATTCGCAGAAGAAACAATGAAATTTAAAATTTGGCAAAATAGAAAATTTTTTTTAACTACCTTCTAAAAATAACTGAAGGCAAAGAACTTTTTAGTATAAAGTTTATTCATAAATATGTCTTATTTATCAAAAGGAACAAATATGTTATCCAGTACTTATGTATTATCTGGGTAAGGAGGTAATTTGCCAAGAATTATTGCCAAACACATTTAAAGCAGTAATTTAAAATTCTTAAATGTACATTACTTTTTTTTAAATGGTGAATAAAAAATTGAAATAAAAATAAAATATTAAAGTATTCGGCAAGATTCGGATAACCAAATGTTCGGTTTACCCTTGTGTTGAACATTTTAAATGACAGCAAAAATGAAAGCTGCGCACATGAAATTTTGTGCCATTATTCGATCAAATCGCAAGTTTCAGAATGTTCAGTAGAAGAATATATCACCATTAATTTATTTTAGTAAACAGGATTGCTCAGTAAATTGAATTCAAGAATTAACCATTGTTACAGTCAGAGGATACTAATTTCGTCCTTGGCATCACCAAAATAAAGGGACGCCACGTAATGAATGGATCATATTAGGTCATGAATAATGAATCAACTTGTTGCATCAGAAATTTTTCATCTTACAAAACAGAACATTTATTTATATATATATAAAAAATAAATAAATAAAAAATAACAGGAAATATTATTCAAAATTCGCGAATCTAGTACTTAAACATGCCATCCAATCTAAAATTTGACGCAATTTAATTTTGAATAATTTCAGAAAATCTTTGGTAAAGCTTTGTTCTTGTTGAAAATCTTTGGTAAAGCTTTTAATTTCTATTAGTGTCTGTCTGATTATCTTTATTATAACCAGGGATTTAAAAAAAAAATAGAAGTCTTATTACCACAGCCGCAGTTTAATTAATAAATAACATAAATAATGAATCAACTACAATCATCACTGATATGAACGATTCATTATGTAAAAAATCCTGAATTCATTCTTGCATTGGCGTCTCTTGTCTTTTCATTTTTGTATCGTGAGGTAACTTTTAAAGCATCATTTTATTCTTTTCATTCTCTTTATAAAAATAAGTTAATGATGCTGTAGTTTTCTTTGGTTAATGTTCAACAAAAATTCTACAATTTGCAGTTTCATAATGGGACTACAAAAAAATTTCATGCATCACAACTTTTTCTTTGCTGATAAACATTTAAAGCATTATTAAAATCTTTTTTAGGGCAAATAATGGTATTTGGATATTTAATATGTGAATTTTCTTTATTAATTGTATTTGTTTATTTATTTTTAATAATTTAGGCGAAGGCTTTTCGAATTTAAATTTATTAACAACAAACTGTTTTCATTTTGGAATGGAAGATCCCCCACCCCCTCTCTTTTGTAACCTTTCAGAATATCTTTTAAAACTTAGAATCATTCCCGGATTAGCTACGTTTACATTCTTCTACATACTTAATTATTTGATATTTGGGTACTTACATTTTTGGTGTGTATTAAATCAAATGATCAAATGTTGTTCTGTTGTTGAAAGTTAAGTAAAACTGGTATCAATCTGTGTAAATACAGACTTGTGAGTGTAAAGTTCTTGGAAAACAACTAACAGAATGCATCAAATTCTACAGAATAAAATGGTGATTCCTTTCTGTTTTTAATTCCTTTGATTTTTTTTTAAATATTTTATCCCTTCACACTTTTCAGTGATAATTTATGCTTTAAATAAAGTTGCTATAAAATTGAAAAGGTTATTCCCAAGTTCCCACACTCTTCCAACATTCAATTACAGGAAATAGAGAGGAAAATGAATAAAAATGGAATTATCTGGAAAAACTTTTCCATTTTATCTTGAAATTTTATTGTCTATTATTGATTGGTACATCATAAGGTAGTTTGTAAATATTTATAGTAAAAAAAAAAAAAAAAAAGGATGGTCTAAAAGACTTTTAAAACAATCAAAAAAACAAGAAACTATTCAAATACTATTTTGTAAATATGTCTGCAAGTTTGAATTGAGACAAAAAAAAAAAAAAAAAAAAAAAAAAAAATTAGCTATAAACAAACAAACAGAAAAATAATTGAAAGAAATAAAATGAAAATACAATCTTGATTCTTTTTCTTGCTACAGTCAAGGATTGATAATCTGTGCACCCATAATTCACAATTTTCTATAATTCGCGTTACTTTACGAATGTAAACAATAAAATAAACAGTTAAGAAAATTGACAAATTTGTGATTAAAAAATGATTTTTTAAAACAAATAGTAAAAAAGTTGAAAAAATCATAGTAAAACATATACTTTTTTAAAAATATAACTCTTTTATTTTATTAACAGTAAAAAACAAACTGTATTACAGAATATATGTAATAATTTTTATTTAAATGCATATTTATATAATTTTTTTATATGAAATAACATTTAAAAGGCATTTTTTGAGATAGAATATTTAGTTAATTACTAGATTTCAC
Source organism: Maratus speculifer (assembly GCA_964019185.1). NCBI lineage: Eukaryota > Metazoa > Arthropoda > Arachnida > Araneae > Salticidae > Maratus > Maratus speculifer. The sequence continues at coordinate 14,845,611 of CAXHSM010001376.1, read as the reverse complement.
ATTAAACTGACTATAGAATTAAAATGTTGTATAGGAATAATAAAATTATGTATAATCCAAAACATTCTATAATCCGCACAGCCTTTGGCCCCAGCTTGTGCGGATTATAGAACTTTAAATTACTAAAACATTCCACAAAATAAGTTAACTACAGATTTAAAAAAAAAAAGTGTGAGCAATGTGTAATTTCAGTTTGATTGTGTTTATTTAAATCAGCTAAGTAAGAAATCAAAGCGTTATCAAAATTAGATTATGTCTTTTGGATAGATAATGTTTTGTTATGCAGTAACAAACTGTGCATAGATACAGTAAAAGATCTATATAATGCAAACCTAAAAACAGAAAATTTTGTGTTATATAGATCACATTTCGCACACCAATCATGAAATTTACCATTAACCCCGATTTTTTTAAAATATGTAGCATAGCATAGTTAATAACAACCATAATGTAATGATAATAATTCATAATGCAATTTATTTATTTATCATAATTTATGGAGATTTCTATTATAGTTCTTTGTTATTTATTAATGTTTATATAATATATATAAAGATATTGCATTATTTACCATTTTTAACAATTTTATGTATATTTAGTAATGTTAAATTACTATTTTGAATGTGTTTGGCAACAGTTTTTGTCAAATTATTTCTTGGCCTGGGTAATACATTAAGTATTGTATAATGTCCCTGTTCTTTTAAAAAATAAGAGGTTTTTAGAGATAATCTTTAGACTAAAAATTCGGTATCTTTTGTTACATACATATAAGTACATATATGTATGTACAGTGTCAGACCTCTTATCCAGCATTCCAAAAACTAGTATATTGTGAAAACTGACATTTTTCACAATCTCACCATGGATAATATACAGTCAAAGATCTATAATCCACACAAGTTGGGGCCAAAGGTTGTGCGGATTATGGAATATTGCAGATTATAGAGAATAATGGATTATGTGTCATTTTATTATTCTTAGACAGCATTTTAATTCTACAATCAGTATAATATGAAAAGATAAATATGAAATCTAGTAATTAATTTAATAATTAATTTCAAAAAATGCATTTTTAAAGTTGTTTTATTTAAAAAAATTATATATATATGCTTCTATCTACATGTCGTTTTCACATTTACACATTATGCTGCACATTTCTCAATAATTTGAAGCTAAAATTTAGAACGCTTCGGTCAAACGTATACTTCGCTTATCTCTCTACGAACTTTAAAGTTTGTACTAAAGCAAGCCGATTTTTCATTAAAAGACTTAAAAAAAAACACAAGCAACAAATTTACACGAGGCAAACTCAAGCAGAAGCCAGCAGTGGTAAACAGGCTCACGTGGGACTATTTACAAACATTAGCAGTGAAAAAAGCGCCACCTTTCTTTCATTACAAACGCGAATTACTACACTTTCCGTCATTCATGTTGCATCTTGCATAATCATTAAAGTAAAAAATAAAATCAATACTAGATGACACGTGAGCTGTAAATTCATAAACATCAACTCATCAACAGTACTTGTTGCCAAATTAAGAATGTGAATAGAAGGAATAAAAAAGAGCTTCCCAGCTAAAGCTTAGTTTCTCGAAAGATCGGATCTTGAGAAATCAATCAAAGTTCGCCTGTAGTTGAAGGTTCCCATTTGCCTTTCCTGACATTTTCGAAACCTCCGCAATTGATCACTATGATTGTTTACATTGATTCGACCTTCCGAACCCCTAATGTCTAGTTCTAAGGTGTGCTGTGTTACTGCTAGGAAGCGCAACAAGCACACAAAATAGTGCATTATGATTCATTATTTACTCTCCTTAACTTACACAATCTGAAATAGCTACGAATGAAAAGCCGGAGCTTCGAATGTTCAGTAAGCTTAGGTGCGTTCCATAATACAGTTTAGTTTTTTACTGTTAATAAATTATAAGAGTAAATTAAAAAAATATATATTGTGATTTTTATTAATTTATTTATTGGCGATTCAAGCGCTCGAACACGCCATCTGGTGGAGAAAAGATGTAACTTCTCCATTCAGGATAACACCATGTAAGCTCATTGCATTACATGCATTTTAAATTTGTTCAGAATAATTATTCTTTTGCACAATTTCAGATTTCCTATGACATTTGTTTTCTGTCTTATATGGCGAGGTAAATATTATACGAATTTGAATACCTAAAACTTTTAAAATACATTTATAATAAAGAATTGTTTCAATGGGATTTTAACATTAGTTAAAGGAAAATTAAAGGGGCAGTTATCCTGTATCGAAGTCTGCGAGCAGCGTCTCTATAGGCCATTTTAGTTCCCAATTATTTGTTTAAAAAAAACCTTTTTGGATCATGGATTTGTAAATTTTCTTAACTGTTTATTTCTTTGTTTACATTCGTAAAGTTACGTGGATTATGGATCCGCGGATTATAGATCCTTGACTGTATATATATATATATATATATATATATTTATTTAAAAGATATTTTTAGCTATTTGGTCTCTTCTATTTCTTTAACCCCATCTAATTATCAAGGAAATCAAATTCTTTTAGCTGTATTTTACTATTAAAATGGGGGGGGGGGGATCAATCAATATTGAAATGTAACCTGAAAGAAATTTTTATTTTTAATTTCTTGTTCAGAGTTTCTTGAAAGAATGAATAGATTAAAAGCATTATAGTTTCCTGCTTCAAGGTCACGTGTAAAGACATTTGACAAGACTTGTGGTTGCTTAACAACAACAGCACTACGTGCAAGAGAGTCAGTGTTTGGGTCATAGGTAGGAGTCATCATCAAAGATGGGTCGCTCACTGCGGTGGTTGACACAGCACACCTCCCCTCCCCAAATGCCGTCTGAAACAAATATATTTGGGATATAGGTCAGGACAGTCGCTAGTTTCATTGCCCCACCCACCCACTAACCATTATTCAGTGTCTTTAATTTGTTTAATTTATCTTATAAATTTGTCCAGTTTCAAATTTTTTTTCCATTTAGAGTCTAAGCCATACAGATCATAAGTAAAGTCATTTGGTGGGGATCATGGTCGCTTTTCAGCAACAACACTTTGTGCAAGAGAGTCTTGGTATTTGGGTCGTAGGTAGGAGTTGTGGATGAAGATGGACCGTTCGCCACAGCAGTTGACCCAACTGTCATCCGAAACAACTATATTCGGGATGTAGGGTAAAGTAATCGCTAGTTTCGTCATCCCACCCACTAACTGTTTTTCAGTATACAATAGTCTCCCTCAAATCCACATAACTAAAATCTGTAACTCTCTAAAATCTGCACATGTTTTACAGATGTAAACAATGAAACATTCAATTCAGATGTAGATGCAAAATTTGACTATTTTAGTTTTATATCAATTCCATAGATTTTTTTTTTTTTTTAAATTTTTGTTAAGGTTATTGAATTCATGTTTTTTTCATGAAGAAAGAATAATTTATTTCTGAAAAAATAAAGATATTGCTGATATCATTGGTAATCACAATCTTACCAAATATATTTATCTATTAATCAAGCTTTTTTAGTTATTAGGTCTGGGCTAAACCTGAAATAAAGTTTGCTATTTTATGATCTTGATGTGATTTAGTAATGTAAATTTATGAGCCAAGTTTCAATGAATAATTTAAGAAAAACACATTTCATCTCTATAATGAATATTTTATTGTACATTATTGATTATTAACTTGACCTTTGCTTTTAGTATTTTTATCATTTTAAAAACTATCTAATTTTTTATTATTTTAGTTTATTACTTATTTTAATATTTTAGCATAATGTAAGCATTCATTATACTTTTGATTTCATTGTTAATTAGATTTAAATTACTGTTTAAAAAATGTAATCAAAGCAGTGACTAGAAATCAGTAAAATTCTAAAATCCACAAAAACTCTGGTCCCAATCTGTGCTGATTTGAGGGAGTCTACTGTATTAATTTATGTATTTTCTCTTTTAAATCTGTCCTGTTTCAATTTCTCGCTCATTTTTTTTCCCTTTTTTATTAAGGGTCTAAGGAATATGGGTAATTTAATAATTTTAAAGTTGTTGAATCAGTGAGAAAAAGTATTTTGCAACATTTTAAGCAGTAAACAAAAATAGTAATATTATTATCAAAAATGATTTTTAATGTTTTGGTGCATTTTAATTTTAGGAATGTTAATTCAGTCAAATTCCATAAATTGTTTTTAAATGGCAAACATATTAAAAACAATACTATAATAATAATTGCTTCTTAATAATAAACATGTTTCATTTGGTTCAATTTTTAACCTTTGAATTTGACAAGACTTTATATAACAAATTTAACAATTACTTTTATTTGTTTGGAATTTTTTGTTTGCCACTTAACAACAAAAAAATCTTAATATAATTCTTTTAAAATGTGTAAGTATGGTCTGCATAAATGATTTAATTTAATTTAAAAAAAATGTGTATTTGAATTCTTAATATTGAAAAATACTTTTATAATTGAATGAAAATAATTGAATTTTCACAAATTTTAACTTATTAAAAATATGCTATAACTTTCATTGAGAAAAAAGTATTTTAAAAACTTTATAAAAGAAATCATCAAATTATTACACAATCAAAAGGAATAAATAACAAAATATGTACCATTTCTAACCAATCTCAATAAAGTATTCTATTAAAATGCATATTTTAATTAAAAATAACATATATTTTTAATATAAGAAAGTTTAATGGTCTTTTACATTTTGAAGTATAGATTTTGAAGTCATTTTCAATGGTCTAAAATATAAAAAGTTGTCATCTGCCTTTTGTTTATTATATTTCCAAAATGGCATAATATTTTCTTTAAAAAGATTTGCCCAGGTATTTATTTAATTTCCCCTTTTTACGTGGAAACTTGTAAAGAAAAGTTAATACAAAATTGATGTAACATTCAATTCGTCTTAAATTCATCAAACTATTTTATATTCATTTTTCACATGTAAATATAGTAGATTCCCTTAAATCCGCAAACCAGTTATCCACAACTTTTCCGTGCATATTTTTTGGATGTAAACAATGAAATTTTCATTTTGGATATCGGGACAAAATTTGATTCATTTAGTTTTGTATCAATGCCATATATTTTTTAATTTGTAATTTTCTTAATACAGTAGACTCCCTCAAATCCGCAAACCAGAAATCCGCAACTCTCTAAAATTCGCACTTATTTTATGGATGTAAACAACGAAACTCTCAATTTGGATATTGGAACAAAATTTGATTTATTTTTTTTTAGTTTTGTATCAATTCCATATATTTTTTAATTCGTAATTTTCTTAATAATACCCTATTCATGTTTTTTTCATGATGGAAGAATAATTTTTTTTTTGAAAAAATTCAAGCTATTGCTGATATCACCAGTAATCACAATCATCTTACCAAATATATTTATGCATTAATCAAGATTTTTTGGTTATTAAGCCTGATTAAACTTGAAAAAAAAAACCTTATTTTATGATTTTGATCTAAATAAGTGATGTACTTTAATGAGGCAAGTTTTTTTGAATAATTTTGGAAAAATACATTTAATCTTTATAATGAATATCTAATCATACACTATTGATAATTAACTTAACCTTTGCTATTAGTACTTTATTCATTTAAAAAATTATCTAAATTTTTATTAATTTAATTTATTATTTATTTAAATATTTTATTATATTGTAAGCATTCATTATAGTTCCTAATGCACTATTAATTGTACTCAAATTACTGTTTAAAAAATGTAAACAAAGCAATGACCAGAAATCTGCAAAATTCTAAAATCTGCACAACCTCTGGTCCCAAGCTGTGCGGATTTGAGGGAATCTACTGTAATACTTTATTCATGTTTTTTCATGAAGGAAGAACAATTTTTTTTGGAAAAAATTCAGGATATTGCTGATATCACTGGTAATCACAATCTCCTTACCAAATATATTTATGCATTAATCAAAATTTTTTGGTAAATAAGTCTGGCTAAACTTGAAAAAAAAAAAAAAATCTTTATTTTGTAATTTTGATGTGAATTAGTAATGTACTTTTATGAGGCAAGTTTTGATGAATAATTTTAGAAAAATACATTTAATCTTTATAACGAATATTTAATTATACAGTATTGATTAATAACTTGACCTTTGCTATTAAAACTTTAATCATTTTAAAAATTATCTAAATTTTTATTATTTTAGTTTATTACTTATTTTAATACTTTTTTATATTGAAAGTATTCATTATAGTTCCGATTGCACTATTAATTGCACTCAAATTACTGTTTTAAAAATGTAAACAAAACAATGACCAGAAATCCACAAAATTCTAAAATCTGCACACCCTCTGGTCCTAAGCTGTGCGGATTTGAGGGACTCTACTATATTTCAATTTAAGCTCCAATGTTTTTTGAGATATATTGGTGGAATAAGGGAAGTATATTTTATTTATTATATAACCATGATTCTATCTATAATTATTAACTCCTTGATTTATATTTTATTCTGAAAATATCTGTGTTTCAATTTTTGTTTACAAAAATGCATTTGTAATGGAAATCAGGTAGGATAAATTACTAAAAATATTAATATTTTTTAAGGTTATTCCATAAAATTAATATTGTGCAAATCTACAGATCTTAATGTTTTTTTAATGATTAATTTCAAGTCAAAATACTAGTTTTTTGTAAAGTGTACAACAAAATATAATTTGTATACCCTAGTAGAGAATTTGCTTTGCACATCCTAATTAATCTAGATTAAAAAGAAAAAAGAAGGAAGCAGTACTCTAGTTTTCTTTTCATTACCTACTTATTATTTCAAAAAATTGCCTTTCTCCAAATCTAGTGTCCCTCTTGAGTTGAAATCTTCATATAATAATAAAGTTAATTTATATATTTATACCTGCTTACCAAATTTTTATTAACATGCTAAAAATTTCAATACAATTAGAGATTCACTAAAAGAAGCGTACTCTATCTCAGTCACTCCAACAGCAAAAAAAATCTCTATATAATACAGCATGTTTTTATCATGATCAGAAAGGTTACACTTTATCAGTTTGAATCTCATAACGTTCATAACGGATTTGTTATTACAATCTGATGATTAAAGAAAAGTAAGTGAATCAAATAGAAGTGAATTTTCCAAGTTTCCATCATTTTTTTTTCCAGAAAGAAGAGATTACTAATAAATAAATTTCAAAATTACACCCTAGCACAAAATATCATTTATTTTTAATTTGACACAAATAACTTTATCAAATGCAAATTTAATAATAATAAAAGAGTTGCTTTAACAACTTTTTGATCGCAAGAAAATAAGCTAAAAATCATTTTTCTATTTCATTAGTGTTTCGTAATAAATGCTAGAATCTCTATTAATCTAAAATCTCTTACCTCGGTGTAGGTTATTCACTTTTAAGTGGTTTATCTCGTCTGAATGATAAGCATATTCTTCAATAAAACATTCCTTTGGACGAAACTATGACATTTAATTTACAACACGAACATAAATATTACAATAATTCTTTTCGTTTACATCTCAATTTATAATGCGTACAAAATGTACGTCTCGTTCTCGTTTTCTCAGAACAATCATAGAACAACAACATAAACAAAACAAAATAGAATACAAAAAAGTCATTAGTTCACGCAGCTTGCGAAATGTTCGTGAGCCATGGAGTTTCGAAGGTGAGAGTATGAAAACACAGCATCCTCCGGCCCAGAAAGATAAGCTATTCATCTTTACAGGAAAGTTCCAATAAGTATAAGTGTTGGACAGCTCGCCGAATAAAATTACCTGTTGCTAGTCTTATGGTGCATGCACGAATCTTTCCGTCTCTACCAGGATGGATATCTGTAATAATGCCTAATTTCCACAAAAGCCTTGGTTGATTGTTTTCTTTGATCTGAACGACAGCTCCTTTTATTACTTGTATGCCTTTGGAGTGATCTGTATAATGGAGATAGTTTAAGTCCATTAGATAAAACTGCTTCCACTTCAACCAAAACTGTTGCACTAAATTTAATCTATATCTATATCTGCGAGTTAATTCATTTCTCGTAGAAGGAGTGATTCTTGTCTTTTCCGGTGGCAACGCTGTAAGTCTTTTTCCTACAAGAAAATGTGCTGGACACAAGGGAGTTGTCTCATTGGCATCACTGGACAGGATGGGCGGGAATTCAAAATAGCTTCCACTTCCAGTAAAGTAGTTTCAAATTCTTTGTAGTCTAATGAAGATTTTCCAAGGATTTTCTTAAGGCACATCTTCGTTGAACGCACTAGTCGCTCATAGAATCCTCCCCACCACGCTGCTCTCTCTACGATGAATTTCCACTTAATTCTTTTTTCACTAAAATAATTTTGCACCTCGGGATTCTTTATCCAATTCCACAGTTGCTGTAAATCCCTATCCGCTTTCTTGAAGGTCTTAGCATTATCAGTGTAAATAATCTTGCAAATTCCACGTCTTGAGATGAATCTTCGAAAAGCCATTAAAAATTCGGTTGTTGTTAAATTCATAACAATCTCTAAATGTACCGCTCTTATCACTGCGCAAATAAATAAAGCAACATAAATTTTTGCACCATTTTTTAGGTATAGGGGACCTAGAAAATCTGCCCCAGTGACTTCAAATGGTGATGCTTCTTTAATTCTATCTGGAGGAAGGAGCGTAATATCTTGACAATAAGGCTTGGTGCTGAATTTTTTACAGATGATACAACCTCTTATTATACGTTTTACTTGCTGCCTACCTTTTAAAATCCATAATCTTTCTCTTAATTGGACAAGTGTTTCGGAAACTCCAGCATGAACTACTTCTTCATGAGCTTTTCTGATTTGAAGATCTGTAAAATGACTTTTGCTTGGAAGGATAATTGGAAGGGCTTCTGAATAACTTAAATTTGAATTTTGGAGTCTTCCTTTTAACCGAATGATTCCATCTTCGTCTAAAAACGGATTTAAATTTAGAATTTTGGAATTTCTTGGGACTAATTTCTTCTTAAACAATGCTTCTTTTTCTTCTGGAAAGAACCTTCCTCGCGTCTGTTTTATCCAATATTGCTCTGCTTTCAACATTTCTTCAGCACTCAAAGGTCCCGAAAGTTTATTAGCATGTTTCTTTGTATTATTCGCAAATCTTAATATCCAACAGGTGATGCGTAGTAGTCTAGTAATCGTACTGTAATTTTAAATTTTAAAAATTGTATTCTCTTCTTGAGTCACACAGCTAGTTTGGACAATTTTTGTTCGCTTTGATTTTCTTTTCTCTTCTTCAGCAACTTTGACATCAATCAGTTTTGTTTCTTGAGGCCAGAATGTTTCACTTTCTTGCAGCCACTTGGGTCCGTTAAACCATACATTATTTTTCAAAAGTGACTCTGCTTTTTCACCTCTGGTTAACAGATCGGCTGGATTTTCTGAGCCAGGACAGTGTGACCATAAACTTGGATTTGCTTTTTGTTGTATTTCTCGAATTCTATTTTGAACAAATGGCTTCCATTCCTCGACATTACTTCTGATCCAATGCAGGACAATCATTGAATCGGTCCAAAAATGTAGACTAGTTTTCATTTCTTTGAAAAGATGTTCATTAACGTAGGCTGTTAGTCTAGTCCCTACTATTGCACTCATTAATTCTTATCTTGGCAGAGATAATTTCTTGATTGGAGCAACTCTGACTTTGGAAATGACAAAACTTGTAAATATTTGTTCATTAGCACGATATCTTAAATTTATAACAGATCCATAAGCTTTGGAACTAGCATCGTTAAAACAGTGTAGTTGTACATCTTGAATTGCATCTTTTGAGTGTTCACCAAAATTATGTCTGGGAATCTATACAGCTTCAATAGAACTTAGTTGCTCGCACCACATAATCCATTTATTGTGCATGTCTTCATTTAATTTATCTTCCCAATTCAAACCTTCTTTCCAAATTTCTTGCATAAGAATTCTTGCAGTAACTGTAAACGGGTTTAAAATTCCTATGGGATCATATATCTTTCCTATCATCATTAAAACTTCTCTTTTGGTTACACCGCTGGTCTTATTTTCATATTTCATGAGATTCTGCAATTCAACTTTTAAATTATCTTCTTGAGTATTCCATTTATAACCTAAAACTTTTGTACAAGCAAATTTTTGATGGACAGCTTCCTCTTTTGAATCAAATTGCGACTGAAGACTTCTGGAATTTGTAGTCCACTTGCGCATATTGAAATTAGCATCTTTCAAAATGCTCTTAACCTCAGCATATACCTTCAAACCTTGAGCTTCTTCATTCACACCAGTAAGTAAATCATCGACATATAGACAGTTATTTAGTATATCAAACGCTTCAGGAAATGTGGATTTGTATTTACTAATATGATGTTTTATCGTTGCAGATAACAGAAATGAACTACGTTTCGCTCCGAATAAAACTCTTGTCATTCTTAATGTTTTCAATTTAAAATCTGATTCAGTATTAGGGGAATGTCCAATCCATAAAAATCTAACAGCATCTCTATCTGCAGGATCTAAACTAATTTGCAAATATGCCTGTTCAATATCTCCAGTAATTGCGATCTTATGTAATCGAAACCGAAATAAAACATCAAGTATATCTGGATTTAAATTTGGACCGGCATGTAAACAGTGATTCAAAGAAATAAATTCGGCAGAGTGAGAAGACGCATCGAAAACTACTCGAAGCTTGGTTGTTGTTTTTTCTTCACATATAACTGCTTGATGAGGCATATAATAAGTTATTGAGCTTGGCTGCGAATTGACCACTTCTGCCATTCTATTCTCTAAATAATTATCTATAATATTGGCCTATTTTTCATAAAATTCTGGATTTTTCTCAAATTTCTTATTTAAACTGTATAGCCTTTTCTTCGCTAACTCATAATTATCTGTTAATTCTACAACTCTTTCATTCCAGGGCAACGGCACTTCATATACATTATTCTTAAATTTAACAGTCTTATTATAATTTTCTAATACGGCATTCTCTATATCAGATTGTTCCTTTTGTGGTTTTATTCCTATAGATTCTAACTCCCAGAAAGCTTTTAAAGTATCATTTACATCTGCATTTCTCTCCAACTGAACATGCTCCGAAACTGTTTTCATATCACTAATCGAAGTTTGTAAAATATTAGCATCTTTAGAGGCAGTAGAACCATTAACAGTCCAACCTAAAGTTGTTTCCGAAAGTACAAGATCATCCGAAAATCTACGAATCTTCCCTGTTACCATTTTCCAATAATAATCACTTCCGATTAAAATTGATAGTCGAAAATATTTTGAATCGCCATATGTTCTATCAGCTAACTGCAATTTATTTCTGAATACAAAATCTCGAACTTTCTTCTCGGGTACGGCAAGTAAAGCTTCGCTAATTTCTGGTGTCTCTAACACTTCAATTGTAATACCTTTATTTTTCACTTCAGGATTTTTCAAAATAATTCTGTATCGCTTGCATTTCTGATTTATCGCGTCTTTAGAACCAAAAGCGTGAATCGTAACATCTTCCTCACCCACTTCTTGTAAGCCTAATTTTTCTGCAACGCTACTCAATATAAATGATCTCTGCGATCCTAAGTCATACAATAAGTGTAATTTCGACTTATGTTGTTTTCCGATAGCTAATGCAGTAGCGGTTTGCAAATAAATATCTCGTGTTAAATTCGCATTTTGAATTGATGAAACTAAGGTATCGGTTATTTCTCCTTTATTCTCCCTTTCTTCACAAATTACTAAATTATGTCTCCGAAAACAAAATTTACATCTATTTTTAGACTTGCAATATTTAACTAGGTGGGATTTTTTCAAACATAAGAAGCATCTTGCTTGACCTTTTATAATATTTTTCTTCTCCTCTATAGTTTTAGAACAAGTTTCTATATCATGGCATTCTGAACAGAATATGCATCTATTTTCAACATTTGCATTCAAAGTAGCTGTCGTAGGCATTCTGTGCTTAAATGATTTACTATTAACAAAATCGGTATCTGAAATTTCTTTTTTTACGACTACTTTGTTTTCAAATCTTTTGTTTTCATCTGATTCTGTCTTGCGAAACGAAAATGTACGTTCTCTTGTTTCTATTTCCATTCTTAAATAATCTAACAGCTTTAAGACATTCCACGATTCTGTTTCACTTTTATTTTCTCTATTGTAACTCAACATTAAATTACTCGGTATTAACTTTGTCATAATAGGAAATAATAAACTTCCATAACTTTCTAATTCGATTCCCAATGATTTTAAACTGCGAATATGTATTTCGCAAGTAGCATACAAATTGCGCAATTCTTTCAAACTAGACGAATTACGGACAGGTGGCAAATTTAACAACTTGTTAATGTGAGATCTGATTAATATTTCCTTTTTTCCGTAGCGGTTCTCTAAAATATTAACAGCAATATCATAATTTTCTTCAGAAATCGATAATCCTTGAATAGCAGTTTGCGCCGATGATTTTAAAAGACTTTTTAAATATGTAAATTTATCTATTTTACTAATTTCATCATTGTCATGAATTGCTGATTTAAACTGACTATAAAATTCTTGCCAATTTTCTAAATTACCATCAAATTTCTCAATGTTCAGCTTAGGCAGGTTAACACGAATTCTATGTTCAGCCATCACAGGCAAATCGGTGTTTATATTACTAGAGGCAGCAGCCGAATTTAAAGCGACATTACTTTCACTTTTCTGTAAATCTTTCATTTTGCGATTCAATTTAGTTTTCACGGAAATAAATTTTCCCCTATACTCTTAGCTTGATTCAAAATCTGACTCTAAACTTTCTAAATCCGTTATTTCTGCTTCAATACATTTACACAATTCAAGAAATTGATTTTCTTTATCGTTAATTTGCGCAGACGATTCTTCTAACCAAAGCATATCAATCGTACTATCATGATTTTGCAATACATCATTAATATTATTCATAAGCTTCGTTGCGCTAGTCTTAATACTTTTCCGTTTTAATTTTAAAGCATCTAAAGTTTCCATTTTAATATTCTCAAAAGAAATAAATACTTATCAAAGAATAATATTCAAACCAAATAAAAGCCCCACGTTGGGCGCCAAAATGTTTCGTAATAAATGCTAGAATCTCTATTAATCTAAAATCTCTTACCTCGGTGTAGGTTATTCGCTTTTAAGTGGTTTATCTCGTCTGAATGATAAGCATATTCTGCAATAAAACATTCCTTTGGACAAAACTATGACATTTAATTTACAACACGAACATAAATATTACAATAATTCTTTTCGTTTACATCTCAATTTATAATGCGTACAAAATGTACGTCTCGTTCTCGTTTTCTCAGAACAATCATAGAACAACAATATAAACAAAACAAAATAGAATACAAAAAAGTCATTAGTTCACGCAGCTTGCGAAATGTTCGTGAGCCATGGAGTTTCGAAGGTGAGAGTATGAAAACACAACAATTACTATATCAATGCAGTCCTGCATTCTTCTTTCATGATGGATTTTGCAGCGCTCTAATATTTGGCAATCAGCATTTTTCAGGCATACCAGTCACTTGGGCTTTTACTGTGCAAGTGAAAAAGCGGGCCGATTTTTACTGATGTGTTGTCTATGATTTTGATATTGATTTGAAATTCTGAAAACGGGAATCATATCGATTCCCATGATGCCACATAATGCGTCCTGTACTGTAGGGCAGTGTGGGCTAATATGATCCTAAGTACACAGTGGACTACCTCTTATATTTTATTTATTTTTAATTTTTTTTTTAGACTAATTGATTATACACTGAATTGATTACTCATATAGCTTTTAAAACACATCATTAGCTCAGCAGGATTCATATATCCGGACTTGTTTTGAGCCTCTAAAAATAAAAATTTTCATCATTGTTATTTTCTTTATATTATTAACTAAAAATTATAGATAAATAAGAAAAAACAGTTTTTTTATAAAGGTAAAATACTTGTTTTTATTTATTATTAAAGTTAATATGCTAAAAAGAAAGCTTTAAAGATTAATTTTATAAGAATGTGTCGAACTTCAACATGGGACACAATGGACCACTCACTACTGAGGTACAGTGTTTCACAATCTACCCTGTTACTGTAAGGCAGAATTTTGAAAATATTTAAAAATTGCTTATTCTCTACGAATAATTACTGTTTTAAAGTAATTATTTAACTGTAAAATAAAGTATAACAAAGAAAAATGTGTATGCATTCTAAAATAGTAAGAAATATTTTCGTTTGTATTAAATACTTTTAAAACAATACAAGTATTTTATTAAGTTTAACCGGTTATTACTAAAACAATTTCTAGCAGGTTCTAAAACTTCATTAAATCATTTTAGATGTAACATAAAACAAATTTGGAATCAGATCTTATTGGTTGCTAAAATGTTGTTTCTAATAGTGATATTATAAAATTACCCTGTGATTCAAAATTATATCAGGATATTTTCAGGTTCATATGCATTTTGGAGTTTCATTTTCATGTTTTTGTGAAGATGACTTTATTTTATTTAATAACTTCACCTTATTCTCGATTGCTCCTGTATCAATCTGTTATTATTTAAAAAATGTAATACTTTTTATGATAATTTTTCTATATTGATTTTTAAATGTTGTGTTTGAAAAATTTGCATTATTATGCTATTTTAGAGATATATAGGGAAATAACGAGGACCAAAATTAATAAAAAATAAATTTATATTGTATATCAACTAATGCTTAATAGTGAACCATGGTGCCCCAGTAGGTGGACCAGTGTAACCCCACTCCTTGGGCACACTGGTCCACTTTATGAATGTTACAAATAATTTTTTTAAGTATTTGAAACTATGTTCTAAAAAAATTCTGAGGCATGTAAAATTGCTTAAAGATTATTAAAGAATATTTTTAGGCAGAATGGACTTTCTATTAAAGAGAAAAAAAATTAAACTGCAAAAGTGGTCCACTGTGTGTCGGTTTTCCCTATAGTAAAACCTGTCTAAACTGTAATTATCTGCCTTAAACAGAAGTATTCAACAGTCCTGATATGGATTGCCATATATTTGCTGAAAACCTGTCTGAAAGTGATTTTTTATCACTTATTTGTGGTTCCATCATAAAAGATTTTCACAGGTACTTATAAATACAGCAAAACCTCTAAAAGCGGAATCTTTCTTCAATGTAATCCTGTCTCAGATGGAAGAGTTTCAGAATATTAACGAAACGAACAAAAGATCTTATTAAGTGTATTTAAGAAATAGAACTGATTACACTGCTTTTAATGGAAGCCTAAAATGGTATTTTTTTCCATCTACTTGCAAACACATTTTGACGAAATTGACTGTGTGTGTATGGGTAATAGATTTATTTCGAGTAACTTTAAAAATTTAAGTATATCTTTATTTAATTTTTTAATTAAAAAAAAGCATGTTTAAAGTAAAATTAAATTAATCTGCATAATTTCAGCTAGTAATATCACAAAGTTACATTATGATATGCCAAAGACAAATACTATGATCTGAAAAGTTAAATGTATTTTAGTCAAGCTTCGTACAATATAAACATTTTGCTTACATTAAAATTAGTATTAAATGGTGAAGTTTAACCCTAGTACTACAAAAATTTTTACTCAAGTTTTAATAAAATATTCTATGTCAGAATTTTTTATTTAAAACTATTTAACTTATATATTTAACTTATTATTGGTTAGTTTATAAATTTAGTTTATTTCAAAGAAATTACTGATTTGTATTTAATTTTTATCTGGTTAATTTTTAGGAAAATTCAATTCAATTTTGGCTAAAGAAACTACTCATATAACAAGCACACACAACACATATACGTAGTTTATGTTGCAAAAAAAAAAGTTTGGTGATAATTATCTAAAACAGCCACAATTCTTCTGGATTTCGCTGTTTATGGTATCATATTTGGTCTCAATCGTTTCTTTCGATATCTAGTTATGTGTTTCAAGTATGTTAATTTTTTTAAACTATTTTTTTCTGACTGATTAACACTTTTTGGTAATAATGGGCTGTGTAAAAAATAATATTGGTTTCTGTTATTTTACCTCAAAAACAATTTATTTTATGTGGTTTGAAACAGTTTTGGAGCAGTGTCTAAGTTTAGCAGTAAGTTTTCAAAGTTTGGTACATGAGTAGGATCAATGTAAGCTTTAGATGTCTCATTGTTGAAAGACAGAAGCTCATCATGACATTCTTCATACTCAATTCTCCTTTCATCCGTGAAATTTCTGTAAGCAATATTAAACTGGGCATTCACAAGTACTAATTGTGATAATTCAGATGATTGAGACATTTGTCTGTGAGAATGTTTTTTGCAACTAACTGTTTTTTTTTCCCTTAACTGTGAGCAACAGTTAGTCTCATTAAAACCCATTTCCATCTTAGCAGGTATACTTGGATATGTATTGTTCGAGACTGTGAAATTTTTCCATTTTTGGATGATTCTGTGTTAATCAAAAATTTGCCAAGAAGTAAACACAATTGCAAAATGTTCCATTTTTGATAGATTTCAAATTTTAGGAAGTATAAATATATGATGATGTTATCATGTAATCCTGATTTTCTTTACCTTTAAGATAGGTCACCTTCACAGATTTCATTGCAATATATTAATATATAATAACTCTTCACAGGTGCACTACAGAGTGAATACATTATAATAGTTTTAGAGGATACAGTTAATATGAAACATGTTTATGTTGGAAATTTGCCTAAAACAGAAAAGTTCATAGGCTTCGCAATATATATAACTTTGAATTATGCCGTTTAAGATTATACCATTTAACATCTGTATGAAAAGGAATTTTTCATGTTTTCTTTTTGATTCTGTCTTAGTAATTTTGAGTGAAGTTGTATGCATGATTCAGAAACCCAGATATTCGTTTGGGCTGAAGGAGTCCACAATGTCCGCTTAGCTATGCCACTGGTTACATTATTTTATTGCAGTGTAAATTTTATTAAATGATACAGAATGTTTTAACAATAAGCTATAACTTTAGATAAAAAAAAATCTGAAATCCGGATAATTCCTTACTAAACATATTTGCATACTAAAATTCTATCACCATAAAAGTAATTTATTTTCTCTCTAACTTTGTAAAATGTATCATCGTTTCTTTAGATGATATTAATTTATAAAAATTTTTGTTTAAATTTACTTAATATTTTAGTTATAGTAAGTTTTTATATTGTCGCTGTTTATTTTATTTATAATTTAATCTTTATACTGTTAGGAAAATCATCTGAAACACATTTGATTCCGCTAACATCAGATAATTGGGAGTCTAATGTAGTTTTTAATATTATGGTAGAAATTTTAATACAGTAGATGACCTAATATCCGGAAATGAAGGCGACTGCGAACGAGATGAATCATGATGAAATGAATGAATCATGAATCTTTCATCAAATGTGCATTTTTTCGAGATTTTTTAAGATTTCATGCTTTTTTGACTTTTTTTTTTACAAAATTCACCTTTTTTCTGCGTTTTTTGACAGAATTTACGTTTAAAAAAAAAACGCAATTTTTTTCAAGTATTGCTTCAAGTATCAAAATTCATAATTCATTCATTTCATCATGATTCATCCCCATAAAAAAACGCAAATTTTTTCAAATATTGCGAAAAAACTGCAAATTTGTCAAATATCGCGATAAAACCCTGCATATTTCGTCAAATATCGCGATAAAACCCTGCATATTTCGTCAAATATCCCGATAAAACCCTGCAAATCTCGTCAAATATCGCGAAAAAATCCTGCAGGTATCTCGCAAAAAATGCAAATTTTGTGAAACGATCGCGGAAAAATCCCGTGTAAGCGCCCCCCTCTAATTATTTTACGATTTTTCGTCATCTTTGGGGGGGGGCAGATTAACGGTATTTTACGATTATATATATATAAAGCCAGTTAGCAAAACGTCCGGATTTTGAAGAGCTCTGAATTTTGGATGTCCGGATTTGAGACCTTGTACTATAGTACAAGAGTCAAAGTTGTAGCTTAGTGTTTTTTCCACAGACTTCTCATACAACACAGTTTTGATTCATATTCTAGATAGCAGTGCTATAATTTTATTATTTTAAAAATTTCCTTTTTTTTTTGGAGGGGGGAGTGTCGAGTTTCGGACGGACCCGAAATCGGACGGACCCCGAAATTCCAAAATCCGGAAAGCCCTCGATCCCGACGATTCCGGATAATAGGTCCTCTACTGTACAATTTATTTTTTGCATTGATTTTAAATTTTCGTGATAAGTTTATTATTTTGTTTTGTTTTGTTTTTAAATGAAATGTAAAAACAGATATTGATTTATTTTATTTTATTGCAGATGCATAAAGCCATTAATGTAACACATCAAATCACTCAAAATATCTTCAAAGTGTGAAACAAATGCAGCAAAATATTGTTTCAGGAGAGGTTTTTCAAAAAGCAGCTTCTAATTCACAGCCAGAAAAATCGTTTATTTGTGAGATATGCAACAAGAATTTCTCCCAAGACAGTCGTTTTTGTGTGAGGTATGCAACAAAGAATTCTCTCAAAAGTGTGCTTTAAGCAGCCATCTGTTAACTCATACTGGTGAGAAACCGTTTGCGTGTGATACATGCAACAAGAAATTCTCTCTAAAAGGTAATTTAAGCAGGCATCTAATAAGTCATACTGGTAAGAAACTGTTTGTGTGTGATATATGCAATAAAAAATTCTTCCAAAAGAGCCATTTAAACAGACATCTATTAAGTCATACTGGTGAAAACTCATTTGTGTGTGATATATGCAAGAAGAACTTCACTCAAAAGAGCAGTTTAATCAGCCATCTGTTAATTCATACTGGTGCAAAACCGTTTGTATGTGAGGTATGCAACAAGAAATTCTCTCACAAGAGCAATTTAAGTAGACATCTGTTAATTCATACTGGTGAAAAACCCTTTGTGTGTGAGATATGCAACAATAAATTCTCTTATAAACACCATTTAAGCAGCCATGTGTTAATTCATACTAGTGAGAAACTTTTTGTATGTGAGATATGCAACAAGAAATTCTCTCGAAAGATTGAGCTAAGCAAGCATCTATTAATTCACACTGGGGAAAAACCTTTTGTGTGTGAGATATGTAATAAGCAGTTCTCTCAAAAAAGTAATTTAAACAGACATCTGTTAATTCACGCTGGTGAAAAACCTTTTGTATATGAGACATGAAAGAAAATTTCTCTCATAAGGTTGCTTTAATCAAGCATCTCTCAACTCATATTGCTGAGAAACCTTTTGAGTGTGAGATATGCAACAAGAAATTCATTCAAAAGTATGCTTTTAGCAAATATATTTTAATTCATACTGAAGAGAAACCTTTTGTGTGAGAGCTATGTGTTAAGATATTCTTTCAAAAGACTGGTTCAGGAAGCTTTGTAATGCATAATGCTTGAAAACTTATGTGAAATAAACAAAAATAAACTGAAAAAAAGCTATCTAAGTACTACATTTTGCTCCTAAAATTTGTTAATTGCAGTTGACTAACCGTAGCATCTTCCAGAAATAAAGAAATATTTTATCCCATTTATCACAGTGCACAAAAGGAACAGTGACTTTATCTTGCTTTATTTTATCTGAAAAATATTACACATCTCTGTTTTTTTTTTACACTTATAAACTTGTAAGATTTTATGATACTTACGTATTAGCGCCACCGCAGGTACCTTGTTGTTTTGTTTTTTGCTCATTTTTGAATGGTTTAGCGCTTTTTAGTGCATTTTTTTGCTCATTTTTCATGCCATTATTTTTGTGTACGGGCGAGCAACAAGATCACTCTTTATTGGCGAATTAGCGCAAGTTTTGCTGCGGTGGCTTTAATACGTAAGTACCGATTTTGAAATTATTGGTAATATTTAAATGAAAAAGAAATTTCACGATATTTTCGGATTTCTCACAATAAAATTCTTTGATGGTAAAATTGATTTTCTTATCAATATTTAAGCTGAAAATAACACTATTGTAAAGGAAATGTCTCCCTGACTTACCCATAATATTGAAAATAAAAAATGTGTGTGTAAGTGTGTTTGATACATTAGTTGTTAATTTAAAAGATAATAACTGTCTGATAACATTTGAAATATAAGTAAAGGTTGGTAAAAGAGTTTTAAAATTATGTTTTCCTCATTAGAATTATATTAAAAGAAAGTATCCTAATTGAATTGTTTTTGTCATCATTCATACCCTAAGTAATATTTTAAGTTCCTTAATTTCAAGATAGCCTATTCTGATTGTTATTTCATAATGGAATAGCAGTTTGGTGTGATTTTGAAAAGTCAATAAATACAGTAGACTCCCTTAAATTTGCAATCCTACAATCTGAAACTCTCTAAAATCCTCACATAATTTAAAGATATAAACAATGTAACTTTCAGTTCAGATATAGAGACAAAATTTGATTTTTTTATTTTTGTATCAGTTCTACATCTGTTTTAATCTGTAAGTTTCATTAATATTGCTGAATTCATGCTTTTTCGTGAAGGAAGAATAATTTTTTTTTGAAAGATTCATGATATTGCTGATATTACTGGTAATCACAATCTTTTAGATAAATGTATCATAGGAATGTTCTATTTGTATCGATGAATGCATAAAATTAAATTAAAATGCATTAAGATTTTGATATATATATAATTTACTTCCGCTTGCGATAGTAAATAATATAGTTCCACCAGAAATTGCCGAAAGCAGTCAGAATAACAGAATTCTATGTGCAAAACAATCGCAGGTAACATATCGGATAATATATAATTATTTTATTTTATAATATGTTATGAAAACCGGTAATCTTTTATTTCTCGTGTGAAAGAATATATTATTTCGATAATTAAATAGATTTTCAGTAAAATATTGAGGAAATATTTATTGGTTAAAATCTTTTTAAATACGTTTTATAGTACGTCTATATGCAAAACAAATTCTGTTTGTATGTGCGAAAATTGTGTAATTCTTGCAAATTTATATGTGCAAAACACGTCTTGTAAGATCACAGACAGCATGTATTTAGTGAATATTATAAGCTTTCACAAAGTGAAAAACACCATTTCATTGGCAAAACAAGTGAGTGCCTAGGTAAGCAAAGGAGATCAAACACCATCACAAATTCCCGTCGACAGCACTGCTTTTATTATTATTTAGTTGTAGAGACTGACAAGATTCGAGTGTGTAAACAATTCTACTTAGGAATATAGTCCAAATATCAGAAGCCAATTTATACAGTACATAAAAATAAGGATGTAAAACCTGGAACCCGAACTAGTGATAAGCGGAATAAAACTTCAAGCAGAGCAATCTCAAATGATATCAAGAACAAAATAAATACTCATATTGAAAGCTTTCCCAAGATTGTGTCACACTACAATAGAGCAAGCGCTAAAAAAAGCATCTTAGAATCAAGGCTTAACTTACATAAAATGTATGAATTGTACTTTCAGAAATTCTGAGAAAGCAATGAAGAGCCAGTGAAACTTTCATATTATAGGCATATATTAAATATGCAGTTCAACAAAGAATTCTTTAAATCAAAGAAAGACAGGTATGATCACTGTGAGGAGTATATATGTGCTGAAACCCAGGGAGAAATTACTAATGAAATGCAATTTAAATAGGATCTGCACAGACAAGAATTAAATCTACCAGAACTCTTAGAAATGATGAGAGAAATTTCCTTGATAAGTTAGCCATTTGCTTTGACTTAGAAAATAATATACCATGTCCCAAAAGTGATTTCAGCAACTTTTTCTATAAAAGAAAATAAAGCTTGTATAACATGACGACACATGCAACATGGATGAAAGAAAAGAAAGCATATTGTTGCTTGTGAACAGAAGACATGTCAGGCAGAGATGGGAATGACGTAAGTTCAGCTGTATCAACCAGGGTTGGCAAAGTGGGTCCAGCCCAGAAAAACCCACCCGGGTTTTTCTGGGCATGTCCACCAAAGTGAGGTTTTGCTGAAAATCATTTCTGAATCTGTAAATCCCCCTAATAGTATAATATAAATTTTCCTTTTAAGCCCAAAACCTAGGTTGTTTCTTTTTCACACTGCTCTGAATCTCGTCTGTTCTGTAATTTAGGCTATATGAATCCAAATGTAGAGAAAATCCCCTTGATGGAAGCAGAGCTAGATGGAACAGAATGCAGCGATTGGAAAAACTAAATCAGAATCTAACTTATTTTTCTTTTTCTGTATTTTTCCTTTAAGAAGTTTCCACCATTTTGAATTGTGACATAATACTTTCCGAGAAAAGTGATTTAGGAAAATAGTCTGTCTTTAATTTTAAATGCCAATATCGCAGGTAACCACTCTGAATGATACTGCATTATCCATTCACCAGTTTCTTCCTCTTTTGTTAAATTAAGCCTTTCCTATCTAAACTTTTATTCCATTATATTAGCTAAAAAATGCTCGGTCCCGATGATCTGTTTGTAGCATTTCAACATAATTTCCTTGTGTTTTTTCAATTCTTCTGACTCCATCAAATTTCTTCAAATCTTAACAGAACATGACAGTGTGGTTGTATCTTTTTGCAGCTCATGAAGAAATGAAGATATCATTGTTAGCTGCTTTTTTAAATTCAAACACTCCTTCCCTCAAATACCACTGTTTTTTATTATTAATTTTTGTAAAAATCAATCTTAAATTTTTGCTTGATCTGTTTTAAACTTTAAGATAGCTTAACTTATAACATATGATAAAAATTAAAAAAAAAATACTGTGTCAAATACTGCTATTTTCTGTAATAATTTCTGCAAAAATCTAAATTTCTTGTCTTAAAATGCCACTCCCTTGACTTATATGTCTACAGATAGGTTGTTTAACAAAGTTTTGTTCAAATATATTTTTGTTTCAAATATAGTGCACTATCTAGTAGTGTGTGGTATGCCTTCTGTACAGTACTGTATGCAGTTGGAACCTAGTTTGAGATATGTTCTGCCCGACATTTGTATATCAATTACAGATTTATTTAAAAGGAAGGATCCTTCTGTGAATGCGCAGCATCTTCTACATGGTGCTGTAGGCAGTGGAGATACGATTTGAGATGTGCATCTAAATTAGAGATTTGTTTAAAAGGAAGGACCCAGTAGTGCATGATTTCGATCTTTTATGCGATGTGGCATAGGCAGAGAAGATCCGGTTTGAAGTTTGTTTACTTCAAGATCTACATATAAAAGGGCTAACCCCGCTAGCAGGCAAAACCAGCTAGTTTAATTATGATAGTTACTAATTATCATAACATTTTTAATTAATATAGTTACTATAAAAATAAAATTAATTATTCATTGTGATAACTAAAATATGTTTAAAAGTGATCAGAACTCACTTTTATCAGTTAAAATAGTATTAAGATAATTATAATAGTACTATTATTATTAGTATCAATAATAGCCAATAATATTAAGAATAGTGTTAATATAAATTAATTTGAATCATTAATAATATAAAAATTATTTTATATCAGTTAATAAACGTATTCTGACATTTGTTTTAAGTTTTCTATTGATATTAGTATTAATACTAATATCAGAATAGAATAAATTTATTAACTGATATTATAAATAGTATTAATTAGTAGTAAACAGATCAGATGTAATTAAAAAGTGCAACTTAATAAATATATTTTTAAATGAGTACACACATATATTATTAACTATACAAATATACAGAAGAATAACTAAAACCCACAAAAACCCAGAAAAGCCCACAAATACCCAGAAAACCCCTCAAATACCCACAAAACCCAGGTGGGTTGGAGTTTTGTACAAAAACCCGGTTTTTTGCCAACCCTGATATCAACGACTGTTCGGAAGAAACTTTCCTCGTGGTCATACTTTAATTTTATGGTGCGGCAGCTGTGTCCCTCGGAATAGAAACCAAATCATATCTTATGCAATTGCAAAATTCATAAAATCTCGTTTACATATTAAGGACATTACTCTAAGCTATTGTACACATAATTATGTGTCCCAGAAGTGGATAATATTCAGAGCCAAATAGAATGAGCAATAAATACAGCTGAATTTTTTTCAAAACTTTTATTTATACGTCTTCTGCTGAGAGTAAATCGCAGTAATCCATTAGAATGAAGCCAGAACAATTCTTAGATTTCCACATGTGTAGCGAAAAAATTGCCAATAATCTTGCTCTGTACACCAAGGTGACACAATTAAGATTCACAAAACTTCTTTACAATATTGACTTTAAGGCAAGCAAATGTTGTGATCAGAATTTCACAGTAATGAATTTGCCAAGGAACCTCTCCAAACGACGAGCAGCGTCAACGTCATATCCACAAAGTACTTTACCAAATCTTAAAATAGCACAGCGAAAGAGGGATTGCATTAACGAAGAAAAAAAAATTAAAGACCTGCAGAGCATGCTAAAGTGGTTTCAGAGAGATGACAGGTTGTGTTGTCAAAATATGTTCAAGAGAAATTAGCCTAACAGTAATATAAATAAAGCATGGTTTAAGAAACATTCCAAAATTTTGACTAACAAAAGAGTATCAAACTTATTTTGCTGTTTTAAAAGTTCGTTAGAGATATAAACTCTTTTTTTTTTCTTTGATCAAGAGCATACCTGACTACAATACGAAAAATTTTAATTAACTTCAATATAATCACAATTTTTTTGTCTTAATTTTCATACTTCCTCACTATAATAGCATGCTGAAAAAGGAAATCTGTTAGGTTAACATTTAATATACAGTGGCGGTCATAAGTTTCCGGCCGTTAGTTTCTTTGCTTTATTTACCAAAAGGTTTCAGCAAAGAAGAAGTACAATTGATTCAAAAGTTAGGAATATGTGAATGACCTCTGACCACGTGATCATTTTGATTGGATACTGAAGATGCTTCATGCAAAGGGATAAAATTCGAAGTTCGCGTGTGCAAAAGTTTCCGGCCACTTATCATTCTGTAGTTTTTTTCTATCGGTAAACTATTTTTTGGTTGTGTTTATGAATGAATCAACGTGTATAGCATAGTCTGAATTCAAAATTGAAAAGTTCAATTATTATTGTTCATAAATGAGTGATTAGTTTGTCGCTAAAAGGCCAATCTCCTCGAGATATTGCGGCAAAGTTATCGATAGGTAAATCGACCGTAAATGATATTTAAAAACTATATAAAGATGGCCGTGGACTTCGAGTTTTCAAAGGTCCGGGAGATCCCGGAAAATTACTATTCCTGTGGACAGAATTATCAGGAGAAAAACAATTGATAATCCGCATAAAAATTCCGCTGCAATATACTGCGATTTACGGAATGAAATTATTGCTGAAATAATTCCGTGTACCGTATCAATATGCTGACGTGATGCATAACTTTATGGAAGAATCAGTGTTAAAATTTTTTCAGAGTTAAAAAAAATACAGACGTAC
This sequence comes from Maratus speculifer, assembly GCA_964019185.1. NCBI lineage: Eukaryota > Metazoa > Arthropoda > Arachnida > Araneae > Salticidae > Maratus > Maratus speculifer. The sequence continues at coordinate 14,820,225 of CAXHSM010001376.1, read as the reverse complement.
CCGATTGCCGTTTTTCAAAAAACACAAAGTTTGGTCAAGTGAAAACTGGAAAAAAGTTCTATTTTTCCATCAATCGAATTCGAAATAGTTTTGGAAGTGATGGCTGACACAACGTCTGATGACCTAACAACAAAAGATATGATTCGACCTATGTTATTCCTACAATGAAGCATGGCGGTGGACACGTTATGCCGTGGGAAGTATTTTCTTCAAAAAACTGTCGGTCTGTTTTATGAAATCCACAGCCAGGTGAATGATACAATGTATAAGGATATCTTGCAAGTCTATTTTCTGCCTTATTAGAGAAAAAAATCTCAACTTTTTTTCTTAACATGATAACGACATGAATGATGTTTGCAAACCTCGATAAGCAATGGTTTTCGCACACAAAATTTCGTTTTTGAAATGATCAGTTCAAGCGCCCAACATGAATCTAATAGAAAATCTTTGAAAAGAAGTTGACAAAAGTCTGCGGAACTGTAAATATTCCAACTCAGCCGAAATTTCGCAAAAATTGCAAGAAATGTGGGGAAAACGTACCATAGACGATCTTTAACCGCTGATTGTATGAATGTCACGTTGCTGCACTGCAGTACTTATTACTAAAACTAATAAAATAGTAATACGATAAAATACTAACTGTAAATGTTGTTGATCACTGTAAGTTTCTATTACAATACCACTTTTTTACAAACTTGTGAAGGTGGCCGGAAACTTTTGAGAATATGCGTTTTCCTTTATACTTAATTTTGTCAGTTAAATTTATTGATATTTACATGTTCTTCTTTAAGTAAGTTCCTAACTATTACGTCAATAAAATGTATAAATATCACTTTGAGATTCCTCTTCATATGGGTATATTTACAAATTAACTGAAAAATTTTTGCAGGCCGGAAACTTTTGACCACCACTGTAAGTAAATATTGAAGCTATCTTATGTTCAGTTAAATAATGTACTTAATTTGTGTATCTTCATTAGTTTTGTGAAGATGTTTTTAGTTAGTATGTATAAGTGTGAGCGGCTATTTGCTGTTATTGTGCTACAATACAGTTAGTAATAAATATTTTACTGTTCACCGATGTTTATTCGAATTAATCAACGAAATTTCACTTTGTTAAACTTTAACTTACACAAATTAAGAAAAATAAGTTATTTTTCATGATAAAACTATCTTATTCGAAGGGAAACATGACTTTTGAGAATAATATGGTTCTATTAATTTTTTTAAATGTAAAAAAAATCCATGAAAATATTATTTACAAACTTTGATTTTATAAAATTATTGTCTATACCTACATACTAACCTATTAATTCTGAAAGTCTTTAGTAAACTTTAATAGCGGCACATAAAGAGCATGCTGATTTTCAAAGTTTTCTAAAACAAAATTGATTTTTGGCCAGATAGAACCATATTATTCTCATGTGATGATTTGGAATGTTACACCATAAAAAAAACTAAAGTTACTGTACTTTTTTTAGAAAACCGTGATTCCTATATCGTTTTATGTAATGGCAACAGCGAAACTTCATGTAAAAGAATTAGTTACTTGAATTTTTGCTATTGCTGTTACATGAAAAGTTCTAAGAATCCCAGTTTCCTAGTAAAAGTTTAGTAACATTGCACATTTTTTTACAGTTTACTATCCCCAGAGATATTCAGATAGGTGCATTTAAATTCTTGCACTCCCTGTACAAAATGTTAAGAACAAAAACACTATCCTATACATTTATATCCCCTTAAATTCACTTTTGATGGATCGGATTGACAGACCACTTAACAGAAGTTATGTGCCTATTTCTGTTTCACCTGTTAAAGGTTAGTTTTAAAAACTTTCTTTTGTATCCCTTCTGTATCTTTAAAAAATAAATTTACATTTTTCACAAATATAACTATTGACAATTTATTACATACCGAGTATTGTAAAAACATTCTAAAATCTCTTAATTAAGGTAGCTTTGACCTTCATCAACCTTCCCTCATATTTACTGGGTCAAGTTGTACAAGTTACTGGGCCATTTTGTAATGAATAGCACATTGTTATTTTAAGCCCTAATTACTGTGCAAATTTCATGCTTAGAATTAAAACTCAATATTTGCGCATTAATTAAAACCTACTTACTTTAATTTTTATGACATATTTTATCTGAGAAACTCATGGTAAACGGAAAAAAAGTGACCGGAAAAAAAGTTATCGGAAAAAAGTGACACGGAAAAAAGGTTACTGGAAAAAAAGTGACAAGGGAAAAAATTACCAGAAAAAAAGTGATAGGGAATTGATTATGGGGATTTATTATTGATTTTGGAGAATCATTGGTAAAGTATGAAAGGGGGATCGGAGGGAGGCTCATTATATAGGTAAATGGGTTTTTATTATGATAAGATCTATTTCTGATTAGTTGTGGTTTTTTTTTTTTTTTTTTGCTTATTACTAAAGTGCGGGGGTTGCGGGCAATTATCTCGCCTCAAATTAGATAAATCTTTTTTTATGCTGAATTATTCGATGTATTTCAAATTTTAAATGTAGGTTCTTTCTGATAAGGTGAATCCCTGAATAGTTTTCTTGGTTTAATTGCTAAATATGGAAGGAGAATAGAATATAACCCCTCTTAAATGAAATAAATTGCTTTTTACACGGAATTATCCGATTTTCTCGGAATTTTGGACATAATTTCATTATGATAGGACCTATCTCTGATTAGTTATGACGTTCTTTTGCCAATTATAAAGGGGGAAGAGCTATTATCTCCCCCTCGAACTAAAAAAAAAACGGTTTTTATGCAGAATTATGCGATGTATTTCAAATTTTGGATATAGGCTCTTTCTGATGAGGTAAACCCCTGAATAGTTTTAAGGGTTTAATGGATAAGTATAAAGGAATGACGGGGTATAACCCCTCTTAAATTAAATAAATGGCTTTTTACAGGGAATTATCCGATTTCCTTAAATTTTGGACATGGGTTCATTATGATAAGACGTATCTCTGATTACTGATAGGGTTCTTTTGCTAATTAAAAAGGGGGGGGTGGTGATTATTCCCCCCACCTTAAATTCTATAAATTGTTTTTTTATCGGGTGTATTTCAAATTTTGGATATAGATTCTTTCTCATAGAGTGAATACCTGAATAGTTTTAAGGGTTTAATGGCTATGCATAAACTGAGGAACGGGGGATGATCCCCCCTTAAATTAAATAAATGGCTTTTTACGCAGAGTTATCCGATTTATTTCAAATTTTGGATGTAGATTCATTATAATAAGGCATATCCCTGATTAGTTATGTGGTTCTTTTGCTAATTAAAAAGGGGAAGCGGGTGATTATAACCCCTCCTCCTTAAATAAGATAAATTGTTTTTTTTTCCATAACTATCCGATGTATTTCAAATTTTGTATATAGGTTCTTTCTGATAAAGTGAATCCCTGAATAGTTTTAAGTGTTTAATGACTAAATATAAGGGGGGGACGGGGGATAACCCTCAACTAATCAGGGATTCGCCTTATCATAATGAACCAACATCCAAAATTTGAAGCAAATCGGATAATTCTGCGTAAAAAGCCATTTATTTAATTTAAGGGGGTTATCCCCAGCTTCCCCTCTATACTTAGCTATTAAACCTTTAAAACTACTCAGAGATTCACTTTATTAGAGAACGTATATCCAAAATTTGGAATACATGCGGTAAGTGTGCATAAAAAACAATTTATCTAATTTAAGAGGAGGAGGGAATAATCGTCCCCCCTTTTATTTAGCAAAATAACCAAATAACTAATCAGAGATACGCTTTGTCAGAATGATCATACATCTAAAATTGTAGGAAATCTTATAATTCTGCGTAAAAAACCATTTATTTAATTTAAGGGGGTTATCCCCCATTTTCCCTTTTATACTTAGCCATTAAACCCTTAAAACTATTCCGGATTTCACTTTACGAGAAAGAACTTATATCCAAAATACGAAATGCATCGGATAAGTATGCATTAAAAAACAATTTATCCAATTTAATGAGGGGGTAATAATCACTCGCCTCCCCTTTTTAATTAGCAAAAAAAACCTCATATCTAATCAGGGAGATGCCTTATAATAATGAACCTATAATCCAAAATTTGAAGAAAAACCGATAAATCTGCGTAAAAAGCAATTTATTTAATTTAAGAGGGGTTATATTCTATTCCCCTTCCATATTTAGCGATTAAACCCAGAAAACTATTCAGGGATTCACCTTATCAGAAAGAAACTACATTTCAAATTTGAAATACGTCGGATAATTCTGCATAAAAAAACGATTTATCTAATCTGAGGCGAGATAATTGCCCGCAACCCCCGCACTTTAGTAATAAGCAAAAAAAAAAAAAAAAAAAGCCACAACTAATCAGAAATAGATCTTATCATAATGAAATTATGCCCAAAATTTTAAGCAAATCGGATAATTCGGCGTAAAAAACTATTAATTTAATTTAAGAGAAGTTTATCCCATTTCCCACTCTAACCATTAAACTTTCAAAACTCTTCAGGCATTATATACTATATAAAAGTCTTATAAAAAAGAACTTATATGCGAATTTGACACACTTTGGATAATTCTGCATAAAAAACCATTTATCTAATTTAGGTCAGATGGGGGGAGGTAATTGTCCCTTCCCAAAACTAATCAGGCGACGTCTTTTCACTATGAACGTATATCCAAAAATTTAACCAAAACAGTTAATTCAGCATGAAAAACCCATTTACCTATATTATGAGCCTCCCTCCGATTCCCCTTTCATACTTTACCAATGAATCCCCAAAATCAATAATAAATCCCCATAATCAATTCCTTGTCACTTTTTTTCCGGTAACTTTTTTTCCGTGTCAATTTTTTCCGCTTTTGTAGTTTGTGTCACTTTTTTCCGGTTACTTTTTTTCCTAGATTCGACACTCATACCTTTTATGTTGAAAACTCTTCACAACTTATTCTGTCTAGACCTGTATCAATTATCTCTGTGAAACAAAAGCTGTTGCTTGATCATTCCATTAGCTTTCATTTCTATCTAGCCAGTGGCGCAACTAGCAGGGGGCAGTTCACCTCAGGTGTCAACCTCTAATGGGTGACACCCAATTCTTATATGCAAATATATATATATGTATAATTTTGTAAAATTTTGGAAAAAAAATTCTGAAATTAAATGAAATTTCAAGCGCATCATGCAACAGAGTTAATTTTCTTTTCTTGGAGAAATTAAAATTTTACACAGAATGGGGTTTCTAAATAACATATGCACCAGGAACAGAAATCTACCTTTCCAACGAAAAGCAAAAGCAAACTAAAAAAAAAGATTTTTTTCTACCTATAGGCACCGCATTGACTTATGCGAAGTATTGGATGAGTTATGAGTTGTCCCTGTGGTTTTTTATGTGGGAAATCTGCAGGTAAATAAGGTAAGGTTTGGTCATTTCCTGTGTTATAGATGCCATGCATTTCTTTGCCCCCTCCCCCTTTATTTTAAGCAATTACACTTACATACAGTATAATCTATATCAAAAGATCTATACTTTAATCTGTGTCTGCACCGTTGAATTCCAACAAACCATAAACTTTAGGTTGTAATCTATACTGCATCTCAAAAGTACGTGGACAGGTGATTTTTTGAAACAATAATTAAAAAATAAAGTAATAATCAAAAAATCAAAATCAAAATAGACTTTCCCATAAATGTATGGACTTTTTTAGTATTTTGTATTTAAGTTACAATTTTGTATCCATTTCTTCGAATTATCTATAAAATCACACCAGGCATGCAAAAAATGATGAAATTTTATTTGTATTAACGTAGAATTGTGACTGAAAAATATGGGGATTAGAGGAGCTGACAACATCTTGGGGTGGAGTGACACCCATCCTAGCTATGCCACTGTATCTGGCAATAAAAGTCTGAAACACATTTAAATAGGGAATTGGACTGTTGGCTCAAGTCTCCCATATGTTTAACGATTCCTAGTCTTTCTTACAAGTTATATCAGACAATTGTCTGATATAATTATTTAAATAATTAAAAATCTGTACATCATTCATAATTTTCATACATTAAATTGAAAGTAAAACTATTTCTAGTAATTGACATAACAAAATTTAAAATAAATAATCATCACTAATAAAATACAAAGATACAGTTGAACCAAGTTAAGACATGTTTGAAGGGAGTGGGCAAAAGTCGCCTAGTACACGGGATCGTGTATTAAACATGATTTTTATAATGTTGAAGGAACTGAGCTTATTTTCCCATTTAATGGTTTGAATCAACATTAAGGTTTTCATTTACATATCTATGGCTAAAGAATGGTAAATTTTACATAAATTTAGACTAAAATTTAACTGTATTTAAACTTTTACACATTAGTTCCTTTAATAGAATTGAAATCAATAATAACTGGAAACAAATATAGGTTTATAAATAATGTTGCAACCAGATTTAAAACAACAAACATAATTTTCCAGCAAGACTATATATATAGCGGGTGTCCCAAAAATGACTGATGGATTTTAAAATTCAATAACTTGCAAACGGTGATAGCTATTTAAAAAATTTTTGCAGGAAGGTTATGTATAATGTCAGAAGTTTTTTTACCATAAATTTTTACTTTAGTTCGATTTTCTTTTAGTTCGATTTAGTTCGATTTTGCGCCACCTATCATTTTTCAAACGATAGGTGGCGCTGACGGCGATTGAAGGCCAGGTGATCAGTGCTGAGTGAAGCTTCGACTTGGTCTTCAATCGCCATCAGCGCCACCTATCGTTTGAAAATTGAGCTAAAATAAAAAATTACTGTAAAAAAACTCCTGACATTATACATAACCCTCCTGCAAAATTTTTTTAAATAGCTGTCACCGTTTGCAAGTTATTGAATTTTAAAATCCATCAGTCATTTTTGGGACACCCGAAAATATTAAATGCTAGGAGCCAGTAACAAAGTTTATATTTGATACTTGTGATAAGGAATACTCTTATAATCTGTCCTTCATTTTAATATGAGAAAAAAAATATTCTGAATAACCTTTGTGTATAAAATATTATTAGTTTAGCAAAAAGTAAGTGAAACTTAGAAAAAATAAATAAATTATACAACTGCAATCTCATTTGCCTAAAATAAAAAATCATCATAATTTTTTTTTTTTTTTTTTGCTTTCTACATGCATTATAAAACATATAAGTGATATAACATACTTTAAATCCTCAGTAATTCGCTAACAATCAACAATAATTTTTATGATGTATCAGAGCTGGTAATTAAAGCATTTTTTCAGACCTAATGTTTTATCAGGAAATTAATTAATTTCTTTAATGAACAGCCCATATATAATAAGTTTTGATCATTTAGTATGGTTTTTCATTCAAATATTTACCATTATTTCATATTGGTAATATTTCCTAAACCGATTTCTCAAGTGAAAGTAACTTTATAAAGAATCGAGAAAGCAAAAAAGAGCGATGTAGAGACGCACATCAACTATCAAATCCAAAAAATAATTTAAAAATGTTAAAATGCAAATGAGATATCAGCAAATAACTTCCCCATAAGATTAGCATTAATTCGCATGTGCTTCACATGATTAGAAAGGATCATTACTTATGATTTTTTGCTTTGAAGAACCAAAAATCTGTCATGTGCATAATAAACGTTTATCGTAATAATCGCATAATAAACGTTTAGATATTAAACAAGATATTTCTACCTTAGCATATTGGGAGAATGTAAATCGTTCAAGGGAAAGGAAAAATTCTGCATATTAAATGGTTCATAGGCGAGCGTCTTAACAAGTTCTGACCATATATTTAACAAAAATTAGATCTTACTATGCTCATATACTAAGGTTGCATGCATAAATACCATATAAACCGACAAAGCGGGAAAATTGGAATGAATTTCAGGATGATAGCGGCAGAATGCGAAATTATCACTTCATTGGTTCATTATGAGAAAGTCCTCTGATCTGAAGAAAGCAGAATGCTGTCATAGATGCTGTTGTCAATAAAATTATATGAGTGCAATATTCCTGTTGGTCATCGGCCTACACAACTCAATAGTTCTGGATTTGAATCCTGGCTATGAAATTTCTGGCTCTGTTGGTAAAATTGAATTCATATTTTCAAATTAAAGATCTTTTTTAAAACGGAGATTATAGTATTTTATATTTCTGTTCTTGAATCTTAATATTCACAAATCTAAATGGTTTAGAGAAACAGTAAAATAAAAAGTTTGTTAAAATAAAAATTGGTGACTATTTTTTTTAACTTCATCAAAAATATTATGAGCAATTTTTATCAGTAGTTCTAGAACCAACCAAAATTCTGAAATAATTGCTAGAAAGTAAAAAAAACTAGTCGTTGGAGGCCACCGTAATACTTACCCATCATGGATATGCATAACATAATATATTAAAACATAACATATGTAAACAATTTATAAAATGCATTACAATTCCAAAACAAAATATAAACGTATATTTAAGTATTTTTAACACATCATCATGCTCTATTAATGAATTTCTGATGAACCAATTTCGATAAATTGTATGAAACGACAAACTATTCAAGTAGCACTGAATTGCATAAAAGAAACATCCTTATAACTCTAAAAATAATTATCATATTCCCTAACGGGTTCTTGCATCGAATTAAGTGTCTCATTTGCAATTAAAAGATATCTTTGAATTGAAATTTGAATGAAATACAGGGTCATGAAATATCAAAGAATTTAAAAAACAGGATTAGAAATATCTCAACAACTAATAATATGATCGACTTTATTTTTTATGCAAAATTTGTGTTAATTTATTCCCTTTTACGTCCACTCCTTAAAATAAAAAAATTCGAAAATTTTTATATACCTTTCATCAGAACGAATTTTTCGAGAGTCCGAAAAAAATAGTTCTAGATAATCGAGGTTACTGATATTAAATAGGCTTCGTCCCATTCTTACATACTAAGTACATACAAAATTTCAAGTCTCTATCTCAATTTGTTCGGGAGATAGAGCGGTTACAGACAGACAGACAGACAGACAGACAGACGGACGGACGGCAAATTTTTTTTTTCTAAAAATATGTTTTTCGGAATCTCCAGTATCTGAAACGTGTAAATCCGTCAAAAAATTTTTTTCGATTTTCAAAACGATTGCAAGACTTACCCTATACTACGTATGATGGGTAAGTAAAATCAGTTGAAATTTATAACCAAAATAGATTATTATTAGATTTTATTATTATTATTAGAGATTGACCAAAAATTTGGTTTTGTTTCATTTTTGGCTCAAAATCAGAGTTTCACCAAAGAGCTCTTGGAAATTTGTCCAGATTGAAACTATTTCGATTCCAAAAAACTAGTTTATTTTTTTTTCAATTTTCAACATGAATCATCAATTTCAACAGCATCAGTTCAAATGAGACACCCTTTAATTACTGCTGTGAACTTCTTTGTTTATAATTATCAGTCACTTCTGCAAATTATAGTAACATGCGTGCATATCATAATGCAAGTAATGCATGTATGAAAAAATTTTAAAGATACTTTGCACATGCTCGTTAAAAATTATACTTAACCCATTCGTTTTCTGACTTTTTTTTTTAAAGTCTAAAAAACTTAAAACTTTGGTGAGACAGCAGTTTTGAATAGTAAAATATATATTTATGATTATGATTACATATAATCATAACAATATTAAGATTATATATAAACATGATGATGATGTTTTTAAGCAACTGAAAGACATTATTTATAGTCTAATGCTTTTAAAAAGTAAGGAACACATTTGTGACGGCAAGATCTGAGAGACTTAACAGTAATTTTTTTTTTTTAATTTTAAACTGAATAAAAGTTTTGAAACATTTTGAAAATGTTCTAGTATAACTGATGAATCGTTTACAAAAATCATTATAAGAGATAAGTCAGGATATGTGTAACTTAAAATGTTTTTTTAAGAGATGAAATTTGTATAATTAGAAAAATTTCTAAGTCGTTGATGAATGAACGACATTTTATTTTATATAATAATAAAAAGTTTTGGTCAAAAGCATGACAGCCAATTTGGGCATAATGCAGAAATGATTAACAATTACACAGGTCTACAAAATTTAACTTTTTGTCTGGAGTTTTTTGAATTTATCTAAATTGTAATAAATCTGTTATGCTTGTTTATAAAATAGTAGCAATTTTTATATATCACCTCAGGATTTTTTACAAATTAGAAATTAAGAATTTAGAATTCGAGAATATACAATTTACACATTGTTAATTAAAAATACACCAAAAGAATCTGATAAATGAATAAAATCATATATACATATATAATAATTGTGTGATCATGTTTTATAAGAAATTACATTCTAATATATATGGTAAATTTACTTTTCTTTGTCATCAAAAGAACACTTGTGCCCGTTAAATTTTGAAGCTCGTTTAGCGTCTCTTTTTTTGCCCCCAGTAGTAACCTGCTAACATATCAACATTACAGTATCCTTGATAGCATTTTTCCATGCATCTTACGTTGCACTGAAACCTCTCACTTTCATCTTCACTCATTTCACCAAGGTTTTCAGAAAAAAATTCAAGATGAGAATACGGAAAATGTATTTTCAAACTCTTGTTACAACCGAATTTTTAAAATTTGTGAATTTTTTTCAATAATTATTGCATAGTTAGGATCCTTGTAATTTCTTAAAAAATTCTGAATAATCTCTTTTAAACAAATCCATGCATCTTTCTCAATTGATTTCATATTTTCCTCAAATATTTCGTCTAATCTGGGCGGACAAACACACTTTTTTTAATTTTACTTTCTGATAAAGCCCCTTCAGAGAAAAAAACTTCATTTAAATATCGAAAACAATCCCCTGTTTTATCTAAGGCTTTTACGAACTGTTTCATTAAACTTAATTTGATGCACAGGGGAAGCAAGCGATCTTCTTTTGGTTTAATTAAGTTCTGCCAAATCACAATTTTTGATCCTGGATTTGAGTCTTTTCTTGCAAGCCATCCTTTCCTTATCCAGTGTTGGTGTTTAGATTGGCTGCTCCACTCGTATAAGAAAAAAGGGTTTTTGATATAGCTCACCATATTGACTTAATAACATTGGTAAAATTTTGAAATCCCCACTGACTTGCCATATCTAATACTGAGGAGAAAATCAAGGTTATCATACGATTGTTTAAAAATTACTGAATGAGGTAAAGATTTTAAGGTAGAACATTACTATTATTAATTTACATTACTATTATTGAACATTACTATTATAAGACACCTTAGTAGAAACAATAAATAGTCTCTACTGAGATTGTTCATGAGGAAATAAATGAGTCATACGTCCACGAATATCTGAACAGTAGGCAATTGAGTTTTCTTGGGAAAAATACTTGATACACTCTTTTTCTCAAGTTCCATAATATGTTTCAAGAATATGTTGTTCCTGAAGCAAGTAAATTTTTATTCTTAAGAAACTGACAAAACAAACATAAAATATCAATAAACGAACAAAATAAATGTATGTTCTCATTACAAATGCGCAGAAGAAAATTGCGCCTTCTCAGGGAAATATCAACACATAATGAGATGCCTATATTTATGTTTCACACCCTTTAGTGAATTATTGCATTTTACATTTATTAATGTAATTTTATTACGAAATTAATTTTTGTTTTTATTAAGAATCTATTTTATTTAATAAATAATACACATTAATTTTATTGAAAGGCAACACCTCCTTTTTTGTGTGGAGAAAAAAATGTCGGTGATAGCAAAAAACTAATGTCATTTCTGTGATCAGCATGTCTGATACGCTAAGAAAAAAGTGCTATTTTGCAAATCCCAGATTTGTGTAGACCTGTGTTATGTATCTGATAAATTTTACATGTGCTTTTATTAATTATATAAAACCTTTTGAATATTCTCGGTCGAAAAAAGGAAATTCTGTTTGACTCTTAAAAACTTGTTTCGTTGTTATTACATGTTCCAGCAGACCCACTAGCTTGTTATATTTCAGATCTTTACTTCAATGATCCGCCAACCTTTGGCTTACAATTCTTGATGTTGCCTCAACCAAAAGCCAACTGTTAGGCTGATTTTATTTTTGTTAACTAATCTGAATAATTTTGTAATTATATTACAAAAAGAGCTTAAATGAGTTTGGATTTTATTTTTAAAATCATCACAAACCCTTATTATTACTATTGCAGCATAACTTCTTTAATCCAGAAAGAGCACTATTAGGTGATTCTGAATTATAGAATATTAAATAACTTTAAGATTACACTAACATATTTGGAATAATTATACATAAGATTAATGATGTAACAACTTTGGTATATAGCAACAAATTTCGTATATAGTATCTAGAAAGACCAAAGCAAGTCACATATTAAATATTTAAATAATAATAATAATAAAATCCAATATCGAAATGTTTTGGTGCCATTTACTTATGTTTGGAGAAAGAGGAATAGCAAAATTAACACTCTTTTTGAATTTTTAAAATTTAATATAAAAAAGACATCTATATTAACTGCTAAGTAATCAGTAAGTTCTTAGAATTTTAAAACTGAAAACAGAAGAAATAAATTAGATAATGTTGTTTTATTTTCCTTAATCTTCTAATGAAATTCTTTCATATAAATGTGATGGTGTCATCTATGATAGGTGATTGAAAATAAAAACGAAGAAATGCACTGAAATGTCCAGATCATGAAAATTTCATAATTATTAGAGATGACCAGATTTATGATGTTCTACAACATGATTTCATACATTTTCTTATGCATCTTCAGACATGAATGAGAGGTGATAAAAAAGCTATTATCCTCATTCTGTGAGCTCACTAATAATTATGCTATGAAAGAAATCTTTTAACCCTCTGAGCTTCTTGAAAATTGTAATATTGTTTTCTCTGCATTTTGTTTTAAATTCTCAGAAGATAAGATTCTTTCAACAATTAAAAATAATTTAATTACAATATGAATGTAATTCTTGAGAGAATTAATCAGTCCAAAATGTACTGAATATTCATTAAATTTATTGCAATATCTTATCATAAATATTGATTATTTTGCATAACTTAAACCTGGAACTTAGTTAACGGAATCACGATCCAAACACTTAGAGGGTTAAAACATCTTATTAGCATTTCCATGTTTCTAATTGATTTTTTTTCACTGTATAAGCTGAAGTCGAACTCTACAATGTCAATTTTTAACTTTTTCTATTTTCTTTGAAGATTGATTTTATGATGATACTTTCACATTCAGAACTAGATTCAGAAAGTAAAAGTATCCTCATGTCCTCATGGAAAAATCTTTAGCAAAATTGAAAAAGTAAAAAACAATGTATGTAGAGATCAAATCCTTGCGAATAAAAAATAATAATAATAACCTCCAATAATCTCATTGTTTGTGATTCAATCAAATAGAAAAAAAAGACACATCTGTTTCTCTGGATAAACAACAATTTTTATTTTTTGATTCCAAAATAATTTGAATTTAACACAATTTAAATTTGTTAAAAAAAAGGATTACATAAACAAACAATCCACCTATTCAGAAATTTTTTAAAAAAAAGTACAATACTAATAGCAGATTTTTATAAAAAGTTCATAAAAACAAACTTTAGTTGCTAGGCTTCAAAACACTTTCAAGTACTGACATAGCTTAAAAAATGTCATTTTTAACAGGAGAGTACAGTTCATACATTTATAAGACAATAATACTTTTAAATAACATACGATATATTTCTTTTTAGGTTTAGAAAGAAATTTTACAGCCTAGTAACACCTACAATGGAGAATTATAGTGTGTCGGATTCAAAAATCAATTTGTCTTCTACTACAAAATTTCATCTTGTTTACATTGAAGAATATTTTCCTGAATGAATAATATTGAAATTTAAACAAATGACAAAGTGCATTTTCCATTGATTGCATAACACGGAAAAACTGCTGGAGCATTCCTTTTTTTTTAATCAAAATATGATCATTTGTATATGCTTGTCAAGCAAGATTTCTCCACCCCATTTAAATCTAATGATTTTAAAACATATACACTTAATGAATTTAAATGATAATCCCGCTAAGACATTGGTTTTGGATGATTATAGATAGAGAAAGAATGGCAACAGATAAGGTATCACCTTCTGTTCAACGCCAATGCACTTTGACTTTGCAAATAATCATTATATAATTAATAATATTATGGTTGTGGTAGTGTTTATGACGGCCAATTACACTGGTTTACAAAATTAAACTTTTTGTCTGTTGCCGCGAATTGTGTGGTTGATAATATTCACTTATGACTTGTTTTTGTCAAATCTAATCTTAAATTTTTTTGAGCAGCTCGAGTTGCTTTGTTTCTGATTTTTATCATTTAAGCATATATATTAATCGATAACAGGCGTATTTTACTGTGCTAAGATTAGTTTCTCAAGTTTTTGCGTCATGAGTAGTTCAAGGAGACGTTGTTTAAACAATCCAGATAATTTTTGCTATGTATGCGGAGAATATGTGTTTAATAATTGCAGAAAAGTTATATCAGAATTAATGAAAAATACCTATTTTGAGTATTTTGGGATGCTCTTGGATAAAAATGAGAAGTCTTGGGCTCCCAATTGTGTTTGTAAAATCGTGTGCGGAATATTTAAGTTTATGGAAAAGTGGTAAAAGAAGTGCCTTGAAATTTGAAACACCGACTACTTGGAGAAAACCACGAAATCATCTCGAAGACTGTTACTTTTGTAGCGGGAACGTAAACGGTTTAAACACTAAAAATCGAGCTAAATGTCAGTACCCAAGTACTAGTTGTGTTCAACGTCCCGTGCAGCGTTCACATGATTCTTCAGAACCTAAAAATATATCTCAACAAGACATTAAAGGACCAAGCTCATCACAAAATGATGCTGATTTTGAAGGTATGTAAAATGAGCCAAAATGCTTTTTCCAAAATGAGTTAGATGATCTTGTAAGAGATTTAAATTTTTCAAAACAAGCTTCAGAATTGTTAGCATCAAGACTAAAAGAAAAATATTGCTTTCCACAGATATTAAAATAAGTTTTTATCGCGAAAGAGATACAGAAAATCTGAAATTTATATTGAACTTGTAGCAGACCGTCTGCTACAATTAAAAAATATGGGGTGCAATACGAGCATAAAGCTCCACTTCCTCCATAGTCTCCTGGACAGGTTTCCGGAAAATTTAGGAGATATGAGCGAAGAGCAGGGAGAGCGTATGCATCAGGACTTACGTGTCATGGAAGAGCGTTATCAGGGTTTCTGGGATACGAATATGATATTTGTTGGTCTATGATACGCTATTTTCCAAAGTCTACACACCGGAGAAGAGCTTTAAAATGAAATTTTTTAAAAATCAATGAATAATTATTTTTTTTAAGTTTTTCTTTGTAAATACATGTTTTTTTCTGTTTAATACCTACATAGCTGAAACTCAGAAACTAGAGCTGATTAAAATATTCTAATTATATTTTTGAAAATAGCAAATCATATGTAGTCAGCAACAGCTAAAATTTTTTCGGCAACAGATGTACTGTAAACTAGTGTTACCAACATGAGAGATATTGGCCCAAAGATGTGGCAGAATGCCTTCTATGAGGGTCTTTCTATGGAAGCTTTATCCATATTGGCACAAAGAAATCCAAGATTTGAAGAAAACCATGGTAAACTCCGAACAATTAGACCAAAGGATGTGATTGATTCGAACTCAGTACTTCATGTCTACCAGTTTTGAGAGCAGAAATCTCTCAGCCACTGGTGAGGCAATAGCGTTGTTCATTGCATTTTGTTTAATTTTTTTTTAACTTTATCAATGCCCTTTTAGTTAACGCTTTGTGTTCTAAATCATGAAAATTTCATTTTTCTAGAGGCTTTTTTGTGAATTTTTGAAACTACATGAGAAAATTTACACAATCATTTAATAAATTTTAGAAGGATTTTCCAACTAAATTTAAGTTAGAATTTACAGGAATTTTGTGGCATATTTATAACTCCTCTCAAATCTTTTATTTACTTATTTATTTTGTATTTTGTATTTTGTAAAATTAGAAAATGCACAAATATAATAAAAAAACTTCCAAACTGAAACTTTTCTTTACCAATATTCCTCGAACAAGAAAGCTGAGAAAATTCAAAAGAAAAAGAAATCCTCTTAAAAAATATTTTTGTTTTGAAATTGAAGTTTTGTTTATGAATCAACGTAAAGCAATGTATCTATAACTCATTCTAAACTGCATCGCTACTTCATGATTTATTAACTGAATTTTATAACAAGTTACTTTAAAGCGACGTTGGGCCATAAAAATTTAAACTAATACTGGCAAGACTTGTACTCTTTTTGTATGGTTCTAAAAAGTAATGCTTAAAAGCCACTTTTTGTGGTCTCCTTGTAGTTCTCTTCACTAATAATCATTTGGCAGCAAGTTCCTTAAAGTATGTTTTTTCTGCAGAAACAGTGTTACAACAGTTTCATCAACCCACACAAAATCACCTTACAAAACAAGGATAAATACAAACCATAACATGTATTTTAACATTTGCATAAAACACCATTCACTTTTAAAAACCCTCTAACATTATAAACAAAAACCAACAACTTAAACACATTATGAACAGAAATAATAAATAAAAAGGATATTGCCCAGTTAAACTGATGGCATTGAGCTCACAGGCTACGCATACTAATTGTACATTACAGCCTTGTACTTTCGTTAATTCCGTTCGAAAAAAAAAACATTAAGAAGGGGAAACGGCTCTCCCCTTTCTGCTTTTTTATACTTAAACATTGAACCTCCTAAATTGTCAAGGACATGCTTTATCATATAAAAATCTATATCCAAAATTCAGAGCAAATCGGATAATTCTTAATAAAAACCCATTTAGCATTTATATAATTTAAAAGGAGTTATTCCCCTCTTTTATACTTCACCATTAAACTTCCAAAACTATTCAGAGATTTGAACGAAATCTGACAATTCTGCTTGAAAAATCCATTTATACAAGTTAAGGGGAGGGGCAATAGAGCCCCCGTTCCCCTTGTTTATACTTATTCAAAGAACACCTAATAACAGCCACGGATTCGCCTCATCAGAATGATCCTATATCTAAATTTTGAACGAAAATTGTTAATTCTGCATGAAAATTCCGTTTCTATCAATTAAGGGGAGGGGCATGAGCCCCCCGTTCCCCCTGTTTATACTTATTCAATGAACACCTAATAACAGCCACGGTATCGCCTCATCAGAATGATCCTATATCTAAATTTTGAAGGAAAACTGTTAATTCTGCATGAAAATCCCGTTTCTATCAATTAAGGAGAGGGGCATGAGCTCCCCTTTCTCCCTGTTTATACTTATTCAATGAACACCTAATAACAGCCACGGATTCGCCTCATCAGAATGATCCTACATCTAAATTTTGGAAGAAAACTGTTAATTCTGCATGAAAATCACGTTTCTATCAATTAAGGGGAGGGGCATGAGCCCCCCGTCCCCCCTCTTACACATATCGAATGAACTCCAAAAACTAATCAGGGAAGCGCCTTATCAGGATATACCTATATACAAAATTTCAAGTGGATCCGATATTTTTATCATGAGTTATCGCGTTACGCACGAACGTACGAACATACATACAGAACGGACGGGCACATAAGCTCTCAGGCTATGATAGCCTGTGAGCTAAAAACACATAAAAAATCACATTTGGAGAGGATATAGAAAGGAATAAATGACAATCCCTACCTCCAAATCATACTTTCAGTACATTAAAGCATAAAAACAAATAGTAATCCCCTACCCCCACTCTTTTCCTCAAGGTATGCTTATGGTTCTTCAAATTTTGTAATAAGTAGCTTTTTAAATAATTATCCAACACTTTAACTATTTGAACTATTCTACTGATCTGCAGTGACGCCTAAATGACATATTTATTGAATTTTCTCGAACATGTGGAAATTCTTATATTCCAAAATGGTAGGATACAAAATTCAGTCAAAAATATAAAGCAATTTTTTAGATAAAATTTTCATACAAACATTTCCTGTTACTACAAAATAGCAGCAGGTAGGGCGAAGCATAGCTCGGTCAAAACTGGTTTTCAGTTCAACTGATTAAAACAATGCATTCTCGGCAGCATAACAATTATATCTCACTGTCAAATTCAGAGATATTATCTAATTTTATGCCCAGCAAGCTGCAAATGTTTTGGCATTGATAATCTTGAAATTTGATTTAGCTGCCAAATCGGATGATATGTTGTCACTTTGCAAATTAGTTTATTGTTTAATTTTCAATAAGTTAATAACTGTTTGAATCTTCATTCCCATTAAAATGCAATGCAAAATAGGATATTAGACACCAAAATGACTCATTCATAAAACATTTCTCAACCATGTGACCAATCACAATGGTTTTCTCTTACCTGAAAATTGTAGAATACAAAATTTAGTCATTATCATTAGAGATTTTGTTTAGACAAGACTTGCCAACAGAGAAGATTTGCTTGATGATAGGAAACAATATTGCTGTGTCATTAAAACTTCTAAATTTGGTGATACAAGATACAAACAAACAAACAAAAAATAAATGAAAGTAAATCTAAAAAAATAAAGTGTCATATTGATTAGGCTATACAACTGGTATTTATGAATTAAATAAACATGGTGAATAAATATTGAATTCGTTTTTTATATATTTTTAAGAAAACTGGGTAAATTTCCTCATAATGTGTGCAAAGATTACATGATATTGAGATAAACTTCGCTTAAATTCCTGGAAAAATTTTTAATAAAAAATTTAATAAATACGATTTTTTTCAACATTTTTTTCAACAAAATATTTATAGCAAATTTCTCATATTTGTTAAAAAATGTTACTTCAATAAAGCCTTTCCTATTCGTATACGATCTTGAGGGACAATGTATCATTTCAAGTTCAAATTAAGTTTTATTTCAGGGTAAAATTACAGTGAAATAACAAAAATTGAACCTAAAAACTATAAATACTTTACAGGAAGGTTTACTAAAAATCTAATGAATAGGTTCAGAATTATTTGCTAATTTCAAAATGGCAAGTGTGATAATTATGGAAGAATTATACATTTTTTAAATCACTAATTTAAAAAAAAGATATCTGATACTAGTAAATACAAGACATATACTGAGTACATATTCAATTTTGACAAAAAAAATATAAGAGATTTTTCAGGAGGTGACTATTTGGTATGAGACAAATAATGCCTTCTAAGACTACTGTTCTGAGTAAATCTTTTGGAACATATTTCACAAACAAAGGGTTTTACTCCAGTATGAATCAAGAGATGTTTTCTTAGTGTACTTTTCTCAGAAAATGCTTTGAAACATACTTCACAAACAAAGGGTTTCTCTCCAGTATGAGTCAAGAGATGATTTCTTAGTGTAGAATTCTGAGAAAATGGTTTAGAACATACTTCGCAAACAAAGGGTTTCTCTCCAGTATGAGTCAAGAGATGAATTCTTAGATTACACTTAACAGAAAATGCCTTGGAACATGTTTCACAAACATAAGGTTTCCCTCCAGTATGAGTTAAGAGATGTTTTCTTAGATTACACTTAACAGAAAATGCCTTGGAACATGTTTCACAAACATAGGCTTTCTTTCCAGTATGAGTCAAGAGATGTTTACTTAGAGTACTGTTTTGAGAAAATGCTTTGAAACATATTTTACAAATAAAGGGTTTCTCTCCAGTATGAGTCAAGATGTGTTTTCTTAGATTACCCATGTTGAAAATGTTTTCGAACATGTTTCACAAGCATAGGGTTTCTCTCCAGTATGAGTCAAGAGATGATTTCTTAGAGTACTCTTATGGGAAAATACTTTGGAACACGTTTCACAAACATAGAGTTTCTCTCCAGTATGAGTCGAGAGGTGGCTTCTTAGATTACTCTTCTGAGAAAATGCTTTAGAGCATGTTTCACAAACATAGGGTTTCTCTTCAGTATGAGTCAAGAGAAGTCTACTTAAAGTACTGTTATGAGAAAATGCTTTGGAACACATTTCACAAAGTGTTTCTCTCCAGTATGACTCAGGAGGTGGCTCATTAGATTACTCTTATTAGAAAATATTTTGGAACATACCTCACAAATGAAAGGTTTTTATCGTGTACCATTGGTGGAATGCTTTTTTTAACCGCAATCTTGAGTAACAAAGTGATATTGACCAGAGCAAGATTTTTCTTCTTTAATCAATGACATTGTCTCATAAGTTATGTTTCGGATGATAACAGAATAATCTTTAAAGAATCAATATGACGAGATCATAGCCATTTTCATTCAAGTAAATGTCTTATTGAACTTCAATAAGAGAGTTTAATCAACATTTCAATCTAAGAACAAAAATAAAAATAATAAAATAATGCATTTTTTTAAATAAATAACAGTAAGTTTCAATTCTGAATTAAGGTATGACATATGATAAGTTTCATTACTTTAACCAATACAAAAATCTATACATTAAAGTATCACATTATACATTAAGTATTCTTAAGTTCAACAGAACTTGAGTATTTTTTATACGAAGGCGGTTCAATAAGTACCCGTGTTTGAAGACAAAGGACGTTCCTCAGGGAAGTTGCTGTTATCATCGTGTGCTGCCATCTATAAAACGACATCTATAAAAATTTCAGACTGATTGATAGGTTAGTTTGGATTTGGCAGCCATTCGAGTAAGACGTGTTTCGTGATTTTCGCTAAGATGGATATCGTTCGGTAATCCGCATTCTGTTTTTGGTTGGGAAAAAATGCGAGGAGATAAAAGAAAAGTTGGATGCTGTTTATGGGGACACGTCGCCCTCTATGACCACAGTTAGATATTGGTTCAACGAATTTAAACGTGGGCGAACTTCCGTTTTCGATGAGGAGCGACCAGATGTGGTTACCGAGGAAATCATTGAAAAAGTCCACGACATGATTCTCGCAGATCGACGAACGGAAGTGCGCGAAGTAGCAGAGGCCGTAGGCGTGTCGACCGGAACGGCAATTTATATTTTACATGACAAGTTGGGGATGAAAAAATTGTCGGCCCGATGAGTGCCGCGATCACGATAATGCACCAGCTGATTCATCTGGAGTTGTCGCCGCCAAACTGCATGAATTGCGTTATGAATTGATGCCGCACCCCCCTATTCACCCGATCTGGCTCCCTGTGACTTTTTCTTGTTCCCTAACATGAAGAAATGGCTCGCGGGAAAAAATTTTAGCTCAAACGAGGATCGCCGTGACAGAGGCGTATTTTGCAGAGTTCGACAAATCCTATTTTTTGGAGGGGTTAAAAAATGGCCGGAACGTTGGGAGAAGTGTATCTTTCTAAAAGGGGACTATGTTGAAAAATAAAAAAAAATTGAAAAAAAAACGTTGTCTTCATTTCTAACATGGGTACTTATTGAACCGCCCTCGTACATACATATATGTAGGTGTGTATGTAATACAGTAGACAATCCCATATCTGGCTTTCTCATATCCATACAGATAAAAACTGAAATTTTATTTCATTACACACTTTTAAATTTACTTTTTTTTCCTTTAAAATTCCGCCTACTTTTTCAGCATATTCACTAAAGCTATCCAAAGTTTTTTCATCTTTACCGTCCATAGCTACAACTTAATTTCATCACTCTTTCTTACCCATTATATAAATAGTTATTCATATTTTTAAGCTTTAATTACCGTAATTTCTGGAAGAAACGCCGCATCGCGAAAAATCACTCAAAAAATTTAGAAAATCGTCGTAAACGCCGCAGTTGAAATTTCCGCGATAATCGCGATTGGCGTGCTAAACAGAAACATATTAATAAGCTGTATTAAGAATTCATAAAAATGAAATTATTTATCAGAAATTAATAATTTAAATACAAAATTAATAATATTATTTAAATACCGTACTTTCGGGGATAAGCGCCGCGGGTCATACGAGTTTAAAAGTTAAAAATATGCTCAGTGCGGCGCGGCGAATACGGTGATTTTTTTCCCTTACAGCAATATGTATTAAAGAGGTGATTATGTTCCAAAAATTATGAAAAGGCAGTCATTAATACAAAAATTTGAAATGTAAAAAAAATATCGCGAAAATCAACAAATGGTCATAAAAAAAGTTTATTCGCAGAAAAAAAACTAGCTTCATGGAAAATCGCAGCAAAAGCAAGTAACTGTTTCTTATTTGCATAACAAAACATTATCAATGAATCACTTATCGGATTTTCACGATGTCGCCGCAGCTAAATAAACAAACAAGTCATGATAACGGGATTTTTTTTATCCAGTGTACCAAACAGTGTGCTTTTTGATAGGTATTTATAATATCTTCAAAACTTAATACATTTTAATAAAAATTTGATATTCAGCCTAACTTATTATTACTGCCAATTGCTGAAAATTTGAACAAAATCGGCTAATTAATAATGAAAATATTTTTTTCGTTTTTTTTTTTTTTTTTTTTTTTTTTTTTTATAGAGGAAAAAGAGAGTTTTGCTTTAGTTTCACATTTTCAGTTCATTATTTCTTTTTGCTACTCGAACATTTCTTTTTCCAACAACGCAAAACTTTCTGACTTATTCATGGATCTTTTTTTTACTTTTTTTTTTACTTTTTTTTTTACTTTTTAAAGGAATACAATTCGCACGAGAAACTCTATGAGAAATGCGTCTATGAATTCTATGAAAAATTGAGTCTGGTTACGCCGGGCCCGGACTTGATTTCATTGAGTTTTCTTGGCTGGATGGGGCAAACTTTTAACATTTCAGGCAGGGATAATATATTTTGTTCGGCTGGATCTGAAAATTTCGGCTCATCCACATTATTTTTAATTTGATGTCTGAATCTTTGGAACAGGGAAAAAAATATTTTCAGAATTTTTTTTTCTTTTTAAAGATTATAAAAGATAAGGGAGGTAGAAGAGGGAAATCCACTTTCTGCATTAACTATGCATTTTTTCGTGCCCGTTTGATGCAATTTGTGTTTTTTCGCAATCTTATGCGAAATTTGCGTAATTTTTTTGCTGTCTTTTAATGAAATTTGCTATTTTTTCGCGATATTTTGACAAAATTTTCCGCTTTTTGCGATCTTTTGACGAAATTGGCGATTTTTCTTTGAACGATTAACGAAATCGAAATTAATTTGTTTTCGCGACCATTTGTCGGAATTCACAATACATTTTATGTTCGAAATTTTGGAATTATGACCGATTTTTTTTAATTTTCGGAAAAATTCAGAAAAAATATCACGTTTGTTTGAAAAAAAAAATGCGCGTAAACGTCGCATTGGTAGAAACGCCGCATCGCTTGAAATTTTATTTTAAAACGCGTAAACGCCGCGGCGTACAGTGGAGCAAAATCCCAAAAAGCTGGCCAAAATATGAAAATGTTATTCAAATTGTACGAAAATTCGTATACAGGCGTTTTTGAGTATGCTAAGTAAAAATACAAAAATTAAATAAAAAAATGGCGGATAAATATGGCGGAACAAAAATTAAAATGTCTCGAAAATTATTCAATTTGTATGAAATTTCGTAAACTTTTCAGGATGCTAATTAGGATTCAAAGATTAAACTTTAAAAATAAATAAAATGACAAATTAAAAGTAAAAACAATTAGATTTAAATAATATTTAAAATTTTGAAGCTAAACTTAAAAAGGAATTTTGAAGGAACCAAGACATATTTAATCGAAATTAATTAATGGAAAGTAAAATATTAGACTGTTTAATTTTTATATTATAAAAATAAAAATGGAAATATATTTCAGAGATTCACTTTCAGAATCAAATGTAATATAATAAAAAGATTCTTCAGAGGTCAAGGTGTCGAAATAGTTAGCAGAACTTGTTGGCGGTATTAGACCCGCCATTATTATTAGGCGGTATTAGATCCTGTGACTCTTAGGATCAATGATTTTAATTTGTTTGGCGATAATTTACCTAAACTGGAAATGAAAGAATCTGATGACATTAAAAGACGTAAAAATATCTTTCTTTTTTTCGCGTTACTGCATGTTTGAAATAAATCTTCTCGATGCCTTTCGATCAGTCTGTTGCATAGATATTCTGAATTCTAAATTATCTCTATCCAACTTAATTAAAAAAAATGTCATATCGGTAAGAAGCTATTTTGATACTGTCTGACATAGGTAGAAACGTTGAGTATTACACTAATTCGTTGTTAACGACAATGTCTTCTGTATCAATGATTGTATTAAAAGAAATAAGTTAATCCTCCTGGTCTTTAATACAATCCCATTCATTGACATTAGCTTCCGTATTTCTTGAAAAAGAAAATGGATCTTTATTGGCCCGATAAAATCAGTGAAATGAAAATCTCGAAATTTTCAAATTGAGGATTCATGATTTATTCGCAATATTTATGTATTTTAGTAGCACAGGAGAAGTGAAAAATATATTAGAACTGCCTGTCAGCTTCATAGAGAAATGTTTGTTTAAATGAATTTAGAATACATTTGCAATCAAATCCTTACTTGCAAACCAAATCCAAATTGTAGGTGAAAGTCATATTCATAGTGATTTTTACTCGCATTAATGAAATACAATATGCTCAGTAGTTTGATTTAGCAAATATTGCCATTGACAAAATAATTCTTCTAATTACAACAGAACAAACAAAATTACTACCTATAAAGATAAGAAAATGTTGTTCTATCGGATCAATAATAGAGAATTATTTTCATTACTAAGCTTACTTATCAAATTAATTTAAACTTATGATTATAGCACTTATTTACAATATAATAGGTAATAAACTATTACAAAATTGAATAATTCAAAAATTTGAAAGATATTTATCAGCTAAATTAATGTGAAAAGTACTCAATTTCAGAATTTTTGAAGTTGCCGAAAAAGTGGCATTTTTACTTGCGGTTACAAAAATATGCGTGAAATGCAGAAAGGTAGTTTTTGGCAGCTGTTTTTTTATGAATCACTAAACAATAGCCCAAGTTATTATATCCATTAAATTTCGTTGCGAAACACTGTGGAACATTTAAACTTTTTGATGTTTGAAAGCAAAAAAAAAAAAAAAATTCTACAATATTTTATCAAAAATGACTATGAATTTATTATTTTTTATGCGCTTAGTATAAATTTGGTAATACATACAAATAAAGTACATAGTATCATAGTGTGAATCCATTTCAAATCATTAAAATCGGATAATATGATAAAATGTAGCTCGCGTTTAGAGGAACTATTGTTTTGCTGTTTTTGTTCGCTCTAAATGATACTCCTTCAAACACTATATTTGAAATAATGCTGTTTGTAAGGGCGAAGCAAAAATCTTTTTTTAAATACAGATTCTGACTCTCCAAATATTATTCTAGCCAATTATATAATCAAAATTCCCTAAATCGAAACTTCATTTTTCGACTTTTGGCCACTTTTTGGGGTTTTGCCCCACTGTGCGGCGTTTCTTCATAAATTACAGTATACATTTTTTTTTCAAAATTCTTTAATCTTTAGAGTTGATACTAAATATATACATATACATTTATATTATACACTAGCTGCCTGCCTCTGGTGACCAATTTGGTCATCCTTAAATGTAATGCTAAATATTTTATGATGTCAAAATTTAATTTACTTGTTAATTCCTTTGCCAAATCAGAAAATTCTAATGGAGAAATCAAGAATTCATTCATTCATTTTATATAAAATACACAACTTTTATTTAAAACTGAAACATTTTAAATTCTTGACTTTTACATTACTTCTTTTTTTCAAAAAAATGAAAAATAATAATAAACCATGACATTTAATTTTAACATCAAAGAATTATTTTAATTTACCATGTAGCAAAAAAAGTTAATAGGTAAGTTAAAAAGGTGGAAAGATTTTTACTTGGCTAATGAAATCTAGATAGCTACTAAGATTTCTTCGCAATCATAGCAAATTTTATGTACCGTAATTTTCGGAAGAAACGCCGCGGCGTTTACGTGTTTTAAATTAAATTTTCAAGCGATGCGGCGTTTACGCGCATTTTTTTTTTCAAACAGCATGATATTTTTTCTGAATTTTTTCGAAAATATAAAAAAAAGGCCTTAAATTCAAAATTTCGCATATAAAATGTATTGCGAAATGCATTGCTTTAAATTAATTGTAATGCCAACTGAAACAATAACTGTGTTTTGAACAAAAATTCACTGTTAATTCAGGGGTGGTCCAGAAAAGGACATTTCGCATATCCGACCTCCCACCCTGCCAAAAAAAAGTAGTGAGATGTCCCTCCCATGGAAAATTGAGATTTTGTGTTTTCAGTGGTTGAAAGGTGCAAATCCTGTCCCTTCCGGAAAACTATAAGATTTCCTGCAGGAGCCATAGAAAGCCCTCTGGGAGAAAAGTATCTGAATTCAACAGTGCAGGCTGTTTTTAAAAGTCTCCCTGTTTCTATTTAAGATGTGGCTAAGTCAATAACAGGAATGTTTAAATAAAGTAAGCTAGAAACATTACAGTCGAGGATTAATAAACTGCGCACCCATAATCCGCAATGCTCTATAATTTGCGTTGCTTTACCAATATAAACAGTAAAATAAATAGTTAAAAAATTTAAAAATTCGTGATCCAAAAATGATTTTTTAAAACAAGTAATAAAAAACTTGAAAAAAATCATAATAAAGTATCTATTTTTTGAATATAGCTATTTTATTTTATCAACAGTGAAAAACAAACTGTATTACGGAACATATGAAAATATTTTTATTTAAATGCACATATGTAAAAATTTTTTAAATAAAATAACTTTAAAAAAGCATTTTTTGAGACAGCATATTAAATTAATTATTGTATTTTTTATTTATCTATTCATATTATACTGATTATAGAATTAAAATACTGTCTAGGAATAATAGAATAATGTATAATCCATAATACTTTATAATGCACAATATTCCATAATCCACACAACCTTTGGTCCCAACTTGTGCGGATTATAGAATTTTGATTGTATTATGAAGAAGTATAATTAAAGAAATCTATTGCCTTCTTATAAAGGCTATTTCACTCATACATAAACATCGCCTCGCTAATATTAATCCTATGGAGATTTTTTAATAAAATATCCTGTTTAGATTTCAGTATTTTTAAAAGATATTTTCTTGCATTGGAGAGCTCTACAAAGATAATTTTTAACTTTTTATTACAGTTTGGCTGCAATGTGAGGATACTTTGATTTTCAAAATTGGTTTAAAAAATAGAAGCATAAAATAATAATAATAAATATAACAAAAAACTAAAAAGTAGTCTTTGTACAGATTTCAACCTCATCTATCCAATTAAAAAAAAAAAAAAAAGAAAAAGAAAAAAAAAATCACATAAAAATATATAAAAATGCCAAAAGGATTAAACTTAGCAAGGTAATGCTATTGTGAGACTAAAAAAAGCATCTTCAGATGCATACATTAAAGATTTTGAAATGATGTCGTACAAAATAAGTATTCATCAAGTCATTCTCAGCAGAAGCAGCATTAGCACAAAAGTTGTATTTGCACTTCTTGTAGCCATGAAATTGATTGTTAAAAATGGCTAACAGTTGCCAGTCTTGTTTATGATAGCACTCAAGCTCAAAACAACAATATGACATAAGCGTTCACCTAATTCTTAAAAACAGTAAACAACATTAATTTGGTAAAAGTAATGGTACTTACGTATTAACGCCACTGCAGTTAGCTTTTGGATTCCTTGTTGCCTTGTTTTTTGCTGATTTTTGACGGCATTTTTTAGTGCTTTTAAATGCATTTTTTTGCTCATTATTTGACACCATTATTTTGCACAAGTTCTGCTGCGGTGGCGTTAATACGTAAGTACCAAAGTAATAAATAGTAAATAATATAAAAAAGAAAAATAATAAATAATTGGAAAAATGGTAAACACTATAACAGTAATTCTAAAATTATAACTTAATGCACATTCACTAAGTGCATAGAATCCATTTGGAAACATATAGAAATGCAATATACTAACTTATTTAAAAAATAAAAATATGAGTATGTATGAGTATTAATGGCAGAATTGTGTGTGGCTTGGGTTGGATCATATGCAAGTACAGTTTTTTGTTTAGTTTTACTTTTCTGTTTTAAATACCATAAAATAATTAACTGGTAAGCAACATATTAAGTCAAAATATCTAAAAAATACAATAAGCAAAAAAAAAAAAAGTTGTAGCATTTGTGAGTAGAAATTTTGGTACTTCTAGCTTATCCCGTCGACCAATTTCGCCAGATCATACATTTTGACATAATTTTGTTTTAAATAATGAAAAAACAAGTAATTAGTAGAATATTAATAAAAAGTTGAAATAAAAATCACTTAATGACATTTTAAACACGTGAATCGCATTTAATGTCATTGAATGTGACATTCACGATCATCCATTATTAGCATTCAATCTCATAGTTTGGCGATAATTTTTTGGTCAACGGGATAACCTAGAAGTACCGAAATGTTTTGTTACAGATTCATAAAAATATTTTGAATCTGCAATTTATGTCATTTTTGAAATGAATTCAGAGAAGTAATACAGAAATTAAAATTTTAACTTATTTCTTTTTCATACAGTGTTAAAATTACTATATGAAATGACATACTTTAAAATTATGAATAATTGGTACTGAACTGATAACAAAGTATAACTTAGCAAAGTTCAAGAGTCTTAAAATGTTTGACATTAAGGTGGCATACTGGAGGCAGTAACACAAACAATCACCTCATCGACTTCATGCCACATAGTTGAGAATTAGTTAAAATTTGATTTGCATGTTAAAACGCACATGATTTGCCAAGTTCTATATTGGTGAAAAACAAACTTGAATTTAGTGATTTTCTCTTAAGCTATCATTTTGTTTTACTGCTCTCAGTCCTTTACGTTTATCATATCTTTGAGTGTAACATTTTTTCTACAGGAAATTTAACTTAATGAATGCAATGATTCAAATATAACGTTGAAGATCGATAATCCATGCACCCATAATCCAAAATTTTCTATAATTGGGGTTCTTTACAAATGTAAACAATGAAATAAACTGTTAAGAAAATGTAAAAATTTGTAATCCAAAAAGGATTTTTTAAAACAATTAATAAAATAATTGAAAAAAAAATCATAATAAAATATCTATACTTTTTTAAATATAACTCTTTTATTTTATTAACAATGAAAAACAAACTGTATTATGGATTATGTATGTGATTATATTTATTTAAATGCAATCAATTTTTATAATAAAATAACTTTAAAAAGACATTTTTTCAAATAGCATATTAAATTAATTATTAGATTTCTTATTTTTATTTTCATATTATACTGATTATAGAATTAAAATGCTGTCTAGGAATAATAAGTGAAGCATAATCCATAATACCCTATAATCCACAATATTGCATAATCCGCACATCCTTTGGTCCCAGCTTCTGCAGATTATGGAACTTTGACTGTAAAATGTACACATGATACGTAATTTTCACATGTTTGTTCAAATTGAAAAAAAAAAAAAAAGGATACATCATATCAAATAATTTGTGTCACATATTAAATATTTCTGTGGCTGAATTCAATATGGAAATAATATAAGATTAACTATGCATTCTGAAAGAAAATAAAAGGTTGTAAGTAATAAACATTGTTGGTACAGTATATTTTTCTAGCATGAGAACAGACAAGTGCCATTTTCTAAATAGAAAACAATAAAATACTTTTCTATTTATTTATTTATTTATTTTTAATCTGTACAACAACTGCATTTATTGGCAACAGATCAAATATTATGATGATATTGGAATTTCAGATTCGAGATTTCTAAACTTGTTTTATTATTTAATGTGAATTTCGATAAAATCTATATGGGTGATTCCCAAAATAGGGGACAATTTCAAAAGTGAAATCTTAAAAAATTACTGTTAGCAAAATTTCTGAAAAAAATAGGTGTTGTTAATATAGTATTAGGTATACCTTATATGTAGTCAGCAGAGCTAAATATTTAAAAATTAACTTTGAAAAAAATAATTAGCATTTTTTGAGCCATGCTAATGACAAAACAAATTGCATGGAATAAATATATTAATAAATTTTTATTTTCTTCCTGTTTAAATATTTTTTTCTATATTTATTAGCCTTCCTTTTCAGCAAATGGTTTCCATTTTTACATATATACATATAAGGAGAATAAAAACATTACCAAAGAGCAAACTTTGTTTACATGAGCAACATTCTGACACTAACAATGTAAGAAGCTGTCTTAGTGATTTTCTGACAGATTTAATGCATATTTTAGGGATAATAAATGTAATACCTAAATTTATATGTAAAATTAAACTTTATAAATGATACAATATAAGCACTGGTTACATTTATGCACATAGGAGTCTTTAGCATGGACAGAAAGACCATGCTAATGACACTGATATTTGTCCATGCTAATGACAAATTTTAATTTAAATAAGATTATGAGCCATAATATAACCACAATGCAATAAGTCCTTTCTGGGGCTTTTTAAAACACAAAAGTTCTATGCAAATAAGTAAAATAAAAATTTTAACTATAAAATAAACATGAAAATTATTATCCATTCTAATGACATACAATTGATGTACGTCCCTAATATTCAAATTATATTCTTAAAATACAATACATGCTTCTATTTTCAGGCTGGGATAAAATGGCTACTTGTTGCCATGGAGAAACTTTATATTTTCAAACTATTGTCATATGTGAAAATGAAATTTTGATTAATAACCAGCTGTTATAGTATGATCTTGTTTTGAAAATAGAATATGGAGGACAAACTTTAATTCTTTTTTTATATACTATAATTTTATTTTTAAAAAGAAATTTATTGGATAAATCCTCTCCTTGATTAATTTAAAGAAAGAATAGCATTTGTTTTATTTTATAAACATGATATTAACTCTTGAAAAATGCTAGTATACACAAGGCACAGCTGCTGTGAACATCCATGCTAATGACATTTTGAACATTTATTCTGTTATTTTAATGTGTTTTTAACTAAAAAATGAGTAATTCTTGAGTGCAAATAATGAATAATATTAAGACAAACATATCTAAATATAAAAACATGACAGAAAACCTCTCATTTTTTTTGTATGCCGAAAGACATAAATTGTCCCCTATTTTGAGAATCACCCATGTAAGCATTTCAGTATGCTAACAATTACATAAAAAATATTTACATTCTCTAGAACAAAATACAACCGAATTCTGTCTTTGAACAACACTGTTTTAAATTTTAATATTTTTTTAAAAAATCAAACCAATTTGTTGTTTTGAAATTTAAATTCGGATAATTTTCTCTTAAGTAATTAAAAATAAACAAATAAATAAAATTATCTGCTATATATAAAAGATTTTAATGAGCTTTAAATGACTATCTGCATAACATATGAAATTTTGTGTATTATCAAACTACATTTCACATTATCATGCTACAAATTGCATAAATTTAATTGAAGATATGTTAGAATGAACTTACTTCAGTAAAGAGAGTAAGATTAATAAAATGACGCTTTAAAAGTTACCTGATATTACAATCAAGGCGAAACACAAGACGCCAGTGCAAGAATGAATCTCAATTTTTAATTCATGTCATATTGCAAATGATTCATTCATTCAATCGAAAGGACGGATTCGAAAAAGAACGAATTGATACCATCCAATGTATTTGACTAATTACTTATATTATTTATTATATAACTGTTAAAATGACAATATGACTAGTACTTTTTTTTTTATCCCAGGTTGAAATACTGGCATTAACTAAAATAAGCTTTACCAAAGAATCTTAGATTAATTTTTATGAGTTTTCAAACTTTATACCCAAGTAAATATTTAAGTGTTATATTCGTGAATTTTGACCATTCTTTTTTACTCCCTTTTTTTTTATAAATAAATGTTTTATTTTCTTAATTAAAATTATTCATGGATTGATTCACTATTCATGAATGAGTTCGTCTATCGTGATTCATTATTTAAGAAAAGTAGCTTTCGTCGTGATTCATTCATTATGTTGGCGTCTGTACTTTTTATAAACATTTTACTTTGTAACAATCGCTAATTTTTAAAATAAGTTTACTGATCCATTATCTTTACTAAAATAAATTTATGGTAAGACATGTTTTTTATTAGTAATTCTTTTAATAAAAATTTATAAATTTTGATTTGATCGTGGAGTTGGCACAAAATTTTCGTTTTTGCTGGCATAGTCAATTAAACTGGGTTTACACAGGTAAACCAAGTAGAAACAATCAAACCGAATATTTTATAATTTAAAGGTGTTAAAATTTAAAATTTACGTAATATTTAAAGTACGAAATTAATTTACGTATTTAATTTACGTAATATTTATATTTTCCACACGATTTTTTTTACAAGTATATTTTACACTATGAAAACTATGTTCTGAGTTATTATTTAAGAAAACTTTTTAAATAATTTTTTAAATGACATGCATGGGAAATTTTTCTTATATTCTAAAACAAATATTTAAAAAAAATTTTAAATCTCATTTGGAAGAAAACTTTTACAGTCAACCTTTTTCTTTTTTGTCCTTGTTGGATTATGTTGGTCAATGACTTTAAAAAAGTGCTTGTTCTTTGTAGTGAAGAAACAATGCTACATAATTTTCAGATTTTTCTAATGAAAAATTTTTGTACCCAACTACAGGACATTTGAATAGTTTAAGATAATTTAAATTTTTCTTATTGGCAACACTGAATATGTTTATAAAAAATTGTTTTGTGTGTGCATTTTAACCATACAAACTTTCTATAGTGAAAAAAGCCAGAATAGAGCTACAAATATAGTAATAAGTGTCAAAATATTACCTTTATTGATGCAGTACAGATCAGAAACTTAATTAACGGAAGATTGAGCTACCATTTTCGGTACTTACGTATTAACGCCACCGCAGCAAAACGCAGCCTACACAGTTATCTTTTGGATTCTTTGTTGCCTTATTGTTTGATGATTTTTTATGCCATTTTTTACTGCTTTTTTAGAGTTTTAGTGCATTTTTAGTACTTTTTTCTCATTTCTTAACGCCATATTTTTCTGTGCTTTCGAACACCACGATTGCTCTTTATTGATGCATTAGTGCAACTTCTGCTGCAGTGGCGTTAATACATACCCCATTTTCTTATCTAATGTGTTGTTCAAACATTTAAAATGTTACATAAAGAGAAAATCCTACTGTCTCATTTCACCCCACTCTACCCTATATTACTCTAATGCAGCAGCAAAACTGGCCTTTTTTGCACCCGTAGCAAACATGGATTTTGCCCCCCCCCCCCCCCCCCCCCCGCTCTTCACATATATGCATTCTTTATAACAAACACACCAAAGAAATTCTTAATTTGGCAACCCCTTCACATTCGTCCGGGGAACATGCCTTATCTGCCCCCCTCTAGTTTTAGCTCTGCTCCAATATTATATACAATGTATAAACACACAATAAATGTTGAAAATATGTGTATTCCAATGGATTCAGATTCATTCTTTATCATACAAATTGCAAGATTCTTTGTGTTTTTAAATTCTTCTCCCAATTCTTATCATTTCATCACTACACTATTTGCATATTGCAATTACAACCGAAATTCTATAATCCGCACATGTTGCAGCCAAAGGTTGTGCAGATTATGGAATGCTGTGGATTATAGAGTATTATGTATTATACATCATTTTATTATTCCTAGACAGCATTTTAATCAGTATAATATGAAAAGATAAATCTGAAATCTAATAATTAATTGAATATGCCATCTGAAAAAATGCCTTTTTAAAGTTATTTTATTAAAAAATTTATATATAAGTACATTTAAATAAAAATAATTACATATGTTTCATAATGCTGTCACCTGTTTTTTACTGTTAATAAAATAAAAGAGTTATATTAACAAAAAATGAATGTTTTATTATGATTTTTTTAACTTTATTATTTGTTTTAAAATCATTTTTGGATCACAAATTTGTAAATTTTCTTAACTGTTTACTTCATTGTTTACATTCGTCAAGTAACGTGAATTATTAAAAAATTGCAGATTATGGAAACGAGAATTATCAATCTTTGACTGTACACCATCGCCAGAAATACTGTTTTTGTTTTCCAGTTTAAAAAAGCCACATTAGATCATTCTTTCTGCCTACAATTTTTCTTACGCATCAACAAATCTTTCAATAACTGTGCCTAGTATTTGCCATTGTCAATGGCATTATAGTTTCAATTTGTGATTTACAATATACTAATCTAATGATTGACAAAACAGCTACCGAATAAAATTAGTCACATAACTGCAAGTCTTATATAATCAATTGTCAGTATTATCTTGCCATCAGCAGTTGACAATTTCAGTAATCCTTCATGCTTATGGGAAAAAAGGAATGTCTGCTTAGCTTAGAAATAATAGGAATCTGTTTAGGAAGAATATTGGTCCTTTAAAGGACCATTCATAATTTTTTTTTAAACTTTGATTTCACATAAATGTTCTTGTTAAAACCGAGCCCTTCGCAGATTTCTTTGTTCTAAATATAGACCTTTTCTGTTGTCAAATTCAAACTTTACATACTAAACATTTTAAAATAAAATTTAACCTGTCACAAATCAACCACCAAAGTATTACATATCCTCTTTATATATGTATATATATATATATATATATATATATACAATAGACTCCCTTAAAGCCGCAACCCTAAAATCCGCAACTCTCTAAAATCAACTTAGTATATTTTACTGATGTAAACAATGGAACTTTCAGTTCATACGTAGGAATGAAAATTGGCTTTTTTATTTTTATATAATTTCATACATTTTTTAATCTGTAATTTTGATTAATGTGACTGAATTCATGCTTCTTCATAAAGGAAGAATAAATTTATTTTTGAATTGAATATTGCTCATATTAACGGTAAACACAATCATTTTGCCAAATATATGCACTAATCAAGCTTTTTTTATTATTAAGTCTCGCTAAACCTGGATTTAATTCATAAATGACAGCTAATCAGTCACTCAATTTGTTTTTTAGACCTTGTTTCTTTTGTTTTTGTTTGTGTCAAATAGATAAATTCTTGCTGCATGGCAGTGTTGCCTCCTATCATCTGTATGATAATAACCTAAGTCATGTTACTGTCATCAATAGTTTTGCGCTTCATTTTTTATATATTATGCTATATTGGTACTTTAGCTATTCGCAGGGGATAAATCACCAAATACTGTTCCATCGCTATCATTTCGTTTATATTGTAGTCCTAGTTATGTGACAGTCAAGTATACCTTCGCTTTTAATGTACAAAGCTTTGTTTTGATTATTATTTTTTTTTTTTTAAATAAAATTACATAAAAGTTCCCATGATCATAAAGATTTCTTGGTACTTCTGTGTTAACCAGATGCAAACCTCGCCAAAAGTATTTTTTTAACTCAGGAGTTTGTATTTTTTATTTTTTGTGTCATAAATTTTAAAAAATGCTTTGGTGTTGAAATTAAATGTCATGGTTTACAGTATTATTTATTGCAGTCAAAGTTCCATAATCTGCACAAGCTGAGGCCAAAAGATGTGCAGATTATGGAATAGTGGGTTGTAGAGTACTGTCGATTATGTAATATTTATTATTCCTCAACAGCATTTTATTCCTATAATCAGTATAATATGAAAATATAAATTAGAAATCTGAAAATATAAATGCTATCTGAAAATATAAATGCTATATAATGAAAATATCATATGCTATCCCAAAAAATGCCTTTTTTAAGTTATTTTTAAAAATTTATATAAAGATTTTATTATAAAAATTGATTGCATTTAAATAAAAATAATCACGTACATAATCTATAATACAATTTGTTTTTTACTGTTAATATAATAAAAAAAATAGATGTTTTATTATGATTTTTTTCCATTACTTTATTATTTGTTTTAAAAAATCATTTTTTGGATCACAAATTTTTACATTTTCTTAACTGTTTATTCCATTGTTTACATTTGTAAAGTGACACGAATCATAGAAAATTGCGAATTATCGGTCTTGAACTGTATTTTAATCTATAATTTTGTTAATATGACTGAATTCATGCTTCTTCATAAAGGAAGAATAAATTTATTTTTGAAAAAATCCACAATATTTCTTATATTAATGGTAATCACATTTTTTTTGCCAAATGTATGCACTAATCAACCTTTTTTTATTATTATCTGGCTAAACCTGAAATAAAACTTCTTTATTTTATGATTTTCAAGTGAATTAGTAATGCACCTTTAGAGGCAAGTTCCATTCAATAATTTAGAAAAAATGCATCTCAACTTTATAATGAATATTTTATTATGCATTATTAATTATTTACTTGATCTTTGCTTTTAGTATTTTAATCATTTAAAAATATTAAGTAGATTTTTATTATTTTAGTGTATAACTTTATTTAATTATTTTAATATTTTAAATACTGTATTGTAAGCATTCACTATTATTTCAATTAAATTAATAATTACCTTCAAATTACTGTTTAAAAAAAAAAGAAAACAAAGCAATGACCAGAAATCCACAAAATTCTAAAATCTGCACAACCTCTGGTCCCAAGCTGTGCAGATTTGAGGGAGTCTGCTGTATAACAATTTTGCCAGAAACACAAACAAGAACCTAATATATAATGATAAATCCAAATTCACAAAAGTGTGATTAAACTTTTTTTAATGAAAAACTTTTAAAAAAACTGAACATATAAGTCCTGGACAAACCTATGAATATGGTACAATAATATTTCTTACACAGTAGACTCCTTTAAATATGTGAACGCCAGAAATCTGCTTTTTTTTTCAGATGTGAACAATAAAATTAAAGATGTCTCTGAAGTGAATGGCTAATGCATTTTTTTTACTAGTCACTCTCTTTTGGCTAGTGCAGCTGATTTATTACTAAATAAATTTACATTACTTTTGATTTTGATATAAATTAGAATATCTATATCAAAAATTCCAGGGCTCCAAATGGAAAAATCCATGAACTGGAATGATATTTTACAGTTGTCTTTTTTTTATGCATAGACAGATTTATTAATAAAGATATAAAGCAATATGAAAAAGGCATTAAAACTCTTAATAGAAATAAAAAAAGTTAGAGCACAATAAGCTACATATAAATATATATAAATATGGGTACTTACGTATTAACGTCAGCATAGCAAAAGTTGTGCTAATGCACCAATAAAAAGCTTTCTTGTTGTTCCTATATGCATGCAGTTATCTTTTGAATTCCTTGTTTGCCAGTTTTTGATGCCATTTTTTAGTGCTTTTATGTGCTTTAGTGCTTTTTTCTCATTTTTGATGCCATTTTTTGTGCGCATGTGAACAAGATTCTTTATTGGCTCATTAGTGCAACTTCTGCTGCAGTGGCATTAATATGTAAGTACCTAAATATGTATAAAACTGTTACAATATGTTTTCGTAATTGCATGAGCCAGAACGATATTACCATAATTTTACAAATTGGAACTTTATTTGTTATAATTTCAGAAACTAGAATATCGCTCCAGTTTGTTCCAGTACATTTCGAGCCTTGAAAGATTCCTGTTGTTATCGTAGTTTCTGGAAAATATTCGCAAGTGTAAACTAGTCAAAATGTTTATTTTTCTTGCATTCCTTTCACTGTGTTTCAATATTTATTTTTACTTTTTCAATATATAGTACATATTTAATATGTAATCCTAATTATTATGACTAAAAGCAAGTTTTTTCGTGAAGAAAATGTGAATTTACTTTTGATAAACATCCAGAGACTCTTTAAGAAGTAGCACATGTGCAAATCAATGGCACATGTTAAAAAAGTGTTTTAATTTCGTTTTGGAATCGCAGACTGAAAGTAGAATCTACATCGATTTAACTGTAATTATTATTACTTACATTATGCATGTATTTTAATATGTAACTTAGGTTGATATGATTGAACTTAAGCTTTTCCATAAGGAAAATATGTATTTATTTTGAAAAAACTTACGATGACACTAATATCAACAGTGATTGTGATCATTTTCCAAAATATTTTTTTAATTAATCAATATCTTTTCTTTATTAACAAAAGCAAATATTTTTCTTTAAAAAAAAAAAAAAAAAAAAAAAAAAAAGACTGATTTTTTCTTATTATTATGTATATTTAGTATTGTATCTTAATTATTTATTTTAATATTTTTCTAAATTTTTATGGTACTTACATATTTACACCACCGCAGGAGAAGTTGCCCTAATGCACCACTAAACAACAATTTTGTTGTTCACAAGCGCACACAGTTATCTTTTGGATTCCTTGTTGCCTTGTTTGTTGATTTTTGATGCCATTTGTTAGTGCTACGAAAATATCTACTATTTGAGATTTGCCAAAAAAGAGACTGTTTTGAATCTATATTAAACTCTCTATCAATTCACTGTCACCGAAATCCGATTGACTGTTTTGTTTTTAAATAAAATGTTTTCAATTTTGAAAGTGTTTTAATTTTAAATAAATTGTTTTACTGTATTGCAATTTTGCCGCAAAATTTTAGGTGTAGATTGGCAGTACTTAAAAACTGCCATATCTGTAGCAGCAGTGGCATTAGTACGTAAGTACCATTTTTATTTCACTTAACTTTTTTATAAAAATAATTACTTGCTTTTTAACTAATAAATTATTTAAATATTTTACACAATTATTTAAATGTTTTAATTTATTATATGCATTCATTTTAATCTTAATTATGAATCAAATTCATATTTTAAAAAATGTAAACAAATCAATGACCAGAAATCAGCAAAATTCTAAAATCTGCACAACCCCTGGTCCCAAGCTTTATTTATTTGACGCAGTCTACTATATTAGAATTATCAAACACTCTTTGCAAGTCAGGCTCTGTTTAACCAAATTTTTAAAAATGCATCTTAAAAGCAAAAATTATACTTGAATATAAATTATTGTGGATATGTTCTATTAATGCAAGCAAAAATATTTCTAATAGAGCTTATTAAAATATTACTATTGTATTTTTCAGTCTATTACATGCAGTGGTATATGATATAATCTGCATTTAAAACTTCAAATCTGGTCAGTAGATGGCACTAGTCACCCTCAAACTGCTTAGTAAACAGCAACTTTTTTCAAGCAGTAAACTGTTTGATAAAAGCAATATATTTTCACTTCATCAAATGCTAAAAACAATGATATAATTTATAAACAGAAATGGGATTTTTTTAGTAGGTATGCAAATTCTCAGAAACCTTTTAAAAGAATGGCTATGACAAAAGCAGCCATTTTCTTTTTATAATACAGCCACAGTATTTATTTAAAACCTATTAAACATTATGAATAAACTGGAATTTAAAAATTTTCAGCAATTTAAAGTGGTTGCACTTAAGTTATTTTTATATTTTAGGCGAATTTTGATAAAATTTATGAGACTTCCAAATGTGTAAGTAAATTTTGATAAGTTTTACATAGGTACATAAAATAGCATATCAATACGTAGACAGATATGAGAACAGTTACAAAAAAATATTTACTTTCAATTGAGGTGGATGCAGCAAAATTTTTCTAATCATCATAACATATTTTTTAAATTAAACAATTTAAGAAAAATTCAAAGCAATTTCCTGCTTCTAGCCTAAAATATACACAATAAACATTAAATTATTTGCAAATACATAGACAAATAAAATTACCTGCTACGTAAAGTATATTAATAATTTTTTTAATCATATAAAAACATCATCAAATACAGAAGTAGCAAAATATAAAATATCTTGCTTAATATGATCAAATTTTGAGACATTAATGAAGAATAACCGAACCTTACCAATAATTTATTTAACTAAAGAAGGTTGGATTAATAAATTTCTGTTTTTAAGACTATCTAATACTGTAATCTGAGAAATAAAGAAGACGCCAAAATACTGCAAGGACGATGAATGAATCAAGGACCTTCTATTGAATGAGCCATGTAATTTAAGTTTGATTCATTGTTAAACTTTATTTTAATTTTTCTCTCTAATAATTGTTAGACAATTTATATATATATATCTTAATCGTAGATTAACCACTATTATTTATTTATTAAAGGTAAGAATTCATTCATAGCAACTCCGTCAGTTGAACTTTCTTTTGCAACAGATTTATTGATTTGATTCATTCTTCATTCTAAGTTAATCACGGTGACTCATTCATGGTGTTGGCGTCTCTTTGCTTTTATGTGAACTTCGATGACATGATAGTTCTGTGCTAATAGTCGGCTAATTTTTGAAATATAATGAATGACCTATAGCGATATAACGAAAGAACGTTTTTAGAATTTAATGTTCTACGTCTTTATTAAAGTAAATTAGTGGTAAGATGTGTTTCTTTTGCTTACTCTTCTACCAAAGTTTCTGTATTTTGTAATAAAAGTATTCTAAACTATTAATAGTTATTAAATGGTGAAAACTATTATTTTTAGTTCAGATTTGTACAGGAACATCTTGTCAAGGGTTCTGCATAAAAATGAAAGAGTAAAATTTAGAATTATATTTATTATAATTTGTTTTCTGAGGTGTAGGGTAATTTAGGGTATGGTTAGGCTTAGTCTAAGTATTGTATGATAAGCACACTTTTTATTTCTGTTATAACTTTAGTAGATATCTAATGCTATATATTTTTTTTTAAAAATAATAAAAAAATGTATGTGTATATAACACTAGGAAGTAATTTTTTAACATTGTGAAAAAAATTGTTTTACTTTATATTTTCTAAATATAGCTTAGAAACAGAAGAATGATGAAAAAAGTGTTATTATTGTCAATAACAAATATAAAAAATAGAGAGGAAATGGAACTAGAAAAAAAAAAAAAAAAAGGTGAGAACATCCAAAATGCAAAGTAATTATGAAAACATACAACATAAAAGTCTATTTTAAAGAAAGCAAGGTTCATAAATGGAAGCTAAGTACTGTTAAAAAAGTTTGACATTATTTCTTTAATTTAAGTAACATATAAAAAATATTTTTTTTTTTTTTTTGCTTACTCTTCTACCAAAGTTTCTGTATTTTGTGCAATTGTACAGTCATGGAAAACAAAGTAAACATCCCCTATATACTCCTCAAGAAACTATCCTTGAGGAAAGTTACTGACACTGAATGATTGAAAATAAAGTCTACTTTTAAATGATGTATATAAATTTGCTCAGGCAGCCATCTACAAATTAAAACAAAGCCTAACTTTGTCTTTTTTTTATAGCAGTACCCAATTCTCACAGCATAAATGAACTTTACACCTTTCTATAGTCTAAAAAACAAATTTTTGTGTAATTTTCCAAGATATTAATTATTTTATAACTAGCATATTTCAGGAGATGCATCCAAACTGAAGTTCAGTACTCGATTGTTGAGTAAGAGGGCCCTCTTCTTTATTAAGGCACATTGAAGATTGCTAGATTACTAAAAAGAATAAGAAGTTTCAACATAGTTAGTCACTTCT
Source organism: Maratus speculifer (assembly GCA_964019185.1). NCBI lineage: Eukaryota > Metazoa > Arthropoda > Arachnida > Araneae > Salticidae > Maratus > Maratus speculifer. The sequence goes on along the minus strand of CAXHSM010001376.1, from coordinate 14,778,709 downwards.
AACCAGCGTTCCTGCTGTCATTCACCCAGGGCCGTAGCTAAGGGGGTGCTATGGGCGGTTCAGCCCCCCCCTGAAAAAGATTCCAAGGTCACTGAAGGAATTTCTGTTCTGAAAATTCAAATGAAATTCTGTTCAAAAATCTAATTTAGTTTTGAGATCTTTTTACAGTTTTGGCAGAATTACTCAATTGTATCTAAAATAAGTAATTTAATACTCCCTCATCGTATTGGAACATAGAAAGCTAACATGATGTTTAATTTTGCACCAGTTATACACTCAAAATTTTCACTATCATATACTTTTCTTAGTACAAAATGAAGTTATTACAACAGTTTAATAAGAAACATAATACCTACAATGTAAATATGCACTAATCTATCTTTCTGTGTCAGAGAAAGAGAAAAAAAAATTATGAGCCCCCCCTAGAATCTCTTGAGCCCCCCTCAAGAGATCACTTCTAGCTACGGCCCTGCACTCACCATTGCGCCAAGTTGTGAAATTCTTCATTTGGTGAGTAAACAAGCGAGTAGATTCACCTAATTGCTAGTTCTCATTTTTTGCTTTTTCTTTCTTTTCTTTTTCCTTTTTCATACATATACAGTAGACTCCCTCAAATCCACACAGCTTGGGACCAGAGCTTGTGCGGATTTTAGAATTTTGCGGATTTCTGGTCATTGCTTTGTTTATGTTTTTTAAACAGTAATTTGAGTGCAATTAATTGTGCATTCGGAATTATAATGAATACTTACAATATAATAAAGTATTAAAATAAGTAATAAATTAAAATAATAAAAACTTAGATAATTTTTAAAATGATTAAAGTACTAATAGCAAAGGTCAAGTTAATAATCAATAGAGTATGATTAAATAAACATTATAAAGATTAAATGTATTTTTCCAAAATTATTCAACAAAACTTGCCTCAGAAAAGTACATTGCTAATTCACATCAAAATCATAAAATAAGGATTATTATTATTATTATTATTATTTGTAAGTTTAGCCAAGTTTAATAATAAAAAAAAATCTTGATTAATGCATAAATATATTTGGTAAGAAGATTGTGATTACCAGTAATGTCAGCAATATCTTGAATTTTTTCAAAAAAAAAAAAAAAAAAAAAAAAAAAATTCTGCCTTCATGAAAAAAACATGAATAGAGTATTATTGAGAAAATTACAAATTAAAAAACATATGGAATTGATACAAGACTAAAAAAATCAAATTCTGTCCCAATATCTGATCTGAAAGTTTCATTGTTTACATCCATTAAAAATGTACGGATTTTAGAGAGTTGCAGATTTGAGAGAGTCTACTGTATACATATTTTTAATATATATATATATATAATTTATTTGTAGTGGATAGTTGAAATTAGATTAATAACAATTATTGTCGCAGTTATAAAAACTTAAGTTATTTTAAAACATATTTTAAAAAAAGAATACATTAAAAGATTTTTTTTTTTTTTTTTTTTTTTTTTTTTTTTTGTGCTACATGGCGAATTTATTTTGCTAATACTTTTTTCTTTTGGCGAATGTTTTTTAGTTTTAATTAGCCAATTCTACTTAATTCCAATACTAACACTGGTGAAATGTCAGCGAGATCATCACTTCTATCATAGACAACCCCTTAAACTACACTTTTGCTGTTTTTTAAGCAAAATTTGAAAACTACCTGGAATAAAATCTTAAATTTTGGATTTCCATATAACAGGTCTTAATAAATCTAAATCCTTAAAAAATATTGTAGGATAATATTCATAATTTTTTAAAATATTCATTTTAAAATTCATAAAATTATAAAGAATACAAAAGCAACATGTTTTGGTGTTTTAGTATTAGTTGTATGTAAAAAATTAGCAATTTAGGAGTGTAATTTCACGAGATATTAATAAAAATGTTATTTAACATTAGAAACACTAAATTTTGAATAGATATAAATCAAAGACTTATTATTCAAATGACTTATTGAAATTTGGTGTTGAGGTTTAGTTTTAATCATCGACTTGAAAAATTTTGATAAAATTTTGTATTGCCATTGAAAAAAATGAAGTTTGGGTACATTTTAATAGATAGATGCCTCCTAAAAAAAATTTGGTACTACTTGATATTGGTTACTACTCTATTGGTTATCCTGTCGGCCAATTTCACCAAGCTGTACAAATCATCGAACTAACAGCCAAATTATACATAATGACATAATTTTTAATTTAAATAACAATAGCACAAAAAATTAGCAATATTCTAATAAAAAACAAATAAAAATTCCAAATAAAAATCATTTAATGACTTTTAAACATGTGTATCGTATTTAATACAATTAAATATGAAATTTATGATATTAAATACGATACATTATTTGCATTTTATATTATAATTTGGTGACAGTTTTTTGCTCAGTGGGATAACCAAGTAGTATTGAAAATTTTATATAGGGTAACATCCCCAGTTATTGGCACTTTAAGAATTTGTCTTTAAACTTACTTTAATTTTTATTACAAAGAAATAAGATATTTACTTGGAAATATTTTTAAATCAAAGAATGCATATCTGTGCATGTATTTTGCCCACTAAAAGCAAAAAAATTTGAAAAAGTTTTTTTTATAAAAATATATTTATAAAAAGTTGCTGAAATCTCCAGTAATTGGCACCTAGAGCACCAATGTATAACACCTTGTGATCCAGTAATTGGCACAAGTTTATATTTAAAAAAAAAAACTTTACATTTTGCATTGGGTTTAATCGCCTTAAATGAATTTAATGTAGATGAAGATGCCACATATCAAGTTTTTGAGAGCAAGAAATCAGCATATTAGTTTGAAATGTGAACACTTTAAAACAATACAATATACTTATATTAATACCCAGTAATTGTCATGCTGTCCCCAGTAATTGTCGTATGAAGCTTTAATGGATTCCAATTACTGATAATATTTCATATTTTCAAATAAAAACAAATGATAAACAAAATTAGTCTATAACTTTAAAAGTACTTCCAAAATAAGTGGTTTAATCTCAAATTCCTTGCGAATTCCTTGTAATTGGAATAGGTGCCAATTACTTGGAACTAGCAAAATTGAAGCACCATTAATTGGCATCTATCATTAATTCAGAAATCCAAATATTTGTGTCGAAAATACTTTTACACAATTAAAGTAACCCTTTTTAACTAAACAAAACTCTTATCAATTAAAATTTAAAATATATTATAAATCATATAATAATGAGTTGAAAAGCATGCCTTCCTTAAACCAAAGAAGAAGCATTTGCAACAAAAATGGCTAATTTCATACAAGCCATAATTGTTTCTCTTTCCTAGGCACTGTTGTCATCTAGTAGCATAAATCAAAGTTATAATCTTGAACGTAAATGAGCATATAACTGGTATATGGTCTTGCATTTTTAACACTAGAATTACGGCAATCTTCGTATACCTAGAATTACGGCGAGGGGTCATTTTGACACCTATGTAATAAATGTGCTATTTCATTTTGTAGTATTATATGCTTGTAAAAATTAACTTAAAATACACTTTATTCTAATAATTTCCATTTACTTTAAAGAATATAGTACTTTATGCCATGTATAAAAGAATTGTGCATAATTGCTTATATATATATATGTTTAATTCAGTTACATCTTAGAAATACAAATTATAAACATTATGAAATTTCACATAAATTTAAGAAATAAAACAACTGTTTAAAGCTAATTAATACAAACATTTTAGTTTTTTTTTTCTTTTTATTTATTTATTTTTTTACAATGAACAAAGAAATATCTTACTTGTAAGAGAATCATTTTTCTGCTCAGCAAATAACACACAAGCTTATTTTTCTAATTATTCGTGTTTAGTATCCACATACAGCTTTATTGCAGCTATTGCAAATAGTAACATTTTTATTGCTTTTGCATTTCATTATTTGGCATGCATTTCTTCCGTTTCTTTGATACTGCAGAATTAATATGCTGCACACAACTAATGGAGGAACTTATTATGAGGAACAATTAATTGGAGCTTATTTGTACCAGAAATATATTATCTAATTTCTTCCGCCAAGTGCAATAAGAAATCTCTTCTACTGATGTTTTCTTTTGTTATTTCCTTGAACAGCACCAGTGCATTTATTCCAGCAAAAGCTAAAATATTATATATATATATATATATATAAAAAAAAAAAAAAAAAAAAAAAAAAAAAAAACATGCATTGGCTAGTGGCGTGATTGTGCTTTTACAGAGTATTTTCTCGCCATCTGATCCAACATTTCTACTCCAAACTTTGTTGAATTGTAAAACTGGATTACATTTGAAGTTTTCATTATATTCAAATTTTATTGATGAACGAAGAGTGCTTGCTCACCAAAAAAATTGGGCCCCATGTTTTAGACCACAAACTAAGAATATGTACGTTCTTCGCTCCTAATGCTCCTGTACATACAATAAAGATATGAATGCCTCAAGTTCTTCTAATAACACATTCCACGAAACATCTTGAAGTTAGTGTTTTGACTCAGCGTCAGTACACTCTTTTATGATACGTAATTTCATTTATTATTAGTCTTCATGCACTAAGTGGGTAGGGCAAACATGATGTTTAGCTTAAGATGTCGGGCCCAAGTTTTCTCGCAAAATATTTTGTACAGCTTGTCTACCAGAAATGTTTGGAGAATTTTCTACTTTCCACACTGTTCCATCTCTAGTGATTTATACACAATCAGTTTGATTATTTTTCTTACTTTCTTTTTTGAACCTCAACTACATCCGACTTTGGCGTTCTTAGATACATCAGAACTAGAAATTGAGCTAGATGGTGAAACTCCACCACCTGCTGCAAAAAATTCCAAACCGTTGAATATATCGCCTGCTAATTTTTTTATAACATTATTATTGGTTTCAGACCCAGAATTGGAATTAGCAACACTTCTAACAATTTGACAATTTCATCGTGCGTTAGCCCCTTTTTTTTGCAAGTCATTAGAATGATAAAAAAATTTTAAAAAACTTATAAAGATATTGAATATTACTGTATTAAAAAATAAATAAAGGGAAGTACGAAATATAAGGTAAAACCTACGAGCAAACATGTATTACAAGCACAAATATGGTTTCACAAAATAGGCGTATTCCAAATATTCTGAAACACGTGACTGGCAGGTGTTTGCTTACCGAAGCACTCGTTTCTCACCCCTTTCTATTATATCATAACTATCTGTCAGGCAGGTGCAAATCAAAAATCTTTTGCATATAAAACAACGCAAAACAAATGTGATAAAAACGCTTCTATTTCAGTTTTCTCGGATGTGGTCAAAATGACACCTTGCCGTAATTCTAGGTATACTCATTTGTTGCGGCTAAAATAAGTAATCAATTTTGATAAAATTTTATATACATGTAAAGCAAGTTAATTTAGGAAAAGTCAAAAAACGATAAAATTATTTGTAAAAAAATAGAAAAGTTATTGAAGAAAAAACATCGTTAGGGGTCAAAATGACACCTGCCGTAATTCTAGTGTTAAAAGACTGGATATAAATATTATTTTAGGACATGTTTGTAGGATGTGCCAATCACTGGTGCATGCCAATTACTGGGGATGTTACCTTACATCATTTAAAAGTAGATAATTTTTTTACAATAATTTTCTTCGGTGATAATTTGTTCAAGAGTTAATAACAGGTGTTTACTTTTTCTTCCACAATTGTACTTTTAAATATAATTAAGGTACATTTATTTCAGTATGTACTTATTTCTAAAACAGTATTTTAATGTACAATAATTTTAGATGTTCCCTCACTTTAATCATCATGGAGTAAAGTGGGGCTATCAAAGCATGGTCTTTTAAATTTATCACTGTGAGAAAACAATCTAAAAAAATTGAATGTTTTTGCTTTATACTTGATCTGTAGGAATCAAGTGTTATGTAAAATGCATCAAAAGTTTCATTCAAATAAATTTATGAGTCTAATTTTTAGGCCTTCTCTAAAAAAAGTTTAGTTTTATGGTCTACTTTCCTTCACATAATTCTGTTTTCTAAATATGTAGGCCAATAACCTTTATTACTTCAGCCAGTTTCAACTTTCCTCATTCCATAGTTTATAAGTAAAATGTCAATGACAGATAGACACAGGAAAAATCTTTTAATAGTTCCATTTAAAAAAAAAAATAGTACGGATAACAACAAAGGACTTCATCTGACTGGTTTTCTATTTATTTCTCTTATTATTTACTTATTCTCCTTTGTTGGTATAACTTAGTATGTAAATACATATACATAAATATATTGTATACTTTAATATTTTTTTTTATTTATTTCATGTTTTATGTATTTATTATGCATGAGAAATTAAAACATAAAATTATATTACAAATCGTTAGATATTACATCTACAAAAAAAATCTCGGAAAAAAGCCAAAAAATTATAAATTAGAAAAAAAATTATTATTATGAAAATATATATGCAAAGTTATTATTTATCCACTAGTAGCATCAAGTAATAAAAAAAATCAACCTAAAATGCTGAAAAAGACAACAACCACATTGAAATATTTATCGTCAAAAATAAGTGCAACGGGATATGGAATTCTTCCATAGTTACTGTGTTCTAATAGTATAATAGTTTGCTGTCATGCAAAAGCATAAAAATAAATAATTAAGACTTTTAAGTATGTCATATACCAAAAGATAAAGTACTTGCATGTATCTTTGTTTTTGTACAGTATTATATTAGAATTAAAAATGTATTTTCAGTAATTTATATTTCTAAATATGCTCTACATTTATATTTTAAAATCACAATACAAACGCAATTAATACTAAATTTCTTTTAATGTGTGTATACGTGTACATATATGTAGTCACATGCAAATGTGTATTTACATGTTTTTCTTACTTTCACTACGAAATTATGCTATAATTTATTATTAATAATAAAAAGAATCTTCAAATGGAAATATATATGCAGTAAATTTCATAAGTTTGATATCTTTTCTTCTTCTTTTTTTTTTTTTTTTTTTTTTTTTTTTAGTTGCATATAAAATATTTCCCTTGTAAATTTTAAAAGAGAAACAGTTTATAAAGGAAGATTAAGACCTTCTATGATACCATTTTCTTTTTAACTCTCCCCCATTATTATTTAAAAAAAAAAATACATATTAAACCATTTATAGTTGTATCTCTAACAAAAATGTATATTTTGATACTTAGAATCAACTACAAGGTGCTTTAAACATGCTAAGAAAAAGCAAATAAGTGATTTAAATATTGTTATTTTCAGTGGTGTAGAAAGGATTTCTTTTTGGAAGGAATCCTGAATTTTCATTGATCTTATATATATGAATATATAGTAAAACTTGTCAGGATTTTCAAAGGAATGTGAAAATTTCTGTTTTAAAGAGGTTTTTGTGATAATGTGTGTAATTGTATGATTTTTTTTTTTTTTTTTTTTTTTTTTTTTTTTTTTGAAGGGACTATAGAATATTTCCATTTATAGTAGCATTCATTTATAGGTAGATTATTTTTTTAAAAAGCTTTGCATCATTTACATAAATATACTTTTTATGTGTACATGTAGGGGAGAGTGGGCTACAGTGGATTAGGTACACACATGACCACTGCTGATATTTTATTTGTTTTTAAATTTTTAAGGCTTTTCTTTTAGACGAACTCATTACAGCAATGAATTGATTATTTATTGCCTTTAGAACACATCGTTAACTCAGAATGTTAACTCATTTTATCCTGATAGATTTCTTTTGAGCTTTTAAAAATAAAAATTTTAATGATCGTACTTTTCTTTATTATAAATTAATAGTTATTGATAAATAAGTAAAAACAGTTTTTTTAAATAAAGGTAAGATATTTGTTTTTATTTAAAATAAAATTAGTGTGCTAAAAAAATAGCTATAAATAATAAATTTTTTAAAGTATTTGAAAATGTGTTCATAAAATACTCTGAGTCATGTAAAATTGCTTAATGAATGTTCAAAAATAGTTTAAGGCAAAACAAATTTTCCATTAAAGAGAAAAAAAAATGTGAATTGCAAAGTGGTCTCCTCTATAGTATAAGTTGTTAAAATGGTGATTATCTTTAACAGAAATCTGCCTTAAACAGAAGCTTTAGATGATATTGATGTGGATTGCCATGGAATTAAATTTGCTGAAAACCTGTCTGAAAGTGATTTTCCATCACTTATTAGTGGCTTCATAATAAAAGGTTTTAACAGGTACTTATAAAAACAGTGAAACCTGTAAAAACGGAATCTTTTTACAACGTAATCCTGTCTCAAATGGAAGAATTTAAGAATACTGATTAAAAGAACAAAAGACCTCATTTAGACAGAGTAATTTAGAAATATAATTGACTACACTTCTTTAAACGAAAGTCTAAAATGGTATTTTCCCCCCTGCTTCTTGCAATCACATCTTAATAAGATTGACTGTGTGTATGGGCAAAAGAAGTATTTCGAGTAATTTTAAGAATTTAAGTATATTTCATTTCGTAATTTTAAAAAAATAGCATGTATAAAATAAAATTAGATTTATCTCCATAATTGTAGCTAGTAATAGAACGAAGTTACATTATGATATACAAACATTTTTACAAACATTATGATTTAAAAAATTGAGCCCATACTGAAAAGTTAAATGTATTTTAGTAAATTTTTGTACAACATAAATATTTACTTACATTAAAATTAGTATTAACAGGTTAAGTTTAACCCTAGAACGAAAATGTTAATAAAATTTTATTAAAATATTCTACATCAGAATTTTTATTGAAAAGTATTTGTTATTCATTTAACTTATTGGTTGGTTTATAAATTTAGTTTATTTTAAAGAAACTTCTGATTTGTATTTAATTATTATCTGGTTAATTTTTAGGAAAAGTACATTCAATTTTGGCTAAAGAAATTAGTGACATAACAAATGTTGATTATGTTGTAAAAAATAGTCTGGGTCCAATTGTCTAAAACAGCCATAATTCTTCTGGGTTTCGCTGTTTCATGTTTCGCCATTTTTGATTCCATAATTTGACCTCAAAAGTTTCTTCCGATATCTGGTTGTGAACTTCAAGGATGCTAATTTTTTTAAACAATTTTATTTCTAATTGATTGACACTTTTTAAGAAATATTGGGTTGTGTAAAAAATAATATTGGTTTTTGTTATTTTACTTAAAAAGCAATTTATTTGAGATAGTTCAAAACAATTTTAGAGCATTTTTTAAGTTCTCGGATTTTATTATGTGAATAATATTGAATTTAAGCTGTGGATTTCTCATTATTAAAAGCAGAGTTTCATCACCACCTTCTTCATATAAAACTCACCTTCCATCCGTGAAGTTTCTGGAAGCAATATTAAAACTGAGCTCTCACAAGTCGTAATTGTGGTCATTTCAGATGTTTGAGACATTTTTCTGTGGGAGGGTTTTTTGCAACAATGATAAGGTCACTTTGAAATCCCAGAAAAAGTTAGAACTTTTAGGCGACTGTTAAGCATAATATTTTAAATGTTCTTGAGAGACATTACGATGCCTTGAAGAGGCAATCCTTAAACTTGACGTTAATCATTATAAAAACTGTTTCCGATGTTTTTCGTACTATTTTGAATTCGTACAAATATTATGAATTTTCCAATAGTTCTGTAACTGCATTAATGAATAAAAACAAAATTACAATGCAAAATAAATACGTAAAAAAATTGCCCTTCAAAATCCAATAATTTATTTAAAAATGGTTCTGGTGGAAAAATTCAATGAAAAAAGTTGCCAATATTTTGTAAAAACCTAGTAGAATGTCTAAACTTCCAATATCTCAGTTCTTTCCCTAAATATCAACGAGACTCGAAATAAAAGAATTCAAGCGAAGAAGAAACATTGATCTATGGAAATAATCTTTGAATTTATCATGTCGTGTATTATCTCTCTACGTTGAATAGCCAAAAAATTCCCGAATTTTTTGAAAAAGCTTGCATTTGAAAACAACAATTAACTCCTTTTTTTGCGAATTTTGTGATTTTTTTGCAATTGAATAACATATTTTGCGAGTTTTTTGTTGTAAAAAATTGTTGGAATTCACGCCTTTCTTCCGCAATCAATCATCAAATTTCGCATCCCCCCCTCCCACACACACACACGATCGATTGACAAATTTCGGGCGATTTACCGTCGCTAGAATGGAGTAATTACGTATCAAATTTTCCAAAAAATTGACGCATTCGATTCCTAAAGTTATGAAACATCGTTTATCAATCCCGAAATTTTGATAATTGACAGTTTGTCTCAATATCCGGGCTAATTCCCGATTTTTCATAGCTTTTGAACTGAGCTGAATTGCATATTTTCATCAATCGTTCGCAGAAAATTTTGTTAGATTATCGCGATAAAAATGCCAATTTCCTCAAAGAATCTCGAAAAAAAAAAACCCGCGACTTTCCTTCAAAGATCTCGATAAAACACGAATTTCTTAATAAAAATCGTGGAATAAACACGAATTTTGTGAAAGGATTGTAAAATAAACGCGAATTTCGTGAAATGATTGCGGAATGAACGCGAATTTTGTAAAAGCAATGCCGAATAAATAAGAATTTCGTGAAAGCATTGCGGAATAAATATGAATTTTGTGAAAGAATCACCATATAAACAGCGTCGTGGGAAAAAGGGCAGGGAGGGCGAAGGGGGTCGCCCCGGGCGCATAAACTTAGGGGTGCCGATTTTCTACTACCAACATCATTTTTGGCCGGTAAGAAGAAAAAAACCACTAAATTGATACTTTGCCCTGAGCGCAGTTTTCTCTTCGCACGTCCCTGCATATGAACCCAAATTTATCAAAATGCCGCTTAAAAAACACGAATTTCATGAATTTCACGCAAATATCATGAAAGAATTTCTAAAGAAATGTGAATTTCGACAAAAGATCATTAAAAAAATGCTAATTTTTTTTCAGGATCGCGGGAAAACGCCAAATTTACCAAAGAGTCATTCAGGGGTGATTCTGAATAAAAACTTTTTTGAAATTTGCAGCAAATTTCCTGAAAAGTTACAGCAGATTGTTTAAAAGGGGGGGGGCGAGTGCAGATTTACTTTTGACTCTGTGTTTTTTCCACGGCTCTTTGACGAAATTTGCATTTTTTCGCGATCTTTGGATGAAATTATCGGACTTTTTAGATTTTTTGATAAAATTTACGGATTTTTCACGTTTTTTTTGACGAAATTTGTCGATTTTTTCACGTTTTTTATGAAATTCGTGGATTTTTCGCGATCTTTTGATGAAGTTAGTGATTTTTTTCGTGATTTGTGTTTTCCCGCTTGTTTGAAGACATTTTCGTTTTTTCTGGATCCCTACCGAAATTTGCGCTTTTTTGCAAAACTTTGATGAAATTTGTGTTTTTCTTTCATTATTGTTTCACGAAATTCATGGTTTTTTTCCACGATCTTCAGACGAAATTTGAGTTTTTTCACATTGATTTTTTTGGGTGACGATTTGTCGAAATTCGTGGTATGTTTTTTGTCTAAATTTCCAGATTCATTCTTTTTTTTTTTTTTTTTTTTTTTTTTTTTTTTTTTTTTAACCGAAAACCTATGTTTTTTGGAAAATACAGAAAAGAATACCTTTAGATCGCTTAATAAATGCAAAATTCGTCAAAGGATCGCTTAAGAAATACTAACTGTCACACAGAATAATATAAAGCAAACAAATTTGAACAATGCATCGCGGAAAAAAATGTCAATTTGTCAAAAGGTAATTAATAAACGCTAATTTGAGTCAAAAGGCTGCTAAAAAGTGCAAATTTCACTGAAGAATCGTAAAAAAGATGTGGATTTCGTCAGAGGATTGCCGAATAAATGCGAATCTTGTCAAAAGGCGGCTAAAAAAATGCAAATTTCATCACAGAATCACAAAAAAGATGTCAATTTCATCAGAAAATGCAGCCGTCTGGAAAACAACACACACAAACATATCTGTTTATTGTTATAGTGTAATTTTTGTTCGAAAATAATATATATTGAACTAACTTTTGAAAAATTAGATTAACCCGATCCCAACTTGCAGCAATCTACACTCAACCTAAAATCAACCTGAACCAAAAACAGAGTTTATTAGACCTGAAACATAAGTAATTAGCGCAGGAAGGGAATTTAACCCTTTGAAATCTAAATAGACTATACAAGGTGTCCACTGGCAACGGTGGCCAAAGGCTAATTTCTAAACGTTAGTCATAGACATAGTTCCAATTGCAAAAATGCTTAAAAAAAATAAAGAATTTTTTTCAAGTGATATAATTAAAAAAAAAATATTAAAAAATTAGGAAAATTAAATTTTTATACGATTCCCCGATCCTATAAGTGATATTTAGTAAAAATTTTCCATCACCCTATTAAGCAGTACAGAAAAAGTCCCATTCATCTAACATTAAAATTGATCGAATTATGAAACTTTAAATTTCATGATTTAATCCACTTTTCTGTGACTGAAAACGAATGAGTTGGACTGAGTTTTCAGGTAACGTATACTAAGTGCTTAAATTATTATAAAGGGCGTCCATTTCCAACGCTGTCCAATAGCTAATTCCTAAATCATTTGTCACAAACATGTCGTCCCAATTACAAAAATGTTTTAAATGGGATAAAGAAGCAATTTGACTGAACTACCACCGTTTAAGTTTTACGGTAATGTTAATTTTTATTAATTAACTTCTAGATTGGTTAAAGCAGTTGAAAATGTGAGTTTTAAAATTATGTTTATCGAGAAAATCTAATTTTGGGAAATCGCGATTTTATTTTAAAAAGGTGTGTTATTTTTATAAGCTTTTATTTTGCTTAAAACGTTCATATGTTCCCTAGTTCAAAATTTCTATTCAAATTTTAACGCACTTCTAAACATCCTATCGACGTTTTATTTGCACACTTATTGACAATGTAATATTAATACAATTTTAGGTGCGTATCATTTATTTACTTTATAGGAAAACACCAAATTCTGTTAGGTTAAGTAATCTAATAGAATTTTAAATACATGTCATTTCGTAACGAATTGTGAACTGTTGCTTTTCGTAATTTAAATTAACAAACTTTCTGTTAGTTTTTTACTTATATTTTTAGTACAATTTTTGCTTTAATATGTAATCATCAACATAAATTTAAAAATGGTATTGTAAAAATTATTTTACTCTCCATGTTTAATGTTAAATTTTATATCTTGAGTTAATTTTTATTTCCAGTAAATTTGTGACTGGCCCCTAATTTGCAATAAAAAAGATGCTTCAACTTTGAACAGCTATTACTCGGTTAGTTTTAATCACAGAGGAATGGGACTTTTTTGTATTACTTGTTAGAGTAGTGGTAAAAATTTACTAAATATCACTTATACTATCGGGGGACCGTATAAAAATTTAACTTTCATAATTTTTTAATAAAGAGTTTTTTTACCCAAATCACTTGAAAAACAATTCTTTAATTTTTTGAAGAATTTTTGCAATTGGAATTATATGTCTATGACTAACAGTTTAGAAATTAGCTGTTGGCCACCGTTGAGAGTGGACACCCTATATTGTAAGCATTCATTATAGTTTTTGTTGCATTTTCAATTACATTCAAATGACTGTTTGAAAATATGTAAACAAAGGAATGACCAGAAATCTGGAAAATTCCAAAATCTACACAATCTCTGTTCCCAAGCTGTGTGGATTTGAGAGAGTCTACTGTATATATATATAACAATATCATTTATACGTATACAGATACAGTACAGAACCATTTATCCGGAATGGTTGGGGTCAGATGTATTCTGGATGACTAGTTTTTCCAGTTAACTGGTTTGCCATTAAATCTGAGGTTTCATCAAAATTCGTGCATTAGTTCCTGAGATATAGCTATTGTGATAATCGTGAATAATGCTGCATAGTAGGCCACCTTCTGACCAATTCACTCAGAAAATTAAACAATATTAATTTATATCAGGGACTAACTGGATCTGAAGTTTCATAAAAGCTTCCTGAGAAAGAGCTATTGCGATAATCATGAATAATTCTGCATAGCAGTGCCACTTATTGGGAGATATATATAAAAATATAATCGGAATCATATTATATCAAAGACTAACGGAATTTAAAGTTTTATGAAAATCCGACAAGTAATTCTTGAGATATAGCTATTGTGGAAATCGAGATAAAAGCAGCATAGAAGCGCCACTTGTTACGCCAAAAACTACTCAGCATCAATCTATATCAGGAACTACCTGAATATAAATTTTTATTAATCTTCGAGCATTAGTTCTTAAGATAAAACACTCACAAAATTTGTGTCACTTACAACCATAAACTCACAAACAGCCATTTTGTACAAGCATGTTTTTTGAAAACTCTGGCCCCTAAAACACGCAAATTCTTCGAATACCGGAATTCGTAATTTTTCATGAATCCAATACTTTCTTCTAAAGATAGTAAAAGATAAAATCGCAAGCATTCAGTGAAATAATTTTTTAGTTTTTATCAGTCCAGATAGAGGAGTGTCTCGATATGAGTCTATGGCAGTGTTTACTGTATCGCATGCACACTTAGACATGTGTATCTGCATATATGAAAAAATATCTCGAGTTAAGTCATATCTAAGAATATATATTGTGATAATTTAATGCATTAATTTTGTACTGTTTAAGGTAAAAAAATCGTAAAATCCGCTTCTTAATTTGTAATTAAAACTCAGTGCAATTTGTTTAAAAATGTCTTGTTTAATATTTTTCTTTCTTTTTTTTTTATTCGCAGTTAAATAAAACAGTTTTTGCTGAAGTTCAGTAAGTGTCCTTGGATGAAAATGGTGACAATCTCTTCATGTTGATGCTTCGAAAAATAATCTATTGTTTTTCGAAATTAAGCTTATTCATTTGAGAAAATGTCATTGATTACAGAAGAAAATTCTTCCGCCAGTGAACAACACTTTCTACCTCAAAATGGGAATAAAGGAAAACATTCCTCCATTGATACAGCAGAAAAACTTTTTGTTTGTGAAGTATGCACTAAAGGATTTTTTCACAATAGTAAACTAAGAAGACATCTCTTGCTACATACAGGTGAAAAACCTTTTGTTTGTGAAATATGTTCCAAAGGATTTTCTCAGAATGGTACACTAAGAAGCCATCTCTTGACTCATACAGAAGAAAAACCTTTTATTTGTGAAATATGCACTAAAGGATTTTCTCAGAATAGTAAACTAAGAAGACATCTCTTGATACATACAGGAGAAACAACTTTTGCTTGTGAAATATGTTCTAAAGGTTTTTCTTGGAATAGTGATTTAAGAAGACATCGCTTGACTCATACAGGAGAAAAAACTTTTGCTTGTGAAATATGTTCCAAGGTGTTTTCTCAGAATTTAAGAAGACATCTCTTGACACATACACATGAAAAACCTTTTGTTTGTGAAATATGTTCTAAAGGATTTTCTGAGAAAAAAAATCTAAGAAACCATCTCTTGACTCATACAGGAGAAAAACCCTTTGTGTGTGAAATATGTTCCAAAGGGTTTTCTGAGAATAGTAGTCTAAGAAGACATCACTTGACACATACACATGAAAAACCTTTTGTTTGTAAAATATGTGCTAAAGGATATTCTGAGAAAAAAAATCTAAGAAGGCATCTCTTGACTCATACGGGAGAGAAACCCTTTGTTTGTGAAATATGTTCCAAAGGATTTTCTGAAAATAGTTCTCTAAGAAGCCATCTCTTGACCCATACAGGAGAAAAACCCTTTGCTTGTGAAATATGTTCCAAGAGATTTTCTCGGAATGGTGATCTAAGAAGCCATCTCTTGGCCCATACAGGAGAAAAACCCTTTGTGTGTGAAATATGTTCCAAAGGGTTTTCTCAGCGAAGTTATTTAAAAAAACATCTCTTGACACATACTGGTGAAAAACCTTTCGTTTGTGATATATGCTTTAAAGGATTTTCTGATAAAAGCACTTTGAGAAAACATATCTTGACTCATACAGGAGAAAAACCTTTTGCTTGTGAAGTATGTTCCAAGAAATTTTCTCAGAGTACTCATCTAAGAAGGCATCTCTTGACGCATACAGAATAAATTCCTTGTGCTTCTGAAATGTGTTCCAAAGAATTTCCTTGACATTTTCAACCAGAAAGATACTTCATGATTCATACTGGAGTAAATATTTTGTTTGTGCAAGATGTTTTCCAAAGGATTATCTGATAAGCATTATTTAAAAAAAGCATTTGTCTCATACTAAATAGATACCTCTTGAAAAACTCTTGTACTTTTTTTTGTTAAAATTGAGTATGAACCCTGTATATGTTGTTGCATTTACTGTTATCACATCTTTTTTGGTTTAGCATTTAGTCATAAAATAAAAAATTGTAAAATTTTTCCATAATTGTCAGAGTTGTCATTTTGATAACAAGGAAATAACTCTAGACCTGTTCTTTAGTTTTCAATAAAACTTTTTGATAGTTTTAATTTTCTTTTTATAGTACTGTAAGTTAACTTTACTGTAAATTTAAAACTTAATATGACCTGAAAGGATAAATTGTTTCGCAATATGTTACGCGATTGGAAAGGCTTTATTGAAATAACATTTTTAAAAATAAAAGAGATATTTGCTAAAAATATTTTTTGTGCAAAAAAATAAATTCCTTTTGTTTAATTTTTTTCTTGAAATTTTTTCAAAGGATTGAGATGAAGCATGTCTCATTATCATGTACTATTCTTTGAACCAGCATGAGCTGAGTATTTTCTAAAATTATATAAATTATTACTTGAATATTGATACGGCATCTTTACTGAATTCATAAATAAAAGTTTTATAAGCTAATCAGACAGGAACTTTTTCTGAGGTATTGTTCTTTTATTTTTTGTTTGTGTACTCATCCATCATACATCATACTCATACATCATCAAATATTAAAAAAAATCATGCCAATATTATTTTTTATCATCTATCTAATAATACTCTAATCATGTGACTGCCATCAATAGTTCAGGGCTTTGAAAGGCTTTGAAATCACCCACTCGTGGACAGCCAACCTTTCGGTATAGGAACTTAATGCCCACGAGGGGAAACATCCATCCAAACAACCCTAACCCATTTTTTTAAAACTTAAAAAAAAAGAAAAAGAAAAAAATTATATATACAATTACTTCACAATAGGTTACCCTATTTTTTCAGGGCGAACCCGGAATTATGCATTTCATAGATGCTTAATCGCAAATATATGTACATGAATACATTTAGACAAATATGGGAATGACTGACAATTTCCTATTTAAATTAGAATTTGAATACATAAATATAGTTAATAGAAGTTAATTGAGGATTTTTTTTCCCTCTAAAAATAACTTAGAGTTGGAAATCGTGAGTACTGACAAATGATACGAATAATTCAATATGCTGATTACAGAATTTCATAGAAACTAAAAATTAAAGCAACGTACGTTAAATTGTCGACAGACAATTATGTATGTTACATTTCAACTTAAGTGAAAGTCTATAGTTAAATGTCTTTGTAAATACAAGAAAACAGTTTATTCAATTGATTGTAATTGTCTTTTAATTTAGTGAAATTTTCTGGTTTAAATAAAGTTTGCAGGAGATTTTGTCTAAGAGTTTTTCGCCTATCAAACGGGAAGGAATAGTTCAGCAAAGAGCATTTTTTATATAGATAATGTATTGGATCACCAATTCCCTTTCCACATGGGCAATTCGGAGTGTTTCGTTTACCTATTTTAAATACGGAACTTGGGAAACTACCATGTGCACTAAGAAAATATGGTAAAATTATTTTGTCGCATATAAAGTCTGGGTCCACTTTATTTATGATTTTATATGTGAATCGTCCCTTGGTAGAAGAGGACCATAGTGACTGCCAGTCTTTTCGCATTTTATTTTGTAAGAGACATTTTACTAGTGTTGTTGGATAGTTTATAGTTCAGGGCTGACCTCATGAATTTTTTCTATGTCAGTTGGGCATTTTTGCATTATAGCCAAGTGCAGGGTATAAATCATCAAATACTGTTCCATCGCTCTTACTTCATTTAGATTATAATAGTCCAAATCTTATGACTATCGTATATATTTCGATTTTCATATGAAAGGCTTCCTTTTGATTAATAAAATGAAATTATTATTTTTTAAAAATAAAGCTACATAAATGATCCAGTGATCGTAAAGAATTCTTGGTTATTTTATGTTAGACAAGTATAAATTTTGCTAATGCCATTATTTTAACTTACCAGTTAATTTTTTTTTTCATTTTTCGCATGGTAAATTGAAACAATGTTTTGGTGTAAAATTAAGTGTCATGGTTTACAGTATTATTTATTTTCTTTATTTTTTTTCTTCAAGAAATAAGAAAAAGCCACGGATTTTAAATATTTCTGTTTTAAATGTAAGTATTACATTTAAAATAACAGATGAGTGAAACGATTACATTAAAAAATAAGTGTAATATGAAAAAAAACCGACAGAAATAATGCTTGATGATTTATCCCCTGCACTTGTCTAACATAAAAATACCGGGTTATCTCATTGACCAATTTCGCCAAATTATATAAATCGCCAAACTCCTCGCCAGATTGTTTAAATTAATACCTTTTTTATCTGCACAACTGCAGAAAAAATTTATTAACAAAATATTAATAAAAATACAAATAAAACGTTGACTTAAAAATCACTTGAAGATGCAACAAACATGAAGTGAATGTGAAATTTATGATCAGTCCTTATTAGCATTTAATCTTATAGTTTGGTGATAGTTTTTCGTTCGACGAACTAATCAAGTTGTATTAAATAATGAGCTCTTGATTTTTCTGTCAAAATCTTTTGATTTGGCAAAGGATTGAGGAAGTAAAATGTAAATTAATTTTGGAATAAAAGTAGTGTCATGTAGTGCATAGCATGCATTTAAAGAAGACCAAACTGGTCGCCAAGTTAGGATAGTCTTATATCATAATGTAGCCAAATCGTGTATGTTTGCAAGTTTTATCTGAAAAACGTCTCTGATAATCTCTGACTTAATTTTTTATCCTACCATTTTGAGATACGGGAAGATCGTTCGGATAAGTTACATGGTTGTGAAAATTCGATGAATGGGTCATTCTATTTTAATAAAAATAAAGATTGAAACAGTTATTAAGTTGTTGAAGGGCTGGTAGGAATCGAAAGTGGAAAGCTGGCAACAATTCACCATATTTGAAAGGAAAATCGATTTTCAGTGAATGTAAAAGACAATAAAATAACACAAATTTTGCATAAGAAACGAAGTCGGTCGGATAACGAGTTGCTGAGATAATTGTAATTACATTTTCCGCAGTCTTTAATTTTTCAAGATCCTGTATTTCATTCAAATTGCAGCTCAAAGGCATATTTTAATTGAATATGAGACGCTTCACCCGACGCAGTGAACTGTTAGTTTAATTGGATTATTCTTTTTGGAGTTATAAGGATGTTTTTTATATGATTCTGTACTACATAAGTAATTTGGCTTTTTATATAATTTGTCGAAGTTGGTTCACCAGCAATTCATTAATACAGCAGTACTATCTCTAATAACATTTAAATGAACGTTAAATTTTATTATGGAATTGCGATGAATTTTATAAATAGTTTACACATGTTTTATTTTCATATTTTATATTATGAATATTCATGATGGTTAAGTATTACGGTGGCCCCCAACAACTAATTTCAATTAAGTTCTTTTCTCGATCCTTTAGCTGGGTGTCGATTTTCATTTTTTTTAAAATGTGCAACTACAAAACATTTTTCTGCTACACGTGAGTCAGAATGTATTTATGGACACATTTCCGATAAGAATTGTAAGATTCCAATACCACTACTTTTTCTTAATGAATCTCATGATTCTTGTACGTATTTAGCAAAAGTAGCTCTCACTACAGATTTTTTAAATCAGTAGTGAGCTATTTATTTCGAAAGAAAAGATTTAAAAATTAAATCATTGTTATCTGTACTATCTATATTGTTCTGAATATTTTGGACATTAATGTAAATAATAATTCAGGTAAAGCAATTATTTTAACTTAAAATTCAGGATTATAAATAAATTTTAAAGATAAAGGCCAACAAGTAAGAAAAATCATGCGTTAAGCATATATTATGAAGCACTTTCCAACACTTCTTGAAATCTTAAAAAAAAAAACTTCGTTATCCAGAGAAATAATGTATTATTGTCCGCATCTAACTTTGTATTTTGAAAAGCTCTTTATTTAATCTGTCGGTTAATATACAGATTATATAATGGTAAAATTTAGTTTAGCAAGAAAACGGCTAACTGGTTAAAATTTTCCTTTCAGCAATTTATGCTAATAGATGAAAACATGCTTGAATACTTTTGTTTAGCCCTGTAAAATACATTGTACCTTCAATACACGAAATTATTTTGCTAAAGTTTAGTTAAAAAATAAATTTTCTTTAAAATACTTAAATCAAATTTCCAGAAATTATCATACAAAGGCGACCATGTATCCAGTTCTTTGCATGACCCTGCATATAATTTTATCTATATTCCACAAACATTTCTTAATAAATAAAATGCAGTTCATCGTAAAAATGCACAACATATTTAAAAACCTCCTTTAAGTAACTTACGCTCATATTCAGTAATCTTTCCGAGATCTTTTGTGTAACCCTGTATATCTAAATTGTGTAACAATAAACATTTATATAAACCATATAATATGCATACATCAAGTGAAACTTAAAGGCGATTATCATAATTAAAAATGCATTTCCTCCATATAACAGCCATCTTCCCTAATATACAGGACTTCGGATAGAATATACTATTTGAAATATTTTATGTGTCCCTGTAAATGCTATGCACTGCGTATTATGCATGAAATAACTCATATTAATCCTCAGCAGCGTATATCAATTTGATTATATATGAAATCGTTTACCATAATTAAAATATGTCACAAACGATTTCCCTCTTTATTATTATGTATTCGAATTATTTTGTGTGGGTCTGTAAAGGAATAACTATTCTTTTCGCTACATACTTTAAAAAATGCATATTTTAGTGCACTTTGTAGATGCATATAAATTTGAAGATGATTGACAGGTGTAACATCTTGATGGACAGACAAACCGAATGCAAAAACACTTTTCAACTTTGTTGGAAAGTTCTAAAAAATGCCTATAGAGGCACTTTAGACTTTTGGAGCAACAAAAAACTATTTTTTTTAATTAGATTCATTAACCTCTTTCGTTAACCTCATTAAATGCTTTCGAAAGCTTAGGTTTAAATTTTGAGCTCAAAATCTGACTCTTTGGGCGTGGTTAAATAGTGCAGGCTGAACTGTGTTCAGGAGTTGAAATTTGAAACAACCTTTCTCCCTTCCTGAATATAGTTCAGTTTGCACTACTTAACCACTCCCAAAGATTCAGATTTCGAGCTCAAAATTTAAAGCTGAGCTTACATATTAGCTAAAGCTTAAATCTAAGCTTAAAATTTAAATCTAAGCATTTAAAGAGTTTCAAAAAATAACAGTAAAAAATTGTTGTCCATTAATCCAAAGTGTACAGCTCCCTGTATCGGCATTTTTGGGACTTTATCTTTAAAATTTAATCTGAAGAAAATACTGACATAAAGAATAGTTTTTGGGAAAACCTCAATCAAATCAATCAACTTTTGCGTTTTTTACAATAATTCGAAATTTTGTATCCTAAATTTTAATTATGTCTATTTGCTTCAGAAAACGTTTGGGACCATTAGTTTCCTGTTTAATATCGTTTGTCTTGATGCATACTATCACACCTTAAAGTTTTACTCAAGAGTTTAGATTCACCCTGTATATGTGTTATCATGAAAAATCGAAATCTAGGGAATGTGGATTTTTACTTGGATATTTCCATGAGCACTTGTCGTGTAAGTCACATTTGTAGTAAGTGTTAAATTGTTGACCACCGTTATTTTCGAAAGGTTTGCATGACCTTACTCAACTAATGAAATATCTCTCAAAAAATAAGTCACATTTTTCCGTTCTAAAATAATGGTATCCAAAATCGAAGCATGTGACTTACACAATATGTGCTCATCGAATTACCCACTTGTGAATATCATCATTTACACAGTCGCTGGGTGTATGTCCAAGATATTGCTAAATTTTTTACTTACACCAGCAAATGGTTCTCAGAATCCTTGGTAACTAATACAAGTAAATTTGAATAAACAATTTTTCTTTTTTTTTTTTTTTCAATTGCCAAATTTCTGCAGTTAATTTAAACAAAAATTTCTTTTATAAATTATGGATAAACGACACTTGTTTCGAAGAAGTTAAACAGCCTAAAATGTTTGTTATGTTCACACTGAGGATAGTATTATATCATTATTTATAAAATCTAATAAACGTACATTAGTAAAAGTTTTTTTAATTTTTTTATACTAAAACATTTAAATTAATAACAAGATAGGCTTTAATCCGTTTGTCTTCTGCGTGTTTGTTTGTTAGTGAGTTGGCGGTGGATAAAGAAATCTATTGCACGTTGAAGTGCAACAAAATTGGATAAGGATACACAAAGCCAGATCCAAATGCACTTGAGGCTGATATTTTTCTTTTTGTGTGAAATAGCTTAATGAGCCATTCCTTGAACAAGTTCAAGGAAAAAAGTCTTTCCGGTCAGTGCCGGGAGGAAAAAGTGGCTTTCATATTCCTTATTTAAAATAAATAAATAAATAAAAAATAAGTTATATTATGCAAAAAAAACGAAGCTCACATTAGTGGAATACTATACCTCTATATACTATACCTATAATATATATAATACTATACCTATGAAGATTCAATACCTGTTTTTGTCAGTACTAAATATGAATGGGAATTTCGAGAAATTAATCAACTTTATGCAAGCTGATTTTTTTTTATGATCTAAATAGGATCGCCAAATTAGGCGATATAATGAACTGTTTGCCACTTTAAAGCAATATGATGGGTGAAATCAACCAATGAGCTTGATCGAGATCTTAGTAATCCTGTGCACATGCTCACTCAAATCGAAATTGGCTGATGTATGCGAGAGCTGTCGCAGGCAAATATATTTTTCAAAAAGTCTCACACTTTAGAAATTCAAAATATTATATATAAACTATTTTTTTAAGTTAAAAACAATTCAGAAAATGCTCCGGAATCCTAGTATCAAGATCAAAAACTTCAAAAAGAATTTTTTTCTCTCTTTTGAATACATTATTATAAATTTAAAAGTTTTTTTTTTAATTTTAAATGACCGCCATTTGAGACAAGATGGCGAATGAAGTTGACTTACTAACTCGATCAAGACATTAGTTTGTTCTTTGTATACACCAAGTTATATCCAAATCGGATCGTCAATATCCATATTAACGCGTGACAAAAATCAGATCATTCCAAATGTGAGTTACAATAGAAATTCAAAGTGCGACAGCTTAGCCATTGTTTAAGATAAAGAAAAAACAAAAAAATGCATCGAATCCGTTGTATCAACGTCAAACGTATAAGAAAAGAATCTTTTACAATTTCTAATTTCTAATGATTTTAAATTTAAATTTAGAACATTCAAATAGCGTCCAATTTTAAACAAGATGGCGGATGAAGATGGGCAACGAACTCGATCGAGACATCTGTATATACTATGTATATCCTAAATTACACCCAAATCGGTTCATTAATACACATGTTCTCACGTGATAAAAATCAGATCATTTCAAAATGTCAACTACACTGCAAATTCAAAGTGCTATAACTCAGCCATTTTTTAAGATATATACGAAACAAAAAATACTTTCGAGTCTTTGTATCAATCTAAGAAAAATATTTTTAACTTCTTAATTTTGTGAACCTAACTTTACATTTTAACTGTTATAAAAAATTAAATGGCTGCCATTTTTAAACAAGCTGGCGGGTAAAAGTGGAAAAAGAACTCAATTTAAACATCGGTATGTATTATGTACACATCAAATTTCCATCAAATTTCCTCCGTGGTATCCCGTCACAAAAATCAGACCTTTTCAAAATGTCAATTACACTACAAATTCAAAGTTCTGTAACTCAATCATTTTTTAAGATATAGACAAAACAAAAAATGCTCTAAAATCTTTGTATCAAGATCAGACACATACAAGAAAATTATTTTTCAATTTCTAATTTTCTTGTACTTAATTTTAAATAATTTTTTTTAAATTTAAATGGTTGTCATTTTGAAACACTAAGGCCGATAAAACTGGCTAACGAACTCGGTTCAGATATTAGTATAGACAGAGCCTGATTACTAACGGGGCACTCTCTCCCCAGTAAAATTATATAGAAATTTTCGCCTTGTTTAAACGCCCTTTTCAGTCAAAATTACTATCATGAGTAAGGAAAAATTTTCTATTTACTTTTTCTGGTGGGAGAGTGCCCCGTTGATAATCAGGCCCTGAGTATAGACTATGCACATACCAAATTAAATCCAAATTGGTTCATAAATATGCGTGTTATCACGTGACAATTATAAGATAATTTCAAAATGTCAACCAATCTAGAAGTTCAAAGTGCTATTACTCAGCCATTTTTAAGATAGAGACAAAACAAAATATGCTCTGAAATCTTTGTATCAAGGTCACACACTGAAGAAAAATATTGTTCAATTTCTAATTTTCTTGTACTTAATTAAATTTAAAGTTAAAAAAAACTTAATGGCCACCATTTTAAAACAAGTTGGCAGATGATGCTGGCCAACGAACTCGGTCGAGACATTAGTATGCAATATGCACATACCAAGTTTCATTTAATCGGGTCATAAGTACGATAGTTACAGCATGATAAATGTCAAATATATATATATATATATATATATGTATGTATATATCAACATTTGAACGGAGGGTGGTTTTGGAGTCTGAGGGTGATGATCGGTGAAAATATACCAAACTTTTCTTGAAGTTCTTTCCTTCAGATGGCTCAATAGGTAGCTTTTTATTTTTCGTAATGAAAGCTACCTAAAAATATGCTTTGCAATAGCCTGTTGCTATGTACGCGATTTTATCAAAACAATCAATCAATTCAATCTACGAATGAATCAATTCAATCAAAGTAACAAATAGAAAAGATTTACGCATAATTCTGAAAATGAAAGATTTTTAAAGTTAAAGATTTTTTCTTCTGACTAGAAATATGCAGTTAATCATAAAAGTAATTTTCAGAGAATCTGGAATTGACTTGTTGGTTAGAGATTCTCCGGTCATCTCTTGCACACAGGATCTGAACAAACTGGGATGGTCACTTAAAATGGAATCTGACCCACTACACACAAACATGCCTGACTGGGTTCGAACCCAGCATGGCCTTTATTTCTTTCTAACCGATGACCAGGCCCCTACCTGCCGAGTTAATAACCTCAGCTTAACGGGTTAGATACCTAGTATCGGGGCGGACGACCGCCTAATTGCCGCGAAGCGGCAATAAAAGATGTACTGCACATGGCAACCGCAAGATGGTCTCGTAATTTAGAGCCTTGATCAGATGACGAGACCTTCACCTGGCAAGGCACCTCCAGAGGTATAATTCATAGGTAACTTGGAGGACTTTGCACCCACGACGGATTTTACATGCACCAGGTGCCATTAGCGTACATGATGGAATTTTAGCTGGCAGAGTGGGGGCGATCGACGCAGAAAAGTGCCGAGGTCGGCTGATTGTGGCTAACGGTTGCTGGACTTAGTAGTTTATTGCCTTTTTGAAAGTTCTGAGTTTGGCGCCGCACATCACTCCCACTTGCCGTGCCAAGTGAAATGGGGCTGGAGCAAAAATTTTTGAGCCGAGACGGTGGCATGTCCTTAGCAGACAACAGGGGGGACAATTTTGAGGGAGATTTAGAAAAAAAATAACCAAAACTAAAATGGCCGAAATGCTAAGTAGTGCCAGAGAAGGAGGAATTTTCGGGCCGAAATGCAAGGCAGTCGAATCGCTGCTGGTGGTGACGAGATACCGCCTTTCTACCGTAAAAAAAAAAGAAAAAAAATGCTTCATGGGCTGTCCCATTGGAGCGGGGTCGGTAGCTCATGCGGACAGAGTCCAAATGCACCTAATAAAGAGGCGTACTGTCACTAGAAAAAAAAAAAAAAAACAAGCGAAAAAAAAAAAAAGACCCGAACACGTTTCGGACCGCACAGAACTTGAGTCCCTTGAGTCTCTGCGTCGATGAGGTCAACGTGTGCGGTTCGGGGTAGGTGGGCTGGTAAGTTGCTCCCATTGCTCATCGGACCGCACAGGATCCCGTGGGCCCCTGCGTTAATGAGGTCGACTTGAAAGCCTGAGAGACGTTAGTCCACTAGGGAGGGGGTACCAGAACGGTGTCGGACCAAGCCGAGTCCCTCGAGTCTCTGCGTCTAAGAGGTCAACTTGTACGGTTCTGGTGCAGTGGACATGATTGGTGCTCCCGAATCTCTTCGGACCACACAGGGTCCCTTAAGGTCCCTGCGTCGAATAGGTCAACTTGAAAATTTCGGGAGCCAGGTCCAAGGGGAGGGAATCCTGGAAGGTAAATGGGTTAGTAACAATACTATTGTTTACTGTACTGATTACATGATAAACCTGTTAACGTTAAGCTTTTTAAGTTGTAACTGCTGTCTATTTGGCTTTTATGGAGCTGAGGATTAGATAGTTGACTTTTTGGCTGTTGATAGGTGGGGGGAATGGCTGAGCTTGTGGCTAGAGTGGCTAAGCTAGTATTACACTAATTATCACTCCCGCCACAAGCTGCCATCAGTTTGGATAAACTTTGTACTAACCTTAAATTAACCAGCGAGTTTACTTAACCCAAGCACTCCCCGTGAATTGCCTTTTGATTTTTTTTAAAAATATATATCTTATGCTGATTAGATCTGGACGGACAAGCAGTTAGGCGGGGGCGGATGAAGCTTTTTGATTTGTCATAATGTGCAGCTTGCAGATCCGAGATGTCATTCGACGTGCTTGCAATGGTATTATCGCGGGGCTCCTGATTCGGGCCGTGGATACTGCTGTTACTGCACGACTACCGCTTACTGCTGAGATCATAAGATATATCATTATTTTAACATTTTATGATTTTTTATTGTTGACCGTAGGTTTTTAGACCTAGGCCATTTTTCCTTTAATAACATATAGGACGGACAAGCAGTGCCGGAGGCGGCCATGCTGGGTTCGAACCCAGCATGGTCTTGTTCAGCAACTAAGCTCACCCATCACTAGACAGGCAAGTAGCTTGAATCTGAGAACAATACTTTGATGGATATATCATTTCATCACAGGAAACCAAAAGATGCCTTTATTTTTCATTCTCAAAAGAAGATTCAAGTATATTACTTAAAAGTTTTGACTCTAGAATAAAGAAAAGAAAAGAAAATTTGCTTTTTCCTCTAATTTTATCTCTTTTAGGCAATGGGGGTGAACTTTTTTACCTATTTTGATGGAATGAGGATCGAGCTCCTGATCCACACTGTGGTGTTTTTTGACATATCGGGCATCTGAACTTATACATTAAGGTACACTAAATCAATTCTGTTTCTGTGCAAGTCATTTATACCTCAGCATTGTCGTCGAGCGAGCTAAAGGAAAATTGGGAAGCAACTTTAATATGATATTTGAATTTTTTATTTGAGCAGTCAACTTAAGCATTAAGTTTTCTTTTATTTTTCACTAAGCACAGTTGGTATAGGAACATGAGATTTCGGGGAAAGGCCGCAGATAATGAATATCATTTTAAATATTTGGTTATGGTGAATCTCATAGTTAATAAAGTCACAAATGAGTTTGACATTTTAAAAGATAGCAAAAATATATTGTAAGTTTCTGTTCTCAGAGGGTTTTTTTTCATTCCTTTCCCCCATAATACGGTTTAAGCTGACTCGTCAGGAGTACAAGCAGAAATTGGAGGCCTCGAACAGAGGTCAGCTCTCTGCATGTCCCATAGGCATACACTTCATACAAATTGGTTTTTCACGGGATCCTTTTAAGTTTAGACCCTGATACAACTTCACACTGCTATTGCTTTCTGACTATGTCCCTGTCACTCGCATTATAATACAGGGTTATTACAAAAGAATCATTGGATTTCCGAAGCGTTTATTTCGGAACATAACTGGATTACAACAATGAGTTATGCAGGAAAATAAAGCGAAAGTATACAAGATTGACGTCCATGGTTGAGAATGCAATCTTTAAATTTCAATTTGTCGTCAGTTGCATTTTTTGGGACTACGGATGAAACTCTCTCTAACTCTGTTCACTGTTTCTTCAGTAACACTTGGTCTGTCTGAACTTTTGCCTTTGCATAAACAACCCGTTTCTTTGATCTGTCTATACCAGCGCAGAATGCTTTGTTGGGTTGCATTGACATGCCTTTCCGGAATGCTTTCAGAACGGTTATAAGTGATTCAAACTTTTAAAATACTGGTATACACAATGTTTTCTGCTATCCAGTCGCCATTTTGAATATGAAGTTCGCGCAGCAACCATGGCAACCAGACACACGACACATGCGCAGCGCAAAATTGTAGTTAATGCCCTCTCGTTTGAGTTGTCATGGAAACATATATGTTTCCTAGTTCGCACTTAGTAACATATCAAAACCCGATGATTCATTTATAATAACCCTGTATTTTAGCCAAAATAATCTTTTGGTATTATAATCTCTCAAATCCGCATAGCATGGGACCAGAGGTTATACAGATTTTATAATTTTGTGTATTTCTGGTCATCGCTTTGTTTACACTTTTTAAACGGTTATTTGAATGTAATAATTAATGCAAATGAGATTATAATGAATGCATACAATATAATAAAATAAGTAATAAACTAAAATAATTAAAACTTAGATATTTTCTTGAATGATAAAAATATTAAAAGCAAAGGTCAAGTTAATAATCAACAATGTATGATTAAATATTTGAGATGAAGTGTGATGATTGTTTTAAAGATGAAATGTATTCTTCGTAGAAACTTGCCTCATTAAAGTACATTATTAATTTACATCAAAATCATAAAATAAAGAAATTTTATTTCAGGTTTAGTCAGACTTAATAATCGAAAAACTTGATTAATATATAAATATATTTGTAAAAGAATATTGTGATTACCAAGGATATCTGGAATTTTTTGAATTTTTTGAGAAATAAATTTATTTTTCCTTCATGAAAAAACATGCATTGAGTAATATTAACGAAAATTACAAATTAAAAAATATATATATGGAATCGATATAAAGCTAAAAATGTCAAATTTTGTCCCTACATCTGAACTGAAAGTTTCTTTGTTAACATCTGTAAATTATGTGCGGATTTTAGAGAGTTTCAGATTTGAGGGCGTCTACTAAAAATAAAAGACGTCATAAGTGATATGATTGATTGTTCAAGTTATGTTCAATACAACGATCCCGAAGAATGAGTCTACTTTTATTCTCTCATTATCGAAATTAAGTCTTGATGACCATTTGGACAGTTACAGACTTTTATTTGGTAATGGACATACTATACATGGGTTTTGTGTACTTAAGAAATCATTAGTTTTATTTAATTTCTTTGGTAATTTTCTTCATATGTACTCATCATTTCGAAAAATTTGAACTTTTTTATTAATGTTTTCTTTTTTATGCTTATTTCTGTAGATTCTAGCAAACATAGTCAACACAAAAATAAGGATAAAAAAAAACAAGGGAAGAGAAGCCAAAGTTTATACAGAATAAGCATAAATATAATAAGTGTAGTGTAAAAAAATCCCAACAATTACGGAAACGTTGTTATCTGATATAACGACAATACCCTCAGAGGAAGGGAAACCAATGCCAGTGCCTCGAGGCATAGGCATGGCTCCCTGCCATCAGCTCATTTTTTAGGACAGGAAGTTCTGAGCTATTTGTAACACGATCCACTCTTTCACAACTTTCAGTCCTCTCAGTGGCGGAGTGTCCTGTGGTTTTACTCAAAATCTTCTAGCTACGCTACTACGAAATGTCTTTCATATTATAAAGGAGAAAAGAATGAGCATATTTGAATTTGGAACAGTAAAAAAACTCCTGTACTTGTTCCATCTGAAACAGGGTCCGTAGGCAGTTGTTCTCCGTTTCTGAAAGGCTTTGTTTGTGTTGTATTTATATGTGTAACCTGAATACAATAATTTATGCGTGAATAAATGTATGGAAATCATTTCACTGTATATATATCCTTCAACGGAGTCTTCCACGGTATTCTACCATATTATCTGACTTAAATAACAAAGTATCTGCTACACGAATTTAGGATATTACTTTATTATCCCATCGACCAAAAGATTATCATCAAATTTCTTCTATTCTGCCACACTAAATGGCTGTCGGAAAAGTTCCAGATATACAAAAATGCCGAAAAAACTCGTATTTACCGCCATACCGTAAAATATGAGGTTTTGCTACTGGAGGATGGGCTGCTGATTTATTTTGGCTCTTCGAACAACATTTTTCATTTTAGGGAAACAAAACATCGATATTTACTGTTCTCCCTGTATCTCTCTCTATGTACAGGGTGATTCAAAACAGATGGGAAAAATTTTAAGGGGTAATAGGGGTAAGGGGTAATACATCAAGACAAACAATATTAAATAGGAAACCAAGGGTCCCAAGCGTTTTACAAAGGAGATAACCGCCATTAACTTTTAGAGTCCAAAATTTCAAATAAACATAAAAAACGGAAAAATTGGTCGAGTGATTTGTGGTTTTCACTAAAACTATTCTTTATGTCGGTATTTTCTTGAAAATATATTATAAATTTCGAAAAATTTCGATAGAGGGCGCTTTAGACTTTGGAGTAACGAACAACTGTTTTTTGCCGTTATTTTTTGCATCTCATTAAATTGTTTCGCTGGCTTAGACAAACTTAAATTTTGAGCTTAAAATCTGAATAGTTGGGAGTGGTTACGTAGCACAAACTGAAATGTTTCCAGAGGTTCAAATTTCAAATGATTATAAAAAATGGAAAAATTGGTCGATTGATTTGCGTAATCACTAAAACTATTCTTTATGTCGGTATTTTATTAAAAATAAATTATAAAGCTAAATTTCAAAAAATGACGATAGAGGTCGCTTTAGACTTTGGAGTAAGAAAATACTATTTTTTACCGTTATTATTTGCATCTCGTTAAATTTTTTTAGAAGCTTAGACATAAACTTAAATTTTGCACAAAAAAAAAATCTGAATCGTTGGGAGTGGTTAAGTAGAGCAAACTGAACTGTGTTCAATAGGGGTGGGAAGGTTCCAATTTCAAGTTATCATAAAAAACGGAAAAAATGGTAGATTTGTTTACGGTTTTCGCCAAAACTATTCTTTATGCCAGTATTTCCTTGAAAATAAATTTTAAAAATAAATTTCAAAAAATTCCGTTAGAGGGCACCTTAAACTTTAGAGTAACCAACAACTATTTTTTACTGGTATTTTTCGTATCTAATAAATGCTTGTAAAAGCTTATAGTTAAATTTTGAGCTCAAAATCTGAATCGTTGTTAGTATTGCGCTACATAATTACGTTCAATTATGTAGCGCAAAATTGAACTGTGTTCGAGGGGTGGAGAGAGTAACATTTCAACTCTTGAACACAGTTCAATTTTCCCTTCTTATCCCCTCCCAACTATTCAGAATTTGAGCTCAAAATTTAAGTCTAAGCATTTAATTAGAAAAATAACGTTTAAAAATAGTTGTTGGTTACTCTAAAGTTAAGGGCAACCTCAAACGAAATTTTTGAAAATTTATCTTAAAAATTTATTTTCAATGAAATAGTGACATAAAGAATAGTTTTAGCGAAAACCGGAAACAAATAGACCAATCTTTCCGTTTTGTATAATCATTTGAAATTTGAAACTCCCCACCCCCATTGAACACAGTTCAGCTTGCGCTACTTAACCACTCCCAATAATTCAGATTTTCTGCGCAAAATTTAAGTTTATGCCTAAGCTTCTAAAAAAATTTAACGAGATGCAAATAATAACGGTAAAAAATAGTTTTTCGTAATCTTAAGTCTAAAGCGCCATCTATCGCCATTTTTTTAAATTTAGCTTTATAAATTATTTTCAACAAAATATCGACATGAAGAATAGTTTTAGTGAAAACCACAAATCAATCGATCATTTTTTCCGTTTTTTATAATCATTTGAAATTTGAACCTCTGAAAACATTTCAGTTTGTGCTACTTAACCACTCCCAACTATTCAGATTTTGAGCTCAAAATTTAAGTTTAAATCTATGCTTGCGAAAACCATTTAATGAGATGCAAAAAATAACGGCGAAAAACAGTTGTTCGTTATTCCAAAGTCTACAGCGCCCTCTATCGACAGTTTCGGAATTTATCTTTATAATTTATTTTCAAGAAAATACCAATATAAGGAATAGTTTTAGTGAAAACCGCAAATCAATCAAACAATTTTCTGTTTTTTATGTTTATTTGAAATTTTGGACCCTAAACTTTAATGGCGGTTATCTCCTTTGGAAAACGCTTGGGACCCTTGGTTTCCTATTTAATATTGTTCGTCTTGATGTATACTATTACCCCTTAAAAATTTCCCCATCTTTTTGAATCACTCTGTATATTTATTTTTATTTAAGCGAATATTAGATTTTTTTATCTGATTATTCAGTTATTATTCAAACAAAAAAATAATGTTTTGATAGTTGTATTTTTTAATTGGTTTGATATTTTTTTATGTTGAAGTAAATAATATTTAATGAAAAATCTGCAATTTTGAAGCCCTGAAAAAATTTTCCTCTTCCCTATAGAAAATGTTAAAGTTCATGGTTCTGAATGCCATTTATATGAAAAATGAAATGCCAGTATGTTTGGAGTGTTGTACCTCTGGCAAGCAACAACATCCCAAATTTCTTTTGGCATAAACTATTAGTATAACTCTACTTGCTAATTAAAATTTATTTGTATCCATGGGGCATTGTTACTTTACATTGTTATGTTGCCACAAAGTACAGTCAAAATGATGCTTTTGCCCACATTCCAAACTAAATATCTTATTTAAGCAATAGGATCCCAAACTTTTTCTTATGGAATATGAAAGTGTACCACTAGGACAAGCTAAATAATAAAGTACTGCACGGATATATTGTTCCTGTTAGTAGATATAGCTTGTTAAATATTCAAAATTTTCCAAATCTGCAACATTTAAAGTAGTGTATTTCAAATAAGTGCCACAGCTGAATGAAACAAAATATGTCACGTAATAGTTGAACATATGTACAAAAACATCGTAAAGAAAAAAAGTGGGGTATCTTGATATTTTTAGGCAAAATAATAAAATGACAAAATATATAAGAAAAGCAATGTCCATGATCACATTTTTATCCTAAGAGAAAATGAAACATCCCATTTATATTTCGTAAGAGACAACAAAAAAGGGATATTTCATTTTCTCATAGCGAAAAAACATAGAAAGAGGAAAGAGAAAAAGAATTTTTTTATTTTCTCATAAGGAGGAATTATGATTATCGAGTTTTATTATTTGAATAGTTTGTCATTAAAAAAAAAAAAAAATATCAAAAGGCCTCACTCTTTTTTCTTTCCCATGTTTGTGTACAAAATGCCTACTATTGCGTGATATATTTTGTTTTATTAAACTGTGGAGCTTATTTGAAATAACACTAGTTTAAATTTTGCAGATTTTAAAAACTTTGAATATTTAACAGATTTTATCTACTAACAGCAACAATATCGCCGTGCAATACTACATTATTTAACTTGTCCTAATAGTGAACTTTCATATTTTACAAGAAAAAGTTTGGGCACTATTGCTTAAATAATATATTAAATGCGAAAGATGGACAAAAACGTTATTTTAACTATACTTTGTGTCAATATAACAATGTAAATAACAGTGCCCCATGAAAGAAAATAAATTTTAAGAAGCAGGTAGTGTTATAGTAGTTTATGCCAAAATAATTTTGAAATGTTGTTGCTTACTAGAGGCGATTTTTTTTCCGAGCACCTTCGTCGTTCCAAGCCCAAGCTCGCACTCTGATTGGTTGTTGCTCTCGGCACTGTTTTCACGTAACTTGGCGATAATCATACTTGGCGTAGCGATAGATGCGTCCGTCGAGTTTGATTTCCTTCCGAACCGAGTACAAAGTAACTTTTCTCTTGCAGCATTGGATTGGATGGATCGTGTCTTACTGAAAGCTGTATTCTTTAAAAGTTTTTACACACAAGAGCACAAGACCACGAGAATAAGAATGAAGGAAGAATAAGAATGAGTAGGTTAGGTTTTAGGTTTACTCGTTCACTTACAAGCGAAGTATTTTTCGCCAAATATGGTTATCGCCAAGTTACGTGAAAACAGTGCCGAGAGCAACAACCAATTAGAGTGCGAGCTTGGGCTTGGAACGACGAAGGTGCTTGGAAAAAAATTTCGCAACGAACAACTGTTTTTTGCCGTTATTTTTTGCATCTTATTAAATGGTTAGACTTAAAGCTTAGACGCAAGCTTAGACTTAAATTTTGAGCTCAATACCTGAATAGTTGGGAGTGGTTAAGTAGCACAAACTGAACTGTGTACAGAGGGTTCAAATTTCAAATGATTATAAAAAAAAACAAGTTGAATGTAGATTCTGCCATTGCAGAATTGAGTTTCGCCTCCGATTAGGAAGAAAAAAAAAATCGATAGAGGTTTTTTAGATGGGCGACCCCGTTTAGATTGCAATGAATTAACTTCATTTTTCTTGTGTTTATCACTATAATAGCGAACAGAACGGCGTGAAATACCCAATTGAATAGCAATTTCTCTCTGAGACATTGGAATTGCGGAATAATAAAGTGATACAATTTGACGTGCTACTTCTTCATTGACTAGATTCATCAAAAACGGATTTTTTTCTTTAGTTTAAACGATTTTTTATAGACTCTGTAAAAGAAAATGCAATTTAACAATAAAACGAGTGGAATCCCGTCGAATTCGACGAGTGAAATGTTTAAAAGACCCGATCGATTTGGTTAAAAAAAAAAGCAAAAGTAATTACAATCTTGAATCAATATCTAATAAATATATTTACAAACTAAATGTCAAATTTGCCAGTTACAATTTTGCATGCAAATATTCGCACATCTTCAGGTAAAATTGTAATCTGAGTGCCGACGAAATCAAGAAATTTTATTTTATATGCACTCACAGAAGAATAGTTTTATTTAAGTAAAAAGGTACTACTAGGTTATCCCGTTGACCAAAACATTATCGCCAAACTATAAGATTGAATGCCAATAATAGATGATCGTGAATGTCACATTCAATGAAATTAAATATGATTCACGTGTTTAAAATGTCATTAAATGATCTTTATTTCGACTTTTTATTAATATTTTTATTAATATTCTACTAATTATTTCTTTTTTCGTTATTTAAAATAAAAATTATGTAAATATGTATAATTTGGCTAGTAGTTTGTCGATTTGTATAATTTGGCGAAATTGGTAGACGGAATAACAGAGTAGTACCTAAACAAAAAAATAATTTCATTTTTACTGTGACATTATTTTCACTAACTGAATTCATCTAAAAGTAAAACCTCAATCTCAATGTCCATAATGAAAAGAACTATTGAAATGTAATATCGGGTACTACTAGGTTATCCCGTTGTCCAAAAAATTATCGCCAAACTATAAGATTAAATACCAATAATGGCTGAACGTGAATGTCACATTCAATGACATTAAATACGATTCATGTGTTTGAAATGTCATTAAGTGATTTTTATTTCGACTTTTTATTAAAATTTTTATTAATATTCTACTAATTATTTGTTTTTTCGTTATTTAAAATAAAAATTATGTCAATATGTATCATTTGGCTATTAGTTTGGCGATTTGTATAATTTGGCAAAATTGGTCGACGGGATAACAGAGTAGTACCTAATATTGTTGTGAGTAAAAATGTGATTTTTAAATAGCGACGTCATTTTCTCTTCAAATGTTTTAAAAGTTAGTGTTATTAGTAATATGAAAAAGGCATCCGTAATAAGATTGTAATTCCCATTTATGTGGTTGCAGAATGACATCATTTTCTTCATTTGAAATTTTTCTTATTTTGCTTTAGACATTAATTTTTATCATAAATTATTTTCTGTTATTTTATTTACATTATCAATATTATTTCTCAGTAAATATATATATATTTTTTACCTCAATTAGTGCATAATTATACGCAATAATTCTGGAAAATAAATTTTTATTATTGAGAGAAAAGCTAAACTGAGTTGCCACCATTTTGAACAAATATCGTAAAAAGCAATTAAAAATAAAATATAAAAATATAAATAAATTAAAAAATAACTAAAATGGGCACAACTACAAATAAGTAGCTTTCATTTAAAAAAATAATTATCAAAATCGGTCCAGTAGAAAATTTAGGGCTGATGACACGACATTTTTTAGCTTGTCTGAAAGAAATAGCATCGGAGGCTAAAAAAAAAAAGGAAAAATTGGTCGATTGATTGATTTGTGGTTTTCACTAAAACTACTCTTTATGTCGGTATTTTCTTGAAAATAAATTAAAAAGCTAAATTTAAAAAAATGACGATAGACGGCGCATTACAGTTTGGAGTAACGAAAAAACTATTTTTTTCCGTTATTTGCATCTTGTTAATTTTTTTAGAAGCTTAGACATAAACTTAAATTTTGCGTAGAAAATCTGAATCATTGGGAGTGGTTAAGTAGCGCAAGTTGAACTGTGTTCAATGGGGGTGGGGAGATCAAATTTCAATTAATTATATATATATATATATATATAAAGCGGAAAAATTGGTCGATTTGTTTCTGGTTTTCGCTAAAACTATTCTTTATGTCAGTATTTCCTTGAAAATAAATTTTAAAGATAATTTTTTATTTTCACTTGAGGGTGCCCTTAACTTTAGAGTAACCAACAACTATTTTTAACCGTATCTAATTAAATGCTTACAAAAGCTTAGACTTAAATTTTGAGCTCAAATTCTGAATAGTTGGGAGGAGATAAGAAGCGCAAACTGAACTGTGTTCAAGTGTTGAAATGTTACTCTCCCCACCCCTCGAAAACAGCTGAATTTTGCGCTACATAATTACTCACAACGATTCAGATTTTGAGCTCAAAATTTAACTATAAGCTTTTACAAGCATTTATTAGGTACAAAAAATACCAGTTAAAAATAGTTGTTTGTTACTCTAAAGTTTAAGGCGCCCTCTAACGCAATTTTTTTTTTAAGTTTATCTTTAAATTTTATTTTCTAGGAAATACTGGCATAAAGAATAGTTTTGGTGAAAACCGTAAACGAATCAACCATTTTTTCCGTTTTTATGATAACTTGAAATTTGAACCTCCCCACATTCATTGTTCACTTTGAGCTATTTAACCACTCTCCACGAGTTAGATTTTCTGCGCAAAATTTAAGTTTATGTCTAAGCTTCTAAAAAAATTTAACGATATGCAAATAACAGTAAAAATATAGCTTTTAGTTACTCCAAAGTCTAAAGCGCCCTCTATCGTCCTTTATTGAAATTTAGCTTTATAATTTATTTTCAATGAAATACCGACATAAAGAATAGTTTTAGTGAAATTTGGAAATCAATCTACCAATTTTTCCTTTTTTTATAATCATTTGAAATTTGAACCTTCTGAACAAAGTTCCGTTTGTGGTTCTTAACCACTCCCAACTATTCAGATTTTGAGCTCAAAATTTAAGTCTAAGCTTAAGCTTGCGAAACCATTTAATGAGATGCAAAAAATAACGGCAAAAAACAGTTGTTCGTTACTACAAAGTCTAAAGCGCCCTCCATCGACATTTTTCGAAATTTATCTTTATAATTTATTTTCAAGAAAATACCAACATAAAGAATAGTTTTAGTGAAAACCGCAAATCAATCGACCAATTTTTCCGTTTTTTATGTTTATATTTGAAATTTTGGACCGTAAATTTTAATGGCGGCTATCTCCTTTGAAAAACGCTTGGGACCCTTAGTTTCCTATTTAATATTAACTTGATATATACTATCACCCCTTAAAGTTTTGCCCAGTAGTTTACCCTGTATAATCATATATTTTGTATTCATGCTGTTTTGCATAAAAATTATCAGCTATTAATCAAAATCTGAATATTTTATAAATATTTATAGTACGAACGCACCTCGTTTGCCATGTTTGACGTGCAATTTGTTAATATTGCAGTTTCATTTCATTATGCCTGAGTTTGCGTGATTTCTTTTTGGCCAATTTTAATTAAAAGAAAATAGTGAAAAATATTTGCGTCACTTTGGTCTTGAAAATGTTGCCATCCGACCAATGAAAAATGTATTTGTCTTTTGAAATGTACTCTTCATCACATTTAGCGCTGACCCAGTGGCGTGGTTGGTAGCGGCAGCTGCTGCCATACCGCGGGTGCCCGGTTCGAATCCGGGTTCGGGCATGGATGGCGTGTTGTCCCTTATAAGTGTAATAAATATATGTAATGGATATCTGTAATAAAATGTTCTGTGTTGTCTTTGTTTCTGTGTATTATGGATCAATCGAGGCGACAGCCATTGTAGCTGTAGGCCTCAAAGCACTGTCAATTCAAAGTTCAATCACGTTTAGCAAACATTAGTTTTGGTTGAAGGGAATTTCATATAGTTTTACATCATCTTACTCATTCCTTCACTACACAAATTGACAGCTTTCTTTCACACCAATGACACAATCAGTCGGGAACTTGGCTCTATAGCATCGTTTACAGAGTACACTCGAACCCCGTTAACCCTTTATCTACCACATTATGAATTAGTGAAAATTTTACTTCTTCCTAAAGCATTTTAAGCAAATTGTTTAAATTAAGACTTCCATAGTCATTTAATAAATATTTTAAGGATTTTTGAAGGACTAAATTTGAATTTACAGGGATTTTGTGTAAATTTTTATAACCCCCCCCCCCCATTCAAATTTATTATTTTTAATTATTTTCTTAGTATTTTGTAGAATTAAAAAATGTACAAATATGTTCTTTTAATAT
This sequence comes from Maratus speculifer, assembly GCA_964019185.1. NCBI lineage: Eukaryota > Metazoa > Arthropoda > Arachnida > Araneae > Salticidae > Maratus > Maratus speculifer. The sequence continues at coordinate 14,739,731 of CAXHSM010001376.1, read as the reverse complement.
ATAGAAATATTTCCGCAATGAAAAATCCCCATCCCCCCTCCCTCATTGCCAAGAAAGGTGAAAAGATGAAAGGCAAAAGAAATCATCCTTTTAAAAATATTTCTTTTTGTCTAACCTATGATGCTTTTGGAACAAGACAAAGTAATCTATCTAACTCATTCTAAATAGTAATACAACTAACTGACGTATTAAAAGAATTTTATAATACATTATTTTAATGGTACTTATAAGTACCGTCGATAAAGGGTTGAAGCCCACTTCGGTACCATCATTATGTGTGTTAGAGCGGGTTCGGGCCGATTTCCATTAACGGCATTCGGGTCGGGCTCGGACCTTACTTCTAAAAATTCGGGCTTAGTCACTCATTGTTTCGGGCCGGGCCTTAATTTTTTCCCTGTAGTATCGGGCCGGACCTAACTTATTTTAGGTACTTTTCATTAGAAAAAGTAAAAAGCTACGTATCTCAGCCGTCCGGAGGAAAGCACTTCCAGAAAATTTTGGTATATTTTCACCGATCATGAGCCCCAGACCCAAAAATCACCCTCCTTTCAAATGTTGACATGTATATTTGTCATGCTGTAACTAACGTATTAATGAACCGATTTGAAGGAAATTTGGTAGGTACATACTACGTACAAGTGCCTCGACCGAGTTCGTTGGCTAGCATTATCCACCATGTTGTTTCAAAATGGTAGCCTTTTAAAATTTAAAATTAAATGCGAAAAAAATAAAAGTTGAAAAACATTTTTCTTTTATGTGCTAGAACTTAAAACTATTCCAGAACATTTTTTATTTTGTCTATATCTTAAAAAATGATTGAATTATAGCACTTTGAATTTTTCTTATGGCTGACATTTTGAAACGATCTGATTTTTGTCACGTGATATCACGCTTATTTATGAATCGATTTGGATGTAACTTGGGGTGTACATAGTACATGATGAAGCCTGGATAGCGTTCGTTCGCCAGTTCCATCCGCCATCTTGTTTCAAAATGGTGGCCATTTAATTTTTTTTAATTTAAAATTAGGTAAAATAAAGTGAGAAATTGAAAGATTTTTTTTTATGCATTTGACCTTGATACGAAGATTCAAGAGCATTTTTTGTTTTGTTTGTATCTTAAAAAATGCTGAGTAATAGCATTTTTAATTGCTAGTGTTGCTCATATTTTAAAATGATCTCATTTTCGTCACGTGATAACACGCGTATTTGTAAACCGATTTGGATGAAACTTGGTGCGTACATAGTACATACCGATGTCTGGACCGATTTCGTGGGCCAGTTCCATCCGCCGTCTTGTTTCAAAATGTCGGAATATTAATTTTTTTAAAATTTAAATTTTAAAATTAGGTGCAAAAAAGTAAGAAATAAAAACGATTTTTCTTTTGTGTGTTTGACCTTGATACAAAGATTCCAGAGCATTTTTTGTTTCATCTATATCTTGAAAAATGGCTGAGTTATAGCACTTTCAATTTCCAGTGTGGTTGACATATTGAAATGGTCTGTAAATTGTCACGTGATAATACGCATATTTATAAACTGATTTGGATATAACTCAATGTGTACATGGTACATACCAATGTCTTGACAGAGTTCACTGGCCAACTTCATCGCCCTCTTGTTTCAAAATGGCGGACTATTTAAGTTTGTAAAAATCTTTTAAATGTATAATGATGTACAAACAAAAAATTAAAAATTGAAAAAAGATTCTAAACTATTTATCTTAATGATTTCCGGAGTATTTTTTGCTTTTCTTTACCTTAAAAAACATCTGAGATATCGCAGTTTGAATTTCTAATGTGGGTGACATTTAAAAAAAAAATTGCCCGCGACAGCACTCGTATATATTAATAGTTTTCAATATGAGTGTGCATGTGCACATGAATTAAGATTTCGACCAAGCTCATTGGTTTGTTTTATCCAACATGTTGTTTTAAATGGCATACACTTTATGATATCGTGGAATTTGGCGACGCTCTAAATAACTTAAAATAAAACCAGGTTGAATAAAAGATGACTAATTTCTAAAAATTCCTATTAACATTCAGTACTGACAAAAAATAATATCCAATCTTATAAAATCGGATTCCACTAATTTGAGCTTCGTATGTTTGAATAATATAACTTAATTTAAAATAAATAAATAAGTATATGAAAGCTACCTCTTCCTCCCGGCACTGCCGGAAGGACTTTTTTCAGTACGAAGCCGAGACTGATTTCATCTTCCTAGTCTTCACGGACCAAAATATCAGTTCCTGTTGAATTATACCGTATGAAAGTCCTTTTCTCGGCGTGGCCAAGTATGTTCATAAATCAGTAAAACTTGGCTTGGTCCAAAACTTTTTGCAAAATAGTCATGTATTTTTAAGTTGTCTTTATTCTACAATTAAACATTAGAATTTACCCTTTTTGAAGAATCGTAGATTATTAGGCGTTTTAAAATAGAATCAAACACGTGAAAGAAAAAAATAAAAATGATGACGGAATTTTTTTTTTTTTAAACTGAAAACTGCAAATTTCTTTTAAACTGTTCATCCATGCAAATGAATGCAAGAATACGCGAGAAAAAAATACATTAAAAATTTACATCTTCTAAGAAGAGTACGTATTTTCCTTTTTCTTTCCAATGCGATTCAGTATTATAAGATTTTACTTTTACTATATATCCTTTTTTAGATTTTTATGTCTCCACTACATGGAATATGGATTAATAATACTAATAATAACTGAAACATTTACATACAACAAACAAAGGTTCATTAAAAACGTAAATATCGCAGCCTACGACACTTCTGCATAAATGGAGATTATAAACATGAAAAATAAAGTCTAAGATAAGTTTTTTTGGTTTGAACTCTTCCGTATGAGTAAAGATCAATGTTCTGTAGAAATTCACTTGGGCCGGGCCGGGTTCGGGCCGATATTTTAACTTTTTTCCCGGCCTGGCCGAAATTTTAACTTTAGGGTCAGGTCGGGCCTGGAAATTTCGGCCCATGCAGACCTCTAATGTGCGTAGATCCGGTCACCGGGAACTGAACTTACAAGAAGAGGTCAATCTTGTTAATCAGATGTTGATTTTATTGTTATAGGGCAGACACATTAGCCTCAGGTTCAATGGATTTTATGCAACACTCCTTAGTTTTTCAAAAATGGGGGGGGGTGAGGGGGGGAGTCTAATATTATGACTAAATATAAATACTTATATTTAATGAGTGAATTATCACATTGCTAGCTGAGCGTAGAACCAACAGTGAAAAATGTGCGATCGAAACGTTTACCGGAACCCTTGAAATAGTACTCAAAATGCTCTACCATTTAAGCTACGAGGACGATGGCCAGTTGGCATCCCTCACTCACTTATGTCGGTAAGGCTACAAGTGCAGCACAAGATGGGAAACATCAGCATGAACACACAAACCTGCATGAGACACAAATGAACCCAACATAGGTGAATATAGTTTAAAAAAAATACTTTAAACAAATGAATTTTGCATCTATTTATGCTTTATACAACTGCTTAGTTACAAATAAAAAGTAAATAAATTATAATAGAAATAATATGCAATATTGATATTTTTAATTGTCAATACGATTACTTAATTATAATTAGAAGCATATTTATATAAAAAAAAGTGGCTCATCCCGGTATCGAAAACGAGAATGCTGGTTAACGAGCGAACACTATACAACTGCGTTACGATTAACCATTCCTTAATGTTTCAAAGTATTTAAGTTGTGACATAATATTGGACCAAATCCCTTGTTTCTGAAGAACTAAGGTGCATTGTGTAAAATCCATTGAACCTGAAGCTAAGGGGGTATTTGCCCTACAACATATATTAAATAATGAAAATCTGATTACCAACGTTGGCCCTCTTTTGGTTAGTGCAGCCACCATGATAGACCTTTATGCGCTCCGACACGGGAAGCCGTACACTACATGCATCTGAAGTTTAGAAATAGAACATAGATAGTTTTTCAAAAATGGTTTCTTATCAAAGCATTTTTTCCTCCATGTTTTAATCAACGCTGCTCAAATGTATGGAAAGCCCCACAAGTGGTCGAGTGCGACACTTCGACAATATTATCGCAGATCGCGTCTCGAGAGGTTGTGCCTTTGCAAATTGGTAAGATAGGTGCTGGGTTCGAACCCAATCGCGGCCATCTGCCCAATTGTTCGGAATTTTGCAAGGTTTTCTTCGAATATGGATTTCCTTGAGTAAACATGGGCTAGATTCCCTTAACTCCCCATCGAAGGCAATCCCCCCCCCCTTAGGTCCTATATCCCTTGTGTTCATAATTGGCCTTCTTATACACAACCAACCTATTTTCGGCAGAAAATGAGAAATTAAAAACCCTTCCCTGCACGAGTATGCCACAATTGGTATATATCTAAAAATGCTATAACATTACAATATATAAAAACCCTGCTTCCCTATTTAGGGTATAGTCATGAAATATCATTTTAGCTGAAAATTTGAAATTAATTTTTCTTTTAATATTTCCATTATTAGACCCATATTTAGATTTCAAATATTCGTTTTCATAATTGAAAATCGTGTTGTGAAAGGTCAATGCATACATATATGCATCGTTTATACCTGTGGCCCCAGTTGACTTTCTGAACCTCTGACTTTTTATTTTCATATAAAATGCAATTAATGCGTCAGGGACACAATAATTTTCTGATTACATGAATTTCATCAAATTAAAATATGTTATGTGTCGATTTATCTTTTATAATCATTTTTGTAAATGACCATCTGATGTACTAGAACTTTCTCAAAGAAAACCCAAAACGCTTCTGCGGTTTCAAACTAATTTTTTTTCCATTTTTAAATTTGCAGCTTTTAATGGGCCCGTGAAAAGTGTCTTTAAAGTTGTCATACATTCATTTCTATCTTTATAATTTGTACTCACGTCTTGAATCAAACATGATTGATAATTATAAACAATAAAGCTCATAGCAATAGTGTGATTTCAGCCGATACATTTCAAATCGATGAGTGATGTTGAAAATTTCTGAAGGAAGAAATCTGATTTTCGGAATGCAAATAGTTTAGGTCGGGTTTTTGCCTGTCAGAATTGCCAATGAAAACCAGATTTTATGCGGAAAATGAAACTGAATTTTCGGTCGATCTCCAATTCTCTGTCCTATTACAGAGATCAAAACAGTTAAAGAAGCTCTCGTATTTGTTAAACTTTTGTATGGAAAAAAAAAAAAAAAAAAAAAAAAAAAAAAAAACATCAAAGATTTTTTTTCTCTAACTAAACGAAGAAGACTAAATTGTATTTTTTTATATTTTTTAAATCAATATCACTTTGTGTAATTTATGACGGCGCATTATCTGCAAGAGGGATACAAGCCCTAGGGGGAGAGCCACCCGTGGGGGGGGGGGGTCTTTCTAAGGGAACCTTACCGTATTTACGCAAGGCTATCAAAGTTTCTAAGAAAACCATGGAAAACTCCGAATGGTTAAATCGACGAGCGCAATTAGGTTCGAACCTAGCACCTCCCGTCTATCAGCTTCGAGAGTATAATTTGTTACATTTATGTATATACTATAATTCAACCCGCACGCATTTCACACTAGATTCTTGATTTTTGTTGAAAAAGCCAAAATCAGATTTCGAAACTCAATAAAAATATTTTTACGACAGAAAATTATCTGATTTTAATTTTTCCCTATGTAGTTTTCCTATAATACAAAGTACGACAAAAACTCAATGTTGCTGAAAATGTCTTAATTACGTGGAATGAATCTTTCATATCGGAACCTGAATGTAAGTAAGGTCTAAGGTCACTTTATTTCAAATGTTGTAAAACATTTGGAAATTTCTTTAAAAAGGAAATTATAAAATTTTATAATTTGTAAAGATTTTCGTGTTATTCTAGTCAGGTTTCTGCTATGTAGCAAAATTTTTGAAGATTAATATATTATGTACACCATTAAAAAAATGGATTTAATATTCCTTTTTTATACAATACGGTTAAATCAAATTGATGGGATAAAGTAGAATTTTAAAATTTAGATTCCAATGCTTAAATCTAATTCCAGCTCTCTCCGATAGATGGTAGCAGTAGTTTTGTTTTAAACATCGGAGGGAAAAAATAGACTAATCAGGAAAAGTTTTAGGGAAAATGTCATCTACGAAGTTATAAATTTCACAGCAGCAGAAATTTACAGCGATCTCAGTTAGCAATCTTGCGCGTTTTGAGATCTACGTAGTTCTTCTCTGTATATTGTGTATTCGCGGTACTTTTGTAGTTGAGATTTTGTTATTCTTGTTGAGACTTTGTTATTGTTGTTTTGTTATTCTAGTATTATTACTAACCTGGTTAGGTAAGCACTTTTTCTTTTACAAATTTTTATAAATGCTATTTTTATTTGAATTGCAACTTATTTTTGTTACTTTTTTAAATATGTGATTTATTCTCAGATGTACTTGGCAATAAATGTTAATAAATTCAACTAAGAATGGTTAAAAAAAATGTATGAACCTTTTTGTTGAAGCACTACATTGTGCTAAATATATAGTAGTTAAATAACTAGTATAATTAACTAAAAAATCTTTGAATCTATAAAAATATTGGAAAGTTGTAAATATCATTATCAAAGTTTGTCCAAAGCTAATTTTTAAAATTAAAATCTTTTTTAAAGATTTGAATAGCTTTTTAAAGAAATACAGCAGTTATATGGATAAATTTAATTTCTTTTTACATTTAATATTTGAGACAAAACCTTTTTTATTAATTATATATTTAAAATTTGTCCCTAGAATCGGTTGTTATTACCATATTGGTCCAGAACGTTTAATTCTCATATCCACTAGATATCGGTTTGATATGGAAATGTTATTAGATTGTACAGTTCTAAATGTTCTTCCGAGATATAATCTGTATTCAAGAAGTATTTAACCCATAACTGCTGTTAGCGGTCTCACAAACCGTTGAGATTTTTAAGTTTTACAGTTTAACTTGTCATTTTTAGTTTAACTTTGGATACTGATCAAATTTTGTTTCGTTTGGAACCCTATTACTATCTCTAGAGACTTTTGAAAAGCTTAATTTCATTTATAATAGTCCTATATATAAAGTTTAATACATAAATAATATTTTGAGAGTTAATTTAACATTTTATTCATCTTTAGATCAAGCAATCTGACAGACAACTCCAGTGTTGAATTCAGACACTTTTCAAACTCAGGGACTTCATTGTCTCTGGGGGGGGGGGGGGGACATTATAGAGTCCCGGGGTAGAAAATTGTACTTTTTGACTATTCGAAAACGCAAAATTTCTGGGAGGGGGACATTTCATTGTTCCGGATGTGCCGTTCCGGGGCACCCTCTGAATTCAACACTGGACAACTCGCAGTAGTTATGCGACAATTTTGTCACAGCAGTTAAGGGTAAAATCTCTGCTTTTTGTTCCAAAATTACTACCAATGTATTTAATGCATCATTACAAATTCTTTATTTCTGAAATGATAATTATTCAATTATTTAACTTTTCAGAATCATTTACAAAGGTTTAGGTCTGCTTTCAGAATATATATCTCCAAAAACTTTCGAATTTTATAGTTTGGCTTTAAAGTACGCTTAACGTTAAATTTTATTACTATGATAAAGCTGAAATTAGATCCCCCCCTACTTCTTCATTCCCGGCGACACTTTCAGAAAGTGTTTATTTGACTTGACAAAGTTGTTTGGGTGAAAATTTCAAGTTGTTTGTTGCAGAATAAATGCGGACGTGTTTTTCGAAACTCGTTTTATTCAAAATCCTAAATTGTTTTTAAAAATATTTGATTTTGGGGGGGAAAAAGCCGTACAATTTGTGACCCCTGAAATAGGTGGGCCGAAGGCCCGTGCATTAATCAGGTCCTGACTATGGTTAATAAATGCCTATCGGATTTATGGATTTCAGTGTATTTAATGTGTCATTACCAAATTAAAATTAAGTGTGGAACCACTGTGCCGGAAAGGGTGAAATGTTTAAATAAATCAAAATTATAGTAATTAACGTTTTTAATATATTTTTATTCCTGCGATATATATTTTTTAAATTTACAAAAATAGTAAATTTTATAGCATTTCTTCGCATTCACACGTAACTGCTGGTTAGCGATATCATAGACCGCTGCTTTTTCCAGTTTTTTCGGTTTAACAATAAATACTGCTTAAATTGTTTTTGTTTTTATTATATTACTATCACTATATTTATAAACAAGTGAATTTTAAGTATAATACTTCTGTATATAAATTAAGTATAATAATTCTGTATTCTGTATATAAAGCATAGGCATAGTATTTTAGAATTTAAGCAGTATTTTATTCTATCTTCAGATTTATGTGGTCTCGCAGACAGCTCATACTAGTTATTTGACAATTTTTGTCAAAACAGTTAAGGGTTAAAGTATTTTTATCCTTCTAGCAATTCTTTTTTATTTAAATTTAAAAATAGTAAAACATTCTGTAAAATTAGTTCGTATTATCCTTTAACTGCTATCAAAGGTCTCGCAGGCCGATGCTGTTTTAAATGATCTCAGTTTAACTTAAAATTATCAGTTTAAAGATAAATACTTACTGAAATTTTGTTTCCTTTGACCCTAGTTACTCTCGCTAGTCTTAAAAATAGATGGATTTTGATTAATGCTTCTGCACATAGTTTATGTACAGGAATAGTTTCAAATGTGTTGATCGAATCTCTTACTAATCCTTCGATCATGCGGTTTCAGAGACTGCTTGACAGTATTTATCAGACAATTTTTTACAACAGTGAAGGGCGTTCTTAAATCAAAAAGAGCAACTTTGTGACATAAGTTTGAATTTACTTTTTTCGGAAATGCATGAAACTAGCAGTTGTTGTTGTTATTCAGAAAATGTCTAATTGCACGCAGTTTTCCGTTTTTTACAAATGCAATAGATCTTTTATCTTAAGTTGACGTTTTTGAACACATTTCCCGAAGAAAAAGGTGTGATCACGTGATCGAAATAGCTTAGAACTGAATAGGTAATTTAATTATTATAAAATGGAAATGTAAGTTCGATTCGAAATCGCCTTCATTGTCAGGTCTTCCAGTTTTAAATCTGTTAAAATGAATTTGTAAATGTGTCGAAACGTTTTGCGCTTGTTGAGTGGAGCAGTTGAGAACACCCTTAATGCGTAAAAATGTCGCGAAAATTTGCCTTTTTAACAAATATCGCGAAGTACCGAAAGTTACCCCCCCCTCCTTAGAATATATAAGCCACCCCTCAAGTGATTTTTTTTTTCCTTTTTTGAAAATGTTATTTATAAATCCTCCCTCCTCACGTTTTATTTTCTGACGTTCTTAATCTTCCTTTTATCTTTTTTTTTGAGGGGGGGGGGGAGAGTTCATTTTTTCCCTAATGAATCTCCTAAATGAATATCTTATGCAATTTATTTTTTATCTTACCTCTTCACACATTATTGTATTAGAATGACATGTGTTCTCTATACTACACCGCTCAGCAAAAGTTTAGACAATGATCGATTATGCTTCTATTTTCTGAAGTATGTACCGAATGTTTGTAATTCCTCTGTCAAATATTAGTTGTGACTTATCCTTTATTCACACACAATAAATTATGAATTTTAACCTTTTACATAAAATATGACAAAAAAATAAAATTAACATTGTGGCAAAAGTATAGACACTTTGTGTATTTACAGAAAAAATAACTACAAATAAAAATAGTTGCACCCGCATTGTTTGCAGTTAGTGCAAGAATGTAACTTTTTATCGAAAAAACTAAATGCTGCGTCACTTAGGGGTCTATTTCGTACCAAACATGTTCAACAGCAGCTCGAAACTCATTAAAAGAAAACTATAACAAATTTTCATAAACATTACGACATATGATGTTACAAAAGTTTTCGATTGGGTCCGGATCAGAACTACACGCTGGCCAGTTCAGATCAATAGTATTTTCAGAGTTAGATGAAGTTCTTTTGTGTGCAACATGAATAGATGCTAAAATCCATACTTTAGATCAGCAAAAGTTCCCCCAAATGACTAAAAATTAATCTCCAACTTATGTACGTAGTCTTGTGTTGCTTGGCAACCAATGAATAACTCCACAGATGCATGAGCATTAAAGCTAAGTGAGGACGAAATTATTTAAAATTCACCTTCTTTTTGTCGACTTAGCAAAGTTCCAGTATCTTTGCTTAAGTCATTCCAATAGTATGCCCACGTGTTTGGGCCATTCAAATTCCACTTTTTTTTTTCGTTACTGAATATCATAGCATACCATTTGACGTATGTTTGCAAGTTAATTGAATTCTGGGTAATTTATAGCGAGATTTTAAAGCTGATTGTTTTATTATTGTCATGTAAATTGATTTACCTGTTTCTTTAATCATCTACGCATCATGTCCGTCGACACAGATCCGATCCTGACTTACTTTTAATGTGATTAACAATCATTATTTGTGTGAATGTCACTTTCTGGATCCTTTTGTCATCGCATTTTCTTGTCACACAAGGTCTTTCAGATTTTTTTTTTTTTTTTTTTTTGGGAGGAGTTATCCTTAGACTATACTTCATAGACAAACCACTTTGGACCATTCAGTGCTGCTGAAATTTCTGCAACTGTCTTCCCTTTCTATTTCAGCTTCCCTACTTCAATTACCTCATCTAAATGAATATTTTTAGTTCGCGGCATCTTCACTAACTGATGCTATATCGAGGTATAATTAAATACTTCAGACATGTGACATCATAACTTGGAAATTTGCATTTATCCATGAACAGTTGGCTAAAAATCAAAGTGTCTAAACTTTTGCAATATGCAATTTTTACTTTTTTCAGTTAAATTATATGTTACCTTACATTATAACCACTATTTTTATTGCACATTGTTTAAAATATATTTGAAAATAAGTATAGCCATTTCTAAAACTCACGTGTTCGTGTTTTTTATTTAAAGATTAAAAACACCAGTGTCTAAACTTTTGCTGAGCACTGTATACTGTTAATGTTTTCCTTCAATTACCGGGTGTCCCAAAAATGACTGATGGATTTTAAAATTCAATAACTTGCAAACGGTGACAGCTATTTAAAAATTTTTTGCAGGAGGGTTATGTATAATGTCAGGAGTTTTTTTACCGTAATTTTTTATTTTAGTTTGAATTTCAAACAATAGGTGGCACTGACGGCGATTTAAGGCCAGGTGATCAGTACTGAGTGAAGTGTCAACCTGGCCTTCAATCGCCGTCAGCGCCACCTATTGTTTGAAATTCGAACTAAAATAAAAAATTACGTTAAAAAAACTCCTGACAAAAACCCTCCTGCAAAATTTTTTAAATAGCTGTCACCGTTTGCAAGTTATTGAGTTTTAAAGTCCATCAGTCATGTTTGGGACACCCGGTATATGCATTTATCTACACTATTAAAATCAGACCGTATGTATGTGACGCTATCTCCTCCGACCCCGGAAAAAGAGAAACGTCGCGTTTGTTTTGAACTGAAGTGAAAAAAACCCGGGATCCCGAGTTGCTCATCTGTCTGTCCGTTCATACGCATATAACAACTCAAACTACTCAATCGAATCGTTTGAAACCTAAAATATATAATTATTACGTAATTTTGTCGAGTCATTTCAAATTTTATGAAAATTGGATGCGTAGATCAATTACAGGGACAATAAAGATTTCCGTTCTATTAATGTCAATGAGGGGAAAAAAGTTTAAAGTTCATTTTAATGGTCTTCTACTCTTTCGAACACAATAAATTTGATATGCATCTATGAAGTATATACTATAATATATATTCTGTACAACCTGAGGTGCAAATAATATTTCTTATTGATTTACAGGGCAGCACAGGTATTCCATTGCATACTTATATATTAAGACATTGTTTGGTATGCATTTTAATAGTATTAAACTACTTAATGCCCGTAATAAATGAACCATTAAACTATTTAATGCCCGACTAAACCGACCAGCATAGCGGGCGAAGGGCGTTAGTATTAAGTTTACGTTTTGTAAATTTTGTGCATTTCTTTTATATCTAAATTTTATGTAAATTTATTTCATTATTTTATTTTTATTAATAAAACTATTTCTGTGGAAGCAAATTTTAAAACCGAAAAAAAAAAATACAAATTTGATCAGATTTTATTTGGCAAATTGTTTAAATGTGAAACATCATAATTTCTAAATACAATACCCCTTCCCCACTTTTTTAACCATTCTCTCCTCACTAAAGTTCTGTTTACAAGCCCCCCTCAAACAGGCCCTTATTACCGCAAGGGCAAATCGGGACTTTGCCCATGGGCCCCGAACCTTAAGGGCCCCTCAAATTCGTACATTAAATTATAAAATATTTACTTGCTTCTTTCAATTCCAGCTCTTCCATATGTTAAAGTTTTTTAATTATCTTAAAGCAATATGACAAATTGCTGAAGTTATATAAAAGTTGTGTTCTGTACTAAGGGAAGGGAGATGTGTACTTTATTAATGTGTTTAATTTAGAACTGACGGAGCTAAGAATTTTCTCCTATTTATATCCAAGGTGGAAAATATGTTAGTGTTCTCATACACATATGGGTGACCATCAGTTCTGTTTGAATAATGCTGCAATGATTCGAAAGGGCCTTCTAAAATTTATCTTTGCCCAGGGCCCCAATTACTCATAATCGCGGCCTACCCTTAAAACTATTAGAATTTCCTGTCTTCTAAAAGGAAGAGGGAGGGTTACTTTTGGTACTTTACAGCATTTACACTCCCTCTGTTATTTTCTCTTGTGAGATGATGTAATTTTTGTGTTCCAATTCCTTATTTTTTGGAAAAGTTTTGTGTAAAATTAAATACTTTATACGGATATATGATGTAGGGTTTGATTTACTAGTAAATATTTAAAATGTGACTAAAGAATGGGGAATATTATTGTAAAATGTATTTGAAAAGTTTTTAAAATTGAAACGTAAAATTACATTACTGTATTTTTAAAGAATAAACTGAGATGTTAATTTAAAATACTTAATTATAAAAAGAACAATTTTAATGGCTCATAGACCACTAAATAATGTTGATTAAAAATATGTGGCTATTGAGTTTATATTGATATTTTAAGTATATATTACAGTTGGCAAAAAAAGTATTTGTACACTCAAAATTTTTTTTATTTTTAACTAAATAAAAACAGATATTTTGTCAAATAGTTTTAATACAGTCTGTTTACCATGTGTTTTAAATTACGAAACAGAAAATTTCGATAAAGATGTAAAATAATTTTCTAATTGGAAAAGTTTAAAAATTTCTTGCAAAAAAAGTATTTGTACATTTCTCCTTCCTGATATTTATTGTGTTTTTATAGTGTTTATGGTTCAAAGGACTTTTACAGAAGCTGTTAATAATTTTTAGCTTCATATTATATTTGTCTGACATTTAATCTAATTTGCTCTTGAAGTAATTGAGTATAGAACCTAAAACTAGAGGCACCTCTAGATATATGAAACCCTATGATTGAGCATAATAAAAATTTAAATTCGCAACAAGAATTTGTAAAAGCTATTAAATTACCATTTACAACTATTGGATGTATAGTGAGAAACTATGAATAAATTAAAAGCATCGAAATTCAATGAAAACCAGGACTTCTCAGCAAACTAACAATGAGGGGAAAAGGGAGTGTTGTTAAAAAAAGCTTTAAAAAATCCTATTCGTTCGGTTCAAAAATTTGCTGTAGACCTTGCAACATCTCGCATCAAAGTAGTAATACCTCAAACAATAAAAAATATTCTTCTCAATGCGGATTTAAAAGGAAGAACCTCAAGGAAAAATCCATTCATCAACGAAACAAATAGGCGAAAACGCATAGTATTCGCTTTCGAATACAGAAGTAAATCATTGGATTTTTGGAAAACAGTAATTTTTTCTGATGAAGGAAAATTCGGAATTTTCTTACCACTAAGAATTCGAAAAAATTGGCGTAAAAATAAAACTGTTCTAGATCCAAAACGTATACTTCAAACTATCAAGCATGGGGGGGAGGGGGAAGAATATTATGGTTTTGGGGTGTATAGTTTCTAATGGAGCAGGACATTTAAAAGTTATTGACAATCGAAGGACAGGTTTAACATACATTGATGTGTCGCGGCATAATTTGTTTAAACCGTGCCAAGAAATTATGCGTAGAGGAAGCTTTTCACTTTCTGCAGGATAACGACCAAAGCATACTGCTGTGATCACCAGCACATGGTTACGACAAAACTCGAAGACGACTGGTAACTCCTAAAATCTCTAACTTGAATCCAATAGAAAATTTGCAGATACTATTCGATGCAAAAATCCGAAAAAAATATGTATCAGGGAAAAACAGTGTTAAAGAAACTCTTATTGAGTAATGGAATAACATAATCCAGACCGCTACAAAAAAGTTGGTGGAATCAATGTCACACCATCTAGAAGTAGTCATAAACGCTAAAGGAATTCACAAAAAATATTAATTTGTATCATTTTACTAAATTTTCCGTAATTATATTACATTAATATAGTGTACAAATACTTTTTTGCATTATATTTTTGTATATTTGTTTATTATAATGTAAAAAATCGATTCGTTTAATTTTGTTTTTGCTTCTATAATATTATAATGCATTTAATTAATGTATTACAGTATTTTTTGCTTAAATCTTTTGTTTAATTTCATTATAATTTAAAAAAATGAAGTGTACAAATACTTTTTTTGCCAACTGTATGTATTTGCTTCAAATACGGATTTAATTAACATTACGGGTTTTTATATTTTTATTACATTTTTTTAAATGTATCTACTGTATTTAGCTCTTTATTTACCGAATTATGATTTCATGAAAATTTTATATTCTAAAGCATTTTACTTAAATTGTTTAAACTAAATTAAAAGATTTGCCCAATCATTTATTTTTTGAAGGATTTTAAGAGTGAAGGATTTAAAATTATTAAATTTGAATTTACAGTGATTTTGTGCAATATTTATAACCCCACTCAAATCTTTTATTTTAATGTTTTCTTAATATTTTGTAGAATTATAAAATGGACAAATAAGATGTTCTTGCAATATAAATATAGAATTATTTCCGAATTGAAAAATCCCCAAGCCCCTCCCTCAGCGCTAAGAATGCTGAAAAAATAGAGGCAAAAGAAATCATCCCTTTTTAAAAATATTTTGTGAAACCAATAATGCCTTTGGAACTAAAGTAATGTATTTGTAACTAATTCTAAACAGTATTATAACTAATCGACGTATTAAAAGAATTTCATAATAATTAATTTTAATGGTACTTATGAGTACCGTCGGTAGATAAAGGGTTAAGGCACATTGTTCTGACTAGAAACGTAAATGTTATCCTTGTAGTGTCCATGTAAGCATATATGCTACCACAACTTTTCCCAATTTAAGAGCCCATACTAGTCGTTCAAATAGACCCCGGATGATAATGTTAATTCTACGAGGGCGTTATTTTCAAATATCTTGCTCAAATTTTAATGTTTTTCCATAGGATAGCTGAGGACTATCTACAACTGGGCTAGCTGTTAACCTTTTCGATTTTGGTTATATATATATATTTTTTATTATGGAAGTTTCAATTTCAGAACCAGTTCTAACCGGTTTCGAAATTGAAACAATCACAAAATAAAAATAATATAACCAAAATCGAAAAGGTAAACAGCTAGCCCAGTTGTAGATAGCTATTCTATCCCCCTCTCTCCCCCCCCCCCAAAAAAAAAATCATGCGAAAATATTAAAATTCGAGCAAGATGTTTGAAAATAACATCCTCGTAGAATTAACATTATAGTCAGTGTTTTTTTTACTCGAGTGGCAACCTAATGGATATTTTTTTTCGATGATCTAGATTTACACCAGAGATTTAAAATAGCAATATTCGATTTAATAACATTCAATATTTAAATAAAGCAAAATTCATTACTCTTGAAAATTTCCGGTGTAAATTCATATTCTCTGAATTACGAATTTTCTAGATTGTATTCTACTGTAACGATTAAAAGGTTAATGGATCGAAAACAGCAAAACGCGTTCACTCTAGGAAAAAGGATTTAATTTTATTCAGTGACACCTACCTCTCCCCCCGCCCCCCCCCAAAAAAATAAAATAAAATAAAAATAAAAAAATAACCTCTTCAATACAAGAGGTACCCAAATGGATACATAAGTTTTTTTTTTTTTTTTTTTTTTTCAGAACTGAATTGTTTTGAATCCTTTACATTCTTACTTTGCCCCTGTGTATGTGGTGAATGTTTTCTTCTTTAAGGCTGTTCTTAACTGTTCTGCTCAATCAGAAACGCTTTGACACATAAAAAACGCTTTGACACATAAAAAAATTCATTTTTTAACTGAAAGTTAAAATGGACGGTCTGGTTATGTAAGCACTTTCGAATAGAACTCAGTTTTCCGTTTTATGATAATTAGCTTACTTAGCTAGTTATAAGCTATTTTGACCACGTGATTATGCGATTTTCTACCTTTCGTTGACTGGTTTTTCTGCTTTCGTCAGAAAATGCGGCTCAAAATATCATTTTTCACGGCTTGTTCTGAAATATATCCATTGCGTTTGCACAAAAACAGAAAAATGAATGCGATTAGATATTTTCTGAATAACGCCTGCTAGTTTCATGAATTTCCGAACAAAAATCAATTAAAACTTAGGTCACAAAGTTGCCCTTTTTGATTTAAGAATACCCTTAAGGTCCGGGACACATCTTTTTTATTTATTGAGTTAAAATTTTTAAATTTTTTGCGAAGGTTAACCATATTATTAGTAAACAAAATATCATAAGTTTAACAAAGTTAAATATTCAAGAGGCACGAATATTTATGGGTGATTCTACGATAAGAGGTTTCAAGTACATGGAGAATACTGCCAAAAAGAAAAGTTTGAGTTTGATCAAAAACCTTTAAATTATGATTTTTGTCTCGTTTATTTACCTTTTCATATACGGGCAAGTCACTTTATACATATTTTATAACTTTTTCTGGTCCGTGACTCTCTCCTCTGGCAATCATCTTGACAGGGGAAATACGGCAGGGGTGAGACATTTTCATGATAAATTCAAAATTTTTAAATGACTGAATTAATTTTTGGGTTAATTGTATATTTCACTTTAATTATTACTGTATTGTTTAATTAGGGCAGTAAATGCAATTGAATTAAATGAATGTAAGTTTTATGATTTACCAGGGGATCATATATGATCACCTTGCGAAACAACTACACCGCACGGGCGCATCGCAACAATTAAAAATGGCGACGCTTAAATAGCTTGCACGTTTAGTATTGCTAACTTCAAACCGATAGATGTCCTTAAACGCTACTTCCAATATAACCATCCTTGAATGTATATTTGTTTCAGTGGAACTAAATTTAACAGGGTAGATACACACACACACCAAAAAAAAAGGGGGGGGGGGACAAAAGTTAATTTTAAAAATTATTTGAAATTAACAATTTTTTTTTTTTTTTATAATACGTAAGTATAATTACTTAAATTCTAATTAAACATACTTTAGTTAAGCATCTGATGGAAAAAATATACGTATTGCTTGAAAGTTAAATTGAAACCGGCAAGGGGACATGCCAGGGGAGACTTTTTTAGACTTGGTAAGAAATTTCAGAAAAATGTGTTTTAATTAGGCATTCAATCGTGATATTATTTACTAAAGTATATTAAGATGATGCGATTCATTGCAAAAAATAGCAACATATAGAATAAAAAAACTGTTTTAAACGGATTGCCGAACAGATTACATCTTATCGTAGAATCACCCTTATACAGGGCCGAAACTAACCCCTTTTTTCCTAGACAAACATGGATTTTGCCTCTCCCACCTCAGCAAAGTATATTTACAAAAAGAATTTTGCTAGTTTGCTAAAAGCTGACTTAGTTTAAAATGCATAGCACTGAACTACATAATGTACGTTGTCATATATAGATTCATTAAAAAAATTTTAATGGGATAGACAAAGGATTTTTATGCGATATCATGCTTTGGCTTAACCTTGACGGGATGATTTTAACAATACTGTGTTTAACATGCACTTGAGAAAAATCTACACAAATCTTCTTTCGGTGCCCTTTCATTCTAGCCCACGGGGGCACATGTCTCTCAAGCCGCGTTAGTCTCGGCTCTAGATTTATAATTAATGATAGTGTTAAGAGGACTCGGTAAACATAATTCGGCAAAAAATAGCGAAAATACTTATTTCTAATTTCTTGTTTAAGTTATACTTTATTATTCCTAGTAGATGAAGTTTCTGACAACTTTCGTAAAGATCCGAGTGTTATGCAGTTTAAAACGATTTTATTTCATCGCAGTCTCTTTAAACCGCGAGAACTCGCGCATGAGATTTTCTTTCTCCATCGTACCCTTTTTAAGACTATTTTTCATTTTAATAAAATTTCAAAATGTGATTTCGATTACTTTACTTTACCTCCTCTTTGAATAAAAATACTAAGCCAAACAAAAAATTTGATACTAAGTGACTGTAAAGTAAAAGAAAAGAATTGGGCACCGTGAAAGAAATTCTCATAGCGAGTTCTCCCGGATTAAATGCTACAATCCACATCACTTAAAAGTGATTTTTCTTAGTTTGTGTCTTTTCGACGAATAGGCATGTTCATAGGCATTTTATTTATTTATTTTTGGAGGGGGGAGGGTTGCTCGTTTTCGTCTGATAAAACTATAAGTATCAGATTTACAAGAGTTTTTTGCGTTTACACATTAAAATGTGAACTTAATATGTGAAAGTAGCTTATACTGGAATTTTACACGTATTTGCACATTTCTCTCAAATCAATTAACTCATTTACTCAATTAACTAATCAAATAAATTAGACACTTAAAATTATATAGCACACTTCTAGTAATAGTTTTTTTTAAAGAATTAGCTCAAAATATTCAACACACCGAGAAAAAAAAGTATACCGCCTTTACCTAGAATGAATAGCTAGTCACTTTCTGAATACCTAAACTAGAATTATAAATGACCAAAATATGCAAATAGGTTGAACTACAAGGCTGAATAGCCGAAATGACCTAACATTTCTAGTCTCTTGTTTTCAAGGTGACAAAACGATATTGACTCGTCTCAGTAACGAGAAATTATAGCTTGATTTCGGAAACAGTTTCAAAACCTAGAATTATAGTTACTAAATCAAACCTCTTGTGTTCGCAACTATTTGCTGATATTTTTAAATAAGTATTACAATTAGAATAAGGAAAAGCTCTCTTGAATTCCTGTAGTAGATTGTAGAACTCTCATGTAATGGCAACTAGAATTTATAAGGATGACATGGAACTATTTTTTCTAGAGCCACAATTTTGATTCTAGATTCCAGAACTGTATTTTTTTCTCAGTGATGATACGAAAGGATACGTTTTTAAATTAACTTAAATTTTTCGGATTTTGCATGGAAAATTGAACAATTTTTTGATTGAATCATTTTTCTCCATTGAGTCCTTTGTGCTAAAAATGTACCTTAAAGTGCTTACATTTTAAAAGTCCAAATGAGTACAATATCCCACTTAAATAATATTTAGTATGGTTTTTTTTTTTTCAAAAATTTTTTTTTATAAACTTTTAACAGAAACTTCGGGAAAAGGAATATTTTAAAGCAGGAAAGTATGACCCCAATAAATCTGGGTGCTACGACTAACTTTTCTCTTAAAAATAACCTTATACAAAGAATACATTTTGCATTAATATGTAAAGAATGAAATCTCAAACATCTCTGATTTGAAGAAACATCTTTTAATTGCACACACTGTATTTTATATTCTTGACGAAATTTACGAATTAAGAAGAGACAGTGTGTAATTTAAAATCATTATTAATAGCTAAATGTAGTTTGTTAGAGCAAGCCCAGGTATTATGAAATTCTATATTTTGCTTTGTGTGAGGTATAAGCTCCACGTGTAGAGTAGGTATGAGAGAAACTAAACATTAAAAGCAGTAGCTAAAATGGATAACACCCGGGGTGGCTGTAAATGGTGTCATCCCCGCCGCCCCACCCGTTATATTTTTTCAATCACAATTCTATGTTATTACAACAAATGGCCATACCATTCCTTATTTATTTTTTGTTTTCCTGCCCCCCCCCCAAAAAAAAGGAGCAACTCATCCATAATCCGCATAATACATTCGTGGATTGATGCCTCAATAGCCAGTCACGCGCTGGTGCGGGAAAATCTTTCATTGGTTCTTTGTTATAAAAAGTAAATCGGCTTCTGGGAAAAACCCACTTCTACAGTGCGGCATTAACTGTCATCATATCTTCATGTAAGCGGAAGCGAACATAAGTGAATTAATAATATAAGTAACTACATAGGTCTATATGTAAAATAGAAATCTTTCTTTTAAACTTTGCCTTCACTACCAATTCGTTGGATGGGTTGGTTTTTGTTGTATGGTGCATTTCTTATTTAGAAAAATCATTCTTAAAGCAAAGAAAATTAACGTTGCCTCGTGCGATAGAAATTTAATTTTATTTCAGAATTCTATATAGTATATATATTTATAGTATTCTATATAGTATATATATATAGTATATATTTTTTCAAAAAGAGATTGGGTATCAACCCTTACACACTCGGGGCAGACCTCCCCTTCCGCCCCTCGCTTGTTACGCCACTGATTAAAAGTCAGCCCGTGTTAATTTGTTCTATAGCCCCTAAATTGGTGATAGCGATCTCGTAGATCGTTTTACAATTTTTATAGTTTAAACGTGTAACTTCCGTTTTACTACATGCTACAAACACTACTGAAATTTTGTTCGCTTTGAGACTACAGTAATATCTCCAGATACTTTTGAGGTGAATTTTAACCTTCAACTGATGTTTTTCACCTCACAGACCGCTGCATTTTTTTTTTATTTAACCTATAATTTTTTTTTTTTTTTTTTTACAGTTTAACTACAAACACTACCGAAATTTTGCATGATTTGGACATTTAGTACTATCACCAAAGACTTTTGAATCGACGAATTTTAATTAAAACATCCCTGTACAAAAAACTTAGTACGAAAACACCATCCTATCAATTAATCGCTTCTTTTCCCCCGTCCCTCTCGCCATGTTTGGTGGAGCGGTCTCACAGACGTTTTGACAATTTCTATCACATCAGTTAAAGCTTGACTCTTAAGCGGTAACCATGGGTCACTAGTGCCTCGGTCAAATTTTCTTTCCTTGCTAGCTTAGAGGAGAGAGTGGGGAGCGAGACTAAACTCTCCTGAAAAAAAATAGTACACTATTAGGCTATTAGCTCCCGAAACGCCGATGTTTTAGTGCGTTCACAGCCGACGTAAGAGCCAGTCAAAATTTCGAAAAGGCACGAGTGACCCAGGGTTACCATTTACGTTGACGAAAAGTGTGAGGTAAGAAAAAATTTGTTTGGTTAGGAATTGATGTTTTTTTTCATAAAAAATAGATACATTACAATCACTTGGGTTTCCGAACCTTTATTTGCTGCAGCAAGTGTCAGACCTGTGTGTGAGGAACACAGACATCAAATCTGTTTTGATTGTTTATAAATATCAGTGTTGCTGTAATTTTTCATTATTTTTTTTGTTTAATTAAGTAAAGTTTGATAATTAACAAAATTTTCATAAATAAAATTGATTAAAAACTAATAAAATTTCTATTTCATTGTAAATTATACCTATTTATAAGTTAAAAAAACGTCATTTTTATGCTCAAAACTTAAGCATTTTTTAAATTTATACCGGTTATTTTTATTTTTTTGTGAAAGTACAATTCTTGATCTTTAATTTCTCGTTTGAAACAGCAAAAAATGTCAATTCCATCTAAAGTTATGATTTTTTAAAGAAAATGTGCATTTTTCACATTTTTATTTGTTTATTTAAACATATTGTTTAAAGAAGTTAATAAATCAGCAATATTGTGACTGATTCTTGTTCAAGGGTAGTTGATGTAATATCATGAATTTTTTTAGAATTTTTAAAGCACTTTAAACCACTTTTTACAGCGCTAAGCACGAGTGACCCATGATTACCCTTTAAAGGTGCCGAAAAACACGTTACCGTTTAAGGGTTAATTATAATGACCCTGTACAAAAAGTATTAAGAGCCCACACTGACGGAAAAAAGACCCGGATAATATTAAGTCTATGGGGACGCTCTTTTGAAATCTCTCAAATTTTAATATTTTTAAACTATTTTTTCTTTTGCATAGGATAGGTGAGGACGATCTACAACCAGGCTAGTTCTTACTTTTTCGATTTTGGTTATATATTTTTTTTATAATAGTTTCAATTTCAGAACTGGTTCTAACCGGTTTCTAAAGTTTTTTTTTAATTATTTTTTTTAAATTTGAAAACAAAATTGAAGAAAGTAAAAACTAGCCCGGTTGTTGATCGTCCTCAACTATCCTATGGAAAAAAATCGTTTAAAAGTATTCAAATTTGAGCGAGATATTTGAAAAGAGCGCCTTCATAGACTTAACATTATCATCCGGGTCTTTTTAAGTCACTAGTATTTGGGCTCTTAAGTTATACGATCATTGCTGCTTTCATTCATCTTTCAACATAGCTGTCTGGCAGTCAACTCCATAGTAGCTATAATTTCTGTCACAGTGGTTAAAGGTTAACTACTGTCGTGAAATTGGCTTGCTCGACTAATATTTTGTATTTTCGTTTCCGTCTAGTACTGGACATTAGTAACAAAGTGTTTTATTAATCTTTTTTTGTATAAAGATGCTATTTTCACATTACTGAGATTGCGAGTTGAATAAATTCTCAAGTATATACTGCTTGTATTCTATGCTTTATTTTTTCTGAATCTTACCGATTGATCAAAACTAAAAGACACACGATTACTGAATGATACCTCAATATTAGTTAACAATAAAAAATTTCCTTACCTAAACTGCAATTTTAATTACTTACAAATTTTATAAATTTGTCGGACATTAAGGGAATCTTATCTTTTTATAAAGCATCCAAAAATTCATGTTTTTTTTTATTCTCTAATTAAATATGGTCCTTTTAAGAATATTTTAAAATCAAACAACATTAAAAAAAACGTAGTGGAAGAGAAGTTGTATTTTAGGCACTTAGAGCTAATTCTATGTAATCAAAGAAATGGTTTAATCTTTAAATCTGGAGTCAATATCTCAAAGCAACATTTTTTTTATCATTGCGTGTAAAATTTTTGTAAAATGGTTGTACTGAATTTTACAAAATTTTCGCTGAATGTATTACACGTATAGATAAAAAGTGGACTCCCCCCCCCCCCCCCCAAAAAAAAGTTTAAAATTCGCAACTATTTAAAAAAAATCTCTATTTCCAGTTTTTTAAATGTTTTTTTAGTCATTAAATGAGAAAATTCATGCGCGCAATACACGCAAGAATAATTTTCATAAAAATCGTATTTTTAAAAATTAAAATTTATACTTTAGAACTTTGATTAAAATCTTTCTTAATATGTGAGAACGTCCATTCGTTATTTTGACAATTAGACCATTTTCATAAATATTACCAATTATTTTATAACAAAGTATAAAAAAAAATGGATCTAACCAGTTAAATACCATTGTATTCCACTAACGTAATATGTCTAATTCGTTACAAAAAATACTTTACTTTTCTATATATTCATTCAAATTTTTGTTACTCTTAGGACACTCTGGCAGGGCCGTAGCTAAGGGGGCACAATGGGCGGCTCAGCCCCCTTAAAATATTTTGAGCCCTTCCCTGGAAAAGATTCCAAGATCACTCAATGAATTTCTGTTCCGAAAATTCAAATGAGATTCTGTTCAAAAATTTTAATTTAGTTTCGAGACTCTTTCACAGTTTTGCAGAATTACTAAATTGTATCTAAAATATGTGTTTCAACACTCCCTCATCCTGTTTGTACACGGGAAGCTAACAGGATGTTTAATTTTGCACCAGTTTTATGCTCAAAATTTTCATAATATTCTTTTCTTAGCACAAAATGAAGTTATTACAAAAGTTTAATAGGAAACATAGTACCTACGATGTGAATATGCACTTATTTATCTTTTTGCGCCGGAGAGAGAGAAAAAAAAATGCGCCCCCCCCCCTATTGTTCACTTCTAGCTACGGCTCTGCACTCTGGTCAACAGAGTAACAATTATCTCTCCATTTAGGTGCGTTCGTAATTATGTAAATACGTAGCACTTATTGCTGTAGCTCAGTTCGTCCGTCTGTCTGTCCGCCCGCATATAACAACGCAAAAACTATCCAACCGAATCGTTTGAAATTTAAAATATATAATTATTACATAATTTTGTCGAGTCATTTCAAATTTTATGAAAATCGGATGAATAGATCAGTTACAGGGACAATCAAAATATTCCGTTACATTACAATCAATGGGAAAAAAAAGTTTCAAATGCATTTTAATCGTTTGAATATTAAAACGCTTAATTATTACATAATTTTGTCGAGTCATTTGAAATGTTATGAAAATCGGATGCATAGATCCATTACAGGGACAATCAAAAGTGTTCCGTTACATTACAATCAATGGGAAAAAATGTTTCAAATGCATTTTAATGGTGTTACACTCATTTGAACATAATATAATTGTTATGAATCTATGATATATGTACTAAAATCTACATTCTGTACAATCTGGGATGCAAAGAATATTTATCATTAAATTACAGGGCCACACAAATGTATTCCACTAAATAATATTATACGGGGAAACATTGTTTGGGGCATGTTTTAATTATATTAACCTACTTCACATTTTATGAATAAGATATACGTTAATGAAGTATAATAAAAATTACTCCCTACATATTTACAGGAACACAAAGATTTCGACCACTATACTGTATCCAAAGTACGCTACTATATCAGCAAGATCTGAATATTTTAAAACTTACAGTACGAACGCACCTCATTTGCTACGCTTCACGTGCAATTTCCAACTTGTTTTTTTTTTAATTATAGTTTATTAAGTCTAAATTTTTCAGTTTAATTTTAAATTCCTTTTTTTCTTTTTTATCAAAGTCAGAATTTAAATTAGTCAAAATTTTGCACCATGATGTAAAATGTAACGAAAATCGGAATTTGGTTGAAAATGCTTTATTTGTAGAGGGGGAAAATTACAATGAAGAGCACATGAAGTTTGGCAAGTGGAAAATGTTTAAACTTATGATCAAATCTGGACAGATGTTGCCAGTTGACTGGAAGTATCAGAGAGGTATTTTTTTTTAATTCATAATTTGAGATATAAAGTGTTAAGTATAAACAATTCAGTCTTTTTTCACCTGAATTAAAATTTAGGAAGTCATCCTAATTTAAGTTTTATTCCTTTTTAAATTTTAAAACTGCGAAAATTGCAAAAGTGATTTAACCCTTCACTGTTGTTAGCTCTCTGATACCGCTGAGTTTTTCAAGTTTCACATTTTATCTTGTAACTTTTAGTTTAACTAGTGATAGTGGTCAAATTTTATTTCGATTGGAAGCATTAGGGACCTTCTTTGAATAGCTGAATTTTATTTATACAGTTGACAAAAGTATTAGAACAATGTGAAAATTGTAGTTTTCTAGGTAATAAAATGAAATAAATGGTGAAATTAATTTATATATAATATTTTTTACACTGTATTCAATAAGCAATCAAAAATTATTTAAACAGAATATGTTATTTTTATAAATTAAAAAAACGAGATTAGCACCGCAAAAAAAGTATTAGAACAAATTAAAAACCAACATGCAAATTGTAATTCAACCTTGTTAAATTTTCAAAGTTATTTTCAAGTGTCAAGGTCATGCAAAGGGTACTTAGTTCATTTGTTGATAATCAATTCAAAAGAATTTACGTGCAAGTTTTTCGTCGTGGGACCCAAAACAAAAGAGATTCCACTTGCAAAAAGAGAGCAAATTGTTTTTCTGCATCATAGTGGAAAAACGTTGCAGGAAATTCCAAGTATGTTAAATGTGTCATCATGTGCAATTCATAATATTCTTAAAAAGAAAAAATGAGACTGGTATTGTGGATAACAAAGAAAGATCAGGGAGACCAAGCGAGCTGACTGTGAGAGAAAGGCGACAAGTGATTAAAGATGCTAAAAAAAATCCAACTGGAAGTGCAAGGATGTTGGCCGCAAATATTGAATCAATATCAGGAAAGATTGTATCTTCACAGACTGTGAGAAATGTTTTGCATAGGGCTGGTATAAAAGGAAGAAGGCCAAGAAAGAAACCGTTTATTCCAGGAAACAATAGAAAAAAAAGTCTACAATTAGCCAAAATTAAAAAAGCAAAACATTACATTTCAGGAAAAGTGTAATTTTCTCTGACGAAAGCAAGTTCAAAATTTTCAAAACAAAACACGTACTCACTGTTTGGAGAAAAGAAGGTGCTGCTTTAGAATCTCAAAATTTACTGAAGATGGAAAAGCATGGAAGGGGGAATGTCATGATCTGGGGGTGCATGGCTTAAAATGGAGTTGGAAATATCCAGTTTATTGATGGGGAAATGATAGCTTTATCATACATTGATGTGTTACGGCATGATTTGAAGGACAGTGCAAGAAAATTAGGGTTGGAGAAGACATTTTTCTTTCAACAATATCAAGATCCCAAACTTACTGCCAATAAAACCAAAGAGTGACTTTTATATTATATTCCCCGAAGATTAGAAACTCCACCACAATCACCAGACTTGACTCCTATTGAGCATCTGTGGCATCTACTTGATCAAAAAATAAAAAAATCTCAATAACAAGCAAATCAAGCTTGAAACAAGCATTGCAAAACGCATGGAACACCATGTCCTCAAAAATCATTAATGATTTAGTAGAATCTATGCCGAGACAATTAGAAGCAATAATTGCAGCAAAAGGACTGCATAACAAGTATTAACTTCATATTTTAGTCTTCAACTATCTGATTTTTTCTATGTTTCAACATTGCAATCTGATGTTCTAATACTTATTTTGCAATGCAAATTTTATTTTTACTTTTTTTTTAAGTTTTGTTAATTTTTAATCTGTGTTTGTTACAAAAATGGGATATTTTTGTAAAAACTTTGCTTAATATATATCTTTTATAGCAATTAAATAGTTTTATTACTTAAAAATCTACAAAATTCACACTGTTCTAATACTTTTTTTGTCTACTGTAATAGTCTTGTACATAAAGTTTAGTACATAAACAGTATTCTGACATCTAATGTAACATTTTATTCATGTTTAGATTAAGCGGTCTGACAGACTTCTCACAGAAGTTATTCCACAATTTTTGTCCCAGCAGTTAATGGTTAAAACGTTTCTTGTGATAGTACTAGAGTTCCACGCGAAACAAATTTTCAGTACTTAAGGTATCAGAATATCTTTTTAAAATGCAATTTTCTATCAAAATGTCGATTTTTCATTTTTGCAATAATATTAAAATTGAATCATTTATCTATCAAAATCTGCTTAAATTTTGTCTGTATTTAAAATAGTATCAGAGTTAACGCCGTTTAAACCTACAACTATTATAGATTTTGATCTGCGTTTAAAAGTTGTTAGCTTTCTCTAAAAATGAAAATTTTCAGATTTTTACTATACGCAAAACATCCTGAAACGAAATTATGCATAAAAGCCACGAAATTTACTGTTTTTTTGTAAATGTCTTTTAAGGTAATAGACTACACTCATGATAATACATTAGTTTTACACTGGTATAAATGACAAACTTCAGACAAATTTTGCGAATTTTTCATTATATTAGTACTTTACTGCCACATCTCGGAGATGAGATTAAAATGTGTGTGGCCCAAGTCCTAGGAAGTTATTCTGTTTATTTATGCAATACATTGTTTTATTTATGAGTTACCACGTTTTGCAGAAATGCCAATTTTTGACTTAATTCCGACTATTTTTTTTTAAAGTTATTTCTATTTAATTGCTAAAATTTTCACTTTTTCCCCCAAATTTTTAAAGTGTCTTTGTGGAAAGAAATGGGATAACAAAAGAAAAAAAAATCGTTTCCGAATGTGCGGATATCTTAAACTGGAAGCTTCAAATCGAACTATGAAAGATGCAGCGGTCTGTGAGAGTTTGTCTATTTCTGAAATAATATTGGATTGGGACAAACTAATTAAGTGAAAGAATGAAATGCATTATAAGGAAGCAAATAAGGTAGGTTCGGGGCAGGGCGTCGAATGTCATTCTGAAACTTTGACCTGAATATACAGAGGCGAATTTAGTGTATTTGAGTGGGGGGGGGGGGGATGGTATGTTTAGATAAATTTTTAGAGTGCAAATTCCATTTAAATATGCATTTCATTTACAAAGATATTTTGAATATTTGACCTGAAAATATAGTGACGGAATAAATAGTATTTGACAAACGAATATTTAATTGCTAAATTTTAAAGTGCAGTCCCTTTTCAAATATATGCATTACATTTATAAATCACATTTATCACAAATGAGCGAATATTAAACTATGTTTAAAATACAAAATATATATTTCTTTTATTTGGAATAATGAATTTAAAAATAAAGCTTAAATTTAATTTAAAATATTTTGCTTCCAACATATTTCATTTCTGTCAAAGATACTGCAGTCGAATTGGTTTAATTTTATAAAGAACTTAACGATTACTTTACTTTCGTATTGTTTTGAAATTTGTATTTTCTCCCCCTCCCCCCCTCGATTTCTTGATCCAACTGCAATTGCATATTCAAAATTAATTGAAATCTACTGACTAAATTAATATTAAACATTCATGGAAACTTTAGTAATTGGTAGTTTTATTTGTACACTATACATGAAGTTTTGTATTTAAAATCATTGTTATTCAAATTAATAATTGTAATCAATTTATCGAATTATATATGATGCGTTTTCTAGTGCCAAGAATGTATCAATGTATTACCAGTTTTCTATATGGATTATATGCTATAGGTCAGTAATTCTCAATTTTTTATTGACTATGCCCAGCTGAAGCACTTAAAATCACGATGATCACCCCTCCCCCTCCAACTTCTCTTCTCTCAAATTCTGTACAGGTTATTTGAAAAGTGAGCTTTATTTAACTGAAGGAAACCTAACTATTTCACATTTTTTATGTGCCACATAGGTGAATTTTTGTGTCTCAAATGAGATTTTAATCATTAACTGATGTGACAGAAATTGGCTGTGAGACCGCTCCATCGAAAGATGGAGCAGGCTATCAGTCTGAGCATTTGATAGAAATATCAGATTTGCTTAATATTTTGGTTATAGGTTCATTCTGATAATGTGCTTACCTGGTGAATTTTGGCGGTTCATTGGTTAAGTATCAAGAGGTTGAACGGGGTTAATTCTCTCTCCCTTAATTTAGATACAGTTTTCACGAAGAATTATACTTAAATTACTTCAAAATTGGTATATCGGTTTATTCTGATAAGTCGCTTCTTTGATTATTTGGAAGTTCAATAGTTAGGAGGCTACTTCATTCAAATGAAAACGACAGTTTGCTAATGCTAATCCTTCGGAAGAAATTTACAAAGATATCTCGGTTACATTTGAGTAATTTTAAATGACTTTTTTCATTGGATAGCTGAGATCTACCTGTATGCAGCCGTTTTTTAGCACTTTCCAACAAAGTTGAAAAGTGCTTACGCATACTGTTTGTCTGGCCGGATGGCAGTCTGTCCGCGCTCTACCTCCCGTAAACATGCTCGGATTTCTATGAAATTTTTATACGTTATTGATGTTTTCCCTAGCACGAAGCCTATTGAAAATGAAGTTTCTACCATGATTAATTTATTTACAGGGATAGTCAAAAGTTTTTCATTACTGCCTATGGGGAAAAATCGTTTAAATGAATTTTAAATCTGTTACACCTTGTCAAACGTACTCAAATTTGCAAAGTGCACTAAAATGTGCATTCTATAATGTATGCAGTGAAAATATAGCTATTATTTACTTAGCCGCACAAAAGAACTTCACTGAATAAGGGTAAAGGGGGGGAGAATTGTGTGCGACATATTTTAAATATATTAAACTGTTTCACGTATAATAAAATTGATGTGTCACTGAAGCTTAATATAAATTATACGATACTGTCTTGCATAATATAAAATACTTAGCATTTACAGGGCCACAAAGTATTCAAATAGTAACAAAAGATTTCAAATAGTATATTCTTTCCGTAGTACTGTATATGTATCCGATGATGGCTGATGGATGGATGAAATGCATTTTAATTATGATATGCGAGTTTAAGTTTCAATAAATGTATGCACATCATATGGTGTATATAAATGTTAGTCTATATACAGGGCTACCCAAAAGAGCTCTCCAACTTTACTCAATATGAGCATAAATTACTTAAACGTGGTTTTTAAATAAGTTATGCATTTTTACGCTGGACTGCATTCGATTTACCTATAAATGTTTGCAGAATATAGATAAAATGAACACAGGGTCACGCAAAGAATTGGG
Source organism: Maratus speculifer (assembly GCA_964019185.1). Classification (NCBI taxonomy): domain Eukaryota; kingdom Metazoa; phylum Arthropoda; class Arachnida; order Araneae; family Salticidae; genus Maratus; species Maratus speculifer. Next base: position 14,709,288 of record CAXHSM010001376.1, on the reverse strand, counting down.
TACATGGACGCCTATGAATGATAACTTATGCGATTTGCTGTTTTAAGTGTTTTACTTTACAATAAATTTTAGCTTAATACTGACGCATAATAAAGGTACAAGGTAAATTACAGGGATGAACAAAAGTATTCAAGTATGTTTCCATCTGTTAGTATAAATTGCTGAAAAAAAAATTCCAGTTACTAGGCATTTTCTTACTAAATTAAGTTTTCCTATTATATCAACTGACAGATCAAATACAGGGCTGTTCAAAAGTACTGGAATACATATTTGGCTATATACCTTTATTTCCTGTTAAAGATTTCAGGAAGTGGTTAGAAAGTGCTTCATAATCTATGCTTAACGCATGATTTTTCCAACTTGTTACTTTTTTAATTTTGTTTAGATATTTTGGGGGGCACGTTTTCATTTTCAAAACAGATTTGAAAAGCGAAAGCATCCTCATTAAAAAAAACTGCAACCAAAATCAAACAAGTTGGAAATTGCACGTAAAGCGTAGCAAATGAGGTGCGTTCATTGATAACGAAGTTTTAAAATATTCAGATCTTGCTGATATAGTAGAGCGTACTTTGGATACAGTATAGTGGTCGAAATCTTTGTGTTCCTGTAAATATGCAGGGAGTAATTTTTATTATACTTCATTAACGTATATCTTATTCATAAAATGTGAAGTAGTTTAATATAATTAAAACACCCCCCAAACAATGTTTCCCCGTATAACATTATTTAGTGGAATACATTTGTGTGGCCCTGTAATTTAATAATAAATATTCTTTGCATCACAGATCGTACAAAATGTATTTTTAGTACATATTTCATAGATTCATGTCAATTCTGTTACATTCAAATGAGTGTAACACCATTAAAATGCATTTGAAACTTTTTTTCCAATTGACCGTATGTGGTGGTTACTCGATAACCCCTGCCATATTTTTATTTTAATTCAATTGTACTAACTATTTTATTTCCTATCATCCCCTTTTTATTAATGTTCTCATTTTAAATATTATTTCGATTTCGGTTCTTTGGATGTCTTCTCCTGTAAATATTTCTTCCTTACGTAGCTTATCGAATGTTCTAAAACGGTAAAATCTTGTTTGAATTCATTCCTTCCGGTTTAAAAAGCTTCTAGAAATTTCTCGATCGTTCTATGGGTGGTTACTTCCGTTTAATCTGGCCCTCCCCTTGGCCTATCAAATTAAATTCCACAAATGACGTGATTTAAGCAGTTAAGTGCCTGGCCACCTTCTTTGGCTTTCCTTCTTTAAGTGTATTATCATTTTTTCCTTATTAAATTCATATTTCCCTATACATTGACTCATAGCTTGGCCTCTTTTTCCTCGCTTTCCCCATTCTAACTTTGCCAACTTGGCATATTCCGGGTTTGCGGTAACCCTTTCTCTTTCCTCTCCCCTCTCTCTGTGCCGCCAGTTCAGTTGAGTGGATGCTGCACTGCGAGATGGAAGGTACGCTTCCGAGTGGTCGTTTTGCTGCGAGAAGCAAAGTACCTCTACCGCAACGAACTAATCCTTTTGGCCATTTTTTCTACCGGCCGTTTAAATGTTCTCATAGCTTGTTGAGAATCTATTAATTTCATATATGCTTTGTCGCAGTTTAAAAGGGCACTCTTCGATGTGATTCAAATTTTTCCAGTTAATCCCATATTGTTGTTCTCAATGAAATCATGTTTCTCGGAAGGTAATGGAAATATTATTCTTCTTGCATAAAATATTATAACTTGTTTTTCGATTCATGGAAGAAGGCTCATAGGCAAAATATAATTATCTTCGCAAAAAATGGGATCCCCACAAGAAAATAAAAAATCTCTTTACGATTCAAGTTTCTTCTTTTATTGAGTTGATAAAGTTGATGTTGTTAAAAATTTATTCTTCAGATCTTTAGAAAAATGATTGATCGATATTTGTCAAAATAAATATATATATATAAAGAAAAATTGTGTGAAAAAGAATATCTACACCTGTGTATTATCCTTGAAGAATTATTATAAAATGAATAATGATCTATTTACATATATTGTGTATTCACGAGAATATATCATAAAAATATAATGTCATGACGTTACTTCACAAATAATTATAAATAAAGTTTTTATTCGTCAATTTTCTTCAATAATGTGTTCCAAGTTAATTTCTTCTTCGTCTTGAGTATTTCTTCATTCGTCAAGATTTCAGGTAATGTTTTTCTTATTTATTTTCTTCACAATTTACTTTTGACTTGATATTATCATAAAAAAAAGAATCTCTACGAAGAACTATAAAGTTAGGCTTTGTCATGTCCTTTTATTGTGGATGTTTTGCTGGCACTCATCCAATGCAATGTCTTTCTAACCACTACTATGATCACATGGAATCAACGAAAAATAAGCGTTCTCATCTCTTTTCCCAAACATAACACCGTAATGTAACGGAATCCTTTTGATTGTCCCTGTAATTGATCTATCCGTACGATTTTCATAAAATTTGAAATGACTCGACAAAATTATGTAATAATTATGTATTTTAAATTTCAAACGATTCGGTTGGGTAGTTTTTGCGTTGTTATATACGGACAGACAGACAGACGGACGGACTGAGCGAAAACAATAGTTGCTACGTATTTACATAATTACGAACGCACCTAAAAAGTAAACGGCCTGCATTCAAATCAATCTCAGCTATCAAATACTTAAAAAAAATATTGAAATGTAACCGAGATATCTTAATAAATTCCTTCCATAGCATTAGCGACGAATCTTTTCATTTGACTGAAGTGGTCTTTTAAGGATAAATGAGGGAGTAAATGCGAGGGAGTAAATGAGTAAAAATACTAATCCTCTCTCCTTAATTAGCAAAATGGCTCTTTTTTACGATTTAACTTTATATTCTGAGGGGCATTTTTTTTAGATAATATATCATTAGTATGAATAGTTTGTGGATTTGGTGACATCAGCTTAATTTTTCATTTATCGTTTTACTTCACAAATATTGAGATTAGCAGCATTCATTGCACATCAAGTAAGCCTGCAATTTACATGTTTAATTTTTTTCATACGAAAAATTTGTTATGGGATCCGCACGTACCCTATGTGTATAGAGAGGGTTAAAAATATAACACATAGCATGATATCAACTGACCAGAATCTTAGTTTCGGCAAAAGTGATGCCACAAATTCGGTAATACCGGCACTGCCTGTTTTGTGAAAGTAATTTCTTTTTTCGGAAACTTTTAATGTTATACATTGATTTGAGCTGTGTCAGCTCAAATGACACTGTTGCTATACATTTTTTTTTTCTTCATTACAATTATCATCCATGACATGAGTGTAAATTATAAAAAAAAAGTAATACACATAGGACTAAACTTTGGAATCTCTTTTCACGTCCTCATTAAAAACTGAAGACGCCGAAGATTAAACTGCAATAAAAATGTCAATTTGAAGCCGCAGATGTTTAACGAATACTTTTTGAGAAAGTTAAATTATAACAAGTCTTTTACAAAAATCATAAAAGAGAAATCGAGGTATAACCAAAAACATTTTTTTTTATTAAAGGGATATTCATATAATTAGAAAATCGTTGTCGTTCATGAATTAAATTTTGTATGAAAGTAAAGTTTTAATCATATGCACAGGGAACCAATTTGCAACACAATATAATTGTGCATATTCATGTATGTAATAATGATTTAAGGTTTTTTCTTTTAGTGTGGGGAGAGTTGTATTCGTTTTCGGACGAAAATAGGAAGATAACCAAAATTTGGTTGCAGTTTGTCTTAAATCTGTCTTCATTTGATGTAATGTTAAAATTCTTCGAAACCAATTTCATATCTGAAGTTAAAAAATGAATCTAAGTTTATATATATTTTTTTTAATACTGTAAAAGATTTGAACAAAATATTTTAAAATACAGAATGAAATAATGTAATTTTGAGTGAGTTTTGTTTTGATATCACTGTATATCTTTGCTTCTTTTACAGATTCCTGTTCCTGTTATTGCTTATGTTTTTTACCGATTTTGTACCGTTCACTTTTTGTCCTTGTACAGCTAGTAAGTTTGTTTTATTACTAAGATATTTGATTCGTTTTTATAAACTAGATTGACTTCCATGCATTGTAGGATAAGCGAAATCACAAAGTATTACAACATTACAATTATATGTATAAGGTCACACGAGATAATTCTTGGTCAACAATTTTCTGGGAGTAATTTTTGGTCATGGTATTTTTCAGTGTTTAAAAATATTCTCACTAAAATGAGAAAATTATGGAGATACTCTAAACTATCCTATTTAAAATTTTTCATTTAATTGTATGATTAATACTTATTTAGTTTGGAGGGGAAGGGGGAGGGAGATTTTTTTAAGGCTGCTTGCTTAGTTTTTGTAAAATAACATTGGTCTTAGTTATGAATCTTCTAATAATTACTCTAATTGATTCAAACAGTGAATGATTATCACATATTTTATTAACTAGCAGGGGTGACCGAGCTCAGCTCGGTCAAAATTAACTTTGTGTTCAACTCGATATAGTATTATTACTGCAAAACATGTTATTAATAATAGTATTATTTACAAAAACAATCAATAAGAAAACTATGTTTGTATGCACATGTTCATAAATTTTACTTTTTTTTTAAATTTACAACGAAAGGACATCAATCCAAATCACTTTTTTTAGCTCGACTCTGATTAGTTTAACTATGCATCTCGAAGACAATTAAGAATGTATAAGAAATTTCTTCACATTCTGAAAGACAATATTTTTTGCCAGATATAACCAAATTTGGACACATTCTTTCATTTGGCGCCAAATATGTGTTTTGGTTTCGTAACCTTAATAGTCGATTTTTCGGCCAAATTTCTTCAGTATTTTGTCAAATATCGCCAACTCATTGGCTTTTGCCATAGTCTCGTGATCCTGACCCTTATTACCTAGATGATCCACTAATCACATGTAATCAAACATGGGACTTAGCTCAGTGGTCTTCAGATAATCAAAAACAGTAGAGTATAAAATGAATCAAAATCGTTTAAGCCATTTCTTAAGTAAAATTAGCTTGACAGCATTCAGCAATGAAGCGATATGATCCACTAATATAATTTTGTTTAATATGCAACTCAGCTCAATAGTCTTCTCGTGACAAAAGACGTTCCGTTGCAAAATTTAGGTAAAATTGACTGAGTCGTTGTTATATATAATTAGAATGACCTGAACCCATTAAGACCTAAAACGACCCACTAATTGAATTGTTACGTGCATGTGTCTTATCTCAATGGTTTTCTTTTGCCCGAAAACGATATAATAGAAAATATACTCAAAATGGTGAGAACAATTCTCTAGATAAAATTAGCATGACCCAGAAAGGACCCTTATATCGAAATCTCTCGAAAATGTGACTTAGTTCATTAATTTTTGCGTGCCGAAAAACGTTAAATACAAAATTTAGATAAAATCGATTGAGCCAATTTTTAGGTATAAATAGTTTGACCTTGACGCATTATGACCCAAAATGACTCATTAATCGAGTTTTCTCAAACATCTGACCTAACCCAATGATTTTCTTGTGTCCGAAAACGATAGAATATAAAATTTAGTCAAATTTGCGCGAGACATTGTCTAGATAAAATTAGAATAACCCAAAAGTGACCCACTGATCAAACTTTCTCAAACATGTAACCTAGCCCAATGATTTTCTCGTGCCAAAAATATGCTGTATACAAAATTTCGTTAAAATCGATTCACCCGTTATTTAGATAAAGCTTGACCATGACCCATCATGACCCACAAATGACCCTTATAATCGAAATCTCTCAACATGTGACTTAGCCCATTAGTTTTCTCGTGTATAAATATTGTTACTCAAAATTTCGTTAAACTCTATCCTGCCGTTCTTTAAATATAAATAACTTGACCAAGACCCTTTATGACCCATTAATCGAAATTTCTCGATCATGTGACCTAGCCCAATGATTTTCTCGTGCCAAAAAATGTTGTATAAGAAATTTCGTTAAAACTGATCCACATGTTCTTTAGATATAGCTTGAAATGACCCGTTATGACCCATGACCCATAAATGACTCTTATAATCGAAATCTCTCAAACATGTGAGATAGCCCATTAATTTTTTCGTGTCAAAAAACTTACATACAAAATTTCATTAAATTTGATACTGTCGAACTTTATATATAGTTTGACCCAGACCTTTTATGACCCAAAATGACCCAGTAATCGAAATTTCTCGAACTGAGACCTAGCCCAATAGTTTTGTCGTACCAAAAAAATGTTGTATACAAAATTTCGTTAAAATCGATCCACCTGTTCTTTAGCTATTGCTTGACCATGACCCATTAAGACTCACAAATGACTCTTATAATCGAAATCTCTCGATCGTGTGACGTAGCCCATTAGCTTTCTCGTGTCAAAAAACTATTACAGGCAAGATTTCTATGAATTGATTCTGCGGTTCTTTAGATATAAATAGCTAGACCCAGACCCTTAATGACCCGATATGACCCATTAAATTTTTTTTCGAACATGTAACCTAGCCCAATGTTTTTCTCGTGCCCGAAAACCATAGAATGCAATTTTTAGTCAAAATTGCGTGAGAAAATCTCTAGATAAAAATAGCATGACCCACAATGACCCCAAAAATGACCCACTAACCGAATTTTCTCGAACATGTTACCTAACTCAATGGTCTTCTTGTAATCCAAAACGATAAAATATAAAATTTGGTCGAAATCGTTAGAGCCGTTTTTTAAATAAAAATGGCTTGACCCACAATGACCCAAAAATGACCCACTAATCAAAATTTTTCGAACATGTGACCCAGCTCAATTGTTTTCTCGTGCAAAAAAAAACGATTGGATACAAAATTTCCTTAAAATCGATTCAGCCGTTCTCTAGATATAAATAGCTTGATCCTGACCCATTATGACCCAAAATGACCCAATAATCGAATTTTGTCGAACATGTGACCTAGCCCAATGGTCTTCTCGTGCCCGAAAATGATAAAATCCAAATTTTTGCGAAAATCGTTAGAGTCGTTTTTGAGATAAAATTTACCCACACAGACACACACACACACACAATTTTTGCTCGCATTATAGTATAAGATTACTGGTATCCTAATTGTTAAATTTATTTGAAAATGACTTTTGCTTAATTAGTGTGCTTTCTTTAAATTCTGGTTCTAAATACAGTTATAAAATTACATTTATTTTTTATGAGGTGTCCATTACTGTGCCTTTGATTACGTTGATATGTTTCTGTTTATAATTAAATTTTGAATCAGATTGAAAAATGGAGTATAAGAATGATTTTAAATATTGTTGATACGTTAATATAAAAAAAACTAGAATATAATAGTTACCACCTCATGGGAATTCCTGGTCAATAACTTTAAGGGATAAATCTTGGTCACGGTACCCCCCCCCCGAAAATAAATAAATAACTCTTTGTTTTAGAATTTATCATTAAACTGTATGATTACCACTTAAGTTTAGATGGGTGGAAATAGAAATGGGGGGAGGAGGATAATTTTATTAAGACTTCCAAGTTTTTGTTAGATAACGGTGGTGTTAGTTATGGCACATTTTTACAAAAATCTTTGTCACAACTTAAATATTTTTTCTCTTTTTTTTCAATTACTACTTTAGCTATTAAAGAATAGTCTTAAATTTTTATCCTTTTAAAATAATTTGCAGAAGTTGATCAAATATTGTTCCATGCATCTGGCGGTAAATCTTGGTCCATGTTTTTCTCATTTAATACTTTTTTTTTTTTCTTTTTTAGAAAACCTTTCGAAAATTAATTGTAAAGTTAACTGTAACGCCATTGTTCACCACATTTCAGTTAATTCTAATTTTTAATGAAGTAGTCATTTGGGGGAATTCCTGCCCTAAGCTTCTGGGAGAATTAATTCCACTTTTATCCTCAAAATGACAATTCTCATCAAACTGTAAAAATCTGAAAGATAAGTGTGTACTAAAATGTATGCTTTACCCATTTAATTGAAATTTAATATCGAATATGTATGTAATCAAAACTGTAACTCAAATTTAGGCAAAACACTGACCTTGATTTTTACATATTTTATAAAGATTTGTCATTTTTAAAGTTTTAATTTTTTTTCAATAATGGCATATTAGTTTTTAAAAGTGCAAAAATTTTCTCGCACTACATTGAACATTTTTACATGGGAAAGTCAAACTAAGCCCACATTTGTTAGGTCAGTGCTTAATAGTGTAATTTTACAACATTTAAACTTGATATTTTATGCATAACTGTTTACCCTAAAAATTGTCTTGCAACCTTTTTTAAACAATAAGTGTAAAGTAGCACTCTTGAATGCGCTGTAAACAAGAACTATGGTAAGTGATCTGAGGGTAAGGCACGCTCAAGACTGAACAATTAAGTTGGAATATTATCTCATTGCAAAATAATACATATTATACAAAATGCAATAGAGAAACCTAATTATTATACTGTATATTATACTAAATATCCATATCGAAATTTGTGTAAAATTATTAGAAAAGGAGCCAAAAACTTCACCTGGCCTAAGCGAGATAAACACATTCAATTACATATTTTATGGACCAACAAATTTGCAAGTTATTAATCTATTCACAGTGGATAAAGAGGTAAAGGTACTGTTTATAAATGTTGTAAAAATGCATACAAATTCTTTGCCTCATCGATTTTTTTGTAAAATGTACAAGTCTTTTGAACATCGCATGAATTTGTATTTATACTCAAAACAATCTCTGCTTTACACCTAATATAGCTTTATGCCTAAATATATACTTTATTATTCCACAGCAATGAGATGAACAAAACTTCTACAAAATTGATTCTACTTATTTTAACATTCATTCCTAAAAAAATAACTTTACTAATTTCTATACGTTAAAACGGATAATTACCCCAGAAGTGATAAAGTACTACCCCGTTTCTGGGATAGATTTTTCTTACTTAAATCTTGCCTGATTTTCATCTATACGACAATTATATCGCATCAAAATATTCTTAATTAAAAGACCTTTAGTTAATATTAAAAAAAGAAAAGAATAACGTATTTCAAGGTAGTATCCCCTTAAATTAGCATGCAATATACAGTCGGCTCTCGTTAATTCGAACTCGTCGGACCACAAGAAATGTTCGAATTATGGAAAGTTCGAAAAGAGAACATGCTTAATATGATATTATTACAAAGGAATTAATGTTATAGCGTTTTTGTAAGTTTATTACGTCTATTATCATCAGAATATGACTTAATATTAAATTAGAATGTATAAATACATAAACTAATTAAAAGATTAGAAACAAGCACAATAGAAGAAAATTTGTAGCGTTACTATGGACAAGACGGGTCACTTAGAAAGTGGATGTCAAATGCATGGGATTATATGTATACTCGTTCGGAACAATTTTCACAAAAATAAAAAATAGTTATTCAAATGTTTTTTTTTTTTTTTTTTAGATCCGTGAGAAATAAAGGAAGAATAAAAAAAATCGGAATTGTCATTAGTTCGAATTAAACGATGTGAAGAGAAAATGAGTTCGAATTAATGAAAAAGTTTAACGTTATTCTGCCATTGGAAATTTCGGGACTTCATCTTTAGTTCGAATTAAGCGAAGATTCGAATTAACGAGAGTCGACTGTACATGTTTAATTTTTTTTTTCATACAAGAAGTTTGTCATGCGGTCTGCACACACCCGTATATGTGTGGTTAAGGGTTAAAATTATAATGCATAGCATATGTTGTAACTCTTACTTGAAACCAATTTCATATCTGAAGATATAATGTATGAATGATTTTATTTAATAGATTTAATTTTCAGTGTTCTAAGATATTTAATATAATATTTTAATTACAAAATGAATTAATGTAATTTGCGTGGCTTTTTTTGTTTTCACATCACTGAATCTTTGAACGTTTTACAGGTTGCTGTTTATTTTGTTTTATTTCACAGAAAAGTAAGTATGTTTTATTACTTATTTGATCAGTTTCTGTTTTACGATTATAAATTCATTTGATTTTCTTAATAAATTAACTTTCCTATTTTTATCTAAAAATACAATCTTAAAATTTTGGTAAAGCTGACTTTATTTAAAATAAGGGGCGGGGGGTAACTCGCTAAAAATAATCGTTAAGATGTCACTCAAGAAGATCCGGATGCTAATGTTAAGTCTATGGGGACGTTGTTTTCAAATATCTCGCTCAAATTTTAATATTTTGACATTTTTTTTGCTTAGGATAGCTGACAACAATCTACAATAGGGTTAGTTTCTACTTTTTTCGATTTTGACTTTTATTTTAATGTTATTATAGTTTCAACTTCAGAAACGGTTCCAAAAGATTCCGAAGTTTAACACTAAAACCGCCGGGTATTTTACTCAAGTTTTTTAAAAAATGTTTCTCACCAGAATTTTAATTTTAAACTATTTAACTAACTTAATTTGTCTATTTTTCTGCTGCATACATTTAAGATACCTTAAGAAGAAAGTTCTGGTTAGAATCAACTATTATCAATCTGGCAGGGGTCATTTTGACCCCTAAGGACGGTTCTATTGTTAAAGTAATTTTTTAAGAAAAATCTGAAAACAAAATAGAAAAAATAGAAACTAGCCCAGTTGTCTCAGCTTATCCTATGCAAAAAATCATGCAAAACTATTAAAATCTGAATAAAATATTTGAAAATATCTTGTTTAGTTTACTCGCAAACACTATCGAAATTCTGCTTTGTTTGCAATTGTAGATATTAAGTAGTCGATATATTAAATTTTTATGCATTTGTTTTATAGGAACTGGTGGGGAGGGGAGGATGTAATATGTTGCTAAATTGCACCGCCAGATAAAAAGTATAACTCCGGAGGCTGCTTAAGGCTGTTCTTAAAGGCTCTGCTCAACAAGCTTAAAATGTTTTGACACATTTACAAAATCATTTTTTATCGGAAAGATATAAAATGGCAAAGTCTCACTTTGGTTGCGATTTAGAATCTAACTGAAAAGTATGTTATTTAAACTTGAACTAAATACAATTAGCTTCTCGTAATAAAAAGCACAATAATAATAATAATTTAATCTTTCCTACCTTGGTTGATCCATAAGAGATACGAAATGAGGTATCAAAGCTTATTTGTTTATCGATTATATTAAAAATAGGCACCACACATTAATGTGTAATGTTGCAAAAACACAGATGAATAAATCCATATTCTTGAGTGACCATCTTTAATAAAAAAAACTTAACAAATATTAATCAAAATTAAAATTTAAAATTTGGAGTAAAATTATTCTGTTTTTAGCGTAGAGAATAAAATTAAACTGATAGAAAAAATCGGTACTACTTGGTTAACCCTTCGACCAATTTCGCCAAAGTATACAAATTGCCAAACTAATAGCCAAATTATTTATATCGACAACATTTTTATTTTAAATAGCGAAAAAACAAATAGAATATTAATAAAAATTCGAAATAAAATTCACTTAATGTTTTAAACATATGCATCTTCTTTAATGACATTGAATGTGACATTCAGGATCATCCATTATTGGCATTTAATCTTAGTTTTTCGATAGTTTTTTAGTCGACGGGATAACGAAGTAGTACCAAAAAATGTACTTTCACATCGGTTGCATCATTAAGATGAAATACATACTTAGCTGGGAAAATTATAATGACGGAGGAAAATAAGATTACATCTTTAAAATGAAAGTTAACTTGATTAAATTAAGTAAAGTTTACTGTAGTTTCAGAAAGTCATTTGTCTATTAAAGTATACTTTTTAATTATTCAAATTATTTATTAGCATTTTTGTGAAATTTCGAAATTTTCCGTATGATTCAATATCTTTTAGTTAAATGTTGTTAATATTTAAATAATTTGATTTGCTTAACCCTTTTGCCGTCGAATCCAGTTAAAATCAGCTGTAGGATAAGGCTAAAATACATTCAAATTGTACAGTAAAATTGGATCTGCGTATTTTTATCTATACGGACGAATCTTGATTTGAACATAAGGAAGGAAATTGTTTTAGTAAATTAACTCTTGGGAAGTGCTATGTAATAAGATACATACAACATAGCGTCAAACACTTGTTTATTTATGGTATTTCATTGTTCTTTAATGTTAAATATAGATTTTTATTTTTTGTGATATTTGTTATGCATAGTTTGCGACATATTGGCTTTTAATATACCTTGTTATGTTTTTGCTTTGTAGGTCTTCTGTAATTATCGTTTATTGTTATCTACAAGTTATTGAATTGTTTTGCTAATTTTCTTAAAGTTTGATAAATCAAAGTAAGTATTTTTTTTTTAATTTCTTTATGTCAGATTTGTTTGAATTTAATTGAATGTTTTTCTTCAATTTTCACCTTTTCTACTTCTGTATTTACAATCTGTGTCAGATTTACGGCAGAGCTTTCGGGACACAGTCCCAGGGCTCCTGATTTTCAGGGCCTCCCCAAATGCAATTGAATATTTTTTAATTATTTAAAATCTGATGGAGTTTAATGTGCAATGAAATTTTGCATTTTATTCTGTTATGTTCATGTTGTAATTTTATAGCATTGTATATTTTGTCTGAAACATCTATTATTTTATTATAATGAATATTTTCTTTATCATTATCACTTTAAAAATATATTGTATTTTTAATTTTTGTTTGATCATTTTCCTTTTATTGTTAGATTATTTAAGTGTTGATGAGCGTATCTTGCAGGCTGCAGATCCCCACCCTAATATTTTAAATGTAATTGTAGCTTAGTGTTGTTAAAACCCTCTGAGCGTCTTGCAAATGGGTAAAATCGTAATGCTGTTTTCTCTGCTTTCTAATTTTAAATGCTCAGAAATGATTTTTTTTCAATATTATAAAAATAACTTGATAATAAACATGAATGTAATTTATGAGAGTATTAATACTTCGAAAAATGCATTGGAAATTCATTAAATCTATAGAATATTATTATTTTAAATGTTGTCCATTGCATTACAGTGAAACCTGAAGCTTACTCTCTTAAAAAGTCAGCCAGAAAATAAGCCAAGTTGAGCCGAAATCCACTCATCTCATGTTTTGAAAGGCAGCTTTTCGAAAAGAGTTGAAATAACTCGAGTGAACGAGTTGTTTTTAAGTAATTTTAAATAAAGTTGAGCTATTTAAATAACCAATTTAATTCAAGAAGATTTAATCGTTTGAAAGCAACTCATTCATAATCGAAAAAGTTACAGCTCTTTCCTGAGAAACCAAATCAACTCTTTCGTTTTAAGTGAGTAGAGAACGGAATATTACGTTCTAAACATTTAGAGGGTTATAAATTACTAGCAAAAGCCATGCTTTGTTTGGATTCGCGAAACATTATTTCATTAGATAATTATTTGAAAGTAACAATATTTTTCTTATATTATTTGGTACTACTTGATTATCCCGTCGATTAAAAAACTATCGCCAAACTAAAAGATTAAGTGTCAATGAAGATGATAAAAAATGCCACATTCACGTAACATTAAACTCGTTACGCCATCAAGTAGTTTTCAATATGAAGTTTTATTTGTATTCTTATTAATGTTTTACTAATTTATTTGTTCTTTTGTTATTAAAAAAATGCGTCAATTTGTTTAATTAGCCCAATAGTTTGACGGTTTGTATAATTTGGCGAAATTGGTTGACGAGATAACAAAGTAGTACCTATTATTTTGCATCTTATTTAAGTAAAAATGCTATTTTATGTTTTGGCGCATTTTAATTTCAGAAATGTAAATTTAGCCAAATAACTAAAAATTTCCTTGGAATATTTTTATTTAAACATTAAACTGGTATAAATACAAAGCAAAAATACAAAGTAAAATACAAAGTAACGTTAAACAACCAAATACAATGTAAAAATATTTTCAAAGCAAAATTTGACTTTTTTTTTTTTTAATTTTTCAAATAAAAGCTCTTTTTTAAAGATTTTTTTTACATTTTCCATCTTATTTTCTAACAAAAATGGGTACTACTTGTTTATCCCATCGACCGATTTCGTCAGATAATGCAAATCGCCAAACTATTAGCCAAATTGTACAAATTGAAGAAAATTTTTTTAAATAACGAAAAAACAAATTAGTGAAGCATTAATAAAAATACAAATAAAAATTACTTAAGAACTTACTACTTAATTTTCTTAAAAACAAATTAGTGAAGCATTAATAAAAATACAAATAAAAATTCGAATTAAAAATCACTTGATGACATAACAAATACATGTTTTGTGTTTAATGTTAAGTAATATGACATTTACAATAATCCATTATTGGCGTTAAATTTTTGGTCGACCGGATAACTAAGTAGTACCCAAAAATGTACTTTGATATAGTATTTATGGAATGAAGTAATGAAGTACAAAATTTTGTAATATATTGATGAAAATTAATAATTTTCCAACTGTATTAAAGCTGACCCCCTTTATTGCGATAAATAGTAATTACTGGATGAACTTGGACAGTTAATTTCTCAAGTTAAGCTCTTCAATATTTAGGAATGTGAACCAGAATCCATATTATTAGCTACAGAAAAAATATTACGTTCATTATTTACTATGCATTTATGGCAAGTCTTACAAGATCCGTCAGATTGAATATGCATGCCAAATCAACGACGATGACAAATTTTGCACACATATAATTTTAATTTTTTTGTGCATCTTCGAAATTTAAAGCAATTATCCGAGCATATGCATTTTCTGTCAGAAGAGATTCGCCATGTCGTCGTTTTGGCACAGATGTCATATACGCACCACATTGGCGATACTTTGTTTCAGACGCCAATGTCATACGCACCGAGGTACTTAACTGGTGACAAAATGTCGTCATATTTTGCTTGACATGGTAACCCTGATGTTATTTTTATTTTCTTTTTTAAAATTTTATAAACGTTGTTTTGTTCTATAGATATTAAACTTTTTGCACAGATGGCAGTCATATGCACCACATTATTGAGATTTTTTTTCTAACGATATTTTGGCGAAAACTTGGTTTTCAAATACCAGTTACATATTTATTTTTTAATTATGCTCTATTATTAAAATAATAATAACAATAAATAAAAAAAAGTTTAGCTAGTAATTATAAAGCAAAACAATTGATATCATTTGAAAAAAAAGTATTAAAACTAAAGTTTTTTTAATAACCGGGTTAATAGTCGGGTTATCATGTGAGGCATAAATTGATCGTTTTTTTTTTTTTTTTTTTTTGCAATCCGGCCAATGTGGTGCGTATATGACATCTGTGTCAAACTTTTTTTAATTTATTGTTATTCCATTAAAAAAAATATGTACGGTAACTGGTATTCGAAAACGAGGTTTTTGTCAAATTGACGTCCGAAAAAATTGCGCCAATGTGGTTTGTATATGACATCTGTGCCATCGCTTTTTACGCTGATATTTAGTTTCTTGCCTTAAAGAAATATTACATTCGCGTTCTTTTCAACCAGTATGTTTTCTTCGCATTTTTTTTTTATAATAGAACTAATACATTCTATAAATTGTTTTTAAACGGCAAACTATTAAAAAAGAATACTACATATACCAAGATAATAACATAAATGTTTCATTTGGTTTAATTTTCAACCTTAGAATTCAAATTGTTTTTTATATAATAAATTTAACAATTAATTTTAATTGTTTACATTTTTTTTGCTGCCACTTTAAGGGAAAAAAAAACAATTCTTTTAATATGCTTAAGTGTGAACAGCGTAAATGGTTTTGTCGGAATAAAGAAAATATATTTTATTTAATTAATATATTTTATTTAATTAATCAAGATTCTATCTATAATTGTTGACTCCATGATTTATACATTCTTCTGAAAATATACATGTTTCATTTCTTATTTCTAAAAATGCGTCCGTAATAGAAAAATATGTAAAATAAGTTAATTAAAATAATAATTTTTTTAAAGGTTATTCTGTAAAAAAATTATATTGTGCAAATCTACAGATCATAATTTATTTTTGTCTTTAATTTCAAGTCAAAATATTGAATAGTTTTTTTTCTAAAGCGTACGACAAAATGTAATTTGAGTGGCCTAGTAGAGGATTCGCTTCGCTCATCCTAATTAGTTGTTGCATACTTTATCATTCCAGATATAGACTTGGGAAAAGATAATTAGTACTACACAGTTTATTATAAAATTTCTACTCATTTAAATTGTGAAATAATTACTAAATTAATCCTAATGTAATTATTTGTGCAAAGGGGGGGGGCATATTTGGCCAGGGCTCCCAAATAAATTTGAGAATGGGTTCCTGTTTACAAGATGAAAGTATTGGATTCCTCAATTTCCGAAATCCGATTTTCCATTGATTTAAGTCTTGAGGTTCAGAGAAACCTAAAAACATGTTTTAACAAAATGTCTGTATATGACAAATTTTGTGGGCGCTCTGTATCAATACACAAAACTAATTGTTAGACCTTGATATAAACTAGATCTGATCAGCTTTTGTTAAATATCGCTCAACAGCTGGTGCTACTATGCTGCATTATTCTCAATTTCCACAATAACCATACCTCAAAAACTATTGCATGGGATTTTCATAAAAATTTATAGTTAGTTATACTTAATATAACATGGTTCTGATTCGGTTTTGATGCAAATTGCCCAACAGTTGGCGCTGTCATAATGAATTATTCGTGATTACCGCATTACCTCTAACTCAAGAACTAATGCATTAAACTTTCTAAAACTTCAGAGTTAGTTGGTCCCTGATATAGATTAGTTTTTGGATAAATTTCCCTACAAATAACACTGCTCTGCTGCATTTTTCACGATTTTTCAATAAATGACGCCATAATTAATAAATGACTCAAATTACTAAATGCAATCAATTATTCAAATTATATATAATGTATTTTCTAATGCCAGAAATATCGCAATGTACTGCCAGTTTTCTATTTGGATGTTATGCTATAGATCTGAGATTCTCAACTGTTTATTGACTTTGCCCAGCCGAAGACCTATAAAATCACGATGATTCCTCCCCTCCCCCACACCCCTCTCCTCACATATTCTGTAACATCTTATATGAAAAGTGAACTTTATTTAACTGAAGGAAACATAACAATAACTATTTCAAATTTTTGTTATGTGCAATATAGGTAAATTTTCTGTCTCAAATGCGATTTTAATTTTTGACTGATGAGACAAATTGTGAAGTAGCTACTGCGAAGCGGTCTGCAAGACCGCTCCATCGAAAGATGGAGCAGGCTATCAAAGTCTGAACACTTGATAGAAATATCAGATTTGCTTAATATTTTGGTTATAGGTTCATTCTGGTAATGCGCTTACATGATGAATTTTGAAAGTTCATTAAGAATAAAGAGATGGAATGGGGCTAATCCCCTCCCCCTTAATTGAAGAATTGTATATAAATTGGTTCAAAATTGATATACCTGTTTACTCCTGTAAGTCGCCTCTTTGATTAGATTTGGAAGTTCATTAGTTAAGAGGCCACTTCATTCAAATGAAAAGACACGTTTGCTAATACTAATCCTATGGAAAAAATTTATAAAGATATCTCGGTTGTATTTCAATATTTTTAAATGACTTTTTTTTCATTGGATAGCTGAGATCTGTATGCAAGCCCCCTTTTTTTGGGGTGGGGGGGGGGTCGTTTTCATTGTAACCGAGATATCTTTATAAATTTCTTCCATAGCATTAGCGACGAATCTTTTCATTTGATTGAAGTGGCCTTTTAAGGATAAATGGGAGAGTAAATGCGGTAACTAATCCTCTCTCCTTAATTAGCAAAATGGCTCTTTTTTACAATTTAAATTTATACTCTGAAGGCTTTTTTTTTAATTATAATATACCATTAGTATGAATAGTCTGTGGACTTAGTGACATCAGTTTAATTTGTCATTTATCGTTTTACTTTACAAATATGGAGATTAGCAGCATTCATTGCACATCAGATAAGCTTGCAATTTACATGTTTAATTATTTCCATATGAAATATTTTATATGGTATCCACACGTACCTATATATGGGTGATTCTACGATAAGAGGTAATTTTGCACGGCAATCCTTTTAAAAAAGATTTTTTATTCTATATGTTGCCATTTTTTGCAATGAATCGCATTATCTTAATATAATTTATTAAATAACATCACGATTGAATGCCTAATTAAAACACATTTTTCTGAAATTTCTTACAAAGTCTAAAAGTCACTCTCCCCTGGCATGTCCCCTTGCCGGTTTCAATTTAACTTTTAAACAATACATATATTTTTTCCATCAGATGCTTAGCTAAAGTATGTTTAGTTGGAATTTAAGTAATTATACTTACGTATTATAAAATAAATTAATTTTGTTAATTTTAAATAATTTTTAAAATTAACTTTTGTCGCGCTTTTTTGTGTATCTACCCTGTCAAATTTCGTTCCGCTGAAACAAATATAAATTCAAGGATGGCTATATCGAAAGTAGCGCGTAAGGACATCTATCGGATTGAAGTTAGCCATACTAAACGCGCAAGCCATTTAAGCGTCGCCTTTTTTAGTTGTTGCGATGGGACCGTGCGGTGTAGTGGTTTCGCACGGTGATCGTGTATCGCCCCTGGTCAGTCATAAAACTTATAATATTCATTTAATTCAATTGCATTTACTGCCCTAATTAAACAATACGATAATAATTAAAGTGAAATATACAATTAACCCAAAAACTAATTCAGTCAGTTAAAA
The DNA here is from genome assembly GCA_964019185.1 of Maratus speculifer. Taxonomy (NCBI): domain Eukaryota; kingdom Metazoa; phylum Arthropoda; class Arachnida; order Araneae; family Salticidae; genus Maratus; species Maratus speculifer. The sequence continues at coordinate 14,690,564 of CAXHSM010001376.1, read as the reverse complement.
AATTTGAATTTACATGAAAATGTCTCTCCCCTGCCGTATTTCCCCTGGCAAGATAACTGCCAGGGGAGCGAGACACTGAACAGAAAAAGTTATAAAATATGTATAAAGTGACTTGCCCTTATATGAAAAAGTAAATAAATGAGACAAAAAATCATAATTTAAAGGTTTTTGACCGAACTCAAACTTTTCTTTTTGGCCGAATCCTCTGTGTTTTTGAAACCTCTTATCGTAGAATCGCCCATGTATAGAGAGGGTTAAAATCTCAGTTTGAAACTGCAGATGAGTTTCGAATGCTTTGTAAGAAAATTAAAATATAATGGATGATCTTTTACAAAAATTATCATAAACGAAGTCAAGGTATATACATCAAACATTTTTAGGTGCGTTCGTAATTATGTAAATACGTAGCACCTATTGTCGTCCGTCTGTCCATCTGTCTGTCCGTCTGTCCATCTGTCTGTCCGTCTGTCTGTCTGTCTGTCCGTCTGTCTGTCCGGATATAACAACGCAAAAACTACCCAACCGAATCGTTTGAAATTTAAAATACGTAATTATAACATAATTTTGTCGAGTCATTTCAAATTTTATGGAAATCGGATGGATAGATCAATTACAGGGACAATCAAAAGGATTCCGTTACATTACGGTCAATGGGGGAAAAAATTTCAAATGCATTTTAATCGTTTGAAATTTAAAACATATAATTATTACGTAATTTTGTCGAGTCCTTTCAAATGTTGTGAAAGTCGGATGCATATCATTTACAGGGACAATCAAAGGTATTCCATTACATTACGGTCAATGGGAAAAAAGATTCAAATGCATTTTTATGATGTTACACTCATTCGAACATAATAGAATTGGCATGAATCTATGAAATATATACTAAAATATGCATTCTGTACAATCTGTGATGCAAAGAATTTTTATTATTAAATTACAAGGCCACATAAAAGTATTCCCCTGCATAATGCTATACGGGGAAACATTGTTTGGGGCGTGTTTTATCGTTATTGATTATTAATTCAACTATTTCACATTTTATGAATAAGATATAGGTTTCTGAGGTGTAATAAAAATTACTTCCTGCATATTTACAGAAACACAAAGATTTCGACTGCTATACTGTATCCGAAGTACGCTCTACTATATCAGCAAGATCTGAATATTTTTAAAACTTCGTTATCGTACGAACGCACCTCATTTGCTACGTTCACGTGCAATTTCCAACTTGTTTAATTAGAGGATATTCATATAATTCCTACTGTGCCAATCATGAATTAAATTTTATACAAAAGTGAAGTTTTAATAAAATTCACAGAGCCAACTTGCACCATAATACAATTGAGCATATTCATATATATATTAATGATTTAAGATTTTTTTTTAGGATGGGTGGGAAGTTATATTCGTTTCTGGCCGAAAATAGGAAGGTAGCCCAAAATTGGGTTGCAGTTTTAGCCTTGAAACCTTTCGGGCTATCATTTGTTATGTTGTAGTTCTTTGAAATCAATTTCGTATCGGAAGATAAAATGAATCCAAGTTTTTATTTTTTAATATTTTTCAATACTGTTAAAGATTAAGCAAAATATTTTTAAATACAGAATGAAATAGAATTAGAGTGACTTTTGTTATGACATTGTATCTTTGCTTCTTTTACAGATATCTTCTTTTGATTGCTTATGCTATTTTTTTGCTGTTTTAATTCTGTTTACTCTTTGTTCTTAAGCTGCAAGTAAGTTTGTTTTACTGCTCAGATATTTGATTAGTTTTTGTTTTTATAAACTAGATTATGACTTGCATATATTGTTATAAGCTGAATCGCAAATTATTAAAATTTTATATGTAGGGTCTCCCGAGATGATTCTTGGTCAGCAATTTTCTGGAGTAATTTTTGATCACAGTATTTTTCAGTGTTTAAAAATATCCTAACTAAAATGAGGAAAAAATATGGATAGTATAAACTATCTTCTTCAGAATTTTTCATTTAATTGTTGATTACTACTTATTTAGTTTGTGGGGGGGGGGGGAGATTTTAAGACTGCATGCTAAGTTTTTGTAAAATAGTTTTGGTCTTAGTTATGAGTCTTCTAATAATTACTGTAATTGATTCAAACAGTAAATATCACATATTTTATTAATTACTGGTATCCTAATTGTTAAATCTATTTGAAAATTACTTTTGCTTAATTGGTGTGCTTTCTTTAAATTCTGGTTCTAAATACAGTCATAAAATGATATTAATTATGAGGTGTCCATTACTGTGCTTTTGATTACGTTGATATGTTTTTTTTTAATAATTAAATTTTTATATTGGGAAATGAGAGCATAAGAATTATTAAATAGTGTTGATACGTTATAGTCCGTTTTCTAATTACAGCTTTCCATAGGCCCCTGTGCAATTTTATGATTAAGTATCGTGAGTGGTCTCATTTTGTTCCTTATGTATTGTAGACTAAGAAAAGCGATGGTGGACATGTGGGACCCGCGACTGGGGAGGAGGAGGAGGGGAAGAGTTGAAAAGTGCAAGGGAAAAAAATTCCATTTCATAAAAAATAAAGAAAATTATCTATAAATATTAATGTTTAAAACATTTATAGATTAGGGAAAACATTTGTGGACATCCGGGATCCGCGACTGGGGAGGTGGAGGGGAAGGAGAGGGGTGAAAAGTGCAAGGCAAAAAAAATTTCCATTTCATAAAAAATAAAATTATGCAAAAAATAATGTTTAAAACATTTATAGATTAGGAAAAACATTTGTGGACATCCAGGAGCCGCGACTGGGGAGGGGGAGGGGTGGAGGAGGGGAAGAGTTGCAAAATGCAAGTGAAAAAATTCCATTTCATAAAAAGTAAAGAAAATTATGTATAAATATTAATTTTGAAACAATTATAAATTAGGAAAAACATTTGTGGACATCCGGGACAAGCGGCTGGAGAGGGGGAGGGGAAGGGTTGAAAAATGCAGGGGAACAAAATTCCATTTCATAAAAAATAAAGAAAATTATGCATAAATATTAATATTTAAAACATTTATAGATTAGGAAAAACTTTAATGGACATCCAGAACCCGCGACGGGGGAGGGAAGGGGAAGGGTTGAAAATTGCAAGGGGCAAAAATTCCATTTCATAAAAAATAAGGAAAATTATGTATAAGTATTAATGTTTAAAACATTTATAAATTAGGAAAAAACATTTGTGGACATCCGGGACTCGCGACTGGAGAGGAGGAGGGGGGGAGGAGAGGAATTTGAAAGGGACAATAAAAAATTCTGTTTAAAAAAAATATGCATAAATATCAGTTTAAAACATTTATAGAATGAAAATGGCATTGAAGCATACTCGGGACTTGTGATTAGGAAGACGGAGGTAAGGGAAGAGGAAGAGAGGGGCGGGGAGTGGAAATTGTTGAAAGAGGCAAGAAAATGTCATTTAATTATATATCGGGTGTCGAGTAAATGACTGACCCATTTCGAATGTAAATAACTGAAAAACTGTTTGAGATAAAAATGCGCGGCTTGCTATATTGTTATTAGAATATAAATAAATTTTAAAATATGCACTTTGATAATGTAATATAATAATATTTAAAATAATATCTCAGTCTCAAGACAAAAGAGGGGGAAATATAATACAGATGGTTCAATCACAAATATTTTAAATCACTTTCCAACCAACGTACCCTATTTCTGAAGCTGATTCGAGAGTCGATTCAACATATAGATTCAGATTCGACAGCATATAGATTCAGGTTCAGCCAAAAATCTCACATTTATGAAAATTAGAGTTATATCTGTATTCAAACAGCCTGTTACCGCCAGCGCGATATTTTTTTTTCCGAAATTTGATCCATATTAACAAAGTACATGTTTAAAAATTTATTGATTTTCTAATAACAATACCGCAAACCGCGCATTATTATCTCAAACCGTTTATTTGTTATTTAAGTTCAAAATGGGTCAGCTATTTACTGGACACCCGGTATATATATATGTGACGATTTAAGAAGAATTCGAATTATTTCCACTGGTTAAAAAGAAACACACAGTCATGGCAAGCGAGGGAAAAAAAACAAAATAAATAAATAAATGTAGAAGATCCAATAATTAGTCATGGGCTGCTGTCAATTCATTTATTAAATTCGTAATAATGATGAAGGGAAAAGCTCTTTTTGAAAAAATTCCATCATTATTTCAGCGAGCCGTCCTCATCCAAGAAGCAACCCAAGAAATCTTCAGAATCCTTTTTTTTCATCTCGAGACTTCCCCCTTTTAAACTCAAAAGAAAGTTCTGGAACATTCGGTAACCTCAAACCATCATTCTTTTATGTAAACAGAATTCTTGTCCAGTTACGAGGCTATTTTAAACAGACGATAAATTTATTTAAAAAAAATATTATTTAACCAATTTATAATTGAATCGGAATTTTAAAATATCTTAGGCAGACGATTTTTATAAATGATTAATTTTAAGAGAAAAAGAAAAGAAATGAATTTATTAATATGCACACATCAAAGGTTGACGTAGGAAAAATAAAATAGATAAAATAAAATAATGATATTTTTTGAAAGGTATGGTTTTGGAATAAATTTAATAAGATTTTCTTAAAAAGGGTTGATAAAAACATAGAAGAAATCAGTTTTATTTGGAATATTAAGAAATAAAGTTTTAATTAAGAATATTTTTAATTTAGAGCCATCTTTTTAAATTTACGCATACTGGAATAATGTTTTTTAAGGCAAATTAAGAATTTATATCGTCTGCATACAGATTAACAGATTAGATCTAGAAACAAGATTTTAATTTAATAATTTGAAGTAAGTACGGAACATTATTATAAGGAAATTAAGATAGTATAAAGGTTAGTTTTGGCGAAAAATTTTTTAATTTGTAATATATATATATATATATATATATATATATCAGTATTTAAATCTTTTATAGAATAAGAAAAGCAATAGTGCGCATCCAGGATCCGCAACTAGGCTAGGGGGAAGGGGAAAAGGTTGAAAAGGGCAAGAAAAAAGATCTGAAGCTTTAGTGAGACTGCATTCTCTTTCTGGATCTGACACCACTGGTTCATTCAGTGGTAAATCAAAAACCAGTTTTTGGAAGAGCTTCATAAATGCTGACTACAGAATTCTGAAAGCACTTGCCGCATAAGGTCAAACAGATATCCTTGAGAGTGAAACATATATTGCACTTGAAGAATACATATGTTCAGTGTACATGCCAAAATTAAACATTAAAACATTGAGTGAGCTAAGATGGTGGTTATTTACAAAAAAGCATGTTGAAGGAACAAATATGCCTCCAACTCAAGCCGCCCTTTACCCAATCATAAGAAAAGTTCATTACCAAGCAATAATATGGCAAAAAGCACACATTTTAAAAACTAATATTCCATCCCCAACTGATTTTGGTTGGATAATAAAGGGAAAATAATACCTACCTGTCATGTGTCACATGCCATGTGCTCCTCAAGAACTGGCTTAATCGGTGCGTTGTTCCTGTGTCAAGTCAAGACGTGTAGCATCCTGTAAATGTTCACAAAATGGATTACCTTGTAATTGAAATGTGTTCATTCTCGGGTGAGACTGATAAATGTGCTAATGTTGGAGGCCTTGATGATGTAAATTATGATGACAGTGATACCGATGATCCTACTTTGTTCTGAAGTTAAACTTTTACTTGCAGTTTAAAATTTGAAAATTTTTACTATTTAGGTATATGATGTATAATATAGAATAACAATACAAAGATAACAAATAATATTTAGCGTTACGAAATTTGTATCATTTACTATTTATCATCACTCAGTTCCTTTTCAATTGCCTTTATTACTTATTTTTTCCCTTGCACTTTTCAACCCTTCCCCCCCTCTCCAGTGGCGGGTCCCGGATGTCCACAAATGTTTTTCCCAATCTATACATGTGTTACACACTAATATTTATACATAATTTTCTTTATTTTTTATGAAATGGAATTTTTTCCCATGCACTTTGCAACGCTTCCCCTCCTCTCCCCCTCCCCCTCCCCAGTCGTGGCTCCTGGATGTCCACAAATATTTTTCCTAATTTATAAATGTTTTAAACATTAATATTTATTCATACAGTCAAAGATCTTTAATCCGCACAAGTTGAGGCCAAAGGTTCTGCGGATTATGGAATTTTGCAGATTATAGAGTATACAATGGATTATGCGTCATTTATCATTCTTAGACAGCATTTTAATTCTATAATCAGACTAATATGGAAAGATAAATATGAAATCTAGTAATTAATTTAATAAATAATCTAAAAAAATGCATTTTTAAAGTTTTTTTTTTTTTAATGATATATATATATGCATTTAAAGAACAATAATTACATAATAATGAGATTTATTTTTAAGGAATATTTTATGGAAGAAAGTATAAAAAAAAATGAGAATGAATTATGCACAAAAAAAAACCAACACAAAGTAAAATAAATGGTAATTACTTCAGTATACTATAATGAAATAGTACTATGAATATTATATAAGAAATCTTTTGTTTAACATAAATAAGAGTCGAGTGTTTGTTTCAAAACCTGAAATGAATGAATCATGAATCTTTGATGAAATGTGCGTTTTTTCGAGATTTTTTAATTGATTTCTTGCTTGTTTTGGCCTTTTTTTTTTTTTTTTTTTTATAAATTTCTCCTTTGTTCTGCGATTTTTCAGAAGATTTTACGTTAAAAAAAATTCAAGTATCAAAATTCATGATTCATTCAACGATTCATTCATTTCATCATGATTCATTCCTGTAAATTTTGTTGAACGTTCGCGGAAAAATTCCGTGTAAGCGCCCCCCTCTAACTATTGTACGATTTTTCGTCACGTTTGGAGGGGCGGATTAACGGTATTTTACGGTATAATATTTAGTTCTCAGCTGGTGCTGTGTTTACTATTACTCTCCTGAACTTGCACAAACTGAAATAGCTACGAATGAACAGTTGTCAATTCGAACGTTCAGTAAGATTAGGCACGTTCCATAATACAGCTTAGTTTTTTACTGTCAATAAAATAAAGGAGTAAATAAAAAAAATACATGTTTTATTATGATTTTTATTACATTTTTTATTATTTGTTAAAAAAATCATTTTTGGATCACGGATTTGTAATTTTTTTAACTGTTTATTTCATTGTTTACATTCGTAAAGTAACGCGGGTTATGGGAAATTGCGGATTATGGGTCCGCGGATTATAGATCCTCGACTGTAATTTTCTTTATTTTTTAGGAAATGGAATTTTTTTCCCTTGCAATTTTCAACCCTTCCCCTCCCCAGTCGCGTGTCCTGGATGTCCACAAATGTTTTCCCTAATCTATAAATGTTTTAAACATTAATATTTATGCATAATTTTCTTTATTTTTTATGAAATGGATTTTTTCCTTGCACTTTTAAACCCTTCCCCTCTCCCTCCCCTTCCGCAGTTGCGGGTCCCGCATGTCCACAAATGTTTTTCCTAATCTATAAATGTTTTAAACATTAATATTTATACATAATTTTCTTTATTTTTTATGAAATGGAATTTTTACCCTTGCACTTTGCAAGTCTTCCCCTCCCCCACCCCTCTCCATCCCCATCAGTCTCCCCAGTCGCGGCTCCTGGATGTCCACAAATGTTTTCCCTAATCTATAAATGTTTTAAACATTAATATTTATACATAATTGTCTTTATATTTTGAGAAATGGAATTTTTTCCCTTGCATTTTTCAACCCTTCCCCCCCCCTCTCGCTCCCCAATCGCGGGTCCTGGATGTCAACAAATATTTTTCCTAATCTATAAATGTTTTAAACATTAATATTTATTGACAAATTTCTTTATTATTTATGAAATGGAATTTTTTCCCCTTCAATTTTTCAACCCTTCCCCTCCCCCACCCCCAGTCGCGGGTCCCGGATGTCCACCATCGCTTTTCTTAGTCTGCAAGACATAAGGAACAAAATGAGACCACTCACTATACTTAATCATAAAATTGCACACGGGATGTAATTAGAAAACGGACTATTAATATATTAAAAAAAATTGAATTTAATAGTTATAGGGTTATCCATGGCAACTCCTGGTCAACAACTTTCAGGGATAAATATTGGTCACGGTGCTTTTCAGTGTTTGAAAATTTCCTCAACCGCCACCCCCCCCCCCCTCCAAAAAAAAACCTTTTTTTAGAATTTATCATTTAACTGTATGAATCAAACTTATTAAATTTGAATGGGTGCAAATAGAAATGGGGGGAGGGGAAATATTTCATTAAAGCTAAGTTTTTGTAAAATAACGGGGGTCTTAGTTATGGCACGTTTTTTACAAAAATCTTTGTCACAACTTAAATTATGAATATTTTCTTCTTTATTCAATTACTACTTTAGATGTTAAAGAATAGTCTTCCAAATTTTTACTTTTTTTTATAAATAATTTGCAGAAGTTGATCAAATATTGATCCATGTTTCTGGGGACAAATCTTGGTCAATGTTTTTCCTCATTTAACCTTTTTCTGTCAGAAAACCCTTCGAACATTAACTGTAAAGTTAACTGTAACGCCATTCTTCACCACATTTCAGTTAATTGTAATTTTTAATAAAATAGAGTGACTTGGGGGAATTCCTGATCACTAAGCTTCTGTGAGAGTTAATTGTCATTTTTACTATCAAAATGACAATTCTCATCAAACTGTAAAAATCTTAAAAATAAGTGTACTAAAATGTTCTTTAATTATCCATTTAGTTGAAATTTGATGTCTAATATGTATATTAAAAACTGCAGTTCAAATTTCGGCAAAACACTGACCTTGATTTTTACATATTTTATAAAGATTTGTCATTTTTAAAGTTATAATTATTTTTTTTTCAATAATGGCATATTAATCTTTAAAGTGTAAATTTTCTCGAACTATATTGAACACTTTTACATGAGCAAGTCAAACGAAGCCCACATTTGTTAGGGCAGTGCTTAATAGTGTAATTTTACAATATTTATACTTGATATTTTATGTATAACTGTTCACCCAATAAACTGTCTTGCAACCTTTTTTAAACCATAAATGTAAAGTAGCATTCTTAAATCCAACTGTAAACAAGATAAACGATCTGAGGCTAAACGATAAGTGATCTGAGGCTAAGACACGCTCTATGATACGCTCAAGTAGAAATACTCTCATATTTCTAAATAATACATAAAAATATACACAATACAATAAGAGGAACCTAATTATTAGGATGAGCGAAGCGAATCCTCTACTAGTCCACTCAAATTACACTTTGCCGTACACATTACAAAAAAAACTATTCAATATTTTAACTTCAAATTAAACACAAAAATAAATTATAATCTGTAGATTTGCACAATATAATTTTTTTACAGTAAAACGTTAAAAAAATTATTATTTTAATTTATTTTACATGCATTTCCAATACGGACGCATTTTAGCAAATAAATAAATAAAATAAACGCGTATATTTTCAGAAAAAAAATATAAATCATGGAGTAAATAATTGTAGATAGAATCATGATTAATTTAGTAAATAAAATGTTTTCATTATTCAGCAAAATCGTTTGCACAGATGACATTTAAACATTTAAAAATAAAATCGTATTATGATTTTTTTTTGTAAAGTGGCAACAAAAGAATTGTAAACAAATAAAATTAATTGTTAAATTTGTTATATAAATGAAAAATTAAAAGAATTGAAGCGTCAAGTTGTTGCCTTGATTCAAGTTCTTTATAAATGACTAAAGCAAAGTTGGCCGATTCAGAAACGACAAATTGATTTTAACCATTTCTTACTTTATCATTTGGATCTAAAGTAATTTTACGTTTTTATTTGAGGGCCGAAAAAGGTTTAGTGAACGGGACTTTAGACTTTGTGCACGTAATAAAGAAAATCACAAGCCACCAGACCAGATATCGCGAATAATCATGGATAAATTTGAATACTACAATAATTTAACTTATAAGTATTGGTACGTACCAATTCCCGCAATAATTAAATTCTGGAAAAATGGAAGCATAAATTGCTCAAGGAAAGAATTTCTTCTGCAGTTAGCTTTTGCTGTTAAAATTCATAAATCCCAAAGTTTAACATTAAATGAAGCAGTTGTAGATATTGAGGATATATAGACACAAGTTGGCTTAAAAACGTACGTAACGTTGCCGAGAGTGAAAATCCTTCAAAATTGAGCATTCAATAGAAATTTTTCTTACGAAAAATTCTACAATATCAAAAATTCTGATACGCTAACATGTATAAAAACGAAGAAATTAGGAAAAAAAATTTACAGTTAAAAATTCATAGTATCAACGAGAGCAGATTTCAAATGTTTTTCCAGAAAGTAGGATTTTGACGAAGTAACTTTCTTCAAGCTCTCTTCAAATATATTATTCTAAAATAGCTATCAAAGATTATTTGATTTAATTAAAAAAATTGAAAACATGCATATTTCAAACAACTTTAAAAAACACCAGTGGTTACTGGAAATTGTAAAAACTTCTTTAAAAGAGCTTTTAGTTGAAACTTTAAAAATATTTTGTAAATGTTTGCTTCGAAAATATTTTTAAAATGCGCCAAAACATAAAATAACGTTTTTGTTTAATAAAGATGCAAAAATAATATTAAAAAATATTTTTACTTTCAAATATCTGTTTTATAAAATAATGCTTCGCGAATCCAAACAAAGCATGGCTTTTGCTAGTTATACTGTATATTATACTAAATATCCGTATCGAAGTTTGTGTAAAATTACTAGAAAAGGAGCCAAAAACTTCACATAGCCTAAGCGAGATAAACACATTCAATTACACATTTTATGGACCAACAAATCTGCAAGCTATTAATCCATTCACAGTGGATAAAGAGGTAATAAGTACTGTTTATAAATGTTGTAAAAATGCGTACAAATTCTTTGCCTAATCGATGTTTTGTAAAAGGTGAGTCTTTTGCACATCACATAAATTTTTATTTGTACTCAAAACAATCTATGCTTTACACGTAATATGCCTAGTATAGCTTTATGCCTAAATATATACTTTATTATTCCACAGTAATGAGATGAACAAAACTTCTACAAAATTGATTCATTTTAGCACTCATTCCTAAAAAAATTAACTTTACTAATTTATTTACATTAAAACGAATAATTACCCCAGAAGTAACAAAGAATTGCCCCGTTTCTGGGATAGATTTTGCTCACTTAAATCTTGCCTGATTTTTACCTATACGGCAACTATATCGCATCAAAATATTCACAATTAAAAAAGCCTTCAGTTAATATTAAAAAAAAGAAAAAAAATGCATTTTAAACAATTTCAAGGTAGTGTCCCCTTAAATTGCAATATACTTGTTTAATATATATATACTTATTACTATGCAATATACATGTTTGATTTTTTTTTTTTTTCATACAAGAAGTTTGTCATGCGGTCTGCACACACCCCTATATGTGTGGTTTGGTTAAAATTATAAGGCATAGCATATGTTGTAACTCTTACTTGAAAACAATTTCATATCTGAAGATATAATGTATGAATGATTTTATTTAATAGATTTAATTTTCAGTGTTCGAAGAAATTTAATAAAATAGTTTAATTACAAAATGAATTAATGTAATTTGAGTGGCTTTTTTTGTTTTCACATCGCTGAATCTTTGAACGTTTTACAGGTTGCTGTTTATTTTGTTTTATTTCACAGAAAAGTAAGTATGTTTTATTACTTATTTGATCAGTTTCTGTTTTACGATTGTAAATTCATTTGATTTTCTTAATAAATTAACTTTCCTATTTTTATCTAAAAATAAAATCTTAAAATTTTGGTAACGCTGACTTTATTTAAAATAAGGGGGGGGGGGGTAACTCGCTAAAATAATCGTTAAGATGTCACTCAAAAAGACCCGGATGCTAATGTTAAGTCTATGGGAACGTTATTTTCAAATATCTCGCTCAAATTTTAATTTTTTGTGCTTAGGATAGCTGAGAACAATCTACAACAGGGTTGGTTTCTACTTTTTTCGATTTTGATTGTTATTTTAATATTATAGTTTCAACTTCAGAAACGGTTCCAAAAGATTCTGAAGTTTAAAGTAATTTTTTATGAAAAATCTGAAACCAAAATAGAAAAAATAGAAACTAGCCCAACTGTCTCAGTTTATCCTATGCAAAAATATCATCCAAAACTATTAAAATCTGAATAAGATATTTGAAAATATCTTGTTTAGTTTACTCGCAAGCACTATCGAAATTTTGCTTTGTTTGCAATTGTCGATATTAAGTAGTCGATATTAAATTTTTATGCATTTGTTTTATAGGAACTGATGGGGAGGGAAGGATGTAATATGTTGCTAAATTGCACCGCCGGATAAAAAGTATAACTCCGGAGACTGCTTAAGGCTCTTCTTAAAAGCTCTGCTCAACAAGCTTAAAACGTTTTGACACATTTACAAAATCATTTTTTATCGGAAAGATATAAAATGGCAAAGTCTCGCTTTGGTAGCGATTTAGAATCTAACTGAAAAATATGTTATTTAAACTTGAACTAAATACAGTTAGCTTGTCATCATAAAAGCACAGTAAGAATAATGATCTTTCCTACCTTTGTTGATCCATAAGAGATAGAAATGAGGTATCAAAACTTATTTGTGTATCCTTTATATTAAAAATGCGCACCACACATTAACGTGTAATGTTGCAAAAACACAGATGAATAAATCCATATTCTTGAGTGACCATCTTTAATAAAAAATTAAACAAATATATTAATAAAATTTAATATTTGAAATTTGCAGTACAATTATTCTCCTTTTAGCTTGGAGAACAAAATTAGACCAATAGAAAAAATGGGTACTACTTGATTATCCCTTCGACCAATTTCGCTAAAGTATACAAATCGCCAATAGCCAAATTATACATATTGACCTCATTTTTATTTTAAATAGCGAAAAAACAAACAGAATATTAGTACAAATTCAAAATAAAATTCATTTAATGATGTTTTAAACATATGTATCTTATTTGATGACATTGAATGTGACATTTAGGATCATCCATTATTGGCATTTAGTTTTATAGTGTGGCGATAGTTTTTTAGTCGACGTGATAACGAAGTAGTACTAAACTAGCAAAAGCCACGCTTTGTTTGGATTCGCGAAGTATTATAAGATAAATATTTGAAAGTTATATTATATTTTTAAAATTACTTTTGCATCTTTATTAAGCAAAAATGTAATTTTATGTTTTGGCGCATTTTAATTTAAAAATGTATTTCAACCAAATAACTAAGAATTTCTTCAGATTGTTTATTTATGATATAAGACTGGTATAAATAAAAATATTTTCGAAGTAGAATTACACAAAATATTAATTTTATTTGTTTACAATTCTTTTATTGCCACTTCACAAAAACATAATGCAATTTTTTTTAAATTCATAACTATCGTCTTCTTAAATGATTTCACAAAATAAGAATAAATTGTGTATTTGAATTCCTAACAGAGAAAAGTACTTTTATAATTGAATGTTAATAAGACAATTTTCACAAATTTTTATTCATTAAAAATATGCTATAATTTTTCTAAAAAAAGTATTTTATACATTTTATAAAAGAAATCATGAAACTACACATAGTTAAAGGAATGAGCATAGTTTGAAAATCTGAAAGCAGTTTTTGAGATATTTTATCAGAGTAATGAAAATATATTTTATTTATATATTTAATGATGATTCTAGCTATAATTACTGACCCCATGATTTAAGATTTTCTTCTGAAAACGTACGTGTTTCACTATTTATTTGAAAAAATGCGTTCGTAATGGAGAAACATGTAAAATAAATTAATTAAAATAATAATTTTTTGAAAAGTATTTATGTAAAAAAAATAATATTCTGCAAATCTACAGATCATAATTTATATTTGTTTAATTTCAAGTGAAAATACTGTATAGTTTTTCGTAAAGTGTACGACAAAATGTCATTTGAGTGGCCTAGTAGAGGATTCGCTTCGCTCATCCTAAAAATGTACTTTCACATTGGTATTGGATCGATTGCATCATTAAGATGAAATACATTCTTAGCGGGGGGGGGGGGAGAAATTATAATGCTGGAAAGAAAAAAAAAACAGATTACATCTTTAAAATGAAAGTTATCTTGATTAAATTAAATAAGATTTACTATAGTTTCAGAAAATCATTGTCTATCAAAGCATACTTTTTAATTATTCAAATTATTTATTAGCATTTTTGTGTAATTTCGAAATTTTCCATATGATTGAATATTTTTAGTTAAGTGTTGTTAATATTTAAATAATTTGATTTGTTTTAACCTTTTACTGTCAAATCAAGTTCAAATCAGCTGTAGGACAAAGCTAAAATACATTCAGATTGTACAGTAAAATTGGTTCTGTTGCATATTTTTATCTATACGGACGAATTTTGATTTGAACATAAAGAAGAAAATTGTTTTAGTAAAATAACTCTTGGGAAGTGCTATGTAATGAGATACACACAACATAGCGTCAAACACTTGTTTATTTATGGTATTTAACTGTTCTTTAATATTAAATATTGATTTTTATTTTTTGTGATATTTGTTATGCATAGTTTGTGACATATTTGCTTTTAATATACCTTGTTATGTATTTGCTTTGTAGGTCTTCTGTAATTATCGTTTATAGATTGCTACAAGTTGTACAATTTTGTGAGCTAATTATCTTAAAGTTTAGTAAAATCAAAGTAAGTATGTTTTAAATTTTCTTTGTTATTTCAAATTTGTTTGAATTTAATTGAATGTTTTCTTTAATTTCCACCCTTTTCTACTTCTATATTTACAATCTGTGTCAGATTTACGGCAGGGCTCCTGATTTTCAGGGCCTCCCCAAATGCTACTGAAGATTTTTAAATTATTATTCAAAATCTGATGGAGTTTTAATGTGCAATGGAATTTTGCATTTTATTCTGTTATGTTCATGTTGTATTTTTATAGCATTGTATATTTTGTCTGAAACATCTATTAAGTTATTTTATTATAATGAATATTTTCTTTATCATTATCACTTTAAAAATATATTATATTTTTAATTTTTGTTTGATCCTTTTATTGTTAGATTATTTAAGTGTTGATGAGCGTATCTTGCAGACTGCAGATCCCCCCCTTAATATTTTAAATATAATTGTAGCTTAGTGTTAAAAACCCTCTGAGCATCTTGCAAATGGGTAAAATCGTAATGTTGTTTTCTCTGCTTTCTATTTTAATAACCCGGATAGGATTTTTTCAATATTATAAAAACGAGGTGGAACCCGGCGAATTCGACGAAAGAAAATCTTTCAGAAAGAACTGTTTCATTGATTTTATAATAAATCTACAAAATTAGTTACAGTAAAAAATGTATGTTATATTGGTCAGTTTAACTCTCAAACAAACATTATTTTAAGCTAAAATTAACAAAATACTATAAAACTCGATTATCTAAATTATTAAAACGAAAGAAAACTGGAATTCATCGGATTTTATAACAAACGATATTTTAAAAATAGTATACGCATTTTAATTTCCATTTATTTTTTCAATTTTAAGAGAAAATGGAGTGTTTCTGTTGCCACAATTATAAAATTGGCAATAAAAAATAAAATATCACAAAATTTAATTGAGGTACAGCTTCGAAACAAATTGCATTTAAAAGTACATTTTTTTCTCTATACGGCGGTGTAAAAATTAAAAATGTACGACGTTTAGAAGTGTAAAATTTGCAATAGCGAAATTTGTAAAACCAAAATTGCATGAAAAATTGTTGGGCATTTTAATTTCTATTTTTTAAGAGAAAATGGAAAGATTCCGTTGCCACAATTACGAAATTGGTACTAAAAACTATAAAAAAATTATCTCAAATAAATTGAAATACAGCTTTCAAACAAATTGCATTTAAAAGTATATTTTTTCTCTATACAACGGTGTAAAAATTTTAAATGTGCGATGTGTAGAACTGTAAAATTTGCAATAGCGAAAATTGCAAAACCGAAATCACAGGGGAAAGTGTTGCCATTCACAAAATGACGTATGCGTTACGCGCAGATACGTTTGGGCTTTATAATATAGATAACTTAATAAATATGAATGTAATTCTTGAGAATATTAATACTTCGAAAAAATGCATTGACAATTCATTAAATCTATAGAATTATATTATTTTAAATGTTGCTTCTACTGCAGTGAAACTTGGAGCTTAGTGAACGGAATATTATGTTCCAAACACTTAGAGGGTTATAAATTATTAGTTGTTGCATACTTTATCATTCCAGATATAGACTTAGGAAAAGATAATTAGTACCACACAGTTTATTATTAAAAAAAAAAGTCGACTCATTTAAATTATGAAATAATTACTAAATTACTCGCAATGTAATTATTTGTGCAAAGGGGGTGGGGTGCATATTTGGCCAGGGCTCCCAAATTTGTAAATCGGTTCCTGTTTACAAGGAGAAAGTATTGGATTCCTGAATTTTCAAGATCAGATTTTCCACTGAGGTTTAGAGAAACCTAAAAACATGTTTTTACAAAATGTCTGTTTATGACAAATTTTGTGGGCGCTCTGTATCAAGACACAAAACTAATTCTGTTAGACCTTGATATAAACTAGATCTGATCAGTTTTTGGTAAATATCGCTCAACAGCTGGCGCTACCATGCTGCATTATTCTCAATTTCCACAATAACCATATCTCAAGAACTAGTGGATGGATTTTCATAAAAATTTATATTTAGTTACACTTAATATAACATGTTTCTGATTAGGTTTTAGTACAAATTGCCCAACAGGAGGCGCTGTCATAATGCATTATTCGTGGTTTCCGCAATAGCTCTATTTCAAGACCTAATGCATTAAATTTTCTAAAACTTCAGATTCAGTTGGTCTCTGATATAGATTAGATTTTGGTGAAATTTCCCTACAGATGGTACTGCTATGTTGCATTTTTCACGATTTTTCAATAAATGTATCTCAAGAACTAATCAATATATTTTTATCAAACTTCAGATTCAAGTACAGTGGACTCTCTCTATTCCGAACACTCATAGGACCGACTAGAAATGCTCAGATTATGGGGGTGTTCAGTATAGAAGGAGAATCCGAAATGTATTGAATTTATTGAATCTATTACTACTATGTATTGAATTTACAGCCGGTATAAAATATTTAGCATGGTTAGTCATAACATTGTGCAATGCCAAACTAAATTTAGTCAATTTTGTACTGTACCATCTTATTTATTTTATTTTTTTTTACAAAACATAGATTTACATTACAATACATCTCTTGAAAACATAATCAGTACATTATTTAAACGAGTAATTTTAGTCTGTTTTTGCATTGTATGTGTTCATGTAATGCACACGTTATCTGGCTGTTTGAGAAGTGGAAAAGCTTTGAGGTGATGTTCAGACACATAGTTCAACAGGTCTTCAATGAGTCTTTCAGTCATATTGCTTGAATGTAATCATCGTTCATCTTATTTCGCCAGTCTCTTCTGCTTCTGCTTCACTTTCCTCTTTCTCTTCGACAATTTTGTTCTTGCCAACCACCAGGATTTCATTGGTTTCGAGATAAGCTCCAAGTTTTGTTTCAGTATGAAGCTTCTGAAGAATTGATCCCAAGTCATTCACAGTCCTCTATTCTTGTTTGCCCATTCTCACATAGGAATCTAACTTTATAGAAGTATCTTTGGATGGTGTAGGAGGTGGTTTCATTTTATACCATTGATATCCAATGGACAACATCCATGACATTGACCTAATGCCGAATTTCCCACCTCCATCACCAGGGACAATTTCTTCAGAAAATGGATTTGGTAGTAAGTTTTAATGGTCTTGATTACTCTTTGATCCAGTGTTTGGTTTATAGAAGTACAGTTTGGTAACATGAACTTCAAGATTATGTTGCTCACTGCATGTTTGTAAGTGATCTGGTATTAACAATTTTTTTTTCATCCTTTAACTCTCCATTATCATGTTAATTCTCTTGATCCACTATGAGAAAATTGTGAATATCACCTACATTTTCTGATTTGGTTTATGATGTGTAGGCAGTGATGCGATCTTCACATTTATTAAACATTTTCTGATCACGATTTGAATGTCTCATCCATCAAACTGGTACTGAGGATAATGGCGAATCTTTCTTTTGACATTTTCCCAATTATGCCATTTTTGTTTGAGTTTTGTTTGGAAGAGCTGTGAGAAACAGGTCGGTTTCATCAGCATTGAAAATGTTTGCTGTATCGAAATCCTTTATTATGTAAAGAAGTTTTATTTTCTATTCTTCCACAGTGTCGATTTTTACATCTGCAGCTTCACCATTGATTATTTTGAATTCGATGTTATGTTAAATTTTAAAATGAGTCATCAATCCTTCCGATGTCTTTAATTCTGCAATTTTCTGCTTTTCTGAAAATCCGAAGTAGGAGTCCAGTGACAGGATGATCCTTTGTTCTCATTTGACAAAAAAAATCTTCCGAACATAAATGTTTATATTCTTGTTTACCGTTTTCTATTTCAAAATTCTATTCTTTTTTGAGTTCGTTAAACCTTTTTATTCTTCTACAACAAGTTTCGCTGAATTTCCATGGTGCGAGAATTTCCTGAATTCAGATTCCAAACACATGTTCAGTTTACAGAGGCGAAGTAAAGATGGGGATTGAAAGTAGCGTTCATAATAGCGGGGTGTTCATAATAGCGGGGTGTTCAGAATACAGAGAGTTTATCTTATATTAAGTCTATGGAGTTTCGCCGGGACCATCGAAATGCGTTCATAATACTGGGGTGTTCAGATTAGAGTGTGTTCAGATAGTCCACTGTAGTACCTGATGATAAAAAACCCTATTTAGATTAGTTTTTAGGGGAAATAACTCAATGAGACACTTTAATGTAATTTTTTTATGATTTTGCAATAGCTCTATCTCAAACGCTAATACACGGATTTTCATCAAACTTCAGATTCAGTAATATGTTGACATAAATTGTTGCTGACTGGATTTTGATTTAAACCACCTAACCGGTGGCACTGCTATGTTTTTTTTTCAGGAAGCATTAATAGTGCAAGAGCCGACAGCACAAGAAAAATCTTTATTTTTATGGAAGATGTATAATAGGGGAATCTAATGATCCATGTCTGCCGGAAGTGAAGAGGTGCATAAGCCAAAAGTTAATACCACAAACGGTTTACTCGTAGGTTTAAGATTGTATTTGCCGTACAATCAAAGGTATGAAAACATGGAAAACTGGGAGCAGGAAAACACAATGCTAAACCTACGAGTGAGCCACTAGTGGTATTAATTTTTGGCTTATCTATCACTTCACTTCCGTCAGACATGGATCATTCGATTCCCCTATGACTACTCTTCCGTTAAAAATGTTTTTGTTTTTAAATAAAAATTTTATTTTACTTAAGAAAGGTGTTATAATAATTAAAAATAAATGACATTGACATGTTTCGGATCCGTCTAATAAGATCCATAATCATAATATAAATAAAATTTAGAGACATTTCATGGTCAATACAAATGACACGCGACAATGAGATATAAACAACAAAAAACCAAGTGATCTATTGTAAAAAATTAAATTAATCCTTTTATTATTCCTAATTTATGGTTAGAGTTCATGAATAAATTCCTCGTGAGAGCTTGAATGGGATTAACCATGCTGGAAATTCTTTTAGATCATGGTCTTTTTAATTTTTTTTAAAATAGAGTGCGTGGTTTTTTGTTGTTTATATCTCATTGTCGCGTGTCATTTGTATTGATCGTGAAATGTTTTGAAATTTTATTTTTATTATGATTATGGATCTTATTAGACGGATCCTAAACATGTCAATGTCATTTATTTTTAATTATTATAACACCTTTAAGTAAAATAAAATTTTTATTAAAATGTTTATATAAAAGGTGAATCTTTTTAAAATCTGGTGATTTTAAAAAAGAAAAATCTATTGGATTGAAGATTTTTTTCTTTCTGTGCTCGTTAACGTTGGTTTTTTGTGCTGTTCTCTTGGACTATAAGAGGCATAAGATAGAAGAAAGTTTTGGAATTGCAACATCTGACTAGTTTAATCATAAATCCCGTCTTTTGAAAAATAAGGAATAAGATTGTACTCGATATAAAATAGCTTATAACAGGATAAGAAATTTATTTATCAAAACACAGAAAATTATTGCTATTCCAAATCACTTCAATAACCAGCCCTACCAATTTTGTGCCTTAACGTTTATAAATGAGTAGGAAAATTTTGGGCTTGTTGAGCAGTGCACTTTGAAGAGGCCACTCGACTCGCTGAAAAAGACCCGGATGACAAGTCAATGGAGGCGTTATTTTCAATCATGTCGCACAAATTTTAATATTTTTTACGTGATATTTTTGAATAGAATAACTGAAGACAAATCAACAACTGACCTAGTTTTTCCTTTTTCGAGTTTAGTTATGAGGTGATACCTGTCGAAATATATAATAAATCTTATATATATAATAAATATTTATAATAAATCTACAAAATTAGTTACAGTTTAAAAAAAAAAAAAAAAATGCATTTTATATTGATTAGTCTAACTCTCACAGATATTATTTTAAGCTATAAGATAAAAAAAAAAAATATTATAAAACTCAGTTGTCCAAATTTTAAAATTAAACTTTAATCGGATATGTAATCAGTAAAATATAATAAATATTTGATATTATGAAGTTATCAATTGAGGTTCTTAAGTTCGGTATAAATGCGAATGAATAAAACAAAATTTATTCCAAATTGACACGATCATAGAATTTCACGCGAAATCAAAACCCGTCATCATTTTCATCTTCTCAAAATTTACACTCGCACTTCTCATATCCGTATTTACTACATTTAAAAAAAAATGGTATTTTAATTTGATAATTTTTAAATCGCTTTAACTCAAAGCTTGAAGTCATTTAATTGATGAATAAAAATGAAATAAAACCGAAATCGCCGAATTTTATAACAGGCGATATTTTTGACAAAATATCCGCATTTTAATTTCTAATTTTTTTTTTTCAATTTTAAGAGAAAATAGTGTTTATGTTGCCACAATTACAAAATTGGTACTAAAAATTATATAAAAAAAATAATCTTAAACATTGAGATACAGCTTTCAAACAAATTGCATTTAAAAGTAATTTTTTTTCTATACGTGTAAAAATGTAACTATGATGTAAAAATTTGAAATGTGTGATGTTTAGAAGTGTAAAGTTTGCAGTATTGAAAATCGCAAAACCGAAATTGCACGGGAAAGTGTTGCCATCCACAAAATGACGTATGCTTTACGCACAGATACGTTTGGCCTTTATAATATAGATATACAGTCGAGTCTCCCTATAACGAAACTCCATACATCGAATTTCTCCATATAACGAATTTTTTGTAGGAACGGTCCCCTTTTCGCATGATTACATTAAAAACAGTCTCTATATAGCGAATTAGCTATCTCCATATAACGAATTTTTTCATAAATTGGTCTTAATTTATTCAGTTTTAAAAAAGATTCGAAATCATATGGAATCAATTTTCCATCACTTATTTTTGATTCATCGTTCAGTGCCGAGTTTTTTTATATAACTTATCTCCTTGTTCTTTAAATCCAACGAATTCATTCCACCTCCTACACACCTTTTTAACATCCTTCTCAAAACAGTGTCAATTAGATTGTTACACATATAAGAAAGGAATCGATGAGAGGCACATAAGAAAGGCCTTCAAATGGAGAAAAATGTTAACTACAATTTTTCAGTCCTTGCTAAAATTTGAGCCTTTTTTTGAGAGCGTAACAACTTTAAAATAAAAAAGAACAAAAAATTACAGATTTCTTCGTCTGAAATTAATGCAAGTTTTCCTTATTTGATTTTCATTAAGCTTTCAAATAAATGTCTGTTCTCTTTTTTTGAAACTGCTTAAATAATTAAGAAATAGAATGTTACGTAAATATTTTTTTTTTAAACATTACAAATTCTTAATTAAAACCATCAAAAATAACATTTGTTCAAAATTTACACATTAAATACGATTTTTAACATTTTCCATACATCGAATTTCTCTATATAACGAATTTTTAACTAGAACGATGGATTTCGTTATATAGACTCGACTGTATATATTTATATTATAAGTTTCCTTTACAGAACCGGTTTCAACCGGTTATGAAAGTTAAAGTAATTAAAAAAAATCAGAAACCAAAATCGAAAAAGTAAAAACTAGTCCGATTGTTGATAGTCCTCTGTTACCCTTAAAAAAATTTATTAAAATATGAGCAAGTTCTTTGAAATAGCGCCCTCGTGCACTTATCATCCTGGTCTTCTTAAGAGAGTCGAAGCCTTTTAAGCCGTAGGAAAATGGACAATACGTAGCAGACAAATTCAAGAAATCACATTACGTATAAAGCGTCGGCTAAGGTCTAGTCTGTGGGCAAACCCACGAAAACGTTTAGATCAAAGTGCCATTCTGTTGGTTTAACAATAAACAGTCACCGAAATTATTGACTTACACTGGCGAATCAATGTTTCTGTTAATTTTTCCTTGAGGCAATTTGGTTAGACCAACGTTGATGGAGGTCACTGTTTGGTCAGTTGGGGGTGTTTGATTGGTTAATTGAAGTTGGTCGATAAAGTTTCTGAAGGAGAATGAAAAAGTTGTTGTTATATCGTATCAAAACACTGGTAGTACCGGGAGGAAAAGTAAAGATCGATTTGAAAATTCTACAGCAGAAAAATATGGCAAATAGTTTCTCGTTAAAAATGCATAAGAAATTAATGGAATCGGATATATTGTATAACTCATAATGAAGCTTGAAGATTCTGTGGAAAAGTAATGGAATCGGATTTTCTGTAGAGCGCATGAAGCTACATAAATTTTTGTTTATAGTTCAATGTGGACTGAGCTTTACTGTTGCCTTATACACTATATGGCCAAAGATGACCGACCGCTTGTGATTTTAGACATTTTGTTATATCTAGAAAAATACGCGAGAAATTATCCTCAGGGCCTGACTAAGGCAGGGTCATGCGGGGCAGTTGCCTCGGGCCCTCCGCCTTAAGGGGGCTCTCTAAGAACAGAGAAGTTTTTCGTTAGAGTATGTCAAATGATAAAAAATGATCAGAAGTGGCCAAAATTCTTTTTTACAATTTTAAAGGTCGCTTTTCTCCTAGCCTATTTGTTTCCGTTACCAATGCCTACTTAAGGCCTCTCATTTATCCTCATACTCCTGTATTCGAAAAAAAAAAACTATTTTATAATTTTTTAAAGTTGTCTATCTTCTGCTATTATGTAGATAGATGTGAATAGTATTTTGTACGAAATTTATGTACACATACAATAGTTTTGAATTTCAATTTTAGTCATTTCAGTATAATTTACAAAAACATTTAAGATAGAAGGGGGCCCCCTAATGTTTGTCTCAGGGGCCCCCCGCTGTCTAAGTCGGGCCCTGATTATCCTGAAACTCTAAGTGTGAATAAAGTGTGTGTAAGAAACATAATAGTACAGATCACACATTTCTGAAAAATTTTCCCCGAAACTCTATAGGGGATCGTCAATAAATTGAAAAAGAACGAATATCTTTTGGATAATTCCGTCAAAACTAATGTAGCAAAAGCACTCAAACTGTAGATTATGATTAAGTATCTTATTGTAATATTCTGTACTTTTTTATGTGGATAGCATGTATACTCGAAGAAAAACTAAGGTTCTTATAAAAACAGTGCCAAATTTTTAAGTCTTTTGCATGTAATTTCCAGTGTTCTTAATATAAAAAAAATGTTCTTTTTCTGAAAATATGACTAACAACATTGTACACAAAACATTGTCATCAAAATAATAAAAATTGTATGGAAAAAGAGCAGGTTTACTAAATAATTTTTCATTGCGCATGCGTCAATTGAACGATATCAAAATTTTATTTGCATATTGCGTTAGCTACACGTATAGAGCAACTTCTGTAATAATTTCAAAAACATAGCTTGAAAATTCTGAAAATGATCACCTATAGAATCAGCTCAAAATTCGTTATTCCCAAAGTGAAGAAAAAAGACGAGGAGTTGTATCCATATCCGTGGTGGCCATCCCCCCCCCCCGAACCCAATGACGCAAATTCCCCCGCAAAAAATCTTCATATTTTAACCCCCCCCCTAAACAGAATATCAATTGTAAAATATATTTTACTTTTATAATTTACTGCATATTCAAAAGATAGTGAGTTGAGCATAGCGGAATGAGTTCTTATTGCTCTTATCTAGAATTTAAAGAAAGAAAACACAGGAATATTTATGGAAATTAAATGTTGAAAAAATTTAAAAGTAATATTAAAAGAACAAGATTTTTTTTTTTAACAGCTAAAAAAGGAACTCTAAAGAATTTAAAAATCCCCCTCCAAAATGTACTAAATTTTATGACGCATCTTGCGTCGCCAAACCCCTCTCTGGGCACCTCCTGATCCATATATCCATTGATTAATGGTAGTATAGAATACACAATATGGCACATACTACTATATTTGGATAAAACCCCTGGTTTTTTTTCCTTTTTGGAAAAATGAGGTTTACTAAATTTTTCATTGCGCATGCGTCAACGATATCAAAATTTAATTTTTATATTGTTAGCTAAATGTATAGAGCAACTTCTCTAAAAGTTTCAAAAACATAGATTAAAAATTCTGGGAGTGTTAGTCTATAGATTCAACTCAAAATCAGTTATTCCCAAAATGAAGCAAAAAAATTAGGGATTTTATCCAAATATTACGTGCCATATTGTGTATTCCATATACAACTTCTCATCTTTTTGTCTCACTTTAGGGATAACAGATTATTAGCTGATTCTATAGACGATCAGTTTCAGAATTTTCAAGCTATGTTTTTGAAATATTAACAGAAATTGCTCTAGGCACTTAGCTAACGCAATATGCAAATGAAATTTTGAGATCGTTGATGCATGCGCAATGAAAAAATATTTAGTAAACCTGCTCATTTTTCATACAATCTATATATATTAAAACGAAAGGCAGAAAAAGTAATCGTGGTTTAATTGCGTCTCTACGCATGCGCGAGCAAGCTTTCCGGTGAGTACCAGGTGATTCATTCACGAGAACGATTCACCGTAAAGAGAGAGAAACACAATCACATTATTGAACGGAGTGTCAACTTTTACTCCATGTATCATCGTTAGAGCGCATGCGCTTTGTCGGGAGTTGGAGCGCTGGACGCTGTGCTCCAATGAGAGTTCCGCGTTTGCGGAGGATTTCGGATCCCTAAATACAGATAAACAATCTCTCACGTTATATGCCGCGTACGCTTCTCACGGTGTTACTGCCTGTCCTGTAATAGTAAGTTATTTATCCTTATTGATTTATTTTCTGTGTCCATTTTTGTGTAGTTATGGATTTATCGTCTTACAATCGTCGCGAAATTGAACCGGACGGCAATTGCTTATTCAGAGCGCTGTCTGTGTTCCTGTATAATACAGAAGATAATCACCCTCGCGTTCGCCATGCCATTGTAAAACACGTTGTTGACAATTGGGATATTTATCATCCGTTTATTGTTGGTGATCTTTCTTACGGCGCACAGTGGAGTATTTGACCCAAAAACCTGGTCAAAAAGGCAAAAATTAAAATTTCGTCAACAATTGTAAAAATTATATTTTTTAATAGCTAACTAATTGGTGCATCGATCTATGTCTATTTTAGGAATCTGAGTTATATATGGTGGCTCCGGGCCTCAGCTGAAGAGGAAGTTTCTTCGTGAGAAGACGTGGTTTTTTGGCTTTGTTGTTATGTTTAAATATATTTTTTTTGTGGCTCAATGAATTGTTGAATTGAAACAAAACATGGCTTACGTGTTTAACAAAGGTCAAAGCTTAGTGTTAAACCATGTGTTAATTTAAATAGTTTAGGTTTTAATGTAATAAAAAAATATTAAATGTGTAAAAAGGTTATTTTTAAAGCGTTTTTGGCTCTAATTTATACATATCTAAAGCTTTTTAAATATGTACCGCGCTTTGCCGCGCCATGTTTGAGTTATAATCGTATTAGTTATAGTCTTGAGTGTCAATTTCTGCAAAAAAATCTTGCGCATGTTTGTGCCATTTTTTTATAAATTTTTTTTTCGGGATGACTATTTAAATGCCCCGTTTTGCAGCCACCGAATTGAAGAGATAAGAACTATATATTTACTGTCGTATTGCAGGTTTATAGCTCACAGACTATTACCGGAGAGCTTTTGCACCTACATATTATGTCTATATGTATGTATGTAATATGTATGTAGGTACGTACATACTCACGCAACTCGACATCTTTGATAGAAATATCCGATCTCCTTCAAGTTATATATACATATTTATTGAAAAAGGGTTCCCTAATTAATTCTTGGGACTCATGTGTGTAATATAAGAGGAGAAAGGGGGGGGGAATTAACCCTTCCGAGGGCAATCTGTACTATATTGTATATATATCTGTACTATATCTGTACTGTATTCCGAGAGCAATCTGTACTATATAGACTCCACTTTACTGAACCTACTATTAAATATAACACTATTAAACATAAATTAAATGCAAGAATTTTTATTATATGTAATTTAAATGTAATAAGCATTAGTAAATGTAAATAATAAGTTTTATATATAGTAAAATTAAATACATTTAATTAAACATTAATATTGAATAAGACAAACCTATCAACAATTACTTTCCCAGTAAAGTCAATGCACTTGTGATTTATTCGTATTTTTTAAATATGTACATAGTAAATTAATATTTTAGCTTCTTTTTTCTTTGTGCTCTTCTTAAATGATGACTCTTTTTTTTCTTAATTGTAAAAATATTTATAAAATATATATTTATTAATATGTGAAGTCTTAAAATCTAACTTACACTTCGTCAGCTTTTAAGATATAAAATATTAAACTAAGCTATGGATTTGTATGCATAGGTCATAGTATGCTAAAAGTTAGCTCAGTGAAACGCATAGCACAATTAAAAATGTCCATTTCGTGAATGGAAATGTACTTGAGAACTTTTGTGCATCCCTGTATATGATATATAGAATGTATCCACACCAATAAATATTTAATAAAAGCTGTCCCATTTTAAAACGCCAACACAACTACAAACGCACTTCCAGCAATTATTGGTCATAGACTTCAATACTTAAATTTATTCTTCGCCATATTCTTTTGTGTGTCCCTGTAAATAAATGATCTATTAAATGCACACCATATTCCACAATAAGTGCCTTAGTACACATTAGTGATATATGTAAATTTCAGCACGTTTAAAAGTGTGATATCATTAAAATACAGAAGAAACGATTTTTCCCCATTGACTATAATGTAAGGGAATTCTTTTGGGTGTCTCTGTAAATGAACCGTCCAGGCTATAGACTTCATTTACAATGCCAAACATTCCATAGTGATACCCAATAACATCTAAAAATTTCAAGCCAATCGGACTATATTTACATCGAAAAATATTTTTACCGGGATTTCGGGTCAAATACTCCACTGTGCGGCGTTGTTATTAATCAGGTTGAGGATTACATTACAATTATGTCAAAAAACCGTACGTATGGTGGGCACTTAGAATTACAAGCCGCAACTGCAATTTTTAGGTGCGTTCGTAATTATATAATACGTAGCACCTATAGTGGTCCGTCTGTCCGTCCGCATATAACAACGCAAAAACTACCCAACCGAATCGTTTGAAATTTAAAATATATATTTATTACATAATTTTGTCGAGTCATTTAAAATTTTATGAAACTCGGATGCATAGATCAATTACAGGGGCAATCAAAAGTATTCCATTACATTACGGTCAATGGGGAAAAAAGTTTCAAATGCATTTTAATCGTTTGAAATTTAAAATACGCAATTATTACATAATTCTGTCGAGTTATTTCAAATATTTTGATAATCGTGTGCATAGATCAATTACAGGGGCAATCAAAAGTATTGAATTACATTATGGTCAATTAGGAAAAAGTTTCAAATATATTCTATACGTTTTAAATTTAAAATACATAATTATTACATAATTTTGTCGAGTTATTTCAAATTTTATGAAAATCGGATGCATAGATCAATTACAGGGACAATCAAAAGTATTCCGTTACATTACGGTTAATGGGAAAAATTTTTTCAAATGCATTTTAATCGTGTTATACTCATGAGAACTTAATAAAATTTATATGCAACTATAAAGTACATATTATAATATACATCATACATAATTTGTCTTGCAAAGAACATTTGTTATTGATTTACAAGGCCACACAAAAGTATTCCATTACATAATGATATGGGGAGAACATTGTTTGATGAGCGTTTTAATTGTAATTCACTATTTACAATTTTATGAGATTGATATATGAAAGTAATATTTTTAAAACTTCGTTATCGTACGAACGCACCTAATTTGCTACGCTTCACGTGCAATTTCCAACTTGTTAATATTTTTGTCACAATTTTTAATTCCCAAAACGGTAATGTCATAAATTTGGGTGTAAATGCTAGAGGCAAAATAGAAGTAAATTTATTGTACGATGGAAATGGACATGAAGGTCACTATACGGTATTATTAAAAAAAGTCAAAAAACGAAAACTGGTTGAGTCATCTCCTTCCAAAAAACAGAAAAGGAAGGAGCTTAATAAAAAATGTTATGCTAATAGGAAAAAGGCAGAGTCAGTTTTAAAGCCATATAAAATTCAGTATAGGTGCGCTGTTTCTGACATTTCAAATTTATCTCCGTCCAACTTAGGTAATTTAGACAACACATGTACTTATTGTAATGCATTGTATTTTTCATCAGAAAAGAATTCAAACGGCTCATTTAATTTGTGTTGTTCTAACAAAAAGTTCAAACTGCCCAAATTTCAAATTATTGATGACATAAAAGATCTATTCACCGGAAATAGTGACATGTCCAAAAATTTTAGGCAAAATATTAGGCAATATAATAATGCTTTATCCTTTGTGTCATTTGGTGCCAATATAGTTACCTCCTGGTTACGGTCCTTATTGTTTCAAAATTCTAGGTTCAGTACACCACAAAATTTCCCCTTTGTATCCAGATAATTCGACCCATGCTTCTTATAGTCAATTATACATTTTAGATTTTTCCGAAGCAAACGAAATTAGATTAGAAAAGCCTGAGAATAGTTCTATTAGAGAGGACATTCTCAATTTAATAAACCTTAATTAAATGTAATCCATATGTTAAGTGCTATAAAACGATGCATCAAAAAATATCTGAGGAACGTGACTTAGCTTTAAAAGAAAACAGAGTGCCAGTTGATTTTGTTATGCGCTTTTATCATGAACCGCTATCAGATCCTCGCCGTTACAACGAACCAACATGCTCAGAGGTTGCAGCTGTTTTTGAATCTAATGATGGAGCTCCACCATCTCATAGGTACATAAATGTTTATTCTAAAGATGGTGGACTGAAAACTCTAGATTTTGATAGTATGCATTGTGATCCAATGTCATATGTACTGATTTGGCCTTGCGGTGAACCAGGTTGGCATATTTCAATGTCAGCGGGGGGAGAGAGGAAAACTAAAGTTCGCCAAAATATTTCCATGAGAGAATATGTATGGTATAGACTTATGATTCGAGGGTGTCCGCCTAAGGGAGATTTCAATCCGATAATTAATGCTGGCAAATTAACTCAGCAATTGATAGTTGATTATTACAGTCGCATTGAAGGTGACAGATTAAAATTTATCCGTAGTCAACAGGCAAAATTGAGAGTAGACACATACGCTGGCCTTGCAGATGCTCTGTTTGCACGTGCTGATAAAGAAAACTTAAGGGCGGGGCGGATTGTTATTTTACCTTCTTCTTTTACTGGTAGTCCACGAAATATGATTCAAAACTATCAGGATGCCATGGCAATGGTCAGAAAATTTGGCAAGCCTGATATTTTCTTAACATTTACATGTAACCCTTTATGGCCAGAAATAACTAACAGCATACATCCTTTTGAAACTGCTAATAACAGACCAGATGTTACAGTTCGTGTTTTTCATTCAAAAATTAAACAACTTTTGAATTTGATAAATGGAAAAAAAATATTTGGCGAAGTACAAACATACTTATATACAGTTGAATTTCAAAAGAGAGGTTTGCCCCATGTGCATTTATTATTATCTCTTAAAGATAATTGTAAATTTAGAGAAATAGCAGACATAGATAAGGTTGTTTCTGCAGAAATTCCCAACCCTAATGATTCAGTTTTATATAACTTAGTTAAATGGTACATGGTCCTTGCGGTAGTCTTAATCCAAACTCAATTTGCATGACTGATGGTAAATGTAAAAAAGAATTTCCAAAAGAATTCGTTCATGAAACTAAAGAAAATGTTAATGGTTATCCCCTTTATAAAAGGAGAAACAATAAAAGGACTATTTCTAAATGTATAAAAGGTAAAAATATTGAGGTTGACAACCGTTACATAGTTCCTTATAATCCTTTTCTTTTACTTTATTTTCAAGCCCATATTAACGTCGAAATTTGTGCGAGTGTTCACAGCATAAAATATATACATAAGTATGTTTACAAAGGTCATGACTGCGCTAATTTGCAAGTAACTGCTGAAGGTGGTGTGCTTCATCATGATGAAGTTTCTGCTTTCATAAACACTCGATATGTCAGTCCATGTGAAGGTGCATACAGAATTTTTTCATACCCAATGTATGAACAATCTCATACAATCATTCGCTTGCCTGTGCATTTGCCAGAAGAGCAACAAGTATATTTTCAGGATGATAAAGCCGCGGAAGCTTTACTTAGGTCAGAATTAAAAAGCACAAAACTTATTGCATGGTTTAATTTAAATAAGGATCCAGAAACAAAGCCCTTTTATTTATCCAGAAACAATTCTTCATTATACTTGGGATACAACTAAGTGTATTTGGATAAAACGCTCTCTCTTTCGTAAGGTTATTGGCAGAATGTATAATGTTTCTCCTTCTGAATCCGAGCGTTATCATCTTAGATTACTATTACTCCATGTAGTTGGGGCTACAAGTTATGAAGATATAAGGACTGTTCATGATGTTGTTTTTTCTTCTTTCAAAGAAGCTGCTATGCAACGTGGATTACTTCAGGACGATACCGAGTGGTTGCGTTGTTTGCATGAAGCATCAGTTCTTCAAATGCCATTTCAATTAAGACAGTTATTTTCTTTCATTTCTATTTTTCAACAACCGTCAAACGCTACTCAATTATGGGAAACTTTTAAAGATTATCTTAGTGAAGATTATTTGCAGTTTCATGAGCCGAATAAAGCTTATCATTTTAGTCTCAGGGATATTAATGAAACACTTAAATTACATGGTTTTTCTCTGTCAACTTTCAACTTGCCAGGTATTAACGATTTCTTAACAACTGATCACATCAATTTCTCTAAAAATCCAAATCTTGACTATAATTTAATGATTCAACAAGCTAACGATGAACAACTTTTAATCATTAATGAAATCACTAAAGTAATCCAAGAAAATAATACAAATAAAAGTAATGCCTATTTTATAGATGGCCCAGGTGGTACTGGGAAGACATTTGTATACCAGTGCCTTATACAAAAATGCTTCGATTTAGGTATAGAAATTATCTCTGTTGCATGGACTGGCATAGCTGCTATGCTCTTACCAAATGGTCGCACAGTACATAGTAAGTTTAAGTTACCTTTGATTCTGCATGAAACTTCAGTATCGTCTTTAAAAATTAATAGCAAAGCTGCTTCCGAAATTAAAGCAGCAAGACTGATAGTTTGGGATGAAGCACCTATGGCAAATGTTTATGCATTAATGACTGTTAATAGACTTCTGCAAGATATAATGTCCAATAATATTGTTTTTGGTGGGAAAATAATCGTTCTTGGAGGGGATTTTAGACAGGTATTGCCAGTAGTTCCACATGCCTCACGACAAACAATAACTCAAAATTGCATCAAATTTTCACCTCTTTGGCCATATTTCAAAATTTTTCGGTTATTTAAAAACATGCAAGCTAGGTCAGATGAATTAGTTTTCTAAGTTTTTGCTTAAAATTGGTGATGGAAGTTATCCATCAGTCAATGATGAGCCATCATATGGTTCTTCTGTTATTGATTTACCATTAGAAATTATTGCTAAAGATGATATCGTATCTGAAATTTTTGGCAAACATTTTGTTTCGCCAGATCATGTTGTTAATTTTTCTAAATTTGCTATTCTTGCCCCCAAAAATGAGCATTGTAATGAAATAAATTCTAAAGTTCTACATCTTATACCTGGCACAGAGAGAACATATGCTAGCGTAAATAATCTCATAACTGATGATGAAAACAAAATTCTTCAATTTCCTGCAGAATTTCTAAATAGTTTAGAGTTAAGTGGTTTGCCTCCACATAATCTCACATTAAAAGTCGGTGCAATTGTAATGCTGTTAAGAAACCTAAATGCTACCCAGGGTCTTTTAAATGGGACAAGATTAATTGTGAGGAATATGTATGACAATTGTTTAGATTTAGAAATTATCACTGGTGAAAAAAAAGGTCAAAGAGCTTTGATTAACAGAATCGACCTATCACCATCAGACACATCACTCCCTTTCTCTTTTAAAAGACGCCAATTTCCCATACGTCTGGCTTTTTGTATGACTATCAATAAAGCACAGGGACAAACTTTAGATTGTGTTGGTATTTATTTACCCCAACCTGTTTTTAGCCATGGTCAGTTACATGTAGCTATGTCTCGGGTGCGTTCATTTAAGAACTTAAAGATTCAAATACTACCAAACGGCAATAGAACACTGAATGTAGTATACAAGGAAGTCCTATAATAAACAACTATTACATGCAACTTATTACGTGCATCAGTGCATTGACATGATGCATGTTTGTGTGTGCTCAATTAACTAATTCAAAGGTTCAAATAGATCACAGGGTTTTCATGCGTCAAGTGCGTTTAGCCTTGCGCATGTCTGCCTATGCTTCAATTATAAAAATACATAACAAATTTGGAAGCTTATGTTGTGCAAGGGTTTTTATGCATCCAGTGCGTTTATACATGCAACTTATTACGTGCATCAGTGCATTGGCTTGATGCATGTTTATGTGTACTCAATTCAAAGGCTCAAATAGATCACAGGGTTTTCATGTGTTAAGTGCGTTTAGCCTTGCACATGTCTGTTTATGCTTCAATTATAAAAATGTGTAACAAATCATAAGTCTATACGATACATGAACAATGTTTATGCTTCAATTATAAAAATGTGTGACAAATTTGGGGGCTTATGTTGTGCAAGGGTTTTTATGCATCCAGTGCGTTTATACATGCAACTTATTACGTGCATCAGTGCATTGGCTTGATGCATGTTTATGTGTACTCAATTCAAAGGCTCAAATGGATCACAGGGTTTTCATGTGTTAAGTGCGTTTAGCCTTGCACATGTCTGTTTATGCTTCAATTATAAAAATGTGTAACAAATTTGGGAGCTTATGTTGTGCAAGGGTTTTTATGCATCCAGTGCATTTATACATGCAACTTATTACGTGCATCAGTGCATTGGCTTGATGCATGTTTGTGTTTATTCAAATCAGAGGTTAAAATAAATCGAAGGATTTTAAGAGATTCATTGCTGTTTACAATAAAATAATTTTAGTAATCCATTTTCATTCATGCATGTCTCGCTTTTTCGGATGGTCTGTTTGTAAACATGTGTGACAAAAATTTTAAATTTCCCAACAAATCTTATACATGAATTATTGCTGATGTACTGCATAAAATTCCAATGTTTTTTTATAACATCGAAATGGACACAGAAATATCTGAGTATATATGTATTGTGTATATATATTTTTTTTCTTTTTCATTGAGTACTTAAAAAAATTTTTGTTGTTTTTTTTTATTATTATTATTCTAATTTTCTTTTTCATTAGGTACTTTTTTTTTTTCAAATTTTTTTGCTAATTTCGGAAATATGCCTCATGGTTTATAGATACCAAGGATTTAAGTGTTTTGAATACCACTATTTCAGTTTATTAACATTTTCTTTATATATTCAAATTTTAAGTTTAAATGTAAAATTAAGGCAAATAAAATATTAATTTTCTGAAATATAATAGTATATTCAAATTTTGTATTTCTTGATATCTCATGGGGGAAACCGCCATTTTTTTCAGTAGACATGCTTGAAAATTAGTGTTATTTTATGCATATATATGTAAAATTTAATCTTTTTAGAAAATAAAAAGTAATATTTGAAATGTTTGAAATAACTTCCTAAATTTGGTTCTTTTAAGTTAGCACAGCACATAATTTTAAGGAACTTCCTACACTTGAGAGATTTCTGTATATAGTAATTTTTTTGTTGTTTTTATGGGCGTGCAATGCTCATATATATATTAGCAACTGTAACTTTATTTGGTGTATTTAATAGATTGATGCATAGATTTTCATATATTCGGCTTATGTGAATGCAATGTAATTTGCCGTTTTATCAAATTTATCTTTTTTTGAGAATTTTTTTTTTTCAGAATTTGTCGTTTTTTTGTTATTTTTTGAGAAATTTGTCGGTTTTTTCATTTTTTTTTTTTTTTTTTTTTTTGCGAATTTTACCTTTTTTTGCAATCTTTTGATGAAATGTGCCTTTTTTACCATATTTTGACAAAATTTATTTTCTCACAATCTATTTACCAAAATTTGTATTTTTTGAAGCACCTAGACAAATTTTATGTATTTTTGCTATCTTTTGACGAATTTCATGTCTTTTATGATACCAGGCCAATATTTGTTTTCTCAAGGTCTTTCGATGTAATTTGCTGTATTATCTAATTTATCCTTTTTTCGTGATTTTTTTTTTTATTTTTTTTAATTTGTCATTTTTTTTTTCAATATGTTTTTGAGAAATTTGTCATTTTTTCGCTATTTTTGCGAAATTTACCTTTTTTTGAGTTTATTTTATGAAATGTGCCTTTTTTTCCATCCTTTGACGAAATTTGTTGTTTTCTCACAATATTTTGAATTTTTTTTTCACAATATGTTTACAAATTTGCTATTTTTTAGGGATTTTTCATAAGAATTGCCATTTTTCGAAACTTTTGACAAAATTTTGATTTTTTGCATTTTATTTTATTTTATTTTATTTTTTTTGCTGCACTTGCAACATATTTTACAATTTTTTTTATCGATCATTTGGAGAAATTTTCTGTCTTTTGCGATTTGTCGACAAAATTTGCTGTTTTTTTTTCCATCTATTTATAAAATTTCCGTGTTTTTTTTGTTTTTTTTTGGAGGGGGGGTATTTTGATGAAATTTGCTTTTTTTTTTTCAATATGTTGACAAAATTTGCTATTTTTTGTGATTATTTGCATATTTTTGAAAAATTGCAATTTAACTCAAGCATGCCTACTGAAAAAATAAAAGGGTTAGTCAGTATGGCACTCGACCTCCTGGGTATACATGGAACTGAGTGCAACAGTGACAGTATTTTTTTTTTTTATTTATTTATTTCATGAATTTGATTTTTTATATATGGGTCAATCCATTTCAAGTGGTCCAGAAAATATAAAAATGGTCGCTCGACCATTTTTAAAAAATCTGAAATTTTTTGTATAACAACCCTAACATGACGAAAGTTCAAAATGGCCGTTCTTTTGATTTTACTATTTTTTGTTTGTGCATGGCGGCCATCTTTGTTTCATAGTGTGCAGCGATTTTCTCAGATACTAGGATACACAAAATTGTAAATATCTCGTCTTCTATTTTCCCAATTGAAATGGGGTTTGCAGCATTTTGTTCAGAATAAAATGGGCTAAATATACAGTGATAGAAAAATTTTGAAAAGAAAATTTTTACAGGTGAAATTGTAGCACAAAATGTATGATTTTTTCCAAAATCTATCCGTTTGCAAGAGGAAATATTTCATGCAAGGGAAACTGTCAACCTTACACAATTTTTTCTACAAATAGGTCAAAAGTATGTGTACTCATACACCAAATCCCAGATCTGGGAGTTAATTTCTCTTTGCGAAAAAAATTCCGAGATTCGTCAAAAATTTCAAAAATCGCACTTTTTAGGCTTTGATATCTCTGGTGGAGCACGAGATAAAAATCTGAAATTCTGGCCTTTGATGGTATTGTGTAGTAGTATTATGTACAAAAAATTTCAAGAAGGAGATTTGACTACAAGCTGAGATACGGTGATTAAAAAAAATGTTAAAAGTGCTATTACGAGTACATTAGGAGAAATGAGATTAGTCGCTTTTATTACAATATTTACACAGAAAATATCGTTTGTTGAAAACAGTTAAATAATAAACATTTAATTTACAAAATATTATATATGCTCAACAAAGAGCTTAACAATATTTACGAGAGATGTTATGAGTTCGACCAGTTACTGTTGTCAGTCCATCAGGCTGTTCTTTCTAAAAATTTTATTTGAAGCCCCCCAAGTCTTATCATCCCTTGTTAACTTGAATGAAATTCTCTAGGTTTAATAATTGAAGCCATGTCAACTCGATCAGTTGTAATCCATTGTCTGTAATTTACTTTTCCTGAAATGTGTTCCGAGTAAAATTGTTGCAATAGCATTTCTAGTAGATTTGTTCATCTGTACAAATAGTGTATTAGCTTAGCATACATTCTGAATTGTTTAAATCACACAGAAGCATTTGAAAAAAATATTTGTAACTAACATTTAACTCTATACCGTAAATAATTAATTTAAAATTTTGGAGGTATGAACAATTACATAGTAAGTTACAATAATTTGGCAGTATTGTTTTCACATATTGTCCATGTCATATCTCAGCTTGTAGTCAAATCTCCTCCTTGAAATTTTTTGTACATAATACTACTACACAATACTATCAAATTCCAGAATTTCAGATTTTTATCTCGTACTCCACCAGAGATATCAAAGCCTAAAAAATGCGATTTTTGAAATTTTCGACGAATTTCGGAATTTTTTTCGGAAAGATAAATCATTTCCCAGATATGGGACTTGGTGTATGAGTACACACACTTCTGAACTATTTGTAGAAAAAATTGTGCAATGTTGACAGTCTTGTTGATCAATTACATAGTAGGTTTACAATAGTTTGACAGTATTGTTTTCGCATATTTTTCATGTCATATTTCAGCTTGTATTCAAATCTCCTTCTTGAAATTTTTTGTACATAACGCTACTACACAATACTATCATAGGCCAAAATTTCAGATTTTTATCTTGTGCCCCACCAGAGATATCAAAGCCTAAAAAGTGCGATTTTTGAAATTTTTGACGAATTTCGGTATTTTTTTGCAAAGAGTCATTAACTCCCAGATCTGGGATTTGGTGTATGAGTACACATACTTTTGACCTATTTGTAGAAAAAATTGTGTAAGGTTGACAGTTTCCCTTGCATGAAAAATTTCCTCTTGCAAACGGATAGATTTTGGAAAAAATCATACATTTTGTGCTAAAATTTCACCTGTAAAAATTTATTTTTTAAAATTTTTCTTCCACTGTATATTTAGCCTATTTTATTCTGAACAAAATGCTGCAAACCCCATTTCAATTGAGAAAATAGAAGACGAGATATTTACAATTTTGTGCATCCTAGTTTCTGAGAAAATCGCTGCACGCGATGAAACAAAGATGGCCGCCATGCACAAACAAAAAATAGTAGGATTAAAAAAACGGTCATTTTGAACTTCCATCATGTTAGGGTTGTTGTACAAAAAATTTCAGATTTTTTAAAAATAGTCGAGCGACCAGTGCTGGACCACTTGAAATGGATTGACCCATATGAAAAAAAAATGCAGGTTTTTTTTTCATTTATTGAAATTTTTAATAAAAATTAATCTTAAAAAAAAATTTTATAGCTGAAAAAAATATTTTTTTCTCTTCGTTGCTTCTATATTGTTGCCGTCAAGTTTTGACGGGTTCCATCTAGTTTTTATTAATTATGATGAGTGTTTAGTGTACAATGTTGTTTGTCATATTTTCAGAAAAGAACATTATTTTATATTACGAACTCTGCAAATTATAAGCAAAAAACTTGGAAAATTTTGGGACCGTTTCTATAAAAACTTTAATATCTCTAAAAGTATCCATGCTATCAACATAAAAAAGAGCACAGTATATTACAATAAACCACTTAAATATAATCTACAGTTATAGCGCTTTTGCTACATTAATTTTGTTGGGGTTATCCAAAAGTTATTAGTTCTTTTTCTATTTGTTGACGTCTCCTGTAGTTTCAGGAAAAAATCTTCACGGAAACGTGTGACCTGCACTGTTATATTTACACACTTAGTTTCAGGATAATTCTTCATGTATTTTTCTAGATATTTAACAAAATGCCTAAAATCGCAAGTGGACGGTCATCTTTGGCTATATAGTGTATTCAGAATCATACTTTTGTCCACGCAACATGGTTGCTGGGCATAGTAAACAGATTGTGTAGTTAAATTGCCAGCCTTCCCACTGCCGCGACCGGATATATCCGTTCCCTAGGCTACAGGTTTTACTGCAGTTGAAACTTTATTTAAATTAATATAATTTTACAAATACGATGCATCATTTTCTTCAGGGTGGCTTCACGAGTTTAAGCTAAGACATGGCAAAACTGTAAGTGGAGAGTCTGGAGATGTTGATTGCGAAACAGTGGATGATTGGATTCAAAACCACTTGCTAGACCTACTAAAAGGATATGATCAAAAAGACATTTTCAATGCAGATGAAACCGGTTTATTTTATAAACTTTTGCCATCGAAAACTCTTGCAATCAAATCCGATACGTGTCATGGCAGGAAAGAGTAAATTGCGATTAACAGTGTTATTGTGTGCCAATGCAGATGGATCTGAAAAATATCCTTTTTTGATTATTTTCAAATCAAAAATGCCCCCGTGCATCAAAAATGTGAAAACATTACCAACAATGTTTACTTGGCGAATAAAAAATCATGGATGACGATGTCTTTCTTTACCGATTGGTTAAAAGAATTAGATGATAAAATGCGAAAACAGAATCATTTTATTCATTGATCAGTGTCAGATCATCCACCTGATACGGACTTTCTAAAAAACATAACTGTCAAATTCTTCCCTGCAAATTGCAGCCATTAAATTTAGGAGTCATAAAATTCCTAAAACGACATTATCGAAAACTTTTGGTGAAAACATCTATCGCTAGTTAAGACCACAGAAATTTGGAAAATGTGAACATTAACATTTTACAAGCTATGACTTTCATAATGATGGCTTGGCAAAACGTTTTACACAAAACAATAAAAAAAAATGCTTCGCACTTGCCGCATTTTTAACTCCAGTGGCTATGTCCTATTGAAAACGCTGAAACTGATCAATTTGCTCCACCAGAAAACTGGTCAACTTTAAGTGATGTTTCTACATTAGTAGTATTGTAATGAGAGTTCCACAACACCGGGCGTCGGGCGTTGACCTCTAAGAGGGGTTGAAGGTCATCGGGCGTTCGAGCTGTAAGAGGGGGAGTGAAGGTCATCGGGCGTCACACAAGGTTAAGATGACGTCATCTTATAGGATGAGTGTGTTTTAGATAAGAATTTTTTTTAATTTTAAGCGGGAATTTTAGGGAGTTAGAATTTTTTTCCGAACTATAGTACGAGGGTGTTTTTTAAATTTTAATGCGGGGACTTTAAAATTTTCGGTGCACTTTAGTTTTAGGATTTTTTTTTTTTTTTTTTTTTTTTTTATTTCATTGCGGGGACTTTAAAAATTTTCGGTGCACTTTAATTTAAGGATTTATTTTTTTGATTTTAAGCGGGAATTTTAGGGAGATTGATTTTTTTTTTTTTTTTCACCGTGTTCTTTGATGAGGGGTTAAGTGGGTATTTGGGGACACAGAATGTTTTTTTTTTTCTGCACTATTATACGAGTGGTTTTTAATTTTAATGTGGTGACTTAAAAATTTTCAGTTTGGTATAATTTAAGAGTTTATTTTTTTTATTTTAAGCGGGAATTTTGGGGAGATTGATTTTTTTTTTTTTTCAACGTGTTTTAAATAAGGGGTTAAGCGGATATTTTGGGGACACAGAATATTTTTTTCTGTACTATTGTACGAGTGGTTTTTAATTTTAATGTGGCAACTTAAAAATTTTAAGTTTAGTGTCATTTAAGAGTTTATTTTTAGATTTTAAGCAGAAATTTTGGGGAGTTTTTTTTTTTTTCCCACTGTACTCTTACGTGATGAGTTAAGCGGGTATTTTGGGGGAAATTATTATTTTAGACTAATCATAGGCGAAGGATATATTTTTTTTTTCGGGGGTTGATATTTTAATAAAGAACTAATTAAGAAGGGTTCATTCATGGTGAATTAATGAATTATTTTTTTTAGGAGTAATTTTGTTAAGATTGAATTATTTTTTCAAATTATTTTTTCATTTTTTGGAGTTTTAAGCGGATATTAATGTTTAATAGGGGGACTTTAATTTTTTTGCAATGAAATTGACGTGCGCTCGTCGATCTAACCGTTCGGAGTTTATAGTTTTCTTCAAATCATGTGTGGATATTGGTTTAGAATTTCTTAGAATGACTTCCACCACCTTTATCTCTATCCATTATCATTAATAACACATGCTGGTAATGGGAATTTGGGAATAACAATTTTGAATATTTATTTAATGAAGGAACTTTAAAATTATTTCGAGTGTTATTTTTAGTCAACTAGGTTATACACTTGATATTTCAGAATAGTTAAAAAATAACTTTAAAATTTGAATGAAAAAATATGTTTCAAAATGGGATTTTACGTGCTAGCATTGAATCACACTCGTCGCCCTAACGGTTTAGAATGTGTGGTTTTCTTCGAACCTTGGTGAAAATTTAATCGAATTGATTATTATTATTTTGTGTGTTGTATGTATGTGTGTGTTGTATGCATGTAGGTGTGTGAATGTATGTTTGTGTGTCGTATGCATGTGTGTGTGTGAATGTATGTTTGTGTGTTGTATGCATGCATGTGTGTGTCTGTGTTGTATGTATGTTGTATGTATGTGTGTGTGTGTTGTATGTATGTACATGTTGAATGTATGTGTGTGTAATTTTTTTTTTGCCGATAGGTGTGATCTTTAGCTGAAAGTGACCTATGGTCAAAACTTTTACCCAGGAATCGCCACGGGGAGGCAGATCACATGATTCCCATATTGCACACATTCACATACATTATTTCGAGCGATATTTTTAGTGAACCATAATATGCAATTGAATTTGTAGAATAATTAAAAAAATAACTTTAAAATTTAAATGAAAGAATGTTTCAAAATGGAATTTTACGTACTAACATTTAATCGCGCTCGTCGGTTTTTACTGTTTGGAGTCTATCATTTTCCTTTAACCTTGGAAAACCTTGCGTTAATAAGGATATTTCAGAAAGACCCCCACTTTGGGTACTCTTTTAAAATAATATTTGTAATGAGATGTGTTCGCGCGCGTCGACCTAACTGTTTGGAGTATCAACATAAAATCAACAAATTAATACAAAATATTTCACACAATAAAAAACGAAATATTAAAATCGCCAACTCAAAATGAAATCTCATGCAATTTGAATAAAAACATTAAAAAAAAATCGCCAAATTAAAAGATTATTCTTATCTCACAATAAATATTCTGAAAGACCTATTCAAAAATTCTAGATGAGATTAAAGTTTTTATTCAAAATTCAAATAAAACTTCTTAAGTTTTGACATGTCACTAAAAATTTAAAGCAAACATTTTTTCAAAGTATAATTATCAAAGATTAATTTTTCTAATAATTAACTCGTGTAAAGATAGTTCAAAGTGCAATGATTCACCATTTGCTTTTTAAATCTTAGAATATATTATCTGTGATATAAACATCACGTTATGTAAAACATATAAATAGATATTAGTAGTTTTAAAATAATTTTTTTTCGAATGGGTAGTTTGATAAATTAATAACATTAAAATTTTTTGGATAAAAAAAAAAAAAAATAAATAACGATTGAGAAACTAACCATTTCAAAATATTTTCTTGGCATAAATGAATTTAAAAGTATTAAAACCCTTTTCAAAATATTTTTATAAAACCAACTTTCATGCAATTCAAAAAGTTTTTATATGAAAATTGAATATTTTTTTTTCTTAAGAGAAATATTTTACGTGAGTGAAAAAGTGAGAGTCAGTTAATTTATGAATCACTTTAAAATATTACCACGCAATAAATTGTTTTGAAACTATATTCTTAAACATATTAATATTTAAAAGTTAAGTCATTTTATGCATTTTATATTCAAATTATACTTACCAACATATGAATTCGCCTTCATTCTGCATTCTCTTGAAGAATAATGTTTGATAAACTCTTATCAACACAGCATGTTGTTGTGAATCACTAGCAAGTTAAGACAGGTATGATATGAGTAATCGTTAGGGTTTCCCCAAAGAGGTGAAGTCATTCTTATCAAATCCTATTCTGAATGAGAAATATTTCAATTGCAATTAACTTCAGATTTTGTTATTTAATAATTATTTTTTAATTTGACAATTTTAATTAATGTTTTAGTGATGTGTGTTACCTTTAAGATTTTGATTTTTTTTTTTTTTTATTGCTTATACTATTTTAAACATGTATATTCCTATTTGTAAATAGAAAATCAAAAAACATATTTGAATGATTTTATTATTATTATTGTTTGACATTATATTAGAAAATCATTTAAACTTTTAGCTTTTATTATTATTATTATTTAGATATTAAGAAGTGACGAAGACCTGTTGAATTATTCTAATCTTAAAATTGAATAATATTCTAAGAAAAATTTATTCTGTTATCTTTTAATTTACCAAACATATATCTTAATATTCATTAACACACTTCTTATTTAATGAATAATATATTTGATGAATAATATATTTTATAATATATATGAGATTTTAATCTTTAAAAAAAAAAAAAAAATGGGTTATGTTATTTCATACACATACGTTCTTATTCGAAAATATAAAACCATAAAAAACATCGTTGGATGATTTTTTTATTTTTAATTAGACATTGTATTGGAAAAGCATTAAAAATTTTCATTTTTATCCCATTTAGACTTCAAAAAGTGTCGAAAATCGAACTGCTTTGCAAAGACTTAAAACTAGTGATTTGATGAGTCATACTTTCTGTGGGTTTTTTACAATTTTGGAATTATCTTAATGAATTACCAAACTTCTCATTTTTTTAAACACCACACTAATCATTGCTCCCATTACTTAATCACGTAAATATAATTTATATCGTTTTTGATTATCAGTTTTATACTAACATTTGACAACTATACGTATGTGTTGTATTAATTCTGTTAGTTTTTAAATTTGATATTTCAGGAATTAAACTAACTCTTAAGAATATGACTTGATGCAATTTACTCATTTTATACAAGTTAACTTTACTACTTGACAGAAATATATTCAAACGCAAAGCGATTTAACTTTCACATTTTTAAACTTATTTATATAATGTACTAACATTTATTCATAATATGCATAATTTTATTAAAATTACTGAAGAAAATAAAATTTATACTATGTAAAAAATTAAAACACCATTTTAAAATATTAAACAACAATAACAACAAACTTATAATTAAGAGATGAATAAATATAAATGTATGAATCACACAATAATAAAAAGAAATACTTAATCATTCATAAAAATTTTCACCTTCTTAAATTTTTTACAATGAAAGACTATAACAGTTGAATATTTAGCTTTCTCTTCATAACTTTATCGAGAAATATGTAATGTATACCACACGATTTCATTAAATGAATCACAATACAATTCAAACTTCTCATTTTTAATGTTTTATATATACTAGTGTTTATCAAATAGGTGTATATTCTGAACAATCATTACTTAGTATATTGATGAAAAGTTTGTGTTGAACGGTTTTTAACTCAAATGGTGTGAGAGAAGAATATATTAGGACAGAAGTTATTAAATATAGAGTCTTTAAAGTTTATACCCCTGCAAGAATTGGCATTTCAAGAAACAAAGTTGTATCATATTTGAAAACATTCTTTATATTCGAAACGCACACGTGATCACGATCACATCACTGAAGAGTATAGAGAAGCTCTTTATGTTGTATATAATTTGAATTTTCATTAACACAATATTATAAGCGAAATTTTTCGACAGTTTGAAAAATTATGATGCACAACGTCTGCACACGTTAACACATAAGATTAGCTTATGCCCTTTCGATGATAAGCATTATTTGCAGGTAAGATGTATTAACATAACAACTTTTTTTTGGTAATTTTACTCGCAGGTTTCGAAACCACAAACATCTGATCATACTTCTCATTTTTAACACTCGACGCTAACCATTGGGCTATTAAAGCCCGTAATTTAGTAACTAAAAAGTAAGAAAGATCATCGAAAGTGATTATTTCACACATGCAAAAATAATTTTTACTGTGACTTATCAGTTAAAAATCACGAAGAAAAGAAAAAAATCACATATGTTTTGGATTACTTGGAGATTTTATGAGTCACTTCATTAGTTAAATAGACACATCCACTTCTTATGAATCACTACTTATGTTTAAATGTTCAAACACTTGCTTTTATGAAATGTATTATATTTTAGTTTATCAGTGATAGTGTGATTACTTGTTAATAATTTTAGTATCATTAAAAAATTTAAAAAAAAAATCAA
The DNA here is from genome assembly GCA_964019185.1 of Maratus speculifer. Lineage (NCBI taxonomy): Eukaryota > Metazoa > Arthropoda > Arachnida > Araneae > Salticidae > Maratus > Maratus speculifer. The sequence continues at coordinate 14,645,826 of CAXHSM010001376.1, read as the reverse complement.
ACGTTAATAATTAATTAAAAAAAAATACAAGTCAGTATTAAAGGTTCGAACAAATTATTAAAATAATTTTACAAAACTTTTCAAATTACTTTAAAATGTTTCACTAATATTTAGTAATCGACAAATTTTAATGTTCATAATCATTTATGTGACTTAGGTTTTCTGTTTTAACTGTTAAGTTATTAGATTCCCCCTTCAAGTACATCTCATTGATATGTTTTAATCAACCAACCATTCGACTGTTTTCACAATCAACTAGTATGTGAGTTAGGTTTTCAGTTTTAATTGTTAAGTTATTATATCTCCCCCTCCCTTTCATTTACATCTCATTGATAAGTTTTCAACAACCAACCACCCAACTTTTTTTTTTCGTATTCAACTATTTATTTACCCTAACAACCAACTATTTATTTATCCTAGCAATCAAAAAGCTTTTATCGTCACATGAACAAAATTTTTAAGATGAAAGACTTGTCATTTTTAATCGAAAAAACAATGACTTGTGTAATAAATTTTTTCCTTACTTAAATGAAACCTTCGCATGTATATGGTAAAACTTGGAAAATTTCGTTTAATGCACAAATTTAAAGTTAACAGGCAAGGTCTTCACACATCTTTTAGTATTTTACTAACACTTTACCAAATATCTTTAGAAAACAACAGAATTTTAAATAATTATTTTAATAAAAATTCTCTTTTGTAAGTGACATTACTAACTTACTTGAAAAATTAACTGGGCAAAGCAGGTTTTCACTGTTTCAACTTAGTAATATTCATAAGTTTTATATCATAATCAACTTGTTTGGTTATGTCCCAGCATGGTTTTATAAAATGTATCGAAAAAGACCTTTAATTATAATGTTTAAAAATATGCAGTTAGTCTTTTAAAGATAAATATTTTCACTTCTTTTATTTAAAAACAATTTTAAATAAAATTATTACAGTTGCCAATTTTTCTCAGTGTTATGAAATGTGCATGCAAAACTTTTTAATTAGAACTTTCTCATTTTAGTATTTCAAATTATTGTTTTCAAGGTGTACTAAAATTTGAAAAAATAAAAAAAAATTTAATTTTCATGCATAATTAAATTAAAATAGTTTAATAATAAAGACACATTTAACATTCTGTACTCACCTAATCCAACAGCATCGCAAAAGACTTCCAACACACTCCAGGGTTTAGGAAGAAATGAAAAAAATTCAAAGTCCTTATCAGAAAATGTTATCAGATTATCTTATCTTAAGATATGTGACGTCACAGAACATGTGTCAACTGATCACGTGATGTATACCACGTGACTAGCGTTTTGTATTCTAGATTGGTTCTTATAAAAATTCATTTATGAAGTAATTTAATCATTCTTATTATTATTAACTAATTAATTAAACTAATTAATAAGATTAATTAAGTAAATTAACCTTCCGTCTACCAGACAAAACACCCATTTATCTACGGCAACACCTAATTTTAATTTCAAACTTGCAAATGGCACCAGTAACATTTTAATATAATTTTGCTTTTACAATGAAAGGAATTCGTAAGGAATTCGTAATATCTAGACAAGTCCTTTATAAATTCCGGTGTCAATCGACAATTTCTCATTTTACCATTGACACCAGAAATATTGCTGTCGGGTCCAATGGACCCGTCTGGTAGACGGAAGGTTAATAAGATTAATCAATCTTATTAATTTACTTAATTAATCTTATTAATTAGTTTAATTAATTAGTTAATTAATAATAATAAGAATGATTAAATTACTTCATAAATGAATTTTTATAAGAACCAATCTAGAATACAAAACGCTAGTCACGTGGTATACATCACGTGATCAGTTGACACATGTTCTATGACGTCACATATCTTAAGATAAGATAATCTGATAACATTTTCTGATAAGGACTTTGAATTTTTTTCATTTCTTCCTAAACCCTGGAGTGTGTTGGACGTCTTTTGCGATGCTGTTGGATTAGGTGAGTACAGAATGTTAAATGTGTCTTTATTATTAAACTATTTTAATTATGCATGAAAATTAAATATTTTTTTTTTATTTTTTCAAATTTTAGTACACCTTGAAAACAATAATTTGAAATACTAAAATGTGAAAGTTCTAATTAAAAAGTTTTGCATGCACATTTCATAACACTGAGAAAAATTGGCAACTGTAATAATTTTATTTAAAAATGTTTTTAAATAAAAGAAGTGAAAATATTTATCTTTAAAAGACTAACTGCATATTTTTAAACATTAATATTAAAGGTCTTTTTCGATACATTTTATAAAACCATGCTGGGACATAACCAAACAAGTTGATTATGATATAAAACTTATGAATATTACTAAGTTGAAACAGTGAAAACCTGCTTTGCCCAGTTAATTTTTCAAGTAAGTTTAGTAATGTCACTTACAAAAGAGAATTTTTATTAAAATAATTATTTAAAATTCTGTTGTTTTCTAAAGATATTTGGTAAAGTGTTAGTAAAATACTAAAAGATGTGTGAAGACCTTGCCTGTTAACTTTAAATTTGTGCATTAAATGAAATTTTCCAAGTTTTACCATATACATGCGAAGGTTTCATTTAAGTAAGGAAAAAATTTATTACACAAGTCATTGTTTTTTCGATTAAAAATGACAAGTCTTTCATCTTAAAAATTTTGTTCATGTGACGATAAAAGCTTTTTGGTTGCTAGGATAAATAAATAGTTCGTTGTTAGGGTAAATAAATAGTTGAATACGAAAAAAGTTGGGTGGTTGGTTGTTGAAAACTTATCAATGAGATGTAAATGAAAGGGAGGGGGAGATATAATAACTTAACAATTAAAACTGAAAACCTAACTCACATACTAGTTGATTGTGAAAACAGTCGAATGGTTGGTTGATTAAAACATATCAATGAGATGTACTTGAAGGGGGAATCTAATAACTTAACAGTTAAAACAGAAAACCTAAGTCACATAAATGATTATGAACATTAAAATTTGTCGATTACTAAATATTAGTGAAACATTTTAAAGTAATTTGAAAAGTTTTGTAAAATTATTTTAATAATTTGTTCGAACCTTTAATACTGACTTGTATTTTTTTTTAATTAATTATTAACGTTTGATTTTTTTTTAAATTTTTTAATGATACTAAAATTATTAACAAGTAATCACACTATCACTGATAAACTAAAATATAATACATTTCATAAAAGCAAGTGTTTGAACATTTAAACATAAGTAGTGATTCATAAGAAGTGGATGTGTCTATTTAACTAATGAAGTGACTCATAAAATCTCCAAGTAATCCAAAACATGTGATTTTTTTCTTTTCTTCGTGATTTTTAACTGATAAGTCACAGTAAAAATTATTTTTGCATGTGTGAAATAATCACTTTCGATGATCTTTCTTACTTTTTAGTTACTAAATTACGGGCTTTAATAGCCCAATGGTTAGCGTCGAGTGTTAAAAATGAGAAGTATGATCAGATGTTTGTGGTTTCGAAACCTGCGAGTAAAATTACCAAGAAAATGTTGTTATGTTAATACATCTTACCTGCAAATAATGCTTATCATCGAAAGGGCATAAGCTAATCTTATGTGTTAACGTGTGCAGACGTTGTGCATCATAATTTTTCAAACTGTCGAAAAATTTCGCTTATAATATTGTGTTAATGAAAATTCAAATTATATACAACATAAAGAGCTTCTCTATACTCTTCAGTGATGTGATCGTGATCACGTGTGCGTTTCGAATATAAAGAATGTTTTCAAATATGATACAACTTTGTTTCTTGAAATGCCAATTCTTGCAGGGGTATAAACTTTAAAGACTCTATATTTAATAACTTCTGTCCTAATATATTCTTCTCTCACACCATTTGAGTTAAAAACCGTTCAACACAAACTTTTCATCAATATACTAAGTAATGATTGTTCAGAATATACACCTATTTGATAAACACTAGTATATATAAAACATTAAAAATGAGAAGTTTGAATTGTATTGTGATTCATTTAATGAAATCGTGTGGTATACATTACATATTTCTCGATAAAGTTATGAAGAGAAAGCTAAATATTCAACTGTTATAGTCTTTCATTGTAAAAAATTTAAGAAGATGAAAATTTTTATGAATGATTAAGTATTTCTTTTTATTATTGTGTGATTCATACATTTATATTTATTCATCTCTTAATTATAAGTTTGTTGTTATTGTTGTTTAATATTTTAAAATGGTGTTTTAATTTTTTACATAGTATAAATTTTATTTTCTTCAGTAATTTTAATAAAATTATGCATATTATGAATAAATGTTAGTACATTATATAAATAAGTTTAAAAATGTGAAAGTTAAATCGCTTTGCGTTTGAATATATTTCTGTCAAGTAGTAAAGTTAACTTGTATAAAATGAGTAAATTGCATCAAGTCATATTCTTAAGAGTTAGTTTAATTCCTGAAATATCAAATTTAAAAACTAACAGAATTAATACAACACATACGTATAGTTGTCAAATGTTAGTATAAAACTGATAATCAAAAACGATATAAATTATATTTACGTGATTAAGTAATGGGAGCAATGATTAGTGTGGTGTTTAAAAAAATGAGAAGTTTGGTAATTAATTAAGATAATTCCAAAATTGTAAACAACCCACAGAAAGTATGACTCATCAAATCACTAGTTTTAAGTCTTTGCAAAGCAGTTCGATTTTCGACACTTTTTGAAGTCTAAATGGGATAAAAATGAAAGGTTTTAATGCTTTTCCAATACAATGTCTAATTAAAAATAAAAAAATCATCCAACGATGTTTTTTATGGTTTTATATTTTCGAATAAGAACGTATGTGTATGAAATAACATAACCCATTTTTTTTTTTTTTTTTTTTTTTTTAAAGATTAAAATCTCATATATATTATAAAATATATTATTCATCAAATATATTATTCATTAAATAAGAAGTGTGTTAATGAATATTAAGATATATGTTTGGTAAATTAAAAGATAACAGAATAAATTTTTCTTAGAATATTATTCAATTTTAAGATGAGAATAATTCAACAGGTCTTCGTCACTTCTTAATATCTAAATAATAATAATAATAAAAGCTAAAAGTTTAAATGATTTTCTAATATAATGTCAAACAATAATAATAATAAAATCATTCAAATATGTTTTTTGATTTTCTATTTACAAATAGGAATATACATGTTTAAAATAGTATAAGCAATAAAAAAAAAAAAAATCAAAATCTTAAAGGTAACACACATCACTAAAACATTAATTAAAATTGTCAAATTAAAAAATAATTATTAAATAACAAAATCTGAAGTTAATTGCAATTGAAATATTTCTCATTCAGAATAGGATTTGATAAGAATGACTTCACCTCTTTGGGGAAACCCTAACGATTACTCATATCATACCTGTCTTAACTTGCTAGTGATTCACAACAACATGCTGTGTTGATAAGAGTTTATCAAACATTATTCTTCAAGAGAATGCAGAATGAAGGCGAATTCATATGTTGGTAAGTATAATTTGAATATAAAATGCATAAAATGACTTAACTTTTAAATATTAATATGTTTAAGAATATAGTTTCAAAACAATTTATTGCGTGGTAATATTTTAAAGTGATTCATAAATTAACTGACTCTCACTTTTTCACTCACGTAAAATATTTCTCTTAAGAAAAAAAAAAATATTCAATTTTCATATAAAAACTTTTTGAATTGCATGAAAGTTGGTTTTATAAAAATATTTTGAAAAGGGTTTTAATACTTTTAAATTCATTTATGCCAAGAAAATATTTTGAAATGGTTAGTTTCTCAATCGTTATTTTTTTTTTATCCAAAAAATTTTAATGTTATTAATTTATCAAACTACCCATTCGAAAAAAAATTATTTTAAAACTACTAATATTTATTTATATGTTTTACATAACGTTATGTTTATATCACAGATAATATATTCTAAGATTTAAAAAGCAAATGGTGAATCATTGCACTTTGAACTATCTTTACACGAGTTAATTATTAGAAAAATTAATCTTTGATAATTATACTTTGAAAAAATGTTTGCTTTAAATTTTTAGTGACATGTCAAAACTTAAGAAGTTTTATTTGAATTTTGAATAAAAACTTTAATCTCATCTAGAATTTTTGAATAGGTCTTTCAGAATATTTATTGTGAGATAAGAATAATCTTTTAATTTGGCGATTTTTTTTTAATGTTTTTATTCAAATTGCATGAGATTTCATTTTGAGTTGGCGATTTTAATATTTCGTTTTTTATTGTGTGAAATATTTTGTATTAATTTGTTGATTTTATGTTGATACTCCAAACAGTTAGGTCGACGCGCGCGAACACATCTCATTACAAATATTATTTTAAAAGAGTACCTAAAGTGGGGGTCTTTCTGAAATATCCTTATTAACGCAAGGTTTTCCAAGGTTAAAGGAAAATGATAGACTCCAAACAGTAAAAACCGACGAGCGCGATTAAATGTTAGTACGTAAAATTCCATTTTGAAACATTCTTTCATTTAAATTTTAAAGTTATTTTTTTAATTATTCTACAAATTCAATTGCATATTATGGTTCACTAAAAATTTCGCTCGAAATAATGTATGTGAATGTGTGCAATACGGGAATCATGTGATCTGCCTCCCCGTGGCGATTCCTGGGTAAAAGTTTTGACCATAGGTCACTTTCAGCTAAAGATCACACCTATCGGCAAAAAAAAATTACACACACATACATTCAACATGTACATACATACAACACACACACACATACATACAACATACATACAACACAGACACACACATGCATACAACACACAAACATACATTCACACACACACATGCATACGACACACAAACATACATTCACACACCTACATGCATACAACACACACATACATACAACACACAAAATAATAATAATCAATTCGATTAAATTTTCACCAAGGTTCGAAGAAAACCACACATTCTAAACCGTTAGGGCGACGAGTGTGATTCAATGCTAGCACGTAAAATCCCATTTTGAAACATATTTTTTCATTCAAATTTTAAAGTTATTTTTTAACTATTCTGAAATATCAAGTGTATAACCTAGTTGACTAAAAATAACACTCGAAATAATTTTAAAGTTCCTTCATTAAATAAATATTCAAAATTGTTATTCCCAAATTCCCATTACCAGCATGTGTTATTAATGATAATGGATAGAGATAAAGGTGGTGGAAGTCATTCTAAGAAATTCTAAACCAATATCCACACATGATTTGAAGAAAACTATAAACTCCGAACGGTTAGATCGACGAGCGCACGTCAATTTCATTGCAAAAAAATTAAAGTCCCCCTATTAAACATTAATATTCGCTTAAAACTCCAAAAAATGAAAAAATAATTTGAAAAAATAATTCAATCTTAACAAAATTACTCCTAAAAAAAATAATTCATTAATTCACCATGAATGAACCCTTCTTAATTAGTTCTTTATTAAAATATCAACCCCCGAAAAAAAAATATATCCTTCGCCTATGATTAGTCTAAAATAATAATTTCCCCCAAAATACCCGCTTAACTCATCACGTAAGAGTACAGTGGGAAAAAAAAAAACTCCCCAAAATTTCTGCTTAAAATCTAAAAATAAACTCTTAAATGACACTAAACTTAAAATTTTTAAGTCACCACATTAAAATTAAAAACCACTCGTATAATAGTACAGAAAAAAAAACATTCTGTGTCCCCAAATACCCACTTAACCCCTCATCAAAGAACACGGTGAAAAAAAAAAAAAATCAATCTCCCTAAAATTCCCGCTTAAAATAAAAAAAATAAATCCTTAAACTAAAGTGCACCGAAAATTTTTAAAGTCCCCGCAATGAAATAAAAAAAAATAAATAAATAAATCCTAAAACTAAAGTGCACCGAAAATTTTAAAGTCCCCGCATTAAAATTTAAAAAAAAAACATCATCGTACTGTAACACAACAAAAAAATTCTAACTCCCTAAAATTCCCGCTTAAAATTAAAAAAAATTCTTATCTAAAACGAAAGTGCACCGAAAATTTTAGTCCCCGCATTAAAATTTAAAAAACACCCTCGTACTATAGTTCGGAAAAAAATTCTAACTCCCTAAAATTCCCGCTTAAAATTAAAAAAAATTCTTATCTAAAACACACTCATCCTATAAGATGACGTCATCTTAACCTTGTGTGACGCCCGATGACCTTCACTCCCCCTCTTACAGCTCGAACGCCCGATGGCCTTCAACCCCTCTTAGAGGTCAACGCCCGACGCCCGGTGTTGTGGAACTCTCATTACTATACTACTTACATTCGAGGATTATGTGCAATGCGATTCGGAACTTTCATCATGTTCTCTTCTAACAATCGATGAAATGATTGCAAATGAGGAAACTAGCAGTGAAGAAGAGGACAAGTGAACTGAAAAGCTACTGCCAAGTTTTCAACAAGCTTTGGCGGGTTTTAACACCATGCAAGAATACCTCATTAGCAGTTATTTGAATGATAATGTTAAGATGGCACTTTTAACTGTGAACAATGAACTTTTTACCGTGCATTCCAAAAATTCCGTACAAACTAAAATAACAAAATATTTTGTACATGACGAATGATTATGAATAGTGATAAGTTGTACATTAAATCCGAAGACAAAGCAAAACTGAGCTCAGTTTTGCTTTGTCTAGCTTGCCGAGTTTTTGCACTGATGAAGAATCTCGATAGTAGATTCGAAACAGCTGTTTGGTCCCTCATCATACTTTATTTGTGCATTTATAATCGTTGGTTTTCTATCTTTAAACTTTATAGCAGTGTTATACACAAAAAACTTCAAGGAGATTTGACAAGCTGAGATATGGCATGGTCAATATATATAAAAACAATACTTCTAAACTATTGTAACCTACTATGTGTTTGTACATACCTACAAAATGGTAAATTAATGGTTGATGATGCAAAGTTACAAAGATCATATTCAAATTCTGTTTAAATCGTGTTTTAATTTTATATTTTACTTCGAAAAACCGTAATAACTTCGAATAATCTTTTTTTTTTTCATTCATTCGTTCCTTCTCCCCCCTTCTCGACACAGACACACAGTAAGAAGAAAATCTTGTATATTATTCTACTGAAAAAAAAAAAAGCCCAGCCAATATTTTATAGAAGTTGGCGCTACTGTCAGAATCACTTTCGTGTGACACATCTGTTAGTCTTAATTCTATCCTCGTCAAATAATATTTCATGTTAGAGATCTTGGCACAGATGTCATATACGCACCACATTTGCACGTGCTTGCCCCCCCCTCCCCCCTGCCAATTCGGCATTGCACATCTGTGCCAAGGAGAAAATCCGTTTAATAAGATTATAACAATTAAGAATGTATTTGTTAAAAATACAAGTTTATAACAATTGTTAGGAAAATAAAATGGGAAGAGTTAAAGATTTCAGTAAAATGTGCTGATTAAATGATACAACTGTATGCATTCAACATGGCTATAAGTACAGGATGGTTAAAATTAAACTGACGGTACTCAGAGACTCATAACTCCGGTTCTACTGAGCGAATCCGAATGAAACTTCAGATATATATTATGTAGATCATGCGCCGGGGTTTTCGTAAAAAAAAACTTTCAAATTTCGTCATTAGATGGCGCTGTAGTGCTAAAACCATATGTAAATGTGTAGTTAGAGCAATTTCGCTATAAAAGCGAACGTAAAAGTCACGATGAACGGGTTTGTTAGGCGTACAGTAACAGGTGATCGATACAGGAGTCTCCTGGAGAATCATGTTGTCCCGGCGTTAAGACAAAGAGGCTGTTTGGCAACCACAATATTCATGTAAGATGGAGCAACTGCTCATACAGCAAGATGTGTAAAAAATGTTATTCAAGACAATTTCTCTGATGAGCGTGTCTTCTCGCGTACTTTCCTCTTTTCCTGACCAGAAGGTCGCCAGATCCGAACCCTTCTGCCTTCCGGCCGAGGGGTTTTCTGAAAGATCATGCATATCAAGGGCGAGTAACTAATTTAGCGGACTTAAAAGCTAGCATCGTACGCCATGTGTCCATGATTCCTACAGATGTGTTGCGTGCTGCCGTTGATAACGCGGTGGTACGCTTTCAGCATATTGTTGACCGACAAGGTATTCATATAGAGCACATAAGTGTGTAAATAAATAAAATATTCCGTCAATCTTTGATTTTTGAATTGTTATCTGTCATCTTATATTGTTAAAACGCCACCTAGTGGCGAAATTTGAAACTTTTTTTACAAAAACCTCGGCCGCATGATCTATTTAACATATATCTGAAGTTTCATTCGGATCCGCTCAGTAGAACCGGAGTTATGAGCCTCTGAGTACCGTCAGTTTAATTTTAACCACCCTGTATTACTACCCAGCAAACACAAAGTATCGGTAAGCAATCGGAAGATAGCCGCTTGCCACTGCCAGCGGTATTGGACCGATGCCAGTTGCCGCTACCGGTTCCGTATCTTTTTTGATACGCCGCGCGAATGCCGCCCGATTCATGAGGCACGCAGCCGGTCCGGTATCGGCAAAAAACTATGCCGATAGCTAACCACACGAATACCGGTCGAAGTCCGGCACAAGCAAAAAAAATCTCTGGTGGCGCCATCTGTTAAACACTCTAGCAATTATTTTAAGAGCCAATGAACATACTTCAGTGCGGGAACAGGCGGGATTTGATCTCACAATCCCTAGCTCAGAAAGTGAACGCCTTAACCACATAACAAGTCAGAACTGGTTAGGGGAGGATTATGTGTGGTAATAAAGGTGTGGCTTTTCAGCAAGTGGGACGTGAATGGCAAGTGTCGTTGACCTAAATGACAGATTGGAAAATTCGAATATTAAAGTGTTTTTATTTTATTTATGTATTCATTTACTTGTAATTGTCTTATGCGCCTGATTTTAAAAATTAATTTAATATTTAAATTAATGAATTAGCAAAATATTTAAAGTAAATGAATTGTTTTTCTTATAAATTTTAGAATCATTAAGTAGTATATTTAAAAAAAAATAATAAAATTTTTTTTCAGAGGTATTGTTAAATAAATAAAAATTTTGATTAGATAATATAACATAATTACATGCTTTGCTTTAATTTCTAAAGTGTATATTTTTAACGTAGAAAAAAATATTTTAAATAATAATAAATTGGTAATAATTAACTTTTATATAGAATAAAAAATTATTTTATGCCATTTGATGGTTTAAAGTAGTATTTTTGTTTTACGACTATGTTGCAATGTCATTTTGTTGATAATGTATATTTATTAAGTAAAAAATAAAATAAAAGTAACATATTATATATAGCATATTATATAAAAACAATTTGGTAATTAATCACTTTTAATTAGAATGAGGATTTACTTTAAGTCATTTCATAACTGAATGCAGAATATTTTTTTCCTTATGTAGCAATATTAATTCCGAATAGGTGTTACAACAATAATTTTTAAACCTTAAAATAAAACATTAATATTAATTTATTTTTCCTTTGTGGATTAATATTTTAGAAAAAAAAAACTGATTTCTTTAATGTTAAAAAAATAAGTAGAATCCTTTTATATGTTTACCTTGTAAAATAATTTCAAGCACTTTTCAGCAATTAATATTAAAATAAAATAAGAAACTGAGTTCTTGATTTTAAAATGAATAGATAAATAGAAAATAAATTAAATTACCTTACAAAGTATTTTCTATGTTTTTCTATGATTAAGTTCCTAATAGTGAATAACAATTTAAAGGAGATAATTTAAATTCTTTTGCGATTAAAATAGTAGTAAGTCATTTTAAAAATTAATTCAAAAACAATATTTTTAAATATATAAATATAGGTTATTTTTGACATATTTTCTGTTTATCACTGCCAGAATTTTCAATGAAATACATGAAATATACATTTCTTATCAAAACTCAAATAAAATTGAGAAAAGGAAAAAATCGGTTAAGACTTAATATTCTGAATTCGGACCGATGTTGGCAAATCTGATCGGTCCACTATCAGAACTCAGATATCGGTCCTGTGTCACTTGCCGCTATAAGTCGCTTGCCGATATAAATATAACCAAATGTGGACCGATTACCGTATCCGTCTGTCAAAATAGCAGATTCTTAAGTTTCAGTTGCCAACCTGCTACCGACACTTAACCGACATTGACGACTCCGGCCCGATCGTATGCCGAAAATTACGTGCTTGCTGGGTATTTACGATCTATCGTGAAAATTATATTTACTGTTTTGTTATTTATTAAGTTTATTATTTATAATTGTTTGTTTATTGTTTCCTTTATCATTAAATTCATGTTTATTTACTGTTATTTTTTATTTTAATTCTTTAAATTATTTTTATGTGCTATAGAAATAATTATTTAAATAAAACTACCATTTATTTTAATTATTTCTTGTCTTAAAATATTAGAATCCCTTTCATTTTTTCACATTATTTTATTTTTATCTTGCAATAAAAAATCGCGCCCTGTTATTGCATGTGATTTGTAACTTATATTCAAAAACAAAATTTTTGCTAAATTGGCGGGGGAAAATCGCACGTACAAATGTGGTTCGTATATGACATCTGTGCCGAGATCTTTATCGGACTCAAAACTCTTCATCTTCTATGGTGATCTGTTCACATCCTTCAAGGTTTTTACAAAACAGTTTGTCGATAGATCGGGCGTTTAGCGTTCGGGATGAAGGGGAGTGGATCACAAGCATTTCTGACGTCAAAGAACGTCACGATGGATTACAGCCAATCAGCTTCTCGATTTATCCCAAAAGCGTTCCACAAAAGCCAGTCAAATACCGCAATGCAAGTGGGAATCATTGTTAACCCCGCCTAGTGCTTGTGGTCAATTGCACTTTGACAATTTAAAAACACGATGTCTCGAATCTCCCGAAGGGACGTGGGGTCATTCCATGTTAACTTACATTTAGCACTGATTTCAGTAATTTTAGTAATATAACATGCACAAAAATTATCAATGTAAATTTGACATGGTTTGCTAATTAAACTTATTCAAAACCCAGTATAGATGAAATTACCCAATTTTAATGTTATTTCTTAAATTTTAGTAGTTGCATATAATATGGTAACTGCTATTACTGAAAAGGAAATTAAGTTATCATATGAAGTGTAATTTTATAATTTTTTAGGCAATTTTCATCTAAATTTCACCTCAGATAGGTTTTATTGACAAATAATGTCAATTTTATATTAGAATATTTTTTAGTGTTACATTACTAAAACTACTGCGTAGTAATATTTTCTAAATGTAACGTAAGTTACCATGGAATGACCCTGTGGGATCCACTCTGAGTTCAACACTTTGAAGTTCAACGCTTATCTAGGCCCCGATTATGATTAATTGGGGCCCTGGAAAAAATAAATTAGGGGGCCCCTTTCGAATTATCGCAACGTTATTCAAATAGAATTGATGATGACTTATATGCATTTGTGTAATGCATAAGCATATTTTCGCACCTTGGATATTAACAGAAGAAAATTAGCAACTCCATCAGTTATAAATTAAATATCGTAATTAATAAATACCTTTTTACCCTTGGTACAAAATAAAACTTATGTGAATTTAGCAACTTATTATATTACTTTAATATAAATTTAACAACTTCAACATGCAAAAAAGTTTGAATTGTCAGAAGAAAAATAAAGGGAAATATTTTGTAACTTAATGTACGTATTTGGGAGGGGGCTTAACCCCTTCGCGACGGGAGCCTTTTACGAAATTTTTAATGTTTTGTCACCGGTTTAAAAAAACAGAAATTTGTGCCTTATTGAATCGAGAAAATGCTCAGATTAAATAAGGCAAATTTTACAGTAAAATTTTACTGGTGGGAATAAACGATGATTCTTAAGCCTTTTTGCGGCACGTATACGTGTCGCTCGTCCCCAAGGGGTTGAGGTCCGGGGTCCATGAGAAAGTCCCGATTTGCCTATGCGGTAATAAGGGCCTGCGCTTATTTATATAAAATCAAAATTCTCTTTTCTGAATTTTGTTAAGTCGGCTGCTTAACCTTTACACAGAGGCGCTAAGAGCACAAAACAAATGCTTTCCGAGCCCTTGTAAAAAGGTTAAAGCGAAGTTTCGGTTGGAGGGAAATTTTTTTTTTAATAATAGTACAACCGAATTTTTAAACCAAAGAATTTCTTGTGCATATTACTCACAATTTGTTCTCTTTTTGCAGAAATTTTAAGAATGGTTAACTATCAAGACTTAGTTCACGATCCCGAATGGGGTAAGTTTTTTTATATTTATTGTTACATTATTTTCATTGCTATAAAATAAAATATTAAACTTCTCATGTAATGTGTACTTGCGAACGAAAAACTTTTCACTTTCAGATGAAATCTGCCTCAAAAGTTTAAGTACAAGCATAAAGTGCCGATTTTCAAAGAATAATAAAAAGTTAGAATGAGTAACATTTTTCTTTGCAGATTTTGCAACATTATTTAAATAAATTATATGAAAAGAAGGAAAAAAAATAAATTATGCAACTGTAAAAAATGTAGTGAAAAAAACAAAGTTCATGCAGAGTATCAAAAACAACCAAATTTATAATTTTTACTGAACTTGCAAATTTTTTTCATAATGTCGGATTAGTTTAAATAAACCTGCATCAATCGAAATTATTAGTTTTTGTAGGGTTTCTGGTAAGAGTACCATGCTTTCTCAATGGTCTCTTTTGAGTTCAATAGAGTCATACTGCTTTCCATTGCCGTAAACCTGGTATGTTAAAATACCCCAGACATTGTAATCGGGTTTAAGTATGGACTTAAAGTTGGCCAGTCGTTGGCCAGATGGTTTAAAGTTGGACTTAAAGTTGGCCGGATGTTGGTTTAGCGTCTCTTGATAATTTTTTTATTCTTTTTTTTCCTCTTAGAAAAGCTAAAGGTCTGACGAGTGAATCCAAATGTCTCCCCCCCCCTTCCCCCCAAAAAAAAAATTAACGCTTAGCAGCTTGCTGAATAATGCCCTTGGTTCCTTTCGTAAATCATGCCAATACGCATTCTAGCATCAGGGCCATCTAAGTTCCACTTTTTCTCATCGCTGAATAAAACAGTAAGCCATTTGTCGCCGTAGGACATGTTTTTTTAGCCCAATTCATTCTGTGTGACGAAATTTGCGAAACGGTTTGAGGACCATTTGTCTTTAGTGTGATGTAATAATCTTCTTTAATATTATACAGTTTATATACAGTGTATTTGGACACCCGTGCACTGAGGTTATTTTTAATTCACCATATGGACATATTTTGTTTAAATACCGATTTCCGTATTCTCCGATCAGTCTGAACATTCGTCATACGCAGTGTTCTCGCTGACAATTGACCAACGTTAGCAATTTGTTTAATTAAAAATAAAAAACATTCGCCAAATAAAAAGTATTATCAAAATATATTCGCAAAATATATTCGCAGTGTAGCAATGAAAGAATTATCTTTAATCCTTTAATGTACCCCCCTTTTTTTCCAATGTATTCTAAAATAACCCAAGTTTTTATACCTGCGACAACGATTGTTATTGACGAATTTCAACTATCCACTACAAATATATTAAGAAAAAATGCATATGTATATGCATATGTATGAAAAACGAAAAAGAAAAGAAAGAAAAATCAAAAATTGAGCACTAGCAATTTGGCGAATCTAATCGCTTGTGTTACTCGCCAAATGAAGAATTTAGTCGCACTTTGGCGCAATGGCGACTGACAGCGAGAACCCTGGTCATATGTAGTCATCCAAATCTTGGTTTCCACTTAATCCACTTAAATCCACTTAAAATTAAAGATTATAATTTCTGGCGAGTACTTGATATGTACCTCACTTTGATCCATTTAAAACTCTCCAATTTCAGAAACAGTTTTATTTTGAGATTTCAATATAAGAACTTTCATAATCTCGAATTTTTTAAATTCTTTAACTTTCGGCATTTTTAAAATAGGAGGGAGAAATTTCTCCATCTTTTTTCATACTTTTATAAAAGTGCAATATCTCGTACAACATCATTACACATGCTCAATCCCGTGTTTCCAAAAAAGAAAAAATAAAAGTTGATAAAGTGCTTTAACTTTTGAGGCAGTGTTTCTTCAATAAAAAAGAAGTAAAAATATTTTTTATTATAATCAACCAAAATGGCTTATTTTGATTAAATGTCGAGTATTTATTGTAAATTAGCATAAAATGTTTTCTCCAGTTTTTTTTTTAAAACCAGATTTGCAGAGTGTTTAAACTTTCGAGACAGACTATTGGATCAAAATACATTTAGTGGCACTGTTCTTGTAAGAATTCTGAGAACAGCATTGCGAGATATAGAACAGTAATCTTAAACTAATCCAATTATTTTGCCAAATATTGTGTAAAAAAAAAATGCTCTACCATTTTATTAAATCTGTTTTAATAATAAAAAAATGAAATCAAATTATGATATGAAAATTTTCAACAATGGTATAAACCATAGGTTCTCAAACTATGATTATGGCATATGTACCAGCACTGGTACGCGAAAATGCGATATTGGTACATAAAATAAAAAATACAGTATGTGAAATTAAAAAAAAAAGTTCAATCACCCATTCCTCTTTCTTGCTTTGTCCGTTCACAGGCTTATTTGTTATTATAGTCCAAGAGCCGACCGCAAAAAACCCTAAGTCAACGAGCACAAGAAAAAATCCTTTATTTTATGAAAGAGTATTAATAGAAGAATCTAATGATCCATATCTGCCGGAAGCGAAATCGTGCATGGGCCAAAAAAGAATACCACTTGTCTTTGACTCGTAAGATTAGAATTGTTTTCCTGCACCCAGTTTTCTCGTGTTTTCCGACTCTTAATTGTACGGCAAACACAATGCTGCTCAGTCAACCAGTAATGTATTAATTTTTGGCTTACGCACCACTTCGCTTCCGGCAGACAATTTCACTTAGAATTTTTAGGTAAATGGAACTAATGCTTTGGTCGAAGTTGAGTTGGTTTTTGACCTTTCACCCTCCCTGAAAAGTTTTCTATTATTAATATACAGTACAGCTTCTTTAATTCGGAATATTTTCGATTAAGGTGATTCCGAATTGTAGAAAATTCCGGTTACAGAAGTATTGAAATTAGAATTCTTTAAGATAATGCTGCTACCTCTCATTAATATGGCAATATAAGCATGCAAAGAGCTTGATAATTTGAAATAATTGAAAAGTATTTAGAAAAATAAATTAGAAATGTTCTAAACCAGAGCTGTCCAACGTGGCGCCCGCGGGCGCCATGGCGCGCTTTGAAGGTTTTCTTGGCGCCCTCTTGAAGATCTCGTGTTTTTAATCATTTTAGAAGTAAAACTCCATTATAAAGATTGCTTTCTTTAAATCCATTAATATTTTATTAGCGATATTTTTAGGTGCGTTCGTAATTATGTAAATACGTAGCACCTATAGTGGTCGTTCAGTCCGTCCGTCCGTCTGTCTGTCCGTTCGTCTGTCCGCATATAACAACGCAAAAACTACCCAACCGAATCGTTTGAAATACATAATTATTACATAATTTTGTCGAGTCATTTCAAATTTTATGAAAATCGGATGAATAGATCAATTACAGAAGCAATCAAAGGTATTCTTTTACATTACGGTCAATGGGGGAAAAAGTTTCAAATGCATTTTAATCGTTTAAAATTTAAAATACATAATTATTACATAATTTTGTCGAGTTATTTCACATTTTTTGATAATCGGGTGCATAGATCAATTACAGGGACAATCAAAAGTATTGTTACATTACGGTCAATGGGGGAAAATGTTTCAAATGCATTTTAATGGTGTTACACTCATTCGAACACAATAATATTGTTATGCATCTGTGAAATATATATTATAATATACATTTTATATAATTTGGGGTGCAAAGAACATTTGTTATTAATTTATAAGGCCACACAAAAGTATTCCATTGCATAATGGTATAGGTAGAACATTGTTTGATGAGCGTTTTAATTGTAATTCACTATTTACAATTTTATGAGATTGATATATAAGAGTAATATTTTTAAAACTTCGTTATTGTACGAATGCACCTCATTTGCTACGCTTCACGTGCAATTTCCAACTTGTTAAAATATGAAGCTGTTTAATTTGAAGGATATAAAGGCTTGATTTTTCTTTCTTGAATTTTGAGTGGTTTTTTTCTTATTTTCTTTTTTTTTTTTTTTCTATAACTTTGCTTAGAAAAATTATTAACAGCGCAGACGGATTTTCATCTATCAAAGTACTTCCAGATTATCCCTCTGAAACCTCCCACATGGTTTGGTTACTATCATGTTTGTCTGCTTTCGTACTTTTCATAAAACTAATCCATGCCTTCAAAATAAAGCAAACCTTTTTTTTCACATCCTAAAAGAAACCTATATATCTGCTATATATCTGATTTTCATAAACATTTATTTATTATTATTGTTATTAATAGACGCGATTAAAGTTTCTGGCTCCTTACCCTACAAACATTTTTGATATAGTCTTCTCATAAAAAAGTGTAATTTGAAATTTAATGCGCTTAACTCCATAACTGTAGGGGTCTCTTGCTTACCGCTGTACAGTATGATTCATTTGCATTATGTGAAGACATCCGTGTATATTAACACTATGCGATACTATTGCCACATGTTTTTGGTCACGTGAATATTGGCGCCCTTCATTTATTGCCAAGATGCGCCCCTGGTTACTGAAAGGTTGGACAGGCCTGTTCTAAACTGTATATATAAAATAATTTATACCTTATGGCTATCTACTGTGAATTACTAAAAACAATAACCGTGTGATTTTTTTTAATTTCGATTTCTTTATAAATACTCAAATAATACAAATCACAAGAATAAGACATATCACAAAAAAAAATTAAACCAAAAAAATATTCTGAATTTTTACAACTTAATATTAAAAAAGACACCTATATTAGTTGCATAAAGTTAATGCAAGTTTTTTTTACTTTTAAAATTGAAAAAAAGTAAAATAAGTTAGGTAGTCTTTCCTATTTTTTAATCATTTTTTGCAATTTTCCCCTATGTACTACAACTCTATTATGTTTAATTAAAAACAAAAATTAATAAACGCACCGAAATATCCGGAAAACAGAAGTTTCCAGATTAAAGATGTTATACTGTATTGTATGTGTCATTGTGTCAATATTACTTAAAGATCTTCGATGTCGCATCAATAAGCAGTTTATTTTCAGAATGTGTGGAATTTCTTACATAGGTTATTCATGAATTAAATTTTCTTATGTATTTTTTATTATTGATATAAAGATAGTATTCATATAACAAAAAATTGACGAAAAAAGACTTAAAATGTGTACCATTATTCCATGTTTAATTAAAAGTATTTATGTTCTTCAAGTACATCTATAATTGTCACCCAAAATTGATAATTTATATTGGGCCTTAAACGGCCTATAGGGGCGCTGATTGCAACCTTCCGTTCAGGAAAACTGTCCCTTTTTAACTAATATTAAAGTGCCATTGAAATAACTTTTCATTGTAAATAAATTTGAAAATTTTAAATGTTCAAATTCGGATAACTTTTACTTCGCCATATATGACAAAACACAAATGTCATAGGAAACTTGACATTGCGCTTATAAATAATCATTCTGAATGATTTTTTAAAATACATGTAACGCAATGAGCTTCACGGCACTATCCTGAAGCTAGAGTTACATCTTGTTTCCACCAGATGGCGTATTCAAGCGTATGTCTTTCGGGGGTATGCAGGAGTATGAATTACTATTTAGATCAATGTCGATCTGAAAGTTTGACAACTCGACATAAAGTATTCAGGTGAAGCATTTTTTTTTTTAAATTCAAAATTTATGATACAAAGCGCTAAATATTCACAAACACCAGAGAAATTGTCATTAATTGGGCTTCGTGTAGCAAATTGCTTTCTGAATTTATTTTAACTCCTGTCTAATACAGCTAAGTATGGAACTCGTTTACGGTAGTGGTTATTGTTTAAGGTACCGGCTCGCAGGCCCTGATTATGACTGAGGGCTCTGGGCAAAGATAAATTAGGGGTCCCCTTTCGAATAATAGGGCAGTTGCAATCAGCTGATTTACTTTTCATCCACCAATCAAATGCTGGCGATTCACCTCTTGTCACACCCATAATCCTCTCAGCTACCAATCACAACGATTGTTTGACCTCCAATGGTCGATTTGTGACGTCTTATGAAACTGCTCTTTCAAACAGAACTGATGGTTACTCATGCGTAATGTGTAACGCATATACATATTTTCGCATCTTGGATATAAATACAGTCGAGTGTCTATATAACGAAATCCATCGTTCAGTCAAAAAATTCGTTATATAGAATAATTCGTTGAATAGAGAAAGGCAAAAAATTTCTATTTAATTTTAAGATAAATTGTTTTTGAAATATTTAAAGTAATTTATGAAAAATCTCAAACATTTTCGCCGCTTCCTTTTTTCTTTTCAGTGTCATATCGATTATTTTGAAAATTATTACTTTATCAGAGAGAGTTATGTTCATCCTAGAAGCGATTTTATGCAGATGCAGTGGAAGATAACACTAGCATAGATGACTTTTTGTGACAATTCTTCATTCAAATGATCTCTCACAACAAAAATGCTCCAAGTCTCCACAAATAAAAAGCATCCACTTTAAACTGTAAAAGTAATGACAGTTTAGGTAGATGAAAACCTGTTGAAAAAGATTTTTTCTGCATTTGCCCCCTTATCTTTTCCTTATTCTCCTGCTTAGTATCCAAACCAAGAAACAAACAGCATTTTCAAGACAATTGAATAGTTTTGTTTTTTAGGATTCTTTGTGATAATTGCAAATTGCTCCAAATAGCAAGCGTTTCAATCTTTTCCAAGAACGCATGACCATCTTGGCTAAAACAGTCAAATGTAACCATGCAAAAAGGATGTTTTTCTTGGGGGGGGGGGGGGAACGGGATCGAATGCCTTTTTCGGACATAAGAAATAAGGTAGAGGAATATAGCTGGGTGATTCTCAAAATAGGGGACAATTTGTCTTTCAACATACAAAAAAAGAGGTTTTCTGTCATGTTTTTATATTTAGATATATTTGTCTTAATATTATTCATTGTTTGCACTCAAGAATTACTCACTTTTTAGTTAAAAACACCTTAAAATAACAGAATAAATGTTCAAAATGTCATTAACATGGATGTCCACAGCAGCTGTGCCTTGTATATACTAGCTTTTTAAAGAGTTAATATCATGTTTATAAAATAAAACAAATGTTATTCTTTCTTTAAATTAATCAAGGAGAGGCTTTATCCAATAAGTTTCTTTTTAAAAATAAAATTATAGTATATAAAAAAAGAATTATAGTTTGTCCTCCATATTCTATTTTCAAAACAAGGTCATACAGCTGGTTAATAATCAAAATTTCATTTTCACATATGACAATAGTTTGAAAATATAAAGTTTCTCCATGGCAACAAGTAGCCATTTTATCCCAGCCTGAAAATAGAAGCATGTATTGTATTTTAAGAATAGAAGTTGAATATTAGGGGCGTACATCAATTGTATGTTATTAGAATGGATAATAATTTTCATGTTTATTTTATAATTAAAATTTTTATTTTACTTATTTGCATAGGACTTTTGTATTTTAAAAAGCCCCAGAAAGGACTATTGCATTGTGATTATATTATGGCTCATAATCTTATTTAAATTAAAATTTGTCATTAGCATGGACAAATGTGTCATTAGCATGGTTTTTCTGTCCATGCTAAAGACTCTTATGTGCATAAATGTAACCATTGCTTATATTGTATCTTTTACAAAGTTTAATATTACATATAAATTTAGGTATTACATTTATTATCCCTAAAATGTGCATTAAATTTGTCAGAAAATCAATGAGACAGCTTCGTACATTGTTAGTGTCAGAATGTTGCTCATGTAAACAAAGTTTGCTCTTTGGTAATGTTTTTATTCTCCTTATATGTATATATGTAAAAATGGAAGCCATTTGCTGAAAAGGAAGGCTAATAAATATAAAAAATATATTTAAACAGGAAGAAAATAAAAATTTCTTAATATTTATTCCATGCAATTTGTTTTGTCATAAGCATTGCTCAAAAAATACTAATTATTTTTTTAAGTTAATTTTTAAATATTTAGCTCTGCTGACTACTTGTAAAGTATACTTAATACTATATTAACAACACTTATTTTTTTCAGAAATACAGTAATTGCTTACAGTAATTTTTTTAAGATTTCACTTTTGAAATTGTCCCCTGTTTTGAGAATCACCCAGCTATGAAATATAAATTAGAAATCAACGAAAATAGTAATTTGAACCTTTTTCTGAACATATAAAAGAATATTTTTGAAAACAAAAATTCGTTGAAAGGAGATATATACTTCGTTATATGGAGATTATTTTTAATGTAATCAAGAAAATATTGACCGTTCCTTCGAAAAACTCGTTAGAGATTCGCTGGATAGAATTTCGTTATAGAAAGACTTGACTGTAGAAGAAAATTCTTAGTTCCGTTAATATCAAATTAAATATCTTAATGAAAGTACTTTTTCTTTAATACAGAACAAAACCTTTATATAACTTTAGTGATTTGTTATATCACTTTAAGGTTAATTCAATAATTCCAACATACGGAAGAGTTGGAATTGGAAAACGAAAGTAAATATTCTGTAATTTAATATATGGATTTGGGGGTCCCTTAAAGTCCTGATTTGCCAATGCGGTAATAAGGGCCTGGCCGGCTGTTCTATAAAATGTTAATGTTAAATTAGCAATTTCTGCATTTAAGTTTTACAGGCGATATTGCGATTCACTACAATAAAGAAGAGGGAAAGCGATTTCTTTCTATTTTTTACAATTACTATGTTAACTTTGTATTTATAAGAATTAAATTCCGTTTAATTTGATGCATAATCACTATATCGTACGTAAAGAAAGCGGCAATTTCATCATACAGTCGAACCCCATTATAACGAAATTCAAGGGACCGAAGTTTTTGTTTGCTATATCCGGCGGTTCGCTATATCTGAACCTTTAAAAAAGCAAGAGTTTACAAAATCTATACTAATAAAATCCGTGCGCCTCTGTCTGTCTGCTTGAAGCCGATTACAGTTCGCAACGCGGGCGAGTTGGAAGTCGCGAGAGGTGTCTTTCGATTGGAAAAATTTCGGGGAAGTCATTTCGAGCATTTTCGAGACCGTGGGACCAAAATTAAAAAAGTTATGAATTAAAAACCGGTCGGGAATCGGAACGGAAAACGTCTAATTTCCGAAACGATCCTCAAACGGAGCTCTGAGGCAGAACACTGCGCTACCTTGCGGTGATCGACCTGAACTTTTCTCCTTTGGCTAAAAGAAGAAGCAGCCGAAAAGCCCTTTTTTCTCCCGGGAAAACGACTTTTTCTTTCTTTTCGGTTCTTTGAAAAAGACCTAATTGGTAAAAAATGTTAAACACGGTTTATTTTCATACTTTTTCTTTTTCGTAGCATACACGAATATTGTGTAACCTAAGATTTATGCGATTAATACTAATTTTTGTTAGTACAAACGGAAAACGAGCTGGCAAAATTATTTGTTAGTTATGCTGTTTGTGATATTAATGAAATTACTTATTTTTTTTTTAATAGCAGTCTTTTGCAGTTTTTAATACCGAAACTTTTTGTGCGCGTTTTTTCTTAAACCATCATACAGACAGTTTTTAAAGTAGATAAAACTGATTACATATTCAGAATCTGCGTAAAAGTCTTCTTCTGATGAACCAAAAAATACGAGAAAATGTCTTATGGGCGCGCTGCGCCAACAGTGCAAAACCAAATATTTTTAATGGGACGATGGCGAACATGGCGCGTAGCGCCGGTGGGTGGTAGGCCGGTGGGCCGCCTTTGCACGGTGGGCACGTAGCGCCCACTGTGCGAAATCACATATTTTTTAACGGGATAATGGGCGCATAACAACCATAGCTATTTAATTTACTTTTTTTGTGCTTGAGGATTCGAACTCCAAGACTTGCTTATTAAATGAATTTTTTTGCTTATTATATACTGCTTAATATCGAGGTTCGTTTGAAAAAAGTGGCCCAGCTAGCGGGCGTAGCTCGCTAGTATGTATATAATTACCTGATACCTATATGTTCAATAATGATGTATTAAGAAAAAAAAACCTATTTTTTTTAAAAATATGATAATTAATGAATTAAATTGACTAAAATTGATTACATTAAATTTGCACAATACTAAATAAACTGAAAAGGAACACAAATAGAAATACAGCAAAGCGCCGATACCTAAACATTTGAAGCCAACCCTTGTTCAGATTAATGAGCAAACAATTTAAGGAATGATCCTGACTTTATTAAAATTTTTACTCTTTATCCAGGCTTAGAATGTTTAACACATTATTGGTGCGTTAAAAATCCTTTTTAGTTTTATTTTGTTTGTTTACTTTATCATTTAATTTTTTTTTTCATCTTCTGAACTCTAGAGAGTATAATTTAAAGAAATAAGCTTTTAATTATTGCTTGCTTCAAAGACGTTCTTTTCAACGCTGCCATATCTCGAATTATTTTGTAAATACATTAGTTAAGTTAGCTTAAATGCGTAACTGAATTGCTATGACAAGAGTAATGGAAAATAACTGACTGGTGGGCGTGATC
This sequence comes from Maratus speculifer, assembly GCA_964019185.1. Lineage (NCBI taxonomy): Eukaryota > Metazoa > Arthropoda > Arachnida > Araneae > Salticidae > Maratus > Maratus speculifer. The sequence goes on along the minus strand of CAXHSM010001376.1, from coordinate 14,621,111 downwards.
ACACCTGCAGAATGGCAGACCATAAACGAGAAAGAATGCAGGTCTTACTACTCTTTAATAAAAAGTCATTATCGTTAATTTACACCATGTCTTACTAGTCACGCATGCTTTTTCTTACAAAATTAGAATCAAAAACCTTTTTTCACATCAGCGGAAAGGTAAAAAGATAAAAAAAAATCATGGTCGCTTAGAAAAAACTTCGTTTTAACCGATTCTTAAGATTCCGGAGGTTCGCTATAAAAGGATAAAATAGCATTAAATACAATGGGAAAACGGTGTAACCAAATTTTTCGTTCGTTATATCAGGGAGTTCGTTATAAACCGGGTTCGCTATAACGGGGTTCGACTGTACATTAAAACGTGTAAATTTAGTTTGTGTTGCAGTCTTTATACCTGATGTAATAAAATGCTCTCAATTCACTAAAATTGCAACTAATAACAAATTTTCTTTTCATGCACTCATTAGTAAACTAGAATTTCGGACCGCCGCAGGAGCATTGGTAGGTGAAAATACCAAATATAAACTACTTTTTGTTGATGCATTTTTGACCAAAAAATACCAATTATAGATCCATTTCTTCCCTATAAGGTTTTGGGGTTAATTTCGTTCAAAAATTAACACAGCTTGAAGAAAAAAAGGGCAGTGTGTCATTTACAGGTTTCAGCGAAAGGGGTTCTTAATATGGTATACATTGGGTCTCTAATAGGGTCCGCGGCGCTATATTCGGCACCAACATAAAACATTAAAAAAAATCAGGGCTTTAAAATAAAACTGCATATCTTTCACATAAAATAAATTCATTACACTAAAACATTTAAAAGCAAAGAGTTTTTCTAAAATATAAAGCTGGTGCAAAGAATCGCACAAATTTCCTAACTTAAGATAACTATCCTAAGATAGATAATCAAAAATATTCAAAATAATAGTTATGAAGAAATAAAAGTAAACAGAAAAAACGAGTAATTAACATAAGTTAAAGTATGAAAAAAAAAATAGATAAAAGAAAGTTCATAACATGGGGTGCACAGAAAGAAATCGGTTTTCCTCTTCCCATAATCCTTGGAGACCACCTAATACACTGGGTGCATCTATCTCACTTTTCTCCCATGTTTCAGAATATTCTAGGATTTTCTAATGTTGGAATTCACTTGAAAAACATGGAACACCATTTAATGCATCTCAATATCTATAAGAAGGGTTACCTTAGATTAGGGAGAGGGGGGAGGCTTTCTGTCGCCAAATGTCTCAAAGTTTGTAGCTAACTATATATATAACTAACTATATATGGGATTATCGCTAAATTTGGCGACCAAAATTGTCAAAAGTTACGCCAATTTGGTGATATGTCTAATATTTTCACAATCCCACTGACTTCCATTGTATTCCAATAAAATCTACTTGCTTGCAGAAAATTAAACCGAGATATTTTAATGCAATGAAAACTAGTATTAATTTACGAATCTATCGTAATTTAACTATTTACAATATTTTTGATCACGAACACTATTTACAAAATCTGTAACAATGTGTAAAGATAAAATAAGTAATACATGAAAGAAAGGAGGTCTAAATATGGCACTATACCTATATTTGGGAATCCTTGGTAGTGCTATATTGGGTATTCAACATGGATTATTACTAGTTACTGACAAAGAAAATGAATTTCAATCCAAACCAATTATTAGCAAACATTAACATAAGCGAACTGAAATTACAGATAAGTTGAAACATTACAAAAACACTTGCCTACTTCGAAAAAGTTACTTTTGGAAATGTAATCTTAAAAATATTCAACACTTAGAAACACAACTGGTACAGTGTCAATTATAAAATCGATAGAATGAATGCGAATGCACTACTCCCTGTTGAGCAAACTTTCTCTCTAGAGTGCGACTTTTTTACAGGATATAGTGCTATATTAGGAGACTATACCATATTTGGGCACTTTCGCCGTATAACATCTTTAATTCGGGAGTGACTGCAATACTCGCATTTCGGTGCGTTTATTAGTTTTTATTTTTTAAAACCGTCAATTAGAGCTGTTGCAAACCGTACGTATTTGTTACTGAGAAACGGGTATCCTCTAAGATACGAAATACCGAATCGTTATTTGGAAATACCACTCGTTAGCCGTTATCGGAGTCCATATGCAACCGAACAAAGAGGAACTAACTTCAAACACTGCTTAAGTTTGTATAATTCATGATTTCTCGCGAGTCCGCCTCAACAAGTATATTAAGGTATATATTAAAAAAAAATATTAATTGTGTATTTGAATAGAAATGTCCACTACTTAGAGTGAAACCAGTGAAACATGCGATAACGGAAAGTATCATTAATCGGGGTTCTCAAAAACGTTTTACCCCGCTTAACATCGCAAAATTTTCCTAACATATTCATAGACCCAATCTAATGCATGAAATCATAAAAATGGCACTGATGGCCATAGAAGTAATATGAAATCGAATAGCATTTCGTATTGAAGATCAAGTTATAATATAATACTTTTATATGGTGACCAGGGGCGTTCGAAAACAAAATTGCGCCCGGGGCAAATTTACAATTTGGCGCCCCCCTCCCAAATTTGTCTTGTAATAGGCCAAAAATGACGTTATAAATTTTGCGCCTCCTAAATTTCGGGGCGGTCGCCCCTTCGACCCCCTTTCGCACGACGCTGATGAGGATCCTTCAAACATAATTCTTTCCAGAAATACTTCATCATTCTTTAATTACAGCTATAACGAATATTTTAATATATAATAAATACAATAATCAAGCATAATCTACAATAAGCTTCCATCCTTTTTATAGTGAAATTATAAGAAAAATTTAATAGATTAAATGCATAATTAAGACAAAAATAGTTTAATTAATCTCTTAAATGATAAACACGCGTTGTTTTTCTTTTGCTTAGATCGATGGTTCTTTTTTAAATCGAAATATTAATACATAATATGTAATCTCAAAAAAAAAAAGCGCAATTATTTTGTTTATGTTTTAAAAATACATATAAAACTTTATATCTGTAAGGTAAATAGTACAATCCCTAAACGATCTCAAAACAATCGTTCTTCTAAAGGCTTTTTTTTCTGCTTCAATAACTCCCTCCAAATTCACACTTAACGTATTCGGCAAAAGAACGGATGCTGAAATAATAAAACGCATTTCGATCTTTCTTCTTCCTAATACCTAAACAACTAAATGAAATACCCGTATGTGATAATAACTTATACCGAGTCTAAAGTCCGGAAAACTAACTCCCATTTTGCAGGCAATCGGGCTTCGTATAAATCCCAAAATGAAGGTAGTGTTTGAAATTCGTTTCATTCCGTTTTTCAGCAGCAACGAGTATTCAAAGAAACGATTCGGTAGTTTGTGTTAGAAGTAGTATTAGTAATCAGTCGTATTATTGCAATTATTTATTAACGAATACATCCGGTTTGCAACAGCTCTAAATACCTATCATTCTATTTGTATAAGTTATTCTCGAATCTCAAATGATTTGGATTTCATATGGCTTGATAATTCATTTACTTATTTTATTATGACAAGAAAAAGAAATAAGAAGTGGATATATTTTTGATAAAGCAAATGATAATTAAATGATAAATCAAAATTCAAAATATATATCAGAATATCAAAATATATGTCACACAGATTTCATTCACATATGAAGAAATTGAAATATTTCTCATTTTCTTATAAATGCACAAAATGATTTAGAAATGTTATTAATCATTTTACGATAATTTTTAAGACGACAAACACAGAAATGCCATCATGAGGGAGAAATTAGCAGTCGCGTACGGAAATGTAGTTTAAAATGCCGAATTTCATAGAATGTTTGACACTTTTCATTTCATAGATTTTTCAAAACATTTTTCAATCTCATAATTTCCGAATAAGTACACTTGCAAATTTCTCGCGATTAAAATTGCTTTAACAAATGTGTCAGATGTTACCTCATTTTTATTTGAGTAGACCTTTTACAGAATCAGAAAGATTCGCATTATTGAACAAGGGGGGGGGGGATAAGAATTTAAGGTGTGTTTATTTTTTAAAGCAATTTTTAGAATATTTCTGCAGTACAGCGCGTGTGTGTGTGGGGGGCGTCATGAATCCGTGGCTTCACCGTTAAACCCGCTATTGAGTTACGCATATGAAAATATGAGTTCCACCCTGCATTTTCTTAAGCGCTCCCCCCCCTCCCATTACTCATTTTTAATTATAGCTCTGTGTACAATTATGCATTGCATTTTAATCAGGGGAGTAGCTAAGGGGGTGTTATGGGCGGCTCAGCCCTCCTAAAACATTTTGAGCCTACCCCCCCCCCCACACGAAAATATTCCTAGGTCACTAAATGAGTTTATGTTCCAAAAACCGAAATGAAATTCTATTGAAAAATCTAATTTAGTTTTGTGGACCTGTCACAGTTTTGAAAAAATACTAAATTGTAACTAAAACAAGTATTTCAACGCTTGCTCATTTTACTTGCACTTATGAAGCCAACATGATGTTTAATACTGCACTAGTTATGCGCTCGAATCTTCCATAATCCTAGTCTTTTCTTAGCATAAAATGAAGTTATTACAACAGTTTAATCAGAAACATAGTAACTAAACTACAGTGTAAATATGCAGTAATTTATCTTTCTACGTCACAGAGAGAGAAAAAAAATAAATGAGTCATCCCACTACATTTTCTTGACCCTCCCCTCCTCCTCCAATCCCTAATTATTGACTTTTCGCTAAGGCCCTGGTTTTAATATTCTATTTGCATTTTTTAAATAAAAGTTCGAAATTTCAATAAATGTAACTTTTACGGATAGATGGCAGCACTAATACGAATTCTAATGAAAATCACTGTAATCACAGGCGATAAATCAATCAATAAATAAACTAAAAAACTTTGTAAAATCACTATAAAATGAAAAATTAAGCAAGACGCGTTTCGAGCTACAACAGTAACAGCATGGTGATTTTACAAAGTTTTTTAGTTTATTTATTAATACGAATTCTTCCAAAGATTATTCTATACGATGTATGCCGTATGCTCGATGACTGCGAATACCCAGTTTCTGAACAGTAACGACTAACGAAACGATTTAACGGGTAGAGAATTCTAAATCAACGTTACCATACGGGTATTAATTTTATCGTTATTTTCACAGCACTACCATCAATGACGCCATCGCACATATGAATTTCAAGAAAAACTATTTACCTAATTGGCTTTTTTTTTAATTACATGTGCAATTAATGTAGATTTCTAATATAGATTATGTACAGGGCTAAGAGGGTGACGAACGTCCAGAACACGGAAATTGAGGGAGGCAAAACTTATACTATCGTCCTTGTTTATTTTAAGTATTGGTTTCTTCTTGTGGCAGAAACATACATTCTCAAAATAGCACATGGATTCAATATTAGAATACAAAAGGGGTTACAAACCGATACTCATATTGTGCTGTTACATACATTTTTTCCACATCTGCTTTCAAGGTCCTTTTCGCCAAACTAGAAGTGCAATTTTATGTTGCATTATTTAGTTGTTAAAATTAAACCTTTTTAAAGTTTCAAAATAAACGCGAAATATCTATCAAGGATTTGTATTAGTACACTTTAAATTTTGTGATACGTGTTACAAATTCCACTGGGAGAGGATGGGGGCGACAAAATGAAACTTTGCTCCGGGCCCACTTTTCTCATTGCATGCCACTGTTCATGTAATCTTATAGGATAAAGTGTTGAAGATCAATTTCTCCGGGAGGGATTTCTGTGGCTCCTGGGGAGGGGGGGTGTGCACTTTTTGACCATTGACAATACTAATCTCAAATCTTCCGGTGATTTGGGAAGTGGGGAATCTCATTGCTCATTATTGATAACTTTTTTTTTCTATTTTTAGAAGGCAAAAGAATGGGGATCATGAAAAAATCCGAATTTGTTTACTATGGATTTATAAGTTTTCGAAGGTTTTGAATAAGATTTGACTGTTTTTAGAAAATGTCTGTCTAGCTGAATGGGACACAAATTTTCCACACACTGTATATAACAAGAACTAATTCAGTTAAATAAAATTTTTGATTCGATTATATCTTGATATGGATTGATGTTCATTAATTTTTTATGTAAATCGCCTAACAGGTGGAATGTCGCCTAACAGAAATTATGTAGTACTAAGCCACATTTTTTCTGATTTGCGCGATACCTATACCTCACGAATTAATGCACAGACAGGGCCTGACTAAGGCAGGGTCTTCCTGTTAAGCCTGACTAAGGCTTAACAGGTGGGACTGTCATGCTGCATCATTTATGAGTATCGCAATAGGTTTATCTAAAAAACTAATATATAAAATTTCATCAAACTTCCGATTTCGTTACTCCCTGATACAGATTAGTGTTGCTTAGTTTTTCATATAAATCACCCTACAAGTAGCACTGCTATGCAACATTTTTCATGATATAATAGTTGTATCTCCAGAACAAATGTATAGATTTTCATCAAACTTGATTCAGTTATTACCTGAGAAAAATTGATCCTGATTAGTTTTTGGTGTACATTACCCATCAAGGTGATGCTTTTATGCAGAATATTTTAATATTTTACAATAGCTGTGTCTCAGAAACTAATGCACAGATTCTCATAAAATTTCAGATTCTGTTAGAAATTGACATAAATTGTTGCTGACTAGATTTTGGTGTAAACCATCTAATCAGTGGTACTGTTTTGGATTACCACATCTGACTAGTTAATTATTGCAAAGCAATTTCTTTCAAATAAAAAGGACAGAAAACTTTCTGTTGAATCCGGAATTAGAAATATATTTTACATTCTCATTATTTATTTTTCATACCATTTTAAAATTGTTTAATGATGTCATTTTATAAATAAAAATAATACTGCATTACATATTTAAACATCCAAATTATCATAACACGTTTCTTTAGCTTAAACGTATTCTTTTCATTGAAAGAAAAGCTAAAATTTTTATGTACTGTACTGTTAGAGTCTGTCTGTTAAAATCCGCAGCAAGATGAAGATACAATATATAAGGATATTTTGCAAGATAATTTGCTGCCTTATTGGAGACAAAATTTTGGTCACAACAATTAGTTTCAGTATAATAAGAAACCAAATCATGCATGAAAGCTTGTCAAGCAGTGGCTTTCGCACAAAAATATTTCGCTTTTGAAATGGCCAGCCTAAGCATCCAATGTGAATACTATAGAAAATCTTTGGAATGAACTTTAGAAACATGTTTGGAATTAATAAAAGTCCAATTCAGCATGGCCAGGATTTTCCTATAAATTTAAAGATGAGCGGACGATTTTCAACTGTTCATTGAATTGATGCCAAGTCATTGCGCATCAGTACATTTTGCCAAAGGTATGACAACATACTATTTGTAAATCTAGTTGATCACAGTGATTTTCTATTGTAACACAATTTTTTTCCAAACTTTCCAAGATGGCCGATTACTTTTGAAAGCATGCGTTTTTCTTTACAATTAATTTTGTCAGTTGTATTTATTTATATTCATTTGTTATTCCATAAATAAGATCCTAACTAATATGCCAATAAAATGTATGAGTATTACTTTTTGATTCCTCTTTATATGGATACATACTTTCAAAATAACGAAAAATGTTATGCTGGCCTGAAACTTTTGACCGCCGCTATAAATTGGTGTTGATTATTTTTTGGTGTAAATCGCTCGACATGTGGCACTTCTATGCAGCATTTTTCATGATTTCTGCAATTGCTCAATGTCCAGAACCAATGCAAGGATTTTTATCAAACTTCAGATACAGTTAGTCCTTGACATGAATTGACATTTTATATATTTTGGTATAAATCGCTCAACAAGTGGCACTATTTATCAGCATTTGTTCTGATTTCCGTAATAGTGCTATATCCAGAATTAATACACAGAATTCCATCAAACTTTAGAGTCAGTTAGTCCTTAAAATGAATTGACATTTTTTAGATTTTAATGTAAATTCATTAACAGGTAGTGCTATTAGAATGCATTTTTGTTTTTTTAAATTGGGATTTCTGCAATAGATCTATCTGATTTATGCACGAATTTTTGTCTAACTTAGGATTCAGTTAGACATTGACACAAGTTGTTACTGATTAGGTTTTGATGTTAATCTTTCAATAGATTGTGCTCCTAAGATTCATTATGTGGGATTTGCACAAGTTTAGCGATAGTCATATTTGAGGAACTAATGCACAAAATTTCATATATTTAAAATTCTCATGATGGGCATAACTTGCAATTTAATTTTGGGACTGTGATAGCAAATTTTGAAGTATTGACATGTATGAGGTAGAAGAAAGTTTCGGGATTGCCACATCCAATTAGTTTGACAAGGACTGTTCCTGGGGGTACATAATATTTACATGTACTGTATTTATAGATTTTAAACTTGTGCATATACCGTAAAATACAGTTAATCCACCCCTCCAAATGTGATGAAAAATCGTAAAATAATTATAGGGGGGTGCTTACACAGGATTTTTCCGCGATCGTTTTATGGGAATGAGCATGGGAAGAATCATGATGAAATGAATGAATCACGAATCTTTGAATGAATCATGAATTTTGATACTTGAAGCAATACTTGATAAAATTTGCATTTTATTTTTTAACATAAATTCTGTTGAAAAAAGCCAACAAAGCACGAAATCTATTAAAAAAATCTAAAAAAAATGCCAATTTCATCAAAGATTCATTATTCATTCATTTCATCATGATTCATCCCGATTCAGAGATCTTTTTTTTGGGGGGGGTGGGCTGCTTTCTCGGGATTTTTTGAAAATTTAAAACTTTTTATAAATTAGGGAGGGGACTTTTGAACGGGATTTTACGGTATGCCTATTTTTTTTTCACCAATTCTGAATGAGTAATTTTCGTAGAAATTGATTAAGATTTTATTTTATTCAAATATCGCTTTTTAAAAAGAAAAAGAAATGCTTTTGTATGACATGTTATTTAAATCTAAGCGTTTCTCCACTAATAATCATTATATCTGATTTGTTATTGGCCTATGGCTTTGTTATTGAACTTATTGGCCCCTTTTATTTATGAGTGGTAGTAGTTAGCATTAATCCAAATATTAATTTTAGCAAGGAAAACAAAAATAGTTGTTGGGGGCCACTGTAATACTTACCCATCATACATATGCATATACAGTGTATGAAAATAAAACATTTGTAAGCTATTTATAAAATGCATTGAAATTCTAAAACAAAATGCAAACATGTATTTAAATATTTTAATTTTTATTATGCATAGTAACGCTCTATTAATGAGTTGCTGATGAATCTATTTCGACAAATTATACAACACGCCAAACTACACAAGTAGTACTGAATTGCAAAAAAGGAACATCCTTACAGCTCCAAAAATAATATTATTATTGACTAACAGTTTTTTGCGTCGGATTAAGCATATCATTTCCAATTTAAATATAACTTTGAATTGAAATTTGAAGGAAATACAGGGTCATGAAAAATTGAAGAATGTGGAAAACAGGATTACAGATATCTCCGCAAGTAATAGTTCGATCAATTTCGTTCTTTATGCAAAATTTGTTAATTTGTTGCCTTTTACAATCACTCCTTAAAAAAAAAAATCAAATTTTTATGTACTTTTAGAACGAATTTTTTGAGAGTCCAAGAAAAAAAATAGTTCCAGATAATCGAGATTATTGATAATAAATAGGCCTCGTCCTATTCTTATGTACTAAGTACATACGAAATTTCAAGTCTATCTCAATTTGTTCAGGAGAAAAGCATTTACAGACACAGACAGATGGACGGCAATTTTTTCCCCTAAAAATATGTTATTTGAAATCACCAGTGTCTAAAACGTGTAAATTTGTCAAAAAAAAATTTTTTTTTTAATTTTAAAAACGATTGCAAGACTTACTCTATACTACGCATCATGGGTAAGTAAAAAAGAACGAAATTAAGAAGAGTAATTAAGTTATCGATTTTAAAATCTCAGATATTTTTTATAACACAGAAAAAATTTTAATAAGTGTGTGTCGACAGTGGGATTAAATTTCTAAGTTTTTTTTTTTTTACTTCTCCAGGCTCTAACTTAGTATTTTAAGCAATTTTCTAACTCAACCCCTAATTAAACTACAGCGAAATTCAATCTCATTTGAAGGGTTGACCAAAAGAGGTATCGAGCCCAACATCTTGCTAGGGTCTATTTTGGGATCTGTCTAGGGATCTAATTTAAAAAATTTACTTTCTTATTTAGTAAAATTTCTTTTACATTTTTACACACATATGATCCTTATTTGGTTTCTGTTTTTTATAAAATTGGTCCCCCAAAGTCCCCTTTTTAAGCAAAAATGGTCCCCCAAAGTCCTCTTTTTAAATAAATATGGTCCCCTTTCCCCTTTTTGAGGACCAAAATGTGTTGGGAGCCCTGTTTTTTTTTGGGGGGGGGGATCAACGTTATAGTCAGGTAGTACTGTTTTCATTTCTATGGGTAATTGCTCTGAGTGTATTAACATAATTAACACATCTTTATTAATTTAGGGGAAAGATAAATCTATTTTTGACCAATTTTATGGTAGGACACCATTTAAATATGTATTTTCATCTAATTTTAAATAATAAAATCTATTGGCAAAATTTTTATTTATGGATATTAAAATGAACTAGATTAATTTTACTTTTAATACTTATTCTAATTGATAACTTTCAATTTTAAAATAATTGTTTTGAAATTAATTTTGTATAATTAAGTGTCAGCATTCTTGTGGAGTTCTGTTACCTGCAATTTATTCTGTTGAACTGATTCTCATATCAAAACTTCAATCCAAGTGATGCTTTAATTCATAAATTAGCTGGATGAATTAAGAGTTTACAAAATGCTGGAATTTTCTGAAAAAAAAAAAATCTAACCCACTTGAGTTTTGTCATAAAACAGATTTTTCTCCCGCAAAATTGTGAATTTTCAAAAGTATAACATGTGAAATAACATTGTATGCTGTATTATTTATGCATTACCTATACTGTACAGAAGGGGTGTAGGTACAGTAGGTTTTTTTCAAGTGGGGCTCAGCCTGAAAAAAGCCTTGAGTTTTTCAAACTGGGCAAAGCTTTGCAAAGTGTGAATTATATCAACCAGGATAGCTCAGATGGTAGAGCTTTGACAGATTCAGCCAAAGAGACCCCGGGTTTGAATCCTGGTCCAAACATTTTTATTCAGTTCAAAACTTGCATCTCATTAACATATGTATATTTATCTTATGCTCAATTAAATTTCTTTTTTATAGCCCCAGCACCTGAAATATTTACGCCATCCACAGAAATACCAGGCGTAACGTTCACAGGATATGGATTAAATACTGCCGTTACGGGTAAGTACTTTTGTATAGAATATATTTATTAAAGTATTTTTTTCTGTTATTGTTCACTAAGAATGGTTTCTGAAAATGTTAAATTTGAAAGAAATAGTGGAAAACATTGTAAATTGCGTTTGATTTGGAACTGTTTTTGCCGAAATAGTTGAAATTTAGCATAATTGTTAGAATAAAAACAAATCTTTTTAAATCTACCATTGTAACTAATTTTTTAACTTTTTTTAAATGCATACACTTAATTAAAACAGATAGTTCAAAACAGTTTTTAATTCAGCTTGCACTTCTCCCCCTTCCATCACCAAAGTTTTGAAATTTAACAAAAGAAACTAAATCTGTGGCTTTGCAGTCCAAAAACAGATCAGAGGCTTCAGCACCCAACTCTGTTTATTAGATCCTGGGCTCTGAGGGGATATACAGCATACGTCCTGGCCAGACAGTCAGCCCAACGCTTAGACCCTCGGTGTTTAGTTCCCAAGCAGACTTGGTACTTTGTTTGAAATTTTAATTTACTAAATTTACTGCAAGCTGAATTAGAAACTGTTTTGAAATATCTGTTTTAATTAAGTGTAGGCAGTTACAAAAGTTAAAAATTAATTACTATGGTAGACTTAAAAAGGTTTGTTTTTACTGTAATAATTATGCGAAATTTCAAATATTTAGGGAAAAATTTGCTAACTTAGTAATTAATTACTAAATTTTATTTTTCATAGTTATTTATTCCTTTCAAATAAGTTAAAATAATTAAATACCGAGAAAAAGTAATAGATAAAAACCCAGAAACAAAATATTCTGTGTCAGTCAGCAGCATACTAAAATTTATCTGTGACCTAACAATGCCTACTAAAGCAACACTATCCCATAAAATAAAATATCTTTAAAAAGAAATATTATAAAATTCTGAAAAAAAATATCATTAATCTGGAGACTTGCAGTAAATTTAAACTTTTTTTTTAAAAGCCCAGGCTTTCTTTTAAAGCTGGGAGATTAATCTTCAGTGCCTACTGTCATGCAAGACAGTTTGACTGTCCTGCACTATTTTGTTACACACCTAGAGTTTCAGGATAATTTCTCATGTATTTCTCCAAATATTTAACAAAATGTCAAAAATTACAAATGGTCACATTAATATGATTTGACTGTAAAAGCCATATTTTTCTTAAAGTCGGGGAAATTTTGTTTTTTACTGAAATTGTTTAGTAACCATGTACAACTGAACAGGGTACAACTGTAAAGAATAATGAAATGGTGGAGGTGCATACACTTGCTTGTTTGAAAATGTGTACCCACAGTGCCATCTGGTGAACTACACTTGGCAGGATGCTCAAACTTTCAAGTGTCCCCTACCCACCCCCCCCCAAAAAAAGCATGATAAATTAAAATCTTTCACTTATTACAAAATTACTTAAGATGTTGTCGATGTTACCCCACTCACAAATTCTATCCCCCTCTCCCAAAACAAGTGAAACTCATTACCCAGGAAGGTTTCTATACTGCACATATTCAGAATATTTTGAAGAAAAAAATACCGATTGAACTACTTATGAACTTATGTATGTATTACAGATGATAAATAAAATTTAATGACAGAATTTCACTAGAAAGTCTAAAAAAGCGAGCAGTACTTTTCCTCACCAAAAGCAAATGGCCTTAATCCTACTGAAAATTGTTTAATAAATTTTTACAATGCATGCAGATAATATTTAATGAATTTAAACTTGATGCGAGAAAAAAAATATTATACTCTGTGAGAAATTACAAATTTTTATATATTTCAGAAAATATCTAATGTTTGTAATTTGTTCAAACACGTGCGAGTGAATAACTAATACTTATTATAAAAGAACATACAATACATTTACTAATTTTAAATCTTGTTTCTGTAATTCCATTTATCATAATATACTCCATAATCATTTATGTAGAATAAATGTTTGTTCATATTAACAATATTATTAAAAAGCTAATTTGATTCATTCAATAATGGTATCTCTCTTAAAATTCTTCGACATACAGTTAGTACTTACATGATTTTAAAACTAACACTTTGCATAAAAATTGTATATAAAAAAAATCATAAAATGCGAAATAAATATATATTAATAGGATAGATGGGTTGGTAGATGTTAAAGTATGGAAGAGGGTGGCATTGTCTAGGTAACATGCAATGGTTAATATTTTTTTAAGGGAAAAGAATATTTGATAATTTGCAACAATATTTTATACACCAAATGTTGAATTACACACATGTATGAATAATTGTATAGTTATATTAACTAGTATATTAAAATAAAATTATTAATGCTAATGATTAACTTGAATCTAACTTTTGGTCAAATTAGGGCAATGTATTATATTCCACATCTATAAAACACATATTTTAATTCTATTTTATTCTTTGTTTCCCCCTCTCACTATATTGTTGAAGTTAGTTTGGGTCACATTAATTTCAAAGTATTAAGATATTGTTTATTTATGTATTTAAGTAATTAGGATTTGATGTAAGAGTGATTTAATTATTGATATTTGTAGTTAGGCATATTTAACTCTTTCAGGTGTTAATTTTTTTCCATTTTGAGAAGGAAATAACGTAAAACATGGCTATTTAAATAAATTTACAGAAGTTTTAAGATTATTTCATCGTCTGAAATATAACAAATGTACTTATTTTGTGTACTATTCAATGCATTTTAATATGAAAATAGGTTAAGGAAGAAATTTTGGAGACACTTGGAAAATAACGCATTACAGCAGGATTTGAGAGGTTATTACAACTTTCTATCTTTTTTGCGGTTCATCACACATGATTTGTTCAGAAAAGTAACTTATAAATTTAAAGTATGAACTATATGCAAAAAATAAAGGAATCGCTAAAAGTGCTTAGAGAATTAACAAAACAGCTATTATTATTACTAAATGTTAAAACATAAATGAAGTCATAAGAAATCATAGCCATATACAATAAAGGATCGATAATCTGCAATTTTCTATAATTCTCGTTACTTTACGAATGTAAACAACGAAATAAACAATTAAGAAAATTTACAAATTTGGAATTAAAAAAGGAATTAAAAACAAATAATAAAAAAATTGAATAAATCATAGCAAAACATACATATTTTTAAAAAAATATAACACTTATTTTATTAACAGTAAAAAATAAACTGTATTGAGGAGCATATGTAATTATTTTCATTTAAATGCACATTTATGTTTTTTTGCTACTACTACTGTTATCCCGTCGACCAATATTGCCAAACCAATAGCCAAATTATACATATTGACATCATCTTTATTTTAAATAACGAAAAAACAAAAAATTTGTAAAATATTAAGAAAAATATTAATAAAAAGTCGAAATAAAAATCACTTGACATTTTAATAATGTGAATCGTATTTAACGTCATTGGATGTGACATTCACGATCATCCATTATTGGGATTTAATCATACAGTTTGGTGATAATTTTTTGGTCGACGGCATAATTCGTTGCGTTTTTTGAGATACCATATTAAATTTTCAGATTTTTCATTTATCTTTTCATATTAAACTGACAATAGAATTAAAATGCTGTCTAGAAATAACAAAATGACCTATAATCCACAATATCCAGTAATCCGCACAACCTATGACCTCAGCTTGTGCGGATTATAGAACTTTGACTGTACTATCATTTCTAGATATAGAAAGTAACTGATTGTTAAGACAAAATAATACTCAAAAGTACATGTACTATTACCGTAAAATCCTGTTAATCCGCCCTTCCCGATCATCTCCCCCTCCCCACTTTATAAGAAATTTTTAAATTTCCAAAAAATCTCGAGAAAGCACCCTCCCTCCTCATTCTCAAAGGCGATTGAGAGTGGGATGAATCATTTTGAAATGAATGAATCATGAATCTTTGATGAAATGTGCGTTTTGTCAAGATTTTTTAATTGATTTCATGCTTGTTTTGGTTTTTTTTACTAATTTCTCCCTTTTTCTGCGTTTTTTCGACAGAATTTACGTTTTTTTTTAAACAAATTTTTTCAAGTATAAAAATTCATGATTCATTCAACGATTCATTTATTTCATGATGATTCATTCCTGTAAATTTTGTTGAAGGATCGCAAAAAAATCCCGTGTAAGCGCCCCCCTCTAACTATTGTACGATTTTTCGTTTCGTTTGTGAGGGGTGGATTAATGGTATTTTACGGTAATAGTACACCAGAAATGAAAGGGTTAATGATGTGAAACATAACCCTTCTGGGTCTGGTGCACTATTAATACCATGTCTTTTGAGTATTATTTTGTTTTAACAAATATTTGGCTACTGTTTAGTAAAACTTTATTACTATTATTTATTTTAAGTATTCAATTTGAGTTACTTTGATATTTTTAGAAGTTATTTATCTATAACATTAATCTTGTATATCACTATTTTAAGTGTGTTTATGTAAATTATAAATTTGTTTTTTTAATTAGTTGTAAGTTTTTAAATTCTTCACTATCGGTCATATTAGTTTAAAAAAATTTTTTTTCATTATTTTTCCTGATGTGCAGTTATTTTTGTGATTTTTTAACCGACTTCAAGGAGGAGGTTATGATTTCGACCTGTATGTATTTGTTGTTCACGCATAACTTTCGTAAATATGAACCGATTTTGATAATTCTTTTTTTGTTTGAAAGCGTATGGGGCCCATGTGGTCCCATTCAAATTTCATAAAAATCTGTTGATAAGAACTTTTTAAAAAATTAAAACATTAAAATTCAATATCTTTTCGAAGCAATCGACCAATTAGAAACGTTCATTTTTCATGTTTTTAAGTTACACTTACATAGACACACGATCTTTTCAAAGTGTGAAATCCTAACTGGACAAGGTTCACATTTATTAACAGTGTACACTGTAAAAAAAATTGACCCTTTTGCTGCATAATTACTCCCCCGCTTTTATAGAATATCTCTCTCTTGACCCATGAGAATTCTCCACGATAGGTTGAAGTAATTGATTTGTATAAAAGCGGTGGATTGACGATGCAGCAAAAGGGCCAAATTTTTTACAGTGTACACTGTAAAAATTTTGATCCTTTTGTTGTATCGTCACTCCCCCGCTTTTATAGAATATCTCTCCTTTGACCCATGAGAATGCTCCGTGATACATTGTTAAAAATTTACCCATTTGCTGCAGCGTCACACCACAGCTTTTATAGAATATGTCTTTTATGACCAATAAGAATGCTCCATAACACAGTAAAGTAATCGTTTACTATAAAAGCGGTGGACTGATGATGCAGCAAAAGGCTCAAAGTTTTTGTAGTGTAATGGGGACAAAAGCGTCTGTAAAAGAAATATTTGGGAATAAAATGCTGTCACTCTCTTATAGAGGCAGCCAGGTATAGGTAATGAGTTTCAGATTCCTCCTCGAATACGCCACCGCTCATTTCCGATTACAGTGTCACTGTAAAAAATGTGACCCTTTTGCTCCATCGTCACTCCCCTGCTTTTGTAGAATATCTCTCTTTTGACCCATGAGAATGCTTCGTAATTGGGTGAAGTAATCGTTTTCTATAAAAGCAATAGAGTGATGATATAGCAAAAGTGTCAAATTTTTTACAGTGTAGGATTCCTCGATATGAATATGACGACACATGTAGCACAGTATATAATTGGTTGAAACGATTCTGGACAAAAACGAGTCACCAAGCATCTTGTTTAGCGGGCAATTTTCGTCAATCTTGTTACCTTCTCATACGAGTACAATCGAATTCTTCCAGGAAATCATCATCAAATTCCATAATAAAAAAAAATGCCTGGCAATGCTATGCACTGTTAAAAATTTGCAACTTTTGCTGCATCGTCACTCCATCGCTTTTATAGAATATCTTTATTTTTATCAATGAGAATTCTTCATAATGCATTTAACTAATCGTTTTCTATATAAGCGGTGAAGTGATAATACACTTTTAAAAATCTGCTGCATTTTGTTGCAACGCACTCCGCCGCTTGTATATAATGTCTCTACTGCGACCTATGAGAATGCTCCTTAATACAGTCAAGTAACCGTTTTCTATACAAGCGCTGGAGTGCGTAGCAAAAAAATGCAGCAGATTTTTAACAGTGTACAGCAAAAGTTTCAAATTTTTAACAGTGTAGTTGGGACAAAAGCGTCTGTAAAAAAATATTTGGGAATCAAATGCTGTCACTCTCTTATAGAGGCAGCCAGGTATTGGTTATGAGTTTCAGATTCCTCGTCGAATCGACACTGCTCATTTCCGATGCCATTACTGCCTGTATAGGTATTAGATTGTTGCTGTTTATCGATTGAAGCATAGTGCGATTTTTGCTAAAATCTTTCTTTTTACTTTTTCTGAGTGAAGGGGGAGTAATTTTGACTGACTACACTAGAAAAGCATTTTACTATACATTAATATATGAAGTCATTTTGCTAGGTGCTCATATATGGAAGCACTATGTCGCGCTCTTATGTGTAAGGAACTTTACTTGATGGATTGTCACCTTTTGATACCCACTTTCGATGACCGTAGGATTCGATGCAGACTAAGATTTCATAAATGCGGTAGCTTTTCGAAGTGGAAGATCTCGTCTGAAAAAGTTACCATACAAAGAAATTCTTAAGATTCACAACGATACTAACCGATATTGTAAGTGGTTTCAGAAAAGTTGACAATCAAACAGTGACAAGTAAACTGAATACATCAGAACTTAGCAAAGTGCGTGCATTAGTAATGCATTGCAAAGAGCTATCGTGTGCCAGTACACATAATTATGTATTACGGTATGCATAACTAAAAAGTAGGAAATAAAATAAGCTTTTTAAGAAAAAAATATCAACCGACTTCAAAAAAGCGCTAAAAAGAATTAAATAATTCTTTAAAATTCTCTAATGACAAAACGTTATCCAATAAGCACACATCGGATATCAGGTACCGGCATAAAAAACGGTTAAATTTAATATGTATAATTTAATATCCACCAAACATAGATTTTAGAGATAATATTATTTTACAAGAGATGAATTGACATATTTATGATTTATTTTATGAATATATACATATAAAAAGTAATGAATTACTTTTTGAAGTTGGTGCCAAACTATTTGATGTCTATTAAGAATTGTAGCTAAATTATGCTTAGTACCATAAATAAAATGGGGATAATCATTATCGATTGTGATTGTTTGGCACCAACTTCAAAAAGTAATTCATTACTTTTTATATGTATATATTCATAAAATAAATCATAAATATGTCAATTCATCTCTTGTAAAATAATATTATCTCTAAAATCTATGTTTGGTGGATATTAAATTATACATATTAAATTTAACCGTTTTTTATGCCGGTACCTGATATCCGATGTGTGCTTATTGGATAACGTTTTGTCATTAGAGAATTTTAAAGAATTATTTAATTCTTTTTAGCGCTTTTTTGAAGTCGGTTGATATTTTTTTCTTAAAAAGCTTATTTTATATTATTTGTCATTTATGAATCAAAAATCATAATTTTTAAAAAATGATACATTTATTGTATTTTGTAGTTTACAACAGATGGTGACACTGTATAAAACACCTACATAAAAAAAATGCATTTTAGAACATTTTGAATTGATTTTGTTGATGGTTTTCATTTGCTTCTAATTATGAAGTTTATTGCATTTTTATATTGTCATATGAATAAGAGGTATGAGTCTTATAATTTATCTAAATGCATTGAATTTGACAATAACACATGATTTTTTTATGACTATAATTTGAATATCTGAATGAAAACTCATCCCTCTAATATCATTGTCACTTTCAACAATCTATCTTGGTGTTTTATAATTTCCAGTCCTTTTATTGCATCAGTAGTATCTTCAAAACTTTCAGATTTTGTTCTAGATCAAATTAAATTTCCTCATTGGTGAAATTTCTATTTCTGCACTCCAATAGAGGACCTATTATCCGGAATCGTCGGGACCGAGGGCTTTCCGGATTTTGGAATTTTCCGGATTTCGGGTCCGTCCGAAACCCGACACTCCCCCCCCCCCACACACACCCCCAAAATAAAACAAAAACACAGAAAATTTAAAAATAATAACAAAATTATAGCACTGCTATCTAGAATATGAATGGAAAGTGTGTTGTATGAGAAGTCTGTGGAAAAAAACACTAAGCTACAACTTTGACTCTTGTCCTATAGTACAAAGTCTCAAATCCGGACATCCAAAATTCAGAGCTATTCAAAATCCGGACGTTTTGCTAACTGGCTATATATAATATATATATATATATAATTACCGTAAAATACCGTTAATCCCCCCCCCAAACGTGACGAAAAATCGTAAAATAATTAGAGGGGGGGGGCACTTACAAGGGATTTTTCCGCGATCGTTTCACAAAATTTGCATTTTTTGCGAGATATCTGCAAGAATTTTTTGCAATATTTGACGAGATTTGCAAGGTTTTATCGCGATATTTGACGAAATTTACATTGTTTTATCGCGATATTTGACGAATTTGTAGTTTTTTTAACGATACTTGAAAAAAATTGCGTTTTTTTATGGGGATGAATCATGATGAAATGAATGAACCATGAATCTTTGAATGAATTTTGTTACTTGAAGCAATAAGTGAAAGAATTTGCGTTTTTTGTTTTAAAAAACGTGAATTCTGTCGAAAAAACGCAGAAAAAAGGTGAATTTTGTAAAAAAAAAAAAGCCAAAAAGTATTAAATCTATTAAAAAATCTCGAAAAAACGTATATTTAATCAAAGATTCATGATTCATTCATTTCATCATGATTCATTCCGTTCTCAATCGCTTTCAATTCCTGATTTCGGGTCCTTCCGGATAATAGGTCCTCTACTGTATACATCTTGATTCAACATATGATATTTATGAACCTACTGAATTTTAAAATTTAACTGTGCATCATAAATTCATGTGAATTGGAACAATTAAGAGTAACTACTGTAGTTTTCTTTTCTGTCATTGCTAATTCTTCATTAGGGTTCATTTCAGATTATGGCCAGTTTCCTTCCAAAAACTTCAACCATTCTTGTCCTTCCCACTGTCTCATCTTCTGCAGCTATTTAAGATTACATCCTGAAAAAAAAGTAGATGAGCTGGATTGAGGTGACATAGAATGGTTATACTTTTCTTTGATGGCAGATAAGTTTCAGCTCTTCAGAGTTTTACAAAGATCACTTTTATCTTCATGTCACAATCTGTAAGAATAGACCAGTTTTCTATAGAACCATAACCTACACATCTATTGTCAGATTATTTAAATATTTGAGTTCACTGTACCATATTGAACTATTCTGGAAGTGGAACAGCCTAATCTAATTTGCCGATTAGTCTGCTTTATTTTTTAGCTTAACTGGCAACAATGCTTGAGCTCAAAAGAAAATTCTTTGAATTATAACTAACATCTTACTTTCTACTTCATCACTAAATTTGAGAGATATTCTAACTATCTTCCTTTTTATCCATCTTCAACCTTTAAAACTGAAACTGTTTTAGTTATAATTTTGTTGGACAATTCTTTCTTGCTTAAGAAAATCTTGTTTTCTTAACCAATTTGAATTACCATAATCTTAGTTTCATTTTTTGACAGCCATTATCTGTTGGTTTCAAAGTGGTTCTCTAGTTTTATTGACTGAAATCATGAAGTTTTAGCTATCTACATAATGCTTCTGTTTTTCTTCATTATATTAATGAAGAAATATATTATACATTATATTCAAATGATATAACTACAGAGTAGAAATAGATTAGGATTCCGAAAACTACTTTATTGTATTTTAATAAACCTGAAACTTGTCACGATTCTTCCACCTCAAATATTGCAAGAAATGGCAATCTGATCCTACACTCAATTCTCATCAACTTCCAACAATCTTATCACTCCATTGACCACAAAGGCATCATACTCTATTGTACATCCTGTGGCCTGCAAATTTCGTCAATTTCTAACCTGAAAAATTTAATTTTTGTGTATGCCACAGAAAACTTTCGTAAATATCATCAATTTGCGACACAAAAATTGAAAATTTCGTTAGTCACTTAGGATTTGCAAGTTTCGTTGATTGGGCATGGAAAAACTACAAATTTTGTCGATAAGACACAAAAAAGAAACTCATTTCATTGATCAGGCAAAAAAAAAATTTAAAAAAATCTTCAATATTCCTGATGATGCGTGAAAAAACTGCAAATTTTATTCATAGGTTGCAGAAAAGTACCGTAAAAGTGGGGGTGACTTTTCAACTTTAAAAAAACTGATTTAATTTTTTTATTTTTCTACTGGAAACTTTGGTCTTGTTTTGTTCTTTATTTTTTCAGTAAAAACAAAACATTTTTAGTGTTTATATAAGTATTATTTACTTTTTTAATGGTGTTTCAATTCACCCCGCAGATAGGAGTGAATCGGATCAAATGTTATAATCCTTATTTATTCAGATTCAAACTTTAAGAGTTAATAAAAACAGGTAATAATGATAAGGAAAGAATAGGAACACGTAGTTACTGTGAAACCAAGCCTTTATTTTATATACAAGTAAAGATATGCCTTTTTAAAAATTAGAAAACAATGTTGAAATCAAGAAAAATTAAAATTTGTTTTAAGATATTATATTCGAATTGCAGAAGCAAAATTTAATACAAATTCAGCCCTGTTCTGTGTTATTCTTTTCTAGTAGGCATTGGGTAAATGAATTGAGTAGCCCCAATTGCTGCATGTATTAATACTCCATGTTTTTTTTTTATTAATACGCCCACATCCCCAGCCCTTAGTACTGTTTGCATCCCTCTCTTTTTTGATTGGTTTTTCATTTTGAGATATTTGTGTAATGTTGTGGGTGTCAAAGAATAATTCTGTGCAGTTTTTCCTAACTAATTTTGCTATTTTTAAAATCTTTTATTGTGTGTTCCATGTCTGTTGGATTAGGCATCGACTTCTTTATTTAGCCAAGTAATTTCTTGGCACCATTAAACTTTCATGTAGTTAGAACAAACAGAATATTGTTACAATACATATTCATACTTATGTTTTCATATATTACATAAAACTATTATTGTATAGAAAAAATAAACAATGAGAGAAAACGTGTTCAGATTCACCTCGTAAATCTTAAGCCTCTGATGTTATAGCCATTTTTCATTTTTTCATTATGTAGTTTAGAAATACGTAGAATTTAATACAGCATATCGTTTACAGGTCTATCATTAATTAAAAATCCCCTCTATTAGGTTTAGAATATGAAAAATACCGTAGTTACAATGTTTTAAAAATTTTGAAAAATAAGGTTTTTGAGGATCCTCTTGAAGTTATTTTATATACCTCAGTAGTTGTGCCAACATGTCAAAACTGAATTTCCCAACTCTTAATGTTATTACCTTCTTATAAAAAAATTGACAACTAAAAATATCATCATATATTTATAATGAATGTATTTGTATGATTGGGAAGTTTTGTTCCTATTCACCCCTTTGTTCCTATTCACCCCATTTTACGGTACCCTTTTTTCTCTGTTTATCCCGAAAAATAAAATCATTAAGACATATTTGTACGTGACCTTTCTCTTTAAAATGTTGTGTTACGCTACTCTGTTGCTACGAGATTATTGGTCACATTTTTGTTTTGTTCAAACATTTTTATAAATTTCTTTTTGATGTTAGAACACCCATACCATTTACTTTAGTCATTAAAAAGAAACAATGTCATTAGTCAAAAATTCTACTGTGATAGTGACCATATCCTGCCTTCATTTCTCACATTCATGACTCTTTCTGTCAGCCACTTTAGAATTGGCAGTGTATGAGGTCGAAAACTTCTAAAAAAAACAGAAATGAAAGGAAGTTGAGAGTTCCCAAAATTTCATAACAGCAGTCTGTCAGTTTAATAAGTGGCGAGTTAATGAGCTTTGAGATTTCAAATATTTTGATGCATGTGAAGACATCAATTCAGAAGACAGGATTGTTTACTTAATAAGTAAAACAGTATACAACTTTCGGACACAGAGTCGATTTAAAAAATATATACACTCGAGGATCTATAATCCGCGGACCCATAATCCGCAATTTCCCATAATCCGCGTTACTTTACGAATGCAAACAATGAAATAAACAGTTAAAAAAAATTACAGATCCGTGATCCAAAAATGATTTTTTTTAACAAATAATAAAAATGTAATAAAAATCATAATAAAACATGTATTTTTTTTTAAATTTACTCTTTTATTTTATTGACAGTAAAAAACTAAACTGTATTACGAACGTGGCTAAAGCTTGCAGAACGTTCGAATTGACAACTGTTCACTCGTAGCTATTTCAGTTTGTGCAAATTGAGAAGAAAAACAGTAAACACAATACCAGCTGAGAACTAAATATTATACCTTAAAATACCGTTAATCCGCCCCCCCCCCCAAACGTGACGAAAAATTGTACAATAGTTAGAGGGGGGCGCTTATACGGGATTTTTCTGCGTTCGTTCAACAAAATTTACAGGAATGAATCATGATGAATGAATTGTTGGATGAATCATGCATTTTAATACTTGATTTTTTTTTAACGTAAAATCTGTTGAAAAAACGTAGAAAAAAAGAGAAATTTGTAAAAAAAAAAAAAAAAAAAAAAAAAAAAAAAAGCCAGAACAAGCATGAAATTAATTAAAAAAAATCTCGAAAAAACGCATATTTCATCAGATTCATGATTCATTCATTTCAGGTTTTGAAACAAACAACACTCGACTCTTAGTTTTGTTAAACAAAAGATTTCTTAAATAATATTCATAGTACTATTTCATTATAGTATACTGAAGTAATTACCATTTATTTTACTTTGTATTGGTATTTTTTGTGCATAATTTGTTCTTTTTTTTTATACTTTCTTCCATAAAATATTCCTTAAAAATAAATCTCATTATTAATATGTAATTATTGTTCTTTAAATACACACACACACACATATATATATATATATCTCATTTAAAAAAAATAAAATAACTTTAAAAATGCATTTTTTTTTAGATTACTTATTAAATTAATTACTATATTTCATATTTATCTTTCCATATTACACTGATTATAGAATTAAAATGCTGTCTAAGAATGATAAAATGACGCATAATCCATTATACTCTATAATCCGCAAAATTCCATAATCCGCGCAATCTTTGGCCTCAACTTGTGCGGATAATAGATCTTTGACTGTATATATGCTCCACCCTCATTAATGCGTAACGGCTTCTTTTACCAATTGCAATAAAATCGTTAACATTTCCAGGGTTCCTATGCTGCTGGAAAACCTGTAAAACAGGAAAATGTCAATGAAAATGACTTTTTTTTCTAAAATTTGGAAAGTCGGGGAATTTCTTGTGTGTGTGTGCTTATCATGTGATAGTTCTTGAGTTCCGAAGTACATCTGCAAAAAAATTCAGGTTTTTACCTTACAAATAGATTTTTTTGATAAATTCACATTTTTAACCTAAAAATCTTTTAGCTATAGAAATTCGTTGGATATTTTATGAAGGAAATTTCAAAGTAAGCAAAAAAGAAATGGGAAAAAAGAGAAGTTGTAGGTAGCTGAATTTAAAGTGTTAAAAACAAAAAAAAATTGCCACAAACTGCTTCTGAAATAACACAATGTGATGAGCAGAACTGTCTAAAAAAAAAATTAAATGTGTAAATTTAGTTATTTGACTAAAAAGCTATTTTGAATACATCTAAATTGTATTTTAGTGGTTTATTTTTATTGAATTGTTTTTAATTTATATTTTCTAAATTTTAAATATCAAATGATATAGGTTTTTAGTTTCAAATGCATGTTACTGTCAAAGATCTATAATCCGCACAAGCTGGGGCCAAAGGTTGCGCGGATTATAGAGTAAATAGGATTATGCATCATTTTATTATTCTTAGACAGCATTTTAATTATATATTCAGTATAATATGGAAAGATAAATATGAAATCTAGTAATTAATTTAATAAGTAATCTCAAAATATGCATTTTAAAGTTATTTTTCTTTTATAAAATGATATACATGTGCATTTAAATAAAAATAATTACATATGTTCCGTAATTCAGTTTGTTGTTATTGTTAATAAATAAAATAGTTATATTAAAAAAGTAGATGAGCGATACGTGGGATCTTTTAGCTGCTGATGAGCTTGAAGCATCATTACTACACTCTCCGTTATTCATGTTGCACCTTGCATATGCATTAGAGCAGACCTGTTCAACCTTTTAGTAAGCAAGGGCGCACCTCAGCTCTTGGCACTCATTGAAGGGCGCCATCATTCACTTGACTGAAAACATGCAGCAATACTGTCGCAGAATATTAGTATAAATGCACATCATAACTTAATGCAAATAAATCGTACAGCCTAGACAAAAGATCCTATGGTTCTAGAGTTAAATGCATTAAATTTCAAATTATACAATTTTCTATGAGAGGGCAATCAAAAATATCTGTAGGATAAAATTCCAGAAATTTTAATCACGCTTATAAAAACATAAAAAAAAAACTTGGGAATTAGAGATATTGATTTTTTTAGGATGTGAAAATACACTATGACTTATTTTGAATGATTGAATTTAGATTTTATAAAAATTACAAAAACAAAGGCAGGCATAATAGTGACCATTCCATTCAGGTGGTTCCAGAGATATAGTCTGAAAGAATTTTTTAGATGGAAATTATACTCAAATTTTTTAAGCAAAGTAAAAAAAAACCTAAAATTTCAAAAGTCAAAAAGGAATAATTAAGCCTATTATCCCTGGTAATGGGCCAGAATGATAACAGCAAAAAGAAAAATGCTGAACTTTCAAGCTCATGATCTCAAACTATTGGAGGAGATGGGAAACGTTTAATTTACTTTTACTACTCAATTATCTTTAAAAGATCTATTTCAATTATTATCAAAATACAAAAATTAATCAAATTTAACACTTTATAAACAATTACAAATCGTGAAAATGTGCATGATTAAATTTTTCAAAATGTTTCTAATTTTTAACTCTTTGAGGGCAAGAAATTGTATTACTCTAATATTGAACTCGCACCATAATTTTAGAAAAAAATTGTTTGAAAATAGTGAAAGGTATTTTTGAAGCGAATTTTTTTTTTCTCCATCAAAATATAAAATTAAAAATTCATTAAATGTTTCTGGTGGAAATCTTGATTAAAATTAGGTGAGATATAATATATTCTACCACCTCTCAATGGGTTTTAATGCGTTTTCACAATTTTTGGAAATATCTGATTCAAATATTAATGATTTTAAAGAAAGAATTTTTTATAATGGAATTTTACTTTTAAAAAGTCTAGTAACAGGAAACCTTAAAAGGGCGACAAGAAAATCTTCAAAGGGCGCCATGGTGCCCGCGGGCGCCGCATTGGACAGCCCTGCATTAGAGTAAAAAATAAAATCAATACTATACGACACGTGGGCCGTAATTCATAAACATCAACTAATTAACTGTGCTTGTTGCCAAATTAAGAATGTAAATAGAATTTAAAAAAAAAAAGCTCCCCGACTAAAGTTTAGTTTCCAGAAAAATCGGATAGTTGAAGGTTCCCGTTTGCCTTTCGTGACGTTGGCGAAACCTCGGCAATCTATCACTATGATTGGTTACATTGATTCAACCTTCCGAACCCAATTACAGTTCTCAGTTGGTGCTGTGTTACTGCTAGGACACGCGACGCACACAAAATAGAGCGATTTCATTGGTTATTTACTCTTCTGAACTTACACAAAATGAAATAGCGACGAATGGAAAGTCAGCATTTCGAACATTCAGTAAGCTTAGGTGCGCGTTCCATAATAGTTTTTTTTACTGTTAATAAAATAAGAGTAAATTTTTAAAAAATACATGATTTATGATTTTTAATTTCTTTATTATTTGTTTAAAAAAAGCATTTTTGGATCACGGATTTGTAGATTTTCTTAACTGTTTATTACGCAGATTATGACTGTATTTTCATTTTCAGAGGTAAATTTTATTAAATTGTTATTAATCTATCAATGTATTGTCTTTTTCTGTATAAGTTCAGTCATTAAGGTATAGAATTGGAAATTCTAAAAATGTTCTGAATTGTTGGTCAGGGAATTATGTATGGCCGGGAAAAGGCGGAGAATTTTATTATTCAAATAGAGTATGAATCCTGCATTTCACATCACAAAGCCTAAAAAAAATACAAGTTACCAATCAAATATGTGTAATTTAATGTATTTTATAGTATTTTTTAACTTCATGCTGAGTAAATGCCATAAAACATTGTAGTGATATTATGCTGTGATTAGTTGTCTCAGAATAATTGAATTACATATATGGACGAAAGATAATTCAGAATAATCAGGGGATCAGTTAATGTAACAAAAAACATATTGAGTAATTATTAATTTTAAAACAATCTAATTATTTAAAAAGAAAAAAAACCTGCTCACAAATAAATCAAATTATTTAAAAAAATTATATAAATCTGATTGTCCTACATATTTAAGTTAAAGAAATATTAAAATAAAACTTTCAATAACTATCTTTGTCTTTAGTTGTAAATGTAATGATATGAAAAAAAAGTAGAATTTTCCATTATGTGCCCCAGCAGTATGACTTGACACACCACATTTTGGAACAGATTGCCAGTTCATCAATTGCTTAATAATCCTGTTTTCCCTAAACTTTTTGTAATGTTATAACATTTCACACAATGAAGTAAATGTTGTAGCATTTTTTAAATTTATTTCTCCTAATTATCGGCACCAGTTCAGTTTGGATGGAATACCTTTTATTTGCGACAGGTTGCAATACGATGTTCTTCGGTATGTTTTCATCCTCTCTTCATGCATTCTATTGCTTTTCTCAACCTTTTGTGGCTCGATAACTCTCCTTTGAAATAGTTGGATGCGCCAATCCCAAAACTTTCTTCTGTCTCATGCATATATCTTAATATTTCAAACACTAGGCATACATGTTAATACTTTAATATTGCTAATTTAATACTATACCAATTTTGATTTTCATCTTATGTTTTTGCTTCTGTCAATTAATCTGAGTAAAAAAGAGTTGATGTGAATCATGATATTTATTAAAATCAATAGTTCTCCATTACTCTGGTATCAGCGGTTTGCAAACAGCCAATTTAGCAGGATCAAAGTTGCTGTCTTTACACGAGCCGATAAAAAACAGAATGACAAAGAATCAAGAAAATGATACAAAAGACACTCACTGCTCCTTTCCTATGGAATATTTCCAAATTATAAAGAAAAATCTACTGGCTATAGCCAAAAAGATACACACAAATTTTAAATTTTTTACATAAATTTATACACTTTTCAATGGTACAAATTGAAAATGGCACAAAAATTGCTATTACAAGCCCCCCCCCTCTTCAGTGAGGTTTTTTTTTTAAATTCAGGCAGGACCAACTAGCATCAAATATTTACACGAAAATTGCTTAAATTTTATGCATAGCTTCAAAAACATTTTTGATGGTATATTAAATATGGCACAAAAATTCGCTATTACATCATCCCATTTTGGCGGAATATTTCAAAATTGAAGGAGGACCTGCTGTATAGCCAAAACATACAAAATTTTGTTTAGTTCTATGCATATCTTCATACTTTTTGATTCTACAATGGCAATAAACGGACACACACAGACTTTAGTAAAAACATGTTTTTTGGATTCTCTGACCCTTAAAACATGAGTCTGCCAAAAACCAAAAGTAAAAAAAAAAAAATCTTGCTATTTAAAGATGGAAGAATGTAAATTATTAACTCTGATGTTAGAATACATCATTTTAAGCATGTAAAAAATAAATTTAAAACTTATTAAAATAGTTTTTGACTAAACAGTAATTTTTTCTCCTGTTTACAATAAGCTAATACTGATGTTCTTCTCATAAATGTTGTCCATTTTCTGATACAAAATTGTAAAGTGTACTGAATTACCTTTAAAAAAAATCTACTTTTGCTCTTTTTTAGTCTTTTTTTTTTTTAAATTGGCAAAATTTTACTCTGTTGTTATTATTATTATATATATATATATTTTTTTTTTGCAATATCAACCTGAAGCTTCTCAAATGATTAACAAAATTTTGGTATGGGAAATCAGCCCATTATTATTGTCTATTGAAAATTCCAATGATCAATTTATATTAACTGGTGTATTAGGAAATAGGAATAATAAATAAAATTGTTTTAAGGCTTACTGTGTAAAAACTACTGTAGACTCTCTCAAATCTGCAACCCTAAAATCCACACAAAATTTATGTATGTAAACAATGAAACATTCACAAGGATGTAGTAGAGGGTATACTGGGGTTACTATACGCCGTATACCTTCTGGATATTTTAAAGGAACACCATATGTCCTCTGTTTCTCAAGAAAGCTATAGTATGCACATTCTAGGGTATAATCTGTCTTGAGCGCATAACTTCTGCTTGAGCGTATATCTTCCATTATTTTTACTACTCCACCCCTGAACATTCAGCTCAGAGAGAGAAACAAAATTTGAATATTTTAGTTTTATATATTAATGTCATATATTTTAATTTGTAATTTTTGTTAATATTATTGAATTCATATTTTTTACATGAAGGAAGAATAAATTTATCTGTGAAAAAATTCAAGATATTGCTGATATCATTGTTAACCACAATCTTCTTACCAAATATATTTATTTATTAAGTTTTTTCATTATTAAGTCTGGCTAAACCTGAAATAGTACTTCCTTATTTTAAGATTGTGATGTGAATTAGTAATGTACCTTTATGAGGCAAGTTTTATTGAATAATTTAGAGAAATTTATATTTAATCTTTTATAATGAATATTTAATCATACAGTATTGATTATGTTACCTTTTTGTTTTTAAGGTTTCAATCATTTTTAAAAATATCTAAATTTTTATTTTAGTTTATTACTTTTTAAAATATTTTATATGGTAAGCATTTATTATAGTTTCAATTGCATTATTAAGTTGAAATTGCTGTTTAAAAATGCAAACAAAGCAGTGACCAGAAAACCCTAAAATTCGCACAATCTCTGGTTCCAAGCTATCGATTTGAGTC
Organism: Maratus speculifer; assembly: GCA_964019185.1. Taxonomy (NCBI): domain Eukaryota; kingdom Metazoa; phylum Arthropoda; class Arachnida; order Araneae; family Salticidae; genus Maratus; species Maratus speculifer. Next base: position 14,590,663 of record CAXHSM010001376.1, on the reverse strand, counting down.
TACTGTATTGACTTTTGATTATGTCGCTGCTCTGCAACACACATACAAAGGATTAATCTGTGGGTCTAATCTTGGAATACCCTGTATTTTAATGAATACAGTACTTTTTGTTTTTATGAAATGATTTTGATTAAAATTAGTTATTTTCTCTAAAACATCTTCTATTGTTCTCTTCTTCATACAGGAAGAATCCAGACGTTCCTGGTGAAATTTGAGGGGTGGGCTCACTTGCCAGAGTTTCATGCGTACTTATACCACACTGATGGCCCTGAAGCTCCCGAAGATATTGAACATGCAGTCAGTCTGGATTATGAGCTCATCCCTCACTACGGCTTCAAGGTAATATATGTTGTCCACAAAGTTGGATTTTACCTGTTGGAGATACATATAAACAACCATATTGTGAAGAAAGGCTTCAGATGCTATAGTATGTAATGTTTAGTTATTTTAAGTGTTTTCAATTTTTTTTCCATTATATAGATGTGATCTTTTTGTTAAAAATATGAAAAAATTCAAACATGACATTTTTTTTTTTAAAATTATTAAATAATGTGGAACCAATAAGGACCCTGCACAATGAAAATTTTTATTGTTGCCAAGAAGCTAATAAAATTTTAGTTTCAGATTTCAGTAAAAGGATGCTCATTAAAGAGATTTATTCCTTTGACACAAACTCAAGTTACTGGTTAAGCTTATTTTTTTTCCAGATGTGCAGGCAAATTCTTTCTATGTTTGGAATTAAACATATTGTCCATTTAGAAGTATTAAAGATTTTCTAAAAAAAGAATCATAAACAATTTAAAATTTTTATTAAATTAATATTTCACTGTAGGCTATCTTTTGTCTTCAAATATGACTCTTAAACACCATAGAACAGGAATAGTGAATATAGGGCAAAATTGGGAAATTACGGTAGCGGCCACTAGCCAACAAGACTAGTTTTTCTATTGGCCGTTTTGTTTAAATTAGTTGCCACTTTATTTAAAAATACTAAACAGTTAACATTTCTATATGTATTAATCTAAAAAGCTGAGTTCCCGGGGTGGTTATCCCTTGTATTAATCTAAAACCAAATAGCCCAATTAAATATGTTAATATAAATATATTGGAACCTAAAAAATTAAAATTGTTGATGAAATATTAGTAAATTGTGTTATCTCTTTGTAAAAGAAAAAAAATGTTGCCTGAAGGTGGCTGCTGATAGACAGTTTTTCACTGGCCACGTTTTTGCGTTTCGTCCTGTGGCTAGTGCTATTTTTGCTCGCAAATAGTGAACCTTTTTTGGTACACATATTCAAAAATACAAAAACTATCAAAAAATGCAACTTGCCGTAGTGAAAATATTGCAAGAAATGTCTTACATGAAACACTGGCTAGCTCATTCAAGACCAGCATCCTTTACTTGAATTTTATTCATTTGGCACCACTTTTTACTAATTGTGACTAAATTTTAAATCTCAAAAATGTCGTAATTAAATAAAATTAATTTTACTTTAAGCCTTTTTTGAGAATGCATCTACGTACCCATGATCCCGAACTGGTTAATATGTCACTTTCAAGCATAAATAACACCCCACCAGTGGCCGAGAAGTTCCGACCTCTCAACTGGTAGACGGCAGGTGCTGGGTTCGAACCCAATCTCAGCTGTCGGCCTAACCGTTCAGAGTTTTCGTGGTTTAAATCGAACCTTAGACAAACGCAATTTCTTATTTGAACTTAAATTTTCAGTCCCGATGACTTTGGGAAATTCTGTTCAAAATACCCTTTTTGGTAGCCTTTTTTGAAATATATTCTCTCTTTATCAGAAAGCTGACCAATGCGTCACTTTATACAGTTTCTAAATAAGAGGATCTAGCATTTGGATGCGTTTAAAATCAAAAATGAATTTAAAAATGAGTCGGAATATAAGCAGTTTGGATTTGAGGTTTTTTTTTCCAACTCCTATTTTTGTTTAATTTCTTTTTGCTATACGAATTGGTCCTATGTAAAAATTGTCAATATAAAAGTTGTAGATATTTTTAAGAAGATGTAAAATAAATTTAATCAGATTTGATATCGTAAAAATTGACGGAGTTATGGATTTTTTCGCCCTTTTTCTTTTCGTTTTAAATTTTTTTCATGGGTAAAAGTTGATCCTATCAAAAACTTGTAAATGCAAAAGTTTTAGATAATTTTAAGAACATTTACAAAAAATTTAGTTGGACTTGATATCTTGAAAATTGACGAAGTTATGAATTTTTCTCTCAAAAACCCTGTTTTTTTCGCCTCTTGAGCCCACTTCTAAATTTATCAAAAATCTGTCATGCATAAACTTTTGGCCCATTTTTAAGAAGTAATATAAACTTTAAACCGATTCGATATCTACTTTAATAAAGAAGTTATGGCGTTTTTTCGGTTTTCACAAAAACTCCTCCTATTCCGACCCCCTTGGTCCGATTTTGCCCATTAACAAACTTAGCCGAGATTTTATCACGTTTGATTTTATGTACCAGTTTGGTGGAGATTGGTGAAGAATTATAGAAGTTATCGTGTCCATAAAAAAGTGAGATATATATATATATAGATAGATAGATAGATATATAAACTGGTGCGATTGCAATGGGTAGTATTTCATACGAAATCTACCTAAAATTCTGAAATCAGCACAACCCTTGGTCCCTAGCTCTGCGGCTTTGAGGGAGTCTACTGTACAGTCATATCCCATTATAATGAATTTCAGAGGACCGAAAGCTTTGTTTGCTATATCTGAACCATTTTTTAAAAAGTGTTTAGAATTAACAAAATGTGTGTATTAGCTGCTATCTACATACAGTAGACTCCCTCAAATCTGCACAGCTTGGGACCAGAGATTATACGGATCTTAGAATTTTGCAGATTTCTGGTCACGGGTTTGTTTACATTTTTTATGCAGTAATTTGAATGTAATTAATAATGCAATCAAAATAATGAATGTTTACAAAATAGTAAAATATTAAAATAATTAATGTAATTAACTAAAATAATAATTTAGGTAATTTAAATGGATTAAACTATTAAAAGCAAAGGTGAAGTAAATAACTGTATTATATAATTAAATTTTCATTATAAAGATAAGATGTATTTTTTCTTATTCAATGAAACTTGCCTCATACGTGCACTACTATTTAATATCAAAATCATAAAATAAGGAAGTTTTATTTCAGGTTTAATCAGACTTAATAATAAAAAATGCTTGATAAATGCATAAATACATTTGGCAAACAGATTAGGATTACCAGTAATATCAGCAATATCTTTTTTTTTTTTTTTTTTTTTAATAAATTTATATTTTTCTTCATGAAAAAGCATGAATTCGGTAGTATTAATGAAGATTATAGATTAAAATATATATATATAACTGATAAAAATAAATTCAAATTTTGTAATTACATCTGAATTGAAAGTTTGATTGTTTAAATCTGAAAATTATGTGCGGATTTTAGAGTTATGGATTTTAGGGTTCTGGATTTAAGACTCTACTGTATTCAATTTTGTATTAAGAAAAAAAACTTTTTCTGTTATGATTGTTCATTAATTAAATTGAATTGTCTAAAATAGATTGCATTAAACTGACACAATACTAAAATGAACTAACAGAAAATAAGACAAATAGAAATGCAATACAGTGTCAATTATCTGTACACACAGACTGACCATACTTCGGATAAACAAAATTTAGAATAAATAGGCAGACAGTTTAAGGAATGTTCTTGACTATACTAAAATCATTACACTTTATCCAGGCTTGTAAGTGTCAACATTATTTAGCACTGGCATCTTCAGAAATAATTTTATTTTATTGTTTATTTGTTTACTTTTTATAATTTTACATTTTCTTTTTATCTTTTGCATTTCAGAGATTAAAATAGTTTCTGATTATTGCTTGCTTCAAAGAAGACATTCTTTTAAATGCTGCCTTACCTTAATTTATTCTTAAATAAGTTAGTTGAATAAGTTAGCCTTAAATGTTTTACCAAACAGCGGTGATATAAGAGCGGAAAATAACTGACAGGTGGATGGGATTACACATGCTGAAAAGAATGGATATGATAAAAGAGAAAGAATGAATTTCTTACTATCCTTTAATAATAAAAAACTTATCCTTAATTTTTACCATGTTTCACTAGCCAGCATAGATTTTCTTATAAAATTAAGAGTCTAAATTGTTTTTAGAACTGTAGAAAAGTTTAAAATCATCACTGTCAACTGGGAAAAAATGTTCATTATAACCTATTCTTAATGCTATGCAGTGCTATTGCGCTTTGAGATTTCAAGTCCAAACAAGCTAAGCGGCTCTATCATGCTGTCATTTCAGTGCAAGTTTGTATATCTGTGTGAGAGCAAATATTTTGCCACTTATGCTGAGATACAGACTCGTACTGAAATGATAGCATGATAGTATCACTTAGCTTATTTAGGCTTGAAATTTCAAAGCACAATAGCTCTGTATAACCACCAAATGGTTAAGATTTTGGAGGTTTGCTATAAAAGCGTAATGGCGGGACCAAAATTTTCCTCATTATGTCTATGAGTTTGTTATATTCCGGATAACAAACGGGCTATAATTGAGTGTAGTAACTTGAGGGTTTGACTGTAGTAAATAATCCTTTGTATCATCCCATTACAAACATGCCTGTAGCATATTTAACTCTCACACATGCAGCATAATTTGTCTATTTTTTTAATTATCACTACAGTATTTTCAATACTGTAGTTAATATTGCTCACTGATAGTGAAACTGATGTCGGTTTTATTGATCATTTGAGCATTTTTACATGGCTCTACATTTTTACACATGGCTTTACATTTTTATATTACCATTCTGCCAGATGTTAGTCGAGCCACTGTGCCAGATGTCAGTCGAGCCACTGTGCCAGATGTCAGTCGAGCCACTGTGCCAGATGTCAGTCGAGCCACTGTGCCAGATGTCAGTCGAGCCACTGTGCCAGATGTCAGTCGAGCCACTGTGCCAGATGTCAATCGAGCCACTCCACCAGATGTCCATCGAGCCACTCCGCCAGATGTCCATCGAGCCACTCCACCAGAAGTTCATCGAGCCACTCCGCCAGAAGTTCATCGAGCCACTCCGCCAGAAGTTCATCGAGCCACTCCGCCAGAAGTTCATCGAGCCACTCCGCCAGATGTTCATCGAGCCACTCCGCCAGATGTTCATCGAGCCTCTCCGCCAGATGTTCCACCACCCATTCAGCCTCTTCAAGGTAAGTAATAATTTTTCCACTTTCATTGTACTTCTCATGAAAGTTAACTACAATTAGTCATTCCTATCTATTTTTTAAGTGTATTCTTAAGGTGATTCAGTACACTTTATAACTGATGAAAATGTGTTTAATTTTTTGTTGAATGTACTGTAACAACATTTAGAGTTTATATAATTGCTAGGTGTATCAAAAATACTGTTTATCTGGACAGTTGTTTAATGGTAACACCCATTTCAATGTTTTTTTCTTTTCATCTAGAATTTCTTCCCTGATATAAAATAATGATGCTTGGAATATGATTTTAACTGTCAGTAGATTGTTATTTACATGGTTTACATGTGCTGTGCTGTTTTCGCTGCTTGACAGTGCTATTTTCATTTGTCTTTTTAAAGTTTGAATCATTTGATTGCAATCAAAGGTGGTCCCAAGTTATGCAGATTGAGTATTGTATGCATTTTTTACACAATTCCTTTCTTTTTAAAGATTAGGAAGTTCTGCCCCTCTTATGAGCTACGCTCATCATCTGCCATTCAGATTCTAAAAATAATTTAATTCGATCAACTTTTAAAAAGTTTATTGATTGACTAGTTTATTGAGATTGACTTATAATTATAAAAAACTGTGGCAATTGCCCTGTAAAGCGCTTTTATTTTTACAAAACAGGTGAAGAGCCAAATCAAATGCTTTTAACTGCTGTTTTCACGTTTTGAAATAAATTAAAATTACTTGAACATTTCTAAATCAGTTAATATAAAAAGAACTAAGTAAAATCTTTGCTTCTTGCTATTTTCAGATAATACTAGACTCTCTAAAATCTGCACATAATTCATAGATGTAAACAATAAAACTTTCAGTTCAGATATAGGAACAAAATTAATTTTTTTAGGTTTATGTCAATGTCATATATATTTTAATTCATGATTTTTTTTTATATGTATGTTACTGAATTCATGTTTTTTCATGAAGGAAGATTAAATTTATTTCTGAAAAATTAAAGATACTGCTGCTTCTGATAATCACAATCTTCTTCCCATCTATACTTATGTATTATTCAAACTTTTTTTCTTATTAATCTGGCTAGACCTGAAATAAAACTTCCTTATTTTATAATTTTGGTGTGAATTAGTAATGTACTATGAGACAAGTTTCATTGAATGCATTTTAAAATTTGAAACAATTACTGTATCATCACTCGCATCTTTTATAGAAAACAATTATTTCACTGTATTACGAAGCATTCACATTGATTAAAATAGAGATATTCTATAAAAGTGTTGGAGTGACTATGCAGGAAAAGTTTAAAAATTTTCAGTGTAGTTTAGGAAAAATACATTTCATCCTTTATAATGAATATTTAATCATGCATTATTATTAATTTGATTTTTGCTTTTAATATTTTTAGCATCTTAAAAACATCTAAATTTTTATTTTAACTTATTACTATTTTAAATATTTTATTGTATTGTATGCATTCATTAGTTTAAATTCCATTATTAATTACATTCAAATTGCTGTCTAAAAATGTAAACAAAGCAATAACCAGAAATCCACAAAACCTCTAGTCTCCAAGCTGTCCAGATTTGAGGGAATCTATTGTATAAAGAAATGATTTTAAATGAAACTTTTTAAAATCTGATCTAATTTTCAGCAAATTTTTTCTCTTTTTCAATATTCATTGGAAATATTTTTATCTTAAGAAAGGAAATACAGTACTTTCTCTCACATTTGCTTGCTTGAGACGAGACGCGTTATAGGGGTTTTAAAATATCATGAATTTCTGGTCACTGCTCTGTTTACATTTTAAAAACAATTTCTAAATAATAATGTAATCAAAATTATAATGAATTCTTGCAATACTCTAAGCTATTAAAATAAGTAAAAAAAATAAAAAATAAATAAATAAAAATAATTTATTTTAAAAATGATTATTCACTTAATCTTCATTTTTAATAACTTAATGTGTAATTAAAATGTGAATTATAGATGAGATACATAAACTTTCCTCTTAAAGGTACCCTGTTAATGCACATTGAAATCATAAAGTAAGGAAGCTTTATTTTGTATTTAGCGAGTCTTAATAACTAAAAAAATCTATTTTAATATAAAAATATATTTGGTAAAAAGATTAGTTACTAGTGATATCAGCAATATTTTATTTTTTTCAGAAATGAATTGATACTTCTTTCATGAATTTACCATTAATTTAAAACTTTGTTTGATATTTCATTAAAAAGAAAAAAATTAGTTTCTTTTAAAATGTCTGTTATTCTGCTGTCCCAACTTGGCATTGGCATAAAATATAGCCTGTTAAGGATCAGAAACTGTCACCATTCATTTACAACCATTACTTTCGCAGTCAGTTTATTACTCCATGAGATTGTATTGAAATCATAATTTCTGATTCTTTACAATTGATTTTTGCTCCTCAACTTTACTCTTTTTAAAGTTTCGAATTTATATTTGACTGTTCTTCATGGGTGCAAGACCTTCAGTCTCAGGACTGATTTCAGTCTTGGAGATTTTTGAGTGATAATAAACTCTTTATATACTTAAATTATAGCAATTCTGCTGTTAAAAACTTTTAACTACCGTAAAATACCGTTAATCCGCCCCCCCAAACGAAAAGAAAAATCGTACAATAGTTAGAGGGGGGCGCTTACACGGGATTTTTTCGCGATCGTTCAACAGGAATTTACAGGAATGAATCATCATGAAATGAATGATTCGTTGAACGAATCATGAATTTTGATACTTGAAAAAAATTTGGGTTTTTTTTATTTAAAAAAAGTAATTTCTGTCGAAAAAACGCAGAAAAAAGGGTAAATTGGTAAAGAAAAGCCAAAACAAGCATGAAATCAATTAAAAAATCTTGAAAAAACGCACATTTCATCAAAGATTCATGATTCATTCATTTCAAAATTATTCATCCCACTCTCAATCACCTTTGAGAATCGGGAGGGAGGGCGCTTTTTTGAAAATTTCAAATTCTTTATAAAGTAGGGAGGGGGCGTTTGATCGGGAAGGGCGGATTAACGGTATTTTACGGTACATCTTTTATTGTAACAGATCAATTTTTAGCTATAATGTAAGACATAGAGATATGCTAGCCCATTTTCCTTTGGTTATACACAGAAATGTTTTCAGTCTTGGTTTAAATGAACTTCTTGCACCCATGCTGTTCTTGGAGGGCATTTATATTTTACAATTAACTGCCATTCCTACAAGTTTTTATTCTCTTAAGTATAAGAGTAATCAGAATTAAGTATGTTTCTTGCTCTTGCAACCCTCGGATGGATCCTACAGTATTACCAACACAGTTTAGAACATTTTTTGTTTCTGTAATCCCCACATTGTAAAGAGAACAATGTATAATGCAGTCTTGATGTGTACTATCACCCCTCTTTCATTGTAAAAAAAATTTGGAATCACCCTGTATATATATTTTTAAATCGACTCAGTGTCCGAAAGTTGTATATTGTTTTGCTTATTAAGTAAACAATCCTGTCTTCTGAATTGATGTCTTCACATGCACCAAAATGTTTGAAATCTCCAAACTCATTAAGTCGCCACTTAAACTGACAGACTGCTGCTACGAAATTTTGGGAACCCTAAACTTCCTTGCATAAGTTTTCGACCTCATGCACAACACTGCCATTTCTAAAGTGGCTGACAGAAAGAATCATGAATGTGAGAAATGAAGGCAGGATATGGTCACTATCACAGTAGAATTTCTGATTAATGACATTGTTTCTTTTTAATGACTAAAGTAAATGGTATGGGTGTTCTAACATCAAAAAGAAATTTATAAAAATGTTTGAACAAAACAAAAATGTGACCAATAATCTCGTAGCAACAGAGTATCGAAGCACAACATTTTAAAGAGAAAGGCCACTTACAAATATGTCTTAATGATTTTTTTTTTTTTTCGGGATAAACAGACAAAACAGGGTACCGTAAAATGGGGTGAATAGGAACAAAACTTCCCAATCATACAAATAAATTCATTATAAATATATGTGATGATATTTTTAGTTGTCAATTTTTTTATAAGAAGGCAATAACATTAAGAGTTGGGAAATTCAGTTTTGACATGTTGGCACAACTACTGGGGTATATAAAATAACTTCAAGAGGATCCTCAAAAACCTTATTTTTTCAACATTTTTAAAACATTGTAACTACGGTATTTTTCATATTCTAAACCTAAGAGAGGGGATTTTTAATTAATGATAGACCTGTAAACGATATGCTGTATTAAATTCTACGTATTTCTAAACTACATAATGAAAAAATGAAAAATGGCTATAACATCAGAGGCTTAAGATTTAGGAGGTGAATCTGAACACGTTCTCTCATTGTTTATTTTTCTATACAATAATAGTTTTATGTAATATATGAAAACATAAGTATGAATATGTATTGTAACAATATTCTGTTTGTTCTAACTACTTGAAAGTTTAATGGTGCCAAGAAATTACTTGGCTAAATAAAAAAGTCAACGCCTAATCCAACAGACATGGAACACACAATAAAAGATTTTAAAAATAGCAAAATTAGTTAGGAAAAACTGAACAGAATTATTCTTTGACAACCACAACATTACACAAATATCTCAAAATGAAAAACCAATCAAAAAAGAGAGGGATGCAAACGGTACTAAGGGCTGGGGATGTGGGCGTATTAGTAAAAAAAAAAAACATGGAGTATTAATACATGCAGCGATTGGGGCTACTGAATTGATTCACTTACCCAATGACTACTAGAAAAGAATAACACAGAACAGGGCTGAATTTGTATTAAATTTTACTTCTGCAATTCGAATATAATATCTTAAAATAAATTTTAATTTTTCTTGATTTCAACATTGTTTTCTAATTTTTAAAAAGACATATCTTTACTTGTATAGAAAATAAAGCCTTGGTTTCACAGTAACTACGTGTTCCTATTCTTTCCTTATCATTATTACCTGTTTTTATTAACTCTTAAAGTTTGAATCTGAATAAATAAGGATTATAACATTTGTTCCGATTCACTCCTATCTGCAGGGTGAATTGAAACACCATTAAAAAAGTAAATAATACATATATAAACACTAAAAATGTTTTGTTTTTGTTGAAAAAGTAAAGAACAAAACAAGACCAAAGTTTCCAGTAGAAAAATAAAAAAATTAAATCAGTTTTTTTTTTTTAAGTTGAAAAGTGTTCCAATTCACCCCATTTTACGGTACTTTTCAGCAGCCTATGAATAAAATTTGCAATTTTTTCACGCATCAGGAATATTGAAGATTTTTTTTTTTGCCTGATCAATGAAATGAGATTCTTTTTGTGTCTTATCGACAAAATTCGCAGTTTTTCCATGCCCAATCAACGAAACTTGCAAATCTTAAATGACTAACGAAATTTTCAATTTTTGTTTCGCAAATTGGTGATATTTACGATAGTTTTCTGCGACATACACTAAAACTACCGTAATTTCTGGAAAAAACGCCGCATCGCGAAAAATCACTCAAAATTCAGAAAATGGTCGTAAACGCCGCAGGTGAAATTTCCGCGGTAATCGCGGTTGACGTGTTAAACAGAAATGCATTAATAAGCTGTATTAAGAAATCATAAAAATGAAATTAATAATCAGAAATTAATAAATTAAATGCAAAATTAATAATATTTAAAAACTGTATTTTCGGGAATAAGCGCCGCGACGCATACGAGTTTAAAAGTAAAAATATGCTTAGTGCGGCGCGGCGGATACGGTGATTTTTTTTTCCCTAACAGTACCGTAAAATATGCCATCAGTTTGCAACTCTTATTTTTAAAATTTTTAATTATGAAATTTTATTTTAGAAAAAAAATTATTGCATGGAAATCGCTGTTAGAATGTTATTAGTATGCTTTTCAAATATTCACTCCACCTCCCTCTTTTTAAATTTCAAATGTTTAAAGAATTGATCTTTTGAGATGATTTACATCTTATAAGTAACTACCATGCCTAATTTCAGGTTGTTATTCCCTAGATTAGCATAAAAATAACAATATAAAACAATTTTGTTTCTGCAATCTCCAGGTAGTTGTAGCATATAATAGAGCCTATGTTGGAGAAAAGGCTGTTGCCATCAATTTCCACTCATTTTTAGAATCTCTTCAGTACTTCCTGAGATTGCTTAGAAATTGAAATTTTGATTATTTTTAGAAAGCTTTGCACACATTTTCAACCCTTTTTTTAAAAATTTGAATGTTTTAAATTTTTTAGAGAATAATTATTTTATAAACAACTTTCATGTTTCGAGGCTTTGTGACACAAAAATCACAGTATTGGAATGTTTTTTGCTTCTACATCCACCTTTGGTTAGTGGTATCCATATAAGATGTAGTGTATGTTGGAACAAAGACCAACATTATTTTGATACCTTTAATTTTAAATTTTTTTGTCTACGGTCTTCCTACAAATAAACACTTATATTTTACTTCTTTATAATATTGGTGTACATTTTAACTTTATTTTATTAATGTCTAGGATAGTCGCAACAAAACAATTTTTGATTATTTTAGGGGAGGGGGTGCAAAAAGGGGCCCATTTGCTAGAAAATGAGGTTGCCAAAGTTTCAGCTTATTTTGTTAGTGCTAACCCGTGCCTCATTGAACTCAAAGTTTGAGAAAAACATGAATTTTTGCAAAAAAATGCTGGTTTTTGATGAAATAAATACAGCTGAAATTAGAAACATAATGTTGTTCTCATTTCATAAAAAATAGCTTTGCTCTGAAAAACCCACACTTTTTTCCCCCGTAAAATAACTATAGAACTATACACATGCACATTTTTAAGGACCAAACTTGGTATGAATCCTAAAAATTGTTTTTTATGGAAAAACGAAAATAAGATTGATTCCATTTCATGTTCCTTTAATCTTTGTTTTCATTTTGCACTTGATAAAGGGTATAATTCTTCAAAAAAAAAAAAAAAAAAAAAAAGTAAATACAAAAAATAATTTGAACTGAAAAGAATAAAGGGAAAAAGAACAAAGAAAGCATAAAAAATAAAATAATGTTCAAATGCATTTTATAAAGTTTCCTTAGAAAAAATGGAGCAAAAAAAAATTATCCCTTACAATTTTCTCCGTAATATGATAATGAGTTGGATAAGGTGGCTTTTTAAGATTCTTGAAAAGTTTATCTACAGATACAATTTTTAAAACAGTTTTTCTTTTTCCTCTTTTTAAATAAGAATTAAAATTTTGAATTTTATTCTCTCACAAGGAAGGTCTCCATACGGGCATACTCAGAAAAATCTGAAAAAAATACATAAGGCTCTTCTCATATAGTTATATATGTTTATAAAAAACATTTCGGCGGAATCTCCTTATAACGTCCGTAAAAAAATAATAATAATTTCGTTTATTTGGCGATTTATCTCCGGTTGGCGAAAAAACGAAATTTTGAAAAATACGCTTTTACGCTTCGAATACTTTAAAAAAAAAAAAACTTTCTATGTTCAATTTATTTAAATAAGTTTAGTTTAAGTAATTTTAGTTTTGCATTTTTACTTTACTTTAAGTGTAATTTTGTCATATACGTTTATAGGTACTTATAACAAAATCATATTAATATATTTTATCATTTAAAACACAATTTAAATTGATTAAAATTGTCCCAAATTGAAAAATACACTGTGAAAATGTGCTGCATTTTGTTGCAACGCACTCCCTTGCTTGTATAGAAAACGGTTACTTGGCCGTGAAATGGAGCTTTCTCATTGGTTGGAATAGAGATATTATATGCAAGCGGTGGAGTGCGTTGCAACAAAATGCAGCAGATTTTTAACAGTGTATGACACGGTCAATTCGCCGTGCTATGGAGCATTCTCATTGGTCAGAAGAGAGATATTCTATAAAAGTAGTGGAGTGACGTTGCAGTAAATGCTGCAGATTTTTAACAGTGAAGTCAATTAAAATCAATTTTCAGATTCGTTAAAATCGTCTGCTTTTGGCGAGGAAATGCACTGCTTGCCAAATCCCGCGTCGCTTTCAGCTTTTCACGCCAATTATTCCAAACTATTTTATTTTTTTACATATCTAATAATGTAATTCCGCCGCTAATTTTCACTGATCCTTTATTACCTACATGAGTAGTTTAATTCGTATTTTTTTCAAAAAATTCTGAGTATGCCCCCAATGGAGACCTTCCTTGTCAGTTGTGTTATTGACAAAAACCATTTCCCTTTTTTATATGTACCATATATACTCGCGTATAAGTCGAGAAATTTTAGATGAAAAAAGAACTTGAAAGTAGGGGGGTCGACTTATACGCGAGACCTAAAAAAAAATCTATAAATAAAATATCGGAAAATAGTTTGCTACAGAATCATGCTGCAGCAACCCATTGTTTGTAGATCATAAAATCCAAAACAGTTCCAACCTTGACGATTCTGTATTTAATATCATTTTTAGTTTATTTTTCAAAAAAACAATCTACCCTACCCTGCTGCAAAAAACAAAAAAAAGTGTATGATTTATGTCAAGAACACATTTCCAATACTAAAAAATGGAGATGGGCAAAATCGTCCATTTTAAAGAATCGTTCATGGAAAGGAACGACTCATTCGAAGTCGTTCCGATAAAAGGCCGAATCTGAGAAAAATGAAACATATCCAAAAAAAGGAACGGGTCAAGAAAAAAAAGGAACAAATCCAAGAAAACGGAGCAAATTTGAGAAAAAAGGAACGATTCCAAGAAAAAACGGAATGAATTTGATTTGCAATTTATGACGATACAGACGATACATTTTGGAATGATTTCGAGGAATCGTTCCTGTTCGGAGTCATTTCATTTCGGAACGATTCAGAGGAGTCGATCTCTTTCGGACGATTCCGAGGGAATCGATTCTTTTCAGAGTCGTTTCATTTCAGAATGAGTCCTAGGAGTCGCTCCTTTTTGGAGTATGAACGAATCCGAGGAATCGATCCTTTACGGGGAAAATCAATTGGTTTTCCCTTTTGGAGGAGGGTCGACTTATACGCGGGTTTAGAATTTTTTCTTATTTTTAACAACATAAGTTAGGGGGTCGACTTATACGCGAGTATATACGGTATCTGCTTTCAAATAATGTCTATTTTTAACTGTACAGTGGTTCTGTATTTAAAAATTGCATAATATAAAATATCTTAAAATTAGTTTGAGACAAAATAAAAACAAACTTCTTTATTTATAAATACACTTTGTTTGAAATCTATTATTACATTCTTATCATAATCATTTACTTTAAATGGCTTATTTTGACTTTTTTTAGGTATCATTTAAAAATGAAAAAGCTACTTGATCCGAGTAATGATATCAAAGGCAGTTTATTTTCAGCTATTGCTTTGTCTGTAACCTACTTATCAATTTCTTTATAGTCAACAAGTCATTTTAATAATAGCAGTTCTTGATCAGGAGCCATAGTGTTTAATAATGGGAACATTACATTACGCTTTCTCAGTATTTATTATAAATTAAAAAAATTTCTTAATTTGTTTATGAGAGCTGATCTCTGAAAAGACACCATTTTGAGAATGTAAATGGTCTGTGTTTGTCATCCATCTGTTATGATAAATAGCAGCAAGAGCTTTGATAAAATGTCTTTTGGGGGAAGATGTTTTACAAAAATTGCACAAAGATATGTGTATGTATGCATGTATGTTAGACGTCTGCACGGGTGGAATTTCCAGGCCCAGGCCCGGTTCATAGGAATATTTTTTCAGTCCAGCCTGGCCCGTTTTGGCCCGTTACAATTTTCTAAAAATTCAGTTTTAGTATATAATTAAGATTTCTTTAAAGTTTACAGCATTCTTATCTATGGAATGATTTTACAGTATATTTTACAATAAATACACATTAGCAACATTAATGATTACTTAGATTCTTAGGCTTTCAACATTCAAATAAAGATTCATTAAAAAATTAATATGCTCTAGAATAAAAGAAAAAAGAAAGTTAAAAACCTCGTAATTTTTGAAGCTGTTTAATAAAAGAAGATTTATAAAAATATTTCTATATCATTTTATTAAAGATTTAAATCCAAATTCATTTGTTAATTCAAAGAAGCTCCTTTCTGATACATTTCCAAATTAATTTTTTTTTCTCAGAAACGCATAAGATTAGTAAATGTTTTTATTCAGCAACTATATAATCAAATGGCGTTATTCATTTTTGGATTCAAGCAATTTAGGAATACTGCAAGCAAATAAAATAATGTCATAGTTAGCGTTTTGAATAGAATTTCCAGAAACGATAGCATGGGAAGGAAGAAAAACCTGCAGCCATTTGAGAAACTATTGTATCTCAACAAGGTTATACAGGTATTTTATTTACCCAAAATGAAAAACGCTATTAGATTCCAAATACCTTCAATAGTCAGGCTTAGTACTTTTATGCTTTTACAATTATAAATTAATCTGAAAATGTGTGAAACTTTTGCGTTATTAAGAAATTAATTTAAAAACCATCAATAAGTATATATTCAATGATTAAGCTAACATAAGTTCTTTATCATTGTTAATAATTTTACAATTATTTACAATAATTTTAATTATCTATTTTACCGTTTCTGCTTAAATCTCCAGAACGGGCCTGCAGAATTAGAGTAGTTTTTTCAAAGGCCCGGCCCGTATGGCCCGTCCAATTTTTTTGCCGGTCCGGCCTGTTGAAAAAACTACTCTAATTCTGCCAGCCCAGCCTGTTAGAAAATCCAAAACGATTCTGCCGGGCCGGCCACGGGCCACGCCCGGGCCCGTGCAGACCTCTAATTTATGTATGTAGTTCAACATTAAACCGTTTTTTTACTTGAAGTGTATTTGGCATAGTATTCTTTTTAATTACATTCCATCGCCAACCGACGATAAATCACCAAATAACGAAATTTATTTATTTATTTTTTTGTTTTTGTGATACTGAATTAAGGTTCCACCGAAAATTCTTTTATAAACATATATATTCACACAAGAATATTCTGTAACTTTTTCTAATTTTTCGGGGTATGCCGCTATAGAGATCTTCCTTGTTAGACCACCAAATATGATTTTTTTATGTGGCTGATGGTTTAGTGACTATGCACAATTTACAATCAAAAGTAGGTTTTAGGATAATTTCTAAATTATTGTTGCGATATGGGAAATGCAGAAAATATTTTCTTTAATAACAACTGTAACAAAATGCAGGTTCACTGAGGGAACTGCAGTGATATCAAAATACATTGCTTGGTATTGACGAATTTCTTGCCACTCTTCAACTGCTGAAAATATAGCTCTTGCCTGATTGATTCCAGTGCTATTTTCAATTTGAGGAACTCCCATTAACTGTTCTGCATCTCCACAACTAATTAAAACTGCTATCCTATTTTCTTTATTCAAAAATGTGGAAATCAGTTCATCATTACTGTGAATAATGGTTCTAAATAGGAATTTTTAATGATTTTAATCAGCCCAGTTCTTTGTTTTCAAAGCAGTTTGTTTGCATAGTCATATTACACTTCTATTTAAAATTAGTCTGTTGTTCAATGGTTAGTGTACTGTGAGTCTAGCAGCTTCTCTCGCATTCACTTTCACTTTGTGATTATTATAAAATAATGAATA
The DNA here is from genome assembly GCA_964019185.1 of Maratus speculifer. NCBI lineage: Eukaryota > Metazoa > Arthropoda > Arachnida > Araneae > Salticidae > Maratus > Maratus speculifer. The sequence goes on along the minus strand of CAXHSM010001376.1, from coordinate 14,573,828 downwards.
ACATAATTAAATTTACTTCTTAATTTTAGATGAATGTTCTGATACTGATGAAGAAGTAGCAAGAATAATGCGTCCATTGATAAGGAGGAGTAGGAGTAGATCATCTGGTTCATCGACTCCAGAATCGCAGAAACGTCGTATGTATTAGTATTTTCTGTACCTTTTCATTATCGTATGTGTATTGTAATTCTGAATAAAGGGATTTAAAGTAAGTTTATCTAAATATTTAAATTAGTATAACTGTTAAACCTAAAATTAAATTATTTAAAGCTACTTTAGTTAGTTGTAATAATTTCTTTATCCAAAAACACATCACAGCCAGACAGTGTTGGCACGATTTAAATCAATTGATTTAAATCAAGATTTAAATCAGCTGATTTTTATTTAAAAAAATCACTTGATTTAAATTCTTATGTTGGAAATCCGTCAACAGAGAAATAAGAAATAGGGGTAAATAAGTAGCAGGTGTTTTTTCTGGTATTTCCTGGATTGCTATCAGAAAGAATGGGGGGGGGGGGCATATGTGCAGGTTAAGTCCAAGTGACCCCCATCTCCTCCTAATCCTTTAATTCTTTGTTCTTTTGTAATAAACTTTAGATGATGAGACGAATCACAAACTTTTTAGATTATATTTCGTTTGCTAATCTTGGCAACTAAATGATTTGAATCTTATTTGTTTCACAAGGTAATAATTAAACAAATTCATTAACGTTCACCTTAAAATTGGATACTACATGCAAGGAACAAGTTTTAAAACTTGCCATATTACACTGTCAAATTTCAATCAAAGATAACGAATTTTTAAAAAGCATTCCAAAACCAAAATAACTACTAAATATCCAATTAATTCGTAAAGTTATTACTGGAACTTTATTGGAAAAAATATACAATGATGAGAGAAAAAAAAAGCATAGATGTTTTAAGTGTCAAAATTGTGTGTAGGACATTTGATGGATGGTCAAACATACGAAATGAACCAATCGTATGTGCATATGTGGTCAATACAGGTAAAGTCTACTTTGGTGACACAATCGATACACCAAGATCTTCACACACAGGTGAATATTTGACTGAACTTGTGACTAAAATGATTCCTTTAACAGAAAACAAATTTTAATTCAAAGTATGTAGTTTTGTCACTGATAATGCTGCCAACATGGCTATAATGCGAAATGAATTAGAAAAGAAAGATTTTAATAATGTTTTAAATGTTCTGTTTTAAATCAAAATGAAATTTCACTTAGTGTAGAGGAAAATAATGAAGGTTTGGCATTTATAAAAGAAAATTGTCCAAATCTTCTCACCACTGTAGCGCATTTTCAAGCAAAATATGACCCATTCGAAAAACTATCATTGCTTGAGAAAAAGTTTCAGTTATTACGACACATTATGATTGGTGGAAGTTCTTTTATGTAATGAGAGGTAAAGAGAGAATCAGCGAAATTAAAATTGAATTTAGTTACCAAATAACAGCCGTGGCTACATCTGCTAGAATAGAAAGACAATTTTCTTCTTTTGGACTAGTTCATTCAAGCCCTCGTAATAAATTGGGAGCGGACAATGCTTCGAAATTAGTGTTTTTGTTCAAACAATTAAATCCCTGATTTATTTATATTTGCTTAAAAAATTATTTTTATCCTTAAATAAATAGCTTGCATTAAATTAATATTTAATTCGTTTTTTTTTTTTAATTTTACCATTTTCTATTTATTTACAACATATTTCAGTTTATTTCTTATTTAGTGTGCATAATTCAATTACAAGATAATATAATGACTTTTGATTAAATCCTAGTTGTTTATTTTTTAGTACCAATCAATAACTAGAATATAGTATTTTCTTAACTGTATAATCACTACTTATAATATTTTTATAAATTATAAATATTATTTATTCTTTTTTAGTTATTTATTATGAAAAACACAACAAGTAAAAATAGAATTCTAAAAAAATCAAATCGGATTTAAATAAAAAAAAAATCAGATTTTAAATCAAATAAATCAGATTTTAAATCAAATAAATCAGATTTTCTTGGTTTTTTTTTTTTCCCAACCTTGCAGCCAGAGCATATAGTAACAAGCAAAGCACCCTACTTAAATTAAATGTTCAGGTTATGAGGATGTTCATTAAAGAGAGAGATTGGAAATGTATAGATTTCTACTACATAGGATAACCAAGGTAGTTGGTGAAATAAAGTCGGTGCTATAGGGTTTTTATTGTATTTTCTTCCTTTTAAATTTTAGAAGTAAACTAACATGGGTACTTTTGTGTTAGCTAGGTCATTCCTATTCCCTTTTTTAAATGAAATTCATGCTTTTCTGGCGTTTTTTTTTAATTTCGCCTTTTTTTTCTGTGTTTTTTCGACAGAATTTAAATGTTTCACGATTTTTTGACTGTTTATTTGTTGATACAACATATTTTAGTTTTTATTGCAATTTATCCAAAATGTGCGTTCTTTTTGACGATCCTTTGAGAAATTCACGATTTTCCGGGATTTTTTGACATATTTCGCATTTTTTAAATGGTCCTTTGCATTTTTTAAGATTTGACATAATTTGCGTTTTTACTGCAATCTTTCGACAAAATGTGGGTTTTTTGACGATACTTTGGCGAAATTAGTTTTTTTTTAGCGATTATTATATAAAATTTCCTTTTTTCATGATTTTTCAAAGTAATTCCTGTGTTTTTCAGCAGATTTTTTTTGGGAGGGAGGTGGGGTGCTTTCTAGGGATTTTTTGAGAATTTCAAATTTTTTATAAAATAGGGAGGGGGCATTTGATTAAGAGGGGTGGATTAACGGGATTTTACAAACAATTAATATTTAATGTGATAAATCATGGTTTTCCTAAGAAATTAATTTACTTTTTAATATACAATTAATACTTTTATCAGTCTGAAGTTTTAAGTCAGTCTGAAGAACTCCATTAGATAAAAATGCACGTTTTAAACAGTTAAAATTGTCTATCTATAGAATACTGGGTTTTTTTTATAATTGGCCTAGGAATATTAATGTTCAATGCACGGCATACTTAATATAACTCATTATAATCATCCAAAAAATGTTTATTATTATTAATTTCAAAATTAATTATTATTAATTTCAAAATTAATTCCAAATAATGTTTATTATTAAACATTGAATTAATTTGTCTTTATAACTTTAGTCTTTGAAAATATCATTTTCTTGTAATTTGTTAAATTACAATTTTGTTGTATATAATTTCCTTTTTTTTATTAGGGTGCGGAACAATGATCTTAAGAAAAAGAAAGAAACACGATTACAGGCAATATTTTAGAGTAAATAGAAGGTAATCTTTTTTTTCTTTAAGATCATTAAATTGTGACACATGTTAATTTTTAACTGTTCTTTTAAAAATAGTGAATTAAAATTGAATGCATGTAATAATAGGGTTATATACAGGGTGATTTTAAAAAAAAGTGGACAAAATGATATGACGAATCAAGCATACGACAAGGATAAAAAATCACAGTTACATAGGGTCGCAAACCTCTTATTGAGCCACAAATACAGGGTGTTTCATCCTAACTCAGTTTGGGTTGGCGGTAATAAATTTCAGAAAACTTAAGTGTATTACACAGTCCAGTCACATTAATACCACCTGTCAAAAGCCAGAATATCCACCTTTCGCAGAGTGGACTGTTGCGAGACGTGTATGAAGAGAGTCAATAAGGTTCCTAAAGGTGTTCACTGGGATATTGAGCCATGCCGACTCTAATGCCATGGCCAGCTGCGCTAGATTGCGGGATTGAGGTGATCGGTTCTATAACAAGAACCGTCTAAAACAAAATAAAATTTAGCAGTTTATAATAGTGCAACTTCGGTGACCTAAGAGAGTAAGTATTGGTGACATTGTGACAGTGTAGTGTAAGACATTCATTAAAGAAACTGTTTTTCAGTAAAATAAGACTAACGTTTATTAACGAAAAAATAAGTGCAAGTTTAAATAAAACATGTATAAATCCAGGTGAAAAATATAACAGGCATAACGTAAACAGAAACAAGTTCAGTTCCAGATTTATATTAAAGTTATTCTATGTCATGAAATAATATTCAAGTTTAAATAAAATATGTATAAACTTAGATGGAAAATATAACTGGTAAAAATGTAAACAGAAAAAATAAGTTCAATTCCGTATTTAAATTAAAACCATTCTATATAATGAAATAATATTACTTATTAAATGGCATGGCATGGCATATAACAATATTAGGATAGCACTGAAAACAAAACGGACTCACTTATGGATGACAGCTATCGACGTACTGAAAAATTCCAATGATACGGCACACCAACTATTTCGATGAAAAGTCTTAAAAAACATAGAGTTTTTTAACCGAAGATAATAATGTCCACAAATGAATATGAAGACTTAATTAAAAAACACAAATGGATTATGACTGCTGGTAAAATGACAAACGGGCGAAGTTGAAAAACCATTTTCACAATTAAATGTCCAGCAACGGATTTGGCGTAATTAAACACAAATTTGTTAACTTTAAAAACTGGATGAATCTAAAATACATTTCTGAAACTATATCATATTGACTTCAATATTGCTAGCTCATAACATCGCTTCAAAATCCCCAGCACAACATATCTCCGCCGGTTTAAATAGCAGCGGCAATTCCGAAACTGGATACGCCCCTCCGAGTTGAGCAAGCGAGCTCCTGACTTGCGATGGAAGAAATGCAAGACAGCCACTTACGAGTTGCGATCCGCGATGCTTGCGGATTGCGATCGAACGGAACGATAAAACCAGGATGAACACACCCATCAGCGACGATCGGAAAAACAAAAGATAAGCGATTGATTTGAACATGTAAACAAAAGATCGGAAGATTGGAAAATGCCGGCAAAGAAGAAAAATGGAAGTTGGAACAAAATATAAGATAGTAAGCCATGCCATTTTACAATATTACGATATATATAATTAGAATTATGTATTTTAGAGTGTTAAGGAAGAGAAAATGGCTGACAATCGCCCCCCCCCTTAACACTCGTACTTAAAAATAAAATGGATAATTAACAGATATTGTAAATTATATATATATATATAGAATAATGTAAAACATTAGAATATCAACTATCACACTTCGATAGTTATCAGTAAAACAGAAACTTAACATTAACAAGTATAAATGCAACAAATTCAATAACTTCAACAGGGTTAATCAAAAACATCAATTTTCAATAATGTTAATAACAATATTCAACAATAACAACAATTTTAACAATTATATAACAACTAGATTAACAACCTTTTCATTTCATGAAAGTTCAGTTACAATTGTAACTCTAACGAAAAGTTTTTTTTTTCACGTCGAATAAAGTTCAATAGCAAAAGTCTATAAAGATAACGTTTTCCTGAAAAAAAAACCATGAAAGATAATTACAATTACCTCGTCACGTGCAAGTGACTACGAGTTACCTTTACATAACAATTTAATATGATGATTTTTTCTTGATCTTGACTTGTACAATATTCAAATGAATTTTAAACAATCATACATTTGCATATTTATTCTGGAAGAGAATGATTATCATATAAACGCAAATTCAGGATAATATGAAGAATAAATATACATGAATTACAATATGAAAATACTTTGACAATATATGAAAGATACATGTTATGCAAATGAGAAAAATTTCAATAATGAGAACAATAACGATCATGATCATGATAACGATTATGAATTATGATTATGATAGTGACAGAGTTAAATGACTGTGAGCGCTCACGTGAAAGACAACACAGAAAAAAAAATATGCTTAAGCTTTTGAAACGATATACATTTGCAAATGATTTGGCCAATTTAAATATGAAAAAAACTTGTTATATATACTCTTAAAACGAGAAGAAAAATTTTCATATTTACATATGCAATAAAAAAATACAACTCGATTTTCAACACCACGGACGGGACCTATGTGACATTTCCATTATACAAAAACAGGGACTTACAGACTTAAAAAGAACGATGCCCGCGACAGGCCTTCCTGTGATCAGAACACTCAAGAACGCCGCTACCCCCTGCAGACCACTCTGGCTCTTTACAAGGGCACCTCACGAGACGTTTTTCGAGGCTGCTCGGATCCCGGAGGATGAACGATCCTGAGGTCTGACCACATTCCAGCGGGAGTTAAATTGTCCGCGATGTTGGAAATGAGGGTATATCAAAACCTATGAAATGATATTATGAAACGTATGCATACGAAACAAATATGAAATAACAAGAGTATAATCACATATTCAAACATTTTTTTTTTTAAAGAAAAGTACTGAAATATACAAAAATTTCAGTTTAAAAAAAAGATGCTAAACTTCAAGGTTTAACATGAAAAGTTAAATAAGCATCTTAATGCTTGACACAAGTTCAAAGGAGGAGGAGTTTTTTTTCATAGCATTTAAATATTATGTATATATATAAATTACTTATAACTAAACATTACATCAATAAATTTTTTAAGATCAAACTTTGTTAAAGGTTTAGTGAAAATGTCTGAGAGATTAGATTTACTGGCTACGTGTTTAACATTAAAAATCTTTTGGTTTAAAAGGTCTCTAACAAAAAATAATTTTACGTCAATGTGTTTCGTTCTGTAATTTTCAATGGGAGACTTAAGAAAATCAATGGAGGCCATGTTGTCTACTAAAAGTGTTGGTTTAACTTGTGGACCTGTAAAAATATGTTTGTCATAACATTCAGTTATGATCCTACTGAACCATAGAAGCTCTTTAGTTGCTTCTGTTAAAGCCACAAATTCTGATTCCATAGTAGACAAACAGACAGATTTTTGTTTAAAGGCTCTCCACATGATAGGAGCTTTGTCTAACATTAGTAGTTGTCCCCCCATTGATGTCCTGTCATCCCTATTAGCGGCGAAATCCGCGTCGGTGTAAGTTATTAGGTTTATGTGGTGGCAAGGTAACCTCAGTTTATAGTGTTTTGTGCTTTGACATACCCTAAAAGCTTCAGGAGACCATTCCAGTGAACAATCCCAGGATTGCTCTGGAATTGGCTGAAGATATTTACAGCGTACGAAATATCAGGACGTGTCCTGCTTGTTAAAAATGAAAGGCAGCCCAAAACACTTCTGTATGGATATTGTAACATTTCCTGGGTTTCTGCTTCGGTTTGAGGACATTGTGACTTGGAGTATACAGTACCTTTAGTTATAGGGAGTGATGTAATGGGAAAGTTGAATTCTTTAAATCTTGTACAAATATCATCAATATATTGCATTTGATGAATTGAAACAGTGCCATTCCCATCCTCCTCAAATTCAACACCAAGTAGTTTGCGTGTTCTCCCCAGGATTTTTATGTCAAAATGTTTTGTTAAAAGGGTTAAAATTTCATTAATATGTTTCTGATGGTTACTTAATATTACAAAGTCATCCACATATAGTAATAAAACAACATAATTAGAAAACGAATAGACGCAATTACACCACTCTAACTTTTTAAAACCAAGAGAAATTAAAATCTTATGTAATTCATAAAACCATACTCGTCCACTCTGGTGGAGACCATAAAGGGCCCTCTGGAGTTTGCAGACTAAATGTTCTTTACCTTTTACCTCGAACCCTGATGGTTGTTTCATGTAGATGTTATCAGAAAGAGGGGCGTACAGATAGGCTCCTTTTACATCACACTGAGTGTGGATCCATCCGAGACATGAGACAAGGGCTGCAAAGAAAAAGCGAATTAGACTGAAATTGACTACGGGCGAAAACGTCTCATCGTACGTTTCACCCCTGACTTGTTTATAGCCTTGTGCTACAAGTCTCGCTTTATATCTTGCAACCCGTCCCTTGTCGTCTCGTTTGATGGTGAATACCCATCTGCAGCCTAGTGGTTCGGTGTTGGGTGGCAGAGATGTTAATACCCATACTTGTCTTTTATTTATAACATCCATCTCTTCCTGCATTGCCTGTCTCCAGAGTTCCCACTGAGGGGATTTTAATGCCTGTTTATATGTGTTAGGTATGGAGTCTTCTAGTCAGGAATTGGTTTTATGAGTTTCAGAGAAAGAGGTGTGTGGAGGTGTGTAACTAGGACTTGAGCTAGCACTAGGAGTGGACTTTACAATGCCTTGGTACTTATTGCTTCCTTTAAAACTGAACAGTGACGGATTAAATTTGATACCATTAGATTGACAGTAATCTCTTACTTCCTTCAGTGATCTTAGACGTTGTGTTTCACCTAACTCGTAATAGTAGACGTCGGTTCTCGATTTGTCAGGCCTAGTTACAGGCTTACGGAACCAGACAGCTTCCCTGAGAGTTCTAGTAAACTCCTCGCCATCCTCGTCACTGTCACCCTCAGATGGGTGTGAGGAGGCAGAGTCGGAAGATTCAGAGGTACTCGGTCTAATACTTTGAGTGGGTGGTGTTTTTGAAGTAAATCTGTCAGGTTGAAGGTCAGTCAAAGGGTCTATTTCAGGTGGTTCGGAACTTAGGATGTAAGAGGGTCCCAGATCGCTTCCGTTGCGCTGCTCCGAAGTTGTAAATGGGTTTGTGCCTATTGAATAGCTTGGACCTTGTTCACTGTGTTTGTGGATACTTCCGGATACAGATTCGTCACCAAACCTAACATTTATTGTCTCTATTATTTTATTGGTTTCGGGAATCCATACCCTGTAGCCTTTTGTAGACATTGCGTAACCCACTAAAACACCCTTTTTAGCCTTCGGATCGAATTTGGAGTTTCTTAGTTGTTTAGGTACCCCCACATATGCCACCGTACCAAAAGGTCGTAAATGTCTTATGGATGGTTTATTACCACAATAATATTCGAAAGGAGTTTTTTTCTGAGTTTTGTGACATATTCGGTTAAGAGTGTATGCGATGTATAAGACAGCTTCTGGCCAGAACTTGAGACTGAGTTTACTTTCATTGAGTATTGAGCGAGCCCCGTCCATTATTGTTTGATTTAAACGTTCTGAAACTCCATTTTGCTCCGGAGAATATACATTGGTAAATTCGTGTCGTATGCCATTGTCCTCAAAGAATTTGGTGAATGTTTCATTATCGAATTCCCGCCCATTGTCGCTACGAACTTCTTTTACTTTGGTGCCCAAAAACCTTTCTGCTCTTTTTACGTGGTTAGAAAATACTTTAAACACCTGTGTTTTACTGCATAAGGGGTATGCCGACACTTTGCGAGAGAAGTCGTCTGTTATAGTTAGGAAATACTTCTCCCCGTTTCGCCCTGTTATTTGTGTCGGACCCCACAGGTCAGTGTGTAGCAGTTCTAGAGGTCGTTTAGATCTTATTTGGTTTATTGGGCGGAATGATGTTCGTCTGTGTTTATTAATTTTACATGTTTCACATTCAAAGTCTTTACATTTAATGGGTGGTAAGCCCCTAACGCCATTACATTTTAGAGTATGTTCAATTAATGTGGAACTGATGTGCCCAAGGCGTCTATGCCAGAGTTTAAAATCATCTTTTTGAACGGTTGAGGCTTGGAAACGTACCTTTTTAGGATTTTGATTACGGTTAGTTTTAGGGTCTTTATTTCTATTTTTATGGTTAGGATCTGGATAGAGGCAGTAAATGCCATCTTTAAGAAAAGCACGAAAAAGTGTGCCAGAATCCCGATATGCCTTGACCCTTCCCTCACCTCCTTTGAACCTGGCACCCATTTTATCAAGTCTGGGACCTGAAATTAGATTATGTCTTAGACTAGGGCAATACATGACGTCGCCGAAGCGAACCATTTCCCCATTTATTTTTAAATCCACTAAACCGGTGCCCTCGATAGGGAAAGTAGCACCGTCAACAGCAACAGCCAATTCCTCATTTTTTAATGGTTTAAACTTAACATATAGACTTTTATCTTTACAGAAATGGTGGGAGGCACCTGTGTCAAAGACCCAGGCGTCTCCACCACATTTTATGTTACTCAGATTAGATTGTATGAGGTAATTTACCTGGCTTGTTGGCTTACGTTGACGTCGGTTGCGAGGCACATCTTTTCTGGATCTATGACCATCAGATTGAGCACGGACAGGACTGGATACGGAAGAGTCTTTCGATGAATTTCTGGAAAAAGAGGAACCTCTGGACAAAGAAGAATTTCTAGAACTGGAAGAGTCTCTGTACACTACGGAACCGGAATTGGAGGAGTCTCTAGGCATCATGGAACTTCTGGAACTAGAGCTAAGACAGGATTCCTGGCGGGTGACATCAGGCACTCTACACTGGCTCTGTAAATGTCCTCTGCGTCCACATTTGTGACACCGACCTCTGAACTTAGGCTTAAAGGAACACTTCTTTGAGGAACGGGCTCTAGAGAAATGAGACTGCACGGCATCTATTCTGTCGTCCTCTCGTAGTTTGATACGGGACTCCTCTGCGACTAACTCTGTAAGAACATCTTTAAACGTGAACTGTTGGTCTGGCCATCGCAGAATCCCTTGCACCTTGTTGTCGAACTTCTTCGGGAGCCATCTAAGCAATTGAAATGTAAGGTAAGTTTCTTTGATTGGCTCATTTATCGCAGCAAGTTGGTCAGCAAGTCTTTGGAGGCGAGCTGCAAACATATCAACGGGCTCCTCAGGTTGTATCTTACAGGAAAGTATTTCGCCAAAGAGCTGCATGTGGCGTGCCCGGTTATCAGGCTGAAAATGCAGTTTAAGTTTAGTCCAGGCTTCATGAGGGTCGTCGATATTTTCTATGATTCTCCGGAATTCATTTTCAACATTTAAATACACAATTGATAGGGCAGACCTGACTCTGGATTGATATTCCTTTGTCGCTACAGAGTCATTTTCATCAGGAGCCTTTTCAGTGCCATTAACTATGCTCCACGCATTTTTATCTAATAGTAGATACTTGACTTCAGCTGCCCAAGTTCCATAATTGTGAGAATTCAGTTTTGTTATGCACACCTGTATGTTAGCCATGGCCATGCATTAAACAGAAGATTTGACAGGAAAAAGGAAAAATAATTTTTTTTTTTTTTTTTTTTTTTAAATAACGTACTTAGTAGTCAGATAGTACATAAACAAAAATTTCTATTATAAGTTATCCAGAAAAAACCTTTTTGTATTTCATATCAATAGGAAAAAAAAAATTCATATAACCTTCAAAAAAAATTTTATATTGCAGCCCCCCCCTCTAAAATGACTCGGAGGTCCAATGGCCGCATACCACAAACAACTGTCAAAATTTTTTTTGAAATGTCACCAATTAGGTTATGGCCGCCGTAAAGGGTTTAAAAGCGTATTCGCTTTGGGCCCATAACCCGTGATCGGTTCTATAACAAGAACCGTCTAAAACAAAATAAAATTTAGCAGTTTATAATAGTGCAACTTCGGTGACCTAAGAGAGTAAGTATTGGTGACATTGTGACAGTGTAGTGTAAGACATTCATTAAAGAAACTGTTTTTCAGTAAAATAAGACTAACGTTTATTAACGAAAAAATAAGTGCAAGTTTAAATAAAACATGTATAAATCCAGGTGAAAAATATAACAGGCATAACGTAAACAGAAACAAGTTCAGTTCCAGATTTATATTAAAGTTATTCTATGTCATGAAATAATATTCAAGTTTAAATAAAATATGTATAAACTTAGATGGAAAATATAACTGGTAAAAATGTAAACAGAAAAAATAAGTTCAATTCCGTATTTAAATTAAAACCATTCTATATAATGAAATAATATTACTTATTAAATGGCATGGCATGGCATATAACAATATTAGGATAGCACTGAAAACAAAACGGACTCACTTATGGATGACAGCTATCGACGTACTGAAAAATTCCAATGATACGGCACACCAACTATTTCGATGAAAAGTCTTAAAAAAACATAGAGTTTTTTAACCGAAGATAATAATGTCCACAAATGAATATGAAGACTTAATTAAAAAACACAAATGGATTATGACTGCTGGTAAAATGACAAACGGGCGAAGTTGAAAAACCATTTTCACAATTAAATGTCCAGCAACGGATTTGGCGTAATTAAACACAAATTTGTTAACTTTAAAAACTGGATGAATCTAAAATACATTTCTGAAACTATATCATATTGACTTCAATATTGCTAGCTCATAACATCGCTTCAAAATCCCCAGCACAACATATCTCCGCCGGTTTAAATAGCAGCGGCAATTCCGAAACTGGATACGCCCCTCCGAGTTGAGCAAGCGAGCTCCTGACTTGCGATGGAAGAAATGCAAGACAGCCACTTACGAGTTGCGATCCGCGATGCTTGCGGATTGCGATCGAACGGAACGATAAAACCAGGATGAACACACCCATCAGCGACGATCGGAAAAACAAAAGATAAGCGATTGATTTGAACATGTAAACAAAAGATCGGAAGATTGGAAAATGCCGGCAAAGAAGAAAAATGGAAGTTGGAACAAAATATAAGATAGTAAGCCATGCCATTTTACAATATTACGATATATATAATTAGAATTATGTATTTTAGAGTGTTAAGGAAGACAAAATGGCTGACATGAGGATCCATGGCCCGAACAACCCGATCGAGATGGTCCCACAGATTCTCGATTGGGTTTAAGTCAGGTGAGTTTGCTGGCCAGGGGAGGACGGTAAACTCATCCTGGTGCTCTTCGAACCACGCACGTTCACTGGCAGCTGTATGGCACTTCGCATTGTCCTGCTGGTAGATGCCATCATCCTGAGGAAAAACAATGCGCATGTAGGGTGAACATGGTCCGCAAGGACAGATGTGTACTTGTATTGATCCATCGTGCCTTCCACAATGATGAGTAAACCCAGAGAATGCCAGGAAAACATTCCCCAGACCATAATGTTCCCGCCTCCAGCTTGGACCGTTCCGACAATAGTTGCAGAATGTTTGCTTTCAGAGGTTTCACGCCTTATACGCCAACGTCCATCTGTCCGATGGAGCATAAAGCGCGATTCATCGGAAAACGCTACCTGTCGCCACTCAGTGGATGTCCAGCTGCGGTACTGGCGTGCAAATTCCAGCCTTCGTCGTCGGTGAACAGCAGTCAGCATAGGTGCACGAACCAGGCGTCTGCTTCGGAGGCCCAGATGCAGCAATGTTCGCTGAATAGTAGTTTGGGAGACACTTTTGGTAGCCCCTTGGTTCATTTGGGTGGTCAGTCGCTCAACGGCAGCCCGTCTATCTGCCCGAACGCATCTCCGCAACCGTCGTTCGCCTCTGTCATCTATGGCCCGTGGTGCACCACATTTTCCACGTCGCTGATTTTGGACAGTCCCATTTTGCCATGAACGGTACACTTTTACCATGACGGCACGCGAACAGTTCACAAACTCAGTCGTTTCGGAAATGCTTCCACCCTTGGCCCGAAAGCCAATGATCATGCCCTTTTGGAAGTCTGATAAATCGCTTCGTTTCTGCATTACGCCAACGATTGAAATGTTTTCCGAAGCCCTCACACACCCTTTATATACCCTCAACTGCACTGTGCTGCCACCTGCCTCCTGTGATTGGTTATTTAACGTCGACGTAGAAAGTTCGTGGTGGTCACATTAATGTGACTGGACTGTGTATAATAAAGCATTTAACAGACATTTTCAGCTTTGTTTTAAATATGATTGCACAAAACAAAAGTGGTAGAAGTTTGCATTATGTGCACCAGCAATATGCACTTAACACCTCACATTTTGGACTGTCATAATCGGTTTATGCGGTATTGCTTGATCAATCTGTTTTTCCAGATCTTTTCGTAATGTTATCACATTTCACACAAAATAAGGTACATATTGTTGCATTTTCATAACAATATTTTTATTTTCCTTGAAATTATTACTTTCAAACTGGGTGTAGCTGGAATGAAACATCCTATATTTGTGAATCAATAAGTAGTTTGTGAATTTTGATCCTTGTTGTATGCTTGATTTGTCATATCATTTTGTTCATGTTTTTTTTAATCACCCTGTATATAGAATACAGTATGAAACGGTTTATCTGCAAAATAATCAACTATACAGAATATTTTTTAATTGATTTATCATGTAGATATAATTCAAAGATTAGTCTGCTGTGAAAAGATGTATCAATGACTCATTAGTGAACATTTAGCTCTTTTAAATTTAGCATTAAGTATATAATCTGCTGCATGGTGCTGTTAGTGCCACCTGTTGCACTCTTTGCAATCTCAATACTCTATCTTTCAGTTCATATTTTACATTGTTTCCTTATGGACGTACTTCAGCTAATGACAAGCTCTTATTTTTATCTTGAGACCTGTCCTGCGCTGTTTTTATCTTATGGGGATTTTTAAAAAGTATTTTGTTATATTCGTTGTTGTAATGCTCTGTGTTTCTTTATAGATACCTCTTAAAGTGTATCTTAAAAAATTGGTTTGAAAGGGAATTAAAATGTTATCAATGGAATATAAGAAGAAATGGTCTGACTATGAAGTCTTTTCACTGTCAAGGTTAAAAACACAGTGGCCATTGAATTTTTTCTTGTCCATCCTAGCTTTTTGTTGTCTTTTTTTCAAGACTTACCAAAAATGTAACTCATGTCTTCCTGAGGTAGTTGTACATTATTTTGAAAAAATGAATATTGTGTATTCTGCCAGTGGTTAGATATAAATAACAAAACAGGAATTTTTAGGGTCATAAAAACTACAAACATCATTATGGAAGATTATTAAGATTTAATACTTATTTCTATGCAAGATGTACATAAATGTATTACTCTTGAAACAATTTTTAAATATTAAATTTTTTATTGCAAGCTTTAGATTCAGTCTGATGGCAAAAATTTTCTGTTCACATTACAAACTGTCACACCCAGGTTCTGAAAGAAGAGACCAAACTCATCATTAGGAGGCACTCACATGAATTTTTTTGAAGGCTTAAAGCACCGTAAAATGGGGTTGCTTTGTGACACCTAGTCTAGTTTTCTTATTTTGAATGTCCTGCTCTCTGATATGGTACGAAAACGAACTGCATTGCCAAATTGACATTTTCGTGGTCTGTGTGCCAACATCATCTAACTACCATTTCCTGAAGCTCTAACACAAAATACATAAATTGGACTAGGTGTCATGCAGTCTTATCGTATAGTCATCTACTTATGTATATAAAATACAAAGGGAAATTTCCGGTTTTCCAATCATTCCTTCGGTTCTACTGAAGATATTTTGATGAAACTTATACTGTTAAATAGCTATTATTTCAAGGAAGGTTTTCGTATATAGTACATCATTATTTGTATGTAGATTAGTTATAAAATTATGACAGAATTTTTTTATTTTGTACGAAAGGGGTTACCATTATTTGTTTTTCATTTGGAAACAACATATTACTATCTTTATTAAGGAATTGAAACATTAATGTTAACTGAAATGAAAAAAATACAAATATGCCAAAAAAAAAAAAAATTATTAAAAAAAACCTATCATTGATTTTGTTATATTTCAAATAAAAATAAGGAAAAAAATCAATTAGAAATAATATAAGATAAAAATATATAATTTAAATATGGGATCAATCTTTGAATGGCATAAAAGAAATATTCGTTGTCAAAGTCAATCCATAAATCAATAATTGGCAATTTATCACTTTTTTTGCCTATACTTTTGTCTCCAAAATAACAAAACATGTACCTGAAATTAAAATCAAATAATATATAAATGATGCCATTTTTGTAATAAAATATTTGGTACTACTTGGTTATCCCGTTGACCAATTCTCCAAACTGTTTGCCAAATTATACAAATAAACATAATTTTTACATTAAATAACGAAAAAATAAATTAATAAATCATTAATGCAAATACAAACAAAAAATAGCAAAAAATATTTTGACTTAAAAAACAAATGTAATGTGTTTAATATCAGGATAATGTGACATTTATGATCAACCATTATTGCCATTTTATCTTATAATTTGGCGACTGTTTTGGTCGATTGGATAATCAAATAGTGAAGAATTTTTTAAATATGTCAGAACTAATATATATATATATATATATATATATATATATATATATACTACCAGATGTATTTTAAAAAATTATTTGCATCATTGTATAGGTTTACAGTGTATTCATAATATAACAATACATCTATTTTTATTTATTTTTTTTATTTATTTATTTTTTTTAAACAAATCGAAATTTTTTTCTTCCTTTTCAGTTGCAAAGATTGCTATTTGTAAATATGATACTACTTGGTTATCCCTTTGACCAATTTCGCCAAATTATAGAAATCGCCAAACTTATAGCCAAATTATACGTATTGATGTAATTTTTATTTTAAATAATGAAAAATCAAATAATTAGTAGAATATTAATAAAAATTAAAATGAAAAGTCAAAATAAAAATCACTTAATGACGTTGTAAACACATCTATCATATTTAATGTCATTGAATGTGATATTCATGCATTAATTTAATGTTAATGGCATTTAATCCTATACTTTGGTGATAATTTTTAGGTTGATGGGTTAATAAAGTAGAACAGAAAATATTTATCAGCTGCGCAACTATATATTGTGTTATTGTTGATTATATATTTGAAACATCTATATTAATTTAGAAAAAATATGAACAGAAAAAAAAATATTAATTTTATTTAAATATAATTAAGTAAAAACAATTTAAGGGAACTTACTGTTATTCATATGGAGATTTATGAACACAAATGTCATGTACGACCAGGGTAAGTAATTAGTGAAATGGCGTCATTTTAACTAACATTGTAACCTGGATATTACTCTTAATTTATTAATAAATTGTTTATTTCCCTTTATTTTCTTTTTTAAACTGAATACAAATGTAAAGATTATAACATAAAAATACATGTTTATAAATATTTAAAAAAGATATTTTTGTGACACATGGAAAAATTTGTCAAGGTGCTAAAATGGTATTTTGCGTCCATTTCGGATTTTTTTTTTTTTTTTTTTTTTTTTTTTTTTTTTTTTTTTTGTCAATCGTGCGAATTAGTGTAGGATACAGAACTCTACCCCTATTGTTTTGTATTTTTAATGAAATGTGTGCAAGTCGTGTAGCACAGAAGTTATATACGCACCACAATGGCACGATATTTTTCTCAGGCTAACATGGCAAAAATTTCATTTTCAAATACCAATTACATATACATTTTTTGCACAGATGTCATACAGGCATCAAATTGGTGCGATACTTTTCTGACTCCAATATGGCAAAATTTTATTTTACAAATACAGTTACCATACCGTAAAATCCCGTTAATCCGCCCTTCCCAATCAAACGCCCCCTCCCCACTTTATAAAAAATTTGAAATTTTCAAAAAATCCCAAGAAAGCGCCCTCCCTCCTGATTATCAAAGGCGATTGAGAGTGGGATGAATCATTTTGAAATGAATGAATCATGAATCTTTGATAAAATGTACGTTTTTTCGACAGAATTTACGTTTTTAAATAAAAAAACCCCAAATTTTTTCAAGTATCAAAATTTATGATTCATTCAACGATTCATTCATTTCATGATTCATTCTTGTAAATTTTGTTGAACGATCGCGAAAAAAATCAAGTGTAAGCGCCCCTCTCTAACTATTGTACGATTTTTCGTTTCGTTTGGGGGGGCGGATTAACGGTATTTTATGGTATATATTTTTGTAAAAATTATGTTCTATTATTTTAAAAAGATAACATCAGTTATCAGGGCTCGAAATGGAAAATTTCACGAACCGGAATGCTATTTTTCAAAAAAATGTTTGATATTTTTTTTTTTTTTTTCAAAGTATAGCTAAATTTATTTTTAACTTGACAAAATCAATTTTTAAAGGTCACATTGGACAGAATATGCTATATACATGTAAAATAATGTTTGCGATACAAAAAACGCCGATTTTTTTTTTTCCTTTTGCCGGAAAACAGCATGCGGAATGTAAACGGTCCGTGTCTTCAGTAAGGCCAAAATTTCGCCTGCTTCCATCTCCATTATATCAAAAAATTAAATTTTAAAAGTCTGGATGTGGAGACTCACATTTATTCAGCGATTTAAGTTTAAAAAGGTTGTTTTTTTTACTTTGCCGGTAACATCATACGGTATGTAAACAATTCCATCTCCGTTATAACAAGATTAAAATAAAAAAGTTTAAAGATGTGTGTGTGGACTGTCATATTTATTTAGTAACTAAAGTTTGATTAAATGCAAGTTCATTGAAAGGAACAGAAATGCTGAATGTAAACAAAAAGATAAAAGATTAAATTATATTTCACACGTAATATGTAGTGCAATTTCTGCACATGTTTTATCAGAGTGCAAAATATTTCCCATTGATATTCCATTTGATCTCTGCAAATCAAAGTCAACTGGAAGATCGACAAATGGTCTTTGTTGTTTTACAATTTTATACACAGTCCTAAAAAGCTTTTGTGTATTCGAAAATTGCGGTTTGTTCATATTTTCAATGTGGTTATCAATTTCTTTTTTAGCTGATTTTTCCAAAATTTCTACATCTTTTTTATGTGCATCAATGTTTTTGTGTTCGTATCTTTTTTTTCAAACTGGATTGTACCGAGCCTGCCTTACCACTTGGCGTGATAGATCAATTTTGCTATACTTTCGAAAGTGTTAAATTTCTATCACTAAGTACTCCTAAATCTTTTACTTTTCTGCAGATTAAACAACCTAATCCACCATTGTCTACAATTAACAAAGTATTATTATCTTTCAATCGTTTTAGTTTTTCTTCTCTCAAAAAGTCAGGCAATTCAACGTTTTCACTTGGTACATTTTCTTCTAGATACAATTTCTGCTTTTTGGCTGGTGGAGTAACTTCATCTGTTTTGCAATCATTTTTGCTACTTGTTCCAGAGTTTCCCCCAGGTTGCATTTTCGCCGTTCCTAACCGATATTGCAAAAATGCAAACTGCGCCTGCGTGTGGACTTGGATTGAAATTCTCTCTCTACCGAGGTTGCTGTAAGGCGTCAAACTGAATTGGCGATTACTTTTTGGCGTTCGAAAATGTGATACAGATAATCTGAATTGGTAATCAACAACAAAAAATTTATTATTATTAGATTTACAGAAGCATTTTAAGAAATGACATTTTCTCTCTATGAATCTAGTGACTTAAATCTCCAATATTAATTTATAATATATTTTAAATCCGTTTCCGGTTTAATCAAATTAAGTTACTTAAATGGTTTATTGAAGTATTTTCTACTTTATAATATTTATTTATTTTTTATTTTATTTATTTTTTTTATCAAGTATTAATTTATTGTAATTAAATATTATCAAGTATTAATATTGTTGTTGTATCAATGAAAATAAAAAAGGTAATATATTCACAATAAATATTATTTATATTAGATAAATAAATTTATATCTTATTTATAATATTAAAATATATGTTAGAGATATATTTTATAATACATACTATAAAATATAAAATAATAATAATTTATGAATTATCTTATCTAGCGATTAAATTTTTTATTAATCGTTCAATAATTTTTAAAGTATTTTGCAAAAAAATATAAGCAGATTTGCAGTATTTAAAAAAATAAATGTATATATGCATATTATCATTAAATAATTTGCTTGAATATTTATTTTTTATAATATTTTAATATTTACTTATTATCAACATTAAATATTATCAAATATTTTCATTATAAATAAAACAGGTGTGATTAATAATAAATATTATCTTCTTTATTATTTAAAGAAGATAATATTTTATAAATAAATAACATAAATTATCATTAATTTTCAATGAAATATTGATATATAAAATTTCATTTATTGAAATATATGGATAATATTACATTACTATTATAATAATAATTTGATCTAATTATTAAAGTATTATTATAATTATCAATAATAAGTTAGCAAGTATGATAATTTGTAATCATCTGTATCTATATTATCTATAAATTACCAACGCTTTTAATTTTATAATATAACAGCAATAATTATTTATAATTATTAATTGTAAACTACAATAATTTATCAAATATTCTATTATTTTATATTCAAATATGCTATAATTATTTATAAATTGAATAAAATTATGTAATGTTACACTATCAATAAATAATTTGATAGTAAAATATCAAATCTAATTAGCTAGTTGGAATACTTAGACACTGCTTATTTATTAATTATAAATAATTGATTATCTGACTTAATTTGAAAATAGTATAACTAAAAAACTCTATTTTAAAAATAAAAAAATCTTATATCTTGGCAAAGTAATTTTTATTTTTAATAAATGCAAAAAAAAAAAAAAAAAAAAAATGTTAGAAAGTTAAAGAAAAACATAAGAAAAGTTTTTAAAAAGTTAAAATAAATATAGTTATCAATAAAAAAGTAAATAAATTTAAAACTCAATTATTTACACCCACAGAGTAAGGCATTTCTTTACCACTCCTTACTCTGTATTTATTGAAATATATTGATAATATTACATTAGTATTAAATAATAATTTGATCTAATTATTAACGTATTATTGCATTTATCAATAATAAGTTAGCAAGTATGATAATTTATAATTATCGATATCCATATTATTATCTATAAATTACCAACGCATTTAATTTTATAATATAACAAGAATAATCATTTATAATTATTAATTTTAAAATATAATAATTTATCAAATATTCTATTATTTTATATTCAAATATGCTATAATTATTTATAAATTGGTGAAAATTATGTAATATTATACTACCAATAAATAATTTGATAGTAAAATATTAAATATAATTAGCTAGTTGGAATACTTAGACACTGCTTATTAATTAATTATAAATAATTAATTATCTAACTTAATTTAAAAATAGCATAACTAAAAAACTCTATTTTAAAAATTAAAAAAAATTCTTATATATTTGCAAAATAATTTTTATTTTTGATAAATGAAAAAAAAGGGGGGGGTCAAACACAGAAAGTTAAAGTAAAAACAAAACAAAAAAAAGTTTAAAAAAAGTTAAAATAAATATAGTTATCAATAAAAGAATAAATTAATTTAACACTGAATTTTTTACACCCACAGAGTGAGACATTTCTTTACTCCTCCTGACTCTCTATTTAGCCCCATAAAAAGTGAAAAATAAAGAAATTTTTTTTATTATGCTGCCATCTATGTTTAGTTATTTAAACGAACTTATTAAAAGAATTTTATAACTATCTAAATAGATAGCTTTCAAATTATAATTGCTTTTAACTAAAAAAAAAAAAAAAAAGTTTTAAGAAGCTGTATTTAAAAAGGAAAATCATAGTGATAAATGTATTTAATATTTTATAAAATTACATAAAAATGTAGAAAAGGATCTAAAATAATAATGCATTATTAAATTTATAAAAATCAAAATAATATCAATCATATCAATCATTTTAATTTATATGTATGACTTAAAATAAATTGCTTCGTTAAAGATATATTAATTTAGCAGCAGAACATACAAGATTAAAAATAAGATAATCATTCTTACTATTATTATAAAGGAAAACATATACTTGCATTATAAAAGAAATAATATGCATAAAAGAAACTAATAATATATATTTGCAGCTACATTTTTTATTAGTAATACGTTTAAATTATTCATTGATAAGCTCATTTGCAAAATTTAATTCTTTATCTGTTGGGTAATAAATAATTTTCCTAATTGCATTAGTAATAAATACTTTACGAAAATTACATGAAGCTATTTCTAAAGCAGTGTTGTTTCTTGTTTGTCGATAAAAATAAAATAATAATGTAGTGCATGGTGAAAATGTCACCTCCGGTAAGAAAAAGCGCCAATATGGTAACCCCTATCTATATGTACAGTTTTTTCTAGTAGAAAGAAGAGAATTTCCTGGAGAATTTCAAAGTCCACACGCATGCGCAGTTTGATATTTTGCAATATCGGTTAGGAACGGCGAAAATGCCCCCAGGTTTTAAAATGGGCAAGGCGCTATTGTTCTGAAAAATACAGTTTTTACATTTTTCAGGGCACTTTTATAGAGTTGAACCTAGAATCTAGCGGTTCAAAAATCGTGAAATGCAGAAAATTCGTCAAAAAATCGAGAAAAAAAAATTGCCAAAAAATTGAACAAACAGAAAAAAAAGATAAATTTTGCTAAAAGATCGCGAAAAAACGGTCGATTTTGTTAAAAGATCGCAAAAAGCAGCAGATGTTGTAAATAGATCGCAAAAAACTGGCATTCTCTAAAAAATCACTAAAAAACGACAAATTTCGTAAAATCGCAAAAAGGCAATTATTGTTAAAAATTCGCGAAAAAAAGGCAAATTTTGTTAAAATATTGCGAAAAAACGGCCGATTTTGTTAAATGATTGTTAAAGGGCGAGCCTGATTTATTGAAAAAGACATAAAAAAAGAATACTTTTGTTGAATACAGGGTTCTTTTTGTTTCATAAACGAGTGCTTCAGGATTCACATTTAGAAAGTTTTGGACAATCAAAAGATGATTGTGAACAGGGGGGAGGAGGTCGCGCCGGGCACGGAAATTTAGGGGGTGCCAAATTCATACTACAAACGACATTTTTGAGCTGTCACAAGAAAAAGTTGGGAGAGGGAGAGGCCTCAAATTCTAATTATGCCCCGGGTGCAATTTTCTCTTCACACGTCTTGATTGTGAAGCTGTAAAAATCCGCTTTTTGAGCATTAAAAACATAATTTTGAAGCAGCAAAATTAGTTTTTAAAACAGAAAAATTCACTTCTGGCATTAAAATGCTTTTGTCTGTGTGTTTCTTTGACGAAATTTGCATTTTTTCGCCATCTTTTGACGAAATCTGCCGTCTTTTCGGGATATTTTGACAAATTTTGCGTTTTTTTCGCGAATTTTTGGCAAAATTAGCCGTTTTTCGCAAATATTTTGACAGAATTTTCCATTTTATTGCGATTTTCGGACGAAATTTGCCGCTTTTCTAGAAATCTTTTGATAAAATCTGCCGTTTTATTGCGATTTTTGGACGAAATTAACCATTTTTTCACGAATTTTACCGGAAATTAGTCGTTATTTCGCGATTTTTTTTAGTGAAATTTGACTTTTTTTCGTAACTTTTTGACGAAATTACACGTTCTGTGGGACAGGTAAGAGCCATTTTTTGGACGATATTTATCATAATTTCACGAACCGGAACGATATTTAGCACAATTTCACGAACCGGAACGATATTTTTCATAATTTCACAAACCGGAACATTGTTCCGGTTTGCTCCGGTACATTTCGAGCCCTGTTAGTTATTGTAACCATGATGGTAGCACGTTGTAATCAATATTCATGTATTGTAAACTCTTTACAATTACTTCGTTTTATGTAATCACGGTATTTATTCACCAGAAATAACAAAATATAACATGCTATTATAAGTTACATTTACAGTTTGTTAACATAAGTTACATCTATCTACTTTACACATAAAATGCAAATTCACATTTAGTTAACAGTTGATAACCTGAGTCTTATTGAAAACATTTTCATAAAATTTGCACTGCCAATTTTTTTTGTTTTTTAAAAAAAAGCCTCTGATGCTATTTCTTTCAGACAAGCTAAAATGTATCGTGTCAAAAATCGTGGCACACTCACCTATCATATGTAGTATAGGGTAAGTCTTGCAATCGTTTTGAAAATCGGAAAAAAAATTTGACGGATTTAAACGTTTCGAATACAGGAGATTCCAAAAAATGTATTTTAAGAAAAAAAAATGCCGTCCGTCCGTCTGTCTGTTTGTAAACGCTCTATCTCACGAACAAATGGAGACAGACTTAAAATTTTGTATGTATTTAGTAAGTAAGAATAGGACAAAGAATATTTAATATCAGTAATCTCGATTAACCGGAACTATTTTTTTCGAACTTTAAAAAAAAATTTTGACGGATTTTCACGTTTCAGATACTGGAGATTCCGAAAAACACATTTTTAGAAAATAAAAATTGCCGTCCGTCTGTCTGTGTGTCTGTCTGTAAACAAATGGAGATAAAGACTTAAAATTTTGTATGTACTTAGTAAGAATAGGACGAAGCCTATTTAATACCAGTAACCTCGATTATCCATAACTATATTTTTTGGACTCTCGAAAAATTCGTTCTGATGAAATGTACATAAAAATTTTAGATTTTTTTTAAGGAAAGGACGTAAAAGGCAATAAAATAACACAAATTTTGCATCAAGAACGAAGTCGGTCAGATTAATAATTGCCGAGATATTTGTAATCCTGTTTTCCACATTCTTTGATTTTTCATGACCCTGTATTTTCTTCAAATTTCGATTCAAAGATATGTTTTAATTGGAAATGAGACGCTTAATCTGATGCAGTAAACTGTTAGTTAACATGATTATTGTTTTTGGAGTTATAAGGATGTTTTTTTTCCGCATTTTGGTACTACTTGTGTAGTTTGGTATTTTACATAATTTGTCGAAATGGGAACATCTGCAATTTATTAATGGAGTGTTACTTGGTATATTAAGAATATTTAAATATACGCTTAAATTTTGTTTTGGAATTGCAATGCATTTTATAAATGGTTTTCACATATTATATAATGCATATCCATGATGGGTAAATATTACGGTGGCCCCCAACGACTAGTTTCGTAATCTGGCCGTTAAAACAAGAAAATTTTATTGTTAAAATGTATTTCCTTTTTCAGTCTATAAAAAAATGTTTAAATTAAAAAAAAAAAAAAAAAAAAAAATCAGTTTTTGATTAATTTAGTCAATGAAGAAGTAGCATGTCAAATTGTATCTCTTTATTATTCCGCAATTCCAATGTATCAGAGAGAAATTGCTAATCAATTGGGTATTTCACGCCTTTCTGTTTGCTATTACATTGATAAACACAAGAAAAATGAAGTTAGTTCATTGCATTTTAAATGGGGTCGCCCTTCTAAAAGACCTCTATCTTTTTTTTTTTTTTTTTTTTTTTTTGGGGGGGGGGGGCGTTTAACATGTTTTACATTGTTTTATGTAACGAATTATGGGAGAAAGTTTTAAAATCAGGAGAACTTAATTATGGAATACTATTCATTTTAAACATTTCTACTAGCCGCATTTTGTTGAAACTTGCATTGTAAGTTAGATAATTTTCAGGGTTGTTTTTAATACATTTCATATTGCTCTAAAATGCTCAATTATGTTGGAGTAAATTTCTATAATCACCTAAAAATGACTATGAAAGATTAGTCTTTATAAAAACTACTAATGGACGGATTTTAATGAAAATTATATTATTAGTTAGATGATTTTTCAAGAAATAGTCTCTGTAAATTGCATATGGTTCTGTTGTTCTATAATAACTCATTATAAAAAATCAAAAGTTCATCTATAAGAGAGGACCAGCATAGCGGGCGACGCCTGCTAATTATTTATAAGTCAGTCTATATAACTGAAATACCCGTTTTTGTAACAGATAACTAAAACGCCTTTTTTGTAGTAAATTTCTTAATTTTTTTTTTTACATTTTAGGCGGAAGAGCAAAAATAAAAAGCCATGAAAAATGCTCATAAATTTCAGTGTATCCAATAGCCTTGGGTAAGTTCAATTATTATTCTTAGACCATTTACTGTGACCACTCAAATTGGTGGCCAAGGGCTAATTCCTTAGCCATTCATCTGAAATACAGTTCCAATTACAAAAAGATATTAGAGGTAAAAAAATATTTTAAAAGTGATTTTCGCCTGTAAATCATTATTTTAAAATATATATATATATTTTTTTATTTGGTTCTTTGCTCCTATAAGTTATATTTAGTAAAATTGTCTTACTATTTATTGTGTAATATTGTACTGACAAATAAGACGAAAAAAAAGTCCTATTATTCTAAGATTAAAATTGACAAAGTAATGGCTGTTTAAAATTGGAACAAAGTTTTTGTTGTTAATTAGAGGGTATTCACAAATTTAATAGAAATATAATTTCATCAGATATATTAAATAATTCAGAGTTAAATAACTTTTCAATGCTAATTTGAAATCATTCATCATTCTGACATATCATCTAACAAAATATACAACTTGTAATGAACATATAAAGAAACAGAATTTTTGTTAAAATGATAAAAATTAACTGTTTGCAAAATCATCCATATTCTAAAATGTTACTAGATAACACTAGCCATCAAAAATTCGGTTTTGCCATGTTTTTTAGCTTTTGATTATTGAATCTTATATCTTCAGGATTGCTGAATCCGGCATTAGCCTTTATTTTTTTACCACCACATAAAATTTTTTTTAGCAAATCATAAATTAGTTTTTTATAAAAGAAAGAAATAGACAAAATTTGATTTTATAATAAAAGATATGTTTTTAACTTTTAACAACTTTTTTGTGTGTGTATTTTTTACTGATGAAACAGAAAATGACCTTCATTTTTAACCATCGCATCAGGATTTTTCGCAAATTATAAATTTCAAAGTTAAAATTAAACATCCTCTGACTTTACAGCTGTTTTGATGTAAGAATACCAGTATAGGCTAGTAAATTGTATAAAATATTGAATTAAACAAAATTGAATTTAACTGTTTAAACCCCAATGTTCCCATTTGGGAACATTGGGAACAATATTTCTAATACAAAACATATTTTCCAACATAATAATGATATCCTTATTTTTCCTATAAAATATAAGGTTGATTTAAACTTTTGAAAGAAATATATGTTTAAGCATTTATCATAGTATAAAGAATATGTAAATTCATTAATTTGCATAAAAAAAATATTATTTGCTTTTATCGTTTCTCTATATTACTTACATTTGACTGCTAGGAATCAAAATATTTTTGAAATTTGAGAAAATACTCAAGAACAATATACAATAGCATATAGCGGAAAATGATTTGCTTTATTTTTTGCATAGGTTGTCAATCAATAATCATGTTCCAAAATGCTAACACAGAAATGAAAACAGCCAAAAAAACTGCAGAATGTTTTGATGTTTTCTAAATTTGCATGCATAAATTAAAACATTTGAAGCTCTAATATAAGAAAAACAACATAATTACTTTGAGATATTAATTCGGCCTGTAAACGGTTAATAAAAATTTTAAATCTTCTTTTTTGAGTATTAAATTTTTGTTACATTTTAACTTTGACGTTTGATTTCTCAAATTCTGACATGACCTAAAAATGAAGGTCGGTGAGATTCAATGCTAAATATTACTCAAAAATCAAATATTAGAACTTAAAATATATAGTCATCTCTTCTCTTTATGGTATCGGAGTTCTGTTATTTTTTTAAACTATGAAAGTTTGATTTATGAAAATTCCTTACATGATTAAAATTTTTGGTAATTTTTAATTTCTGAGAGTTTAAATGATTTAAACTAAAACATGTTTATGTTGAGTTATTTATTCTAAAACTTTTTCTTTAACCTCTTGGTTGTAATCTATCCAATTTTTTGTTTTGTTTTATCTTGTAAAATAAGCATAAATAGGAACCACTGAAAATCATAATATTAGACTGTCATCAGATTTACGGCAGTATGTACAATTTAATCTCATTTGAATATTTAAAAGTGATTTAATGTGCAAATTTTACCCCCCCCCCCAAAAAAAAAAAATATATTATTGAAGTTAAATAAAAATTTCTGAAAATAACTTATTTGATAAAAGTAATCATGAAAAACAGCAGTCTCAAATTCTTACAAAATAAAACACACATTAAAAAAACTATTTTGAACATTCTGAAACTTGGCAAAAGTTATTTAAGGTATCCGCCTACGTGCAGAGCGCTTTTTAAAAAAAGACAATTTTCAAAAAATATAATTTTTTGTTCTATTGTATTACAGAATGATTAGAAAACATAAAATCCTAGCAATATTTTTTTAATATTTTAAAAAATTGGTTTTTTTTACTGTTTTTTAGCAAAATTTCACGTTTACGCCAGACAGCATATATGCAATTCAAATAAATATATTTAAATTTCCTTTATGCTGCACACTAGGGTGGGCCGAAAAAAACTTTTTTTCGATTTTCGATTATGGCGGGTGCGGAAAAGTGGCCACTGGTGGCACTCAGTTCATACAAAAAATTTGAGATTTTTTGGACATTTCCTTACCCTGCCGCAAACGGCTTGAAGTTTTGCAAAAATGTTCATTTTTGAACTTTTTTCGAAAAAAATTAAAAAATGTTAAATTAAATTTATTTTGGTTGTATTTAGTTGAAAAGGCATATTTAATGTACCAAATGTTTAAATAAGATCTGATCATGCATTATTTAATATCTATGTGTATTATAACTTAGGCTATTTTTATAGCTTTTTCGCGTATAACAGGCAAAAGTTGTATCTGTTTGATTCGATCGTTAGTTTCTATATTATTTATGTCCCTTGGTCTTCTTTATATTTTTTCTATGTGTCAAACGTAATATATTTGGGGAAAAGACAGCAGCATACTTCAAAAACAAATCTGGAAGGTCAGAAAGTCGTGAAGCAGGACTCTAAGCGAGCGCAATGACTCGTCGTAATACTCAGGGAGTGAAGGACGAAATAGCTGAGAGCCAAAATGCGATAAAGGATTCTTATTATTTATCCTTGCTCAGTAACCTGCGACATTTGTTCAGTGTTAACGTGAAACTTTTTTGTAGTGATTATGCAGTGCTTTTTGAGTCGTTTAATGTGCCATTATAGTGTTTTGTGCGTTTTATTACATCGAGTTTAAAAATAGCTAGTATAAAGGGCCATGACAATGCAAAGACACTCAATAGCGTGAAAAGTAACTTTTTGGGGGCGTCATGCATATTGAAAGAATTGCAATTGCCAAATTATGCTGATAGTCATATGCCACTACTACTGGTTGCTTCATCATGTAGAAGTTGTGACAGCAGAGGATACGAATCTCGTCATCGATAAAAACAAAGTCAGAAGAGAGAAATAGAAACTTGGAAAGAAGATACAGGCAGAAGAAGTTATTGAAAGAAGGAAAATTAAAGCATATTTTTTGATGGTAGAAAGGATAAAAGTATATTAAGAGGAAGAAAAATAGCAAGCGGCACCGTCGAGAAAAAGGCGAGGAACACATCACCGCGTTCCGGTCACGGAAAAGAAATAGCAAAATCATTATACAATCTTCCAAGTCACCACAAGTTAGAATTTTCTGAACTGACGAGGTATCAAGGTAACGGAACGAGGTATCAAGTGACCCGAGTATTCCTAACCAGGTTCAAACAACACGATGATGTGTTCCTCGCCTTTCTCTCGACAGTGCTGCTTGTTATTTTTCTTTCTCTTAATATACTTTTATCCTTTCTACCATCAAAAAATATGCTTTTAATTTTCCTTCTTTCAATAACTTCTGCCTGTATCTTCTTTCCAAGTTTCTATTTCTCTCTTTTGACTTTGTTTTTATCGATGCCGAGATTCGTATCCTCTGCTGTCACAACTTCTACATGGTGAGGCAACCAGTAGTAGTGGCGCATGATTATCAGCATAACTTGGCAATTGCAATTCTTTCAATATGCATGATGCTCCCAAAAAGTTACTTTTCACGGTATCGCGTGTCTTTGCATTGCCATGGCCCTTTATACTAGCCATTTCTAAGCTCGTCGTAATAAAACGCACAAAACACTATAATGGCACATTAAACGACCCAAAAAGCACTGTATAATCACAACAAAAGGGTTTCACGTTAACACTGAACAAATGTCGCAGGTAACTGAGCAAGGATGAATAATAAGAATCCTTTATCGCATTTTGGCTCTCAACTATTTCGTCCTTCACTCTCTGAGTATTACGCCGAGTCATTGCGCTCGCTCGGAGTGCTGCTTCACCACTTTCTCACCTTCCAGATTTGTTTTTGAAGTATACTGCTGTCTTTTCCCCAAATATATGACGTTTGACACATAGAAAAAATATAAAGAAGACCAAAGGACATAAATAATATAGAAACTAACGATCGAATTAAAGAAATACAACTTTT
This sequence comes from Maratus speculifer, assembly GCA_964019185.1. Classification (NCBI taxonomy): domain Eukaryota; kingdom Metazoa; phylum Arthropoda; class Arachnida; order Araneae; family Salticidae; genus Maratus; species Maratus speculifer. The sequence continues at coordinate 14,543,936 of CAXHSM010001376.1, read as the reverse complement.
GCCTGTTATACACGAAAAAGCTATAAAAATAGCCTAAGTTATAATACACATAGATATTAATTAATGCATGATCAGATCTTATTTAAACATTTGGTACATTAAATATGCCTTTTCAAGTAAATACAACCAAAATAAATTTAATTTAACATTTTTTAACTTTTTTCGAAAAAAGTTCAAAAATGAACATTTTTGCATAATTTCAAGCCGTTTGCGGCAGGGTAAGAAAATGTCCAAAAAATCTCAAATTTTTTGTATGAACTGAGTGCCACCAATGGCCACTTTTCCGCACCCGCCATAATCGAAAATCGAAAAAAAGTTTTTTTCGGCCCACCCTACTGCACACTTCTATTTTTCTTATCTGTGCACTGAACTAGGATTTTTACAATATCTTCAAAAATAGCTGAAATTTTTCAAAATATGTAAAAAAGTACATTTTTTTTCAGTAAAAATTACCATTTTTTCATATTTGAGTGCCTATAAAATAATTAAATTTTCAAATATAGCTTAGATCCGAGTTCAGAGCAAAGTGAGTGACACTGTGAAAGCATACTTACAAAATTTTACTGAAATATCTTTAGAACTTTTTATGTAATGAAGCTTATTGAACATAGATATAACGAAAAAAATAATTTTCCAGAAATCGCATACATGTATATTCATGTAATAATCTAATATATTTAATTTATACACTTAAAATGCACCACATTTATATTCAAACCCATTTTTAACTTCTTAGTAGCTCTTTTGCTCTCCTGGTAAGTTTTGCAGAGACTTAGAGAGTGACTTTTGAATTTTTTATTCGCTCATCATCAATTTTAAAATGGTTTGTGATCATATTTTGTTCAACTGATACTCCTAATTGTTAGAATACAGGTAAAAGACCTAAATATCCTGAATTATAAATTAAAACTGATAAATTAAAGTGATTTAGAATCGTAATAGATTGTTCTTTCTTAAAAAAACAATTTTAAAAAATTGAAAATTTTCACAAAAATGGCATCTTGATGTTTATTAAAACTGCCATAACTTTTCTTCTAATATTAGTAGAAATAAAATTAAAACAGATTTGGAATCGTAAAAGATTGCTCTTTCATATAAAACAATAAAAAAAATCTCAAATTTTCACCAAAACAACCAATTTGATGTAGGCAGATACCTTAAAGTGTATCTGTGCTTTGAAAAAAAAAGCATATATTACAATTAAGTTCTTCGAATACAGTAAGCATTTGGCACACGATTCTTCATTTTGAGGTCAAACTTATTAGTTTTCCATGCTGGAAAGTGGTATAAATCATGTATTTTTAAAATTTCACAACTATGTCAATTTTAGTGTTATATGAATGGGACTTTTTATTTTGCCTTGCTTATTATTGTAATTGGAAAAATTTACTAAATGTAACTTATAGACGAAGGACTGTATAATTTCATAATTAAAAAAATAATATATATATATATATATATCCAAATCGCTTTTAAAATATTTCTATATCTCAATTAAAACATTTTTGTAATTGGAACTCTATGACTATCAGTTTAGGAATTAACCTTTGGCCACAGTTCAGAGTGGACACCCTGTATAAATACTTTTATAGAAGTTAGTTGATTATTTTTAAAAATTGGTTTAAACATATTCTAAATAGTTTCTGGCACTTTTTGTGTCCAACTGTCCTTGATGTTCTGTAAAATGTTTCCTTATATGAAATAGTTTGTGTAGAACTTGAACATAACTCTTCTTCCCAATTACCGTAATTTCCGGGAATAACGCCGCGGCGTTAAACTAGATTTTTTTGTTTTGTAAACAAAAGTGCGGCCAATAACTAGGTGCGGCTTGTAAATAGGACTAATTAATTTAAAATTTTTGAAAACACATCGGCAAATCTAAACTTTCGTTGCTTTCGCTGTAATTATACACATGCACGTGGAATTATATTTTTAAGGTTAAAGAATCTGATGTTTAAAATTGATTTTAATTTACTGATATACCGTAAAATCCCGTTAATCCGCCCCCTCCCCACTTTATAAAAAATTTGAAATTTTTAAAAAATCCCGAGAAAGCGCCCTCCCTTCCAAAACAATCGCTGGAAAAACGCCAATTTCACCAAACAATCATGAAAAATAACCGCAAATTTCTTTAAAGGATCGCGAAAAAATCATGAATTTCACCGAAGTATCGCCAGAAAACCCACATTTCGACGAAAGATTGCAATAAAAACGCGAATTATGTCAAAAAATCTCTAAAAAAGTACAAATTATGTCAAAAGAACGGTTGAGAAAGGAATGAATCATGATGAAATGAATAAATCCCGAATCTTTAGAAATGTGCGTTTTTTCGAGATTTTTTAATTTCATGCTTTTTTGGGTTTTTTTTACAAATTTTGTCTCTTTTCTGCGTTTTTTCGACAGAGTTTACGTTTTAAAAAAAACGCAAATTTTTTCAAGTATTACTTCAAGTATCAAAATTCATGATTCATCCAAAGATTCACGATTCATTCAATTTATCATGATTCATCCTGCAAATTTTGTGAAACGATCGCGGAAAAACCCCGTGTAAGCGCCCTCCTCTAATTATTTTATGATTTTTCGTCACGTTTGGGGGAAGGATTAATGGTATTTTGCGGTAAGTTTTATCTTAAATATGTCTTCAGATGTGAGTTGAAAGTGCCGCAGTTACCCTGCAAAATTTAAGCTGAATGTTATCAATTTAGCAAAAGTTAACGGGAATCGTGGCGCAGCGAATGGATGAGGTTCTGATTTCATTGAAATAACTGTACAACAAAAAATAGATAAGTTATTTATTTAAGATCAAAATGTTTTACTTTATATCAGTTAATAATTTTATTTCATTGCTCTAATAATAAATGTGGGAATATACCCGGAGCGGCGTTATACCCGGTGCGGCCTTATACCCGGTGCGGCGTTAAACTAGTTTTTTTATTTTTAACCAAGTGCGGCGTTATACTCGGTGCGGCGTTATTCTCGGAAAATACGGTAAACTGAGGATATATTTATTTTCTGCTGTAACTAATTATAAATCATCATAATTTGTTCCACACAAGTTTTGTTTATGATAGACATGCAGAATAATACCTCGACTTATGTCAGTATTAGTCCCAAGGCTAGCAAGTAAAGTTGAAAACGATGCAAGTTGGGTTACATTTAAATAAGCAAAAATCTATAAGTAATAAATTCTCTAAAATGTAATGAACAAATCCTGTTGTACTTAGGTATTATGATAAGCATATAACATTTGCAAGAAAATTGGTTTGCAATACAAGAATTTGTAACTTTACAATTTATTGTTTTTGTAGTTGTTCTTTTAAAATAAAATCTGATGAATTTGCATGATTTTATTTATAAGATAAAATTTGAAAATTTTAATAGAATATTCCTGAGAAAAATTCTCGTGCACATTTTTTTAAAGGTTTATAACCTTTCTGTATTTTTTGTTTGTGTTACTACTGTAGATTGTTATAGCACAAGTCTTGGGGTAATTTCTCATGTATGTCGCTGCAAGGTACTGATGAAAAACACATAAATAAAATTAAAGCATACATTAAATGTGAAATAAATGTTAAGACTATATTAATCTTTAAATGGTTAAATAACATACTAAATAATTTTTTAAAATACAATTAACTTGAATAGTTAATGATTTACTAATTAAATCTAAAATATGTAATGAGGAATCATTTTATTACTTTTTATCTTTTTTTGAACATAATGTAGAAGTAATAAATGTTAATGACTTTTTTTTCTTTTAAATAGCAAAATTTAGCATTGTACATTAGGTAAATTTTAAAAATAAAGAAAAATAAAAAGAATTGGAAAAAGTTAAAGGTTTTAATTTATTACCCTTTTATATATGTATGACAAAAATTTAGTGATGTAGATAAGATTATAGTTTAGAAGAGTGAACAAGATCTGCTAATAACACGTGAAATGAGCATACTATATAGGTAGTAAGGTCTTTCAATCATAATACTGCTTGATGATCTAATGTCTAAGATTTTGTCATCGATTATTTTAAGATATCATTGACATACATTACTTTGGGTATAAAGTCAGGAGGGATATAATACCAAAGCTTATGTGTAAAAAATGGTTAAAGATGAAAATGGCTGAAATAAATCCTGCTTTTCCAAAGAAAATCAAACATGTTTTTTATTAAAGGCTGTTCTTAAATCCAAGAAAAGACTACTTCCTTATACTGTTTTAAATTCTTTTGTTGTTCAGAAACACATGAAATTGGCAGGTGTTCTTCTTTGAAAATTGAAAAATATTTTTCATTTCTTAGTAAACATAAAAAAATCTTTCAGAAAATACTGTCAGAGTTTGTGTTTTGAATTCAATTTTTGAGCATGTTAGTGAAATGAAAGAGAAAAACCTGTCATCACATAACAAAAATCGCATATAACTTGATAAGCAATTTATCAAAAAATAGACAACACAATTAGATTTCAAATCACTTCAATAAGCAAGGCTGCCAATTTTGTACCTTTTTTTTAATTTAAAAATGTGTATGAAAGTTTTACGTTTCTTGAAAAGGAAATTTAAGAACCCGATAATAAAGACGAACATATAAGAGTTCCTTCCTATGGATTATCAATCTTACCGGTGATACTAACTATAAAAAATTGAATTGTAGTATATCAGCTGTATACAATGCAGCATCAAAATCCATAACAACGGCAGCCACATATTTTGAGATGAGAGAAATAACAAATGAGTTCCCATTGTCTCAATGTAAAGTATTTTATTATGCTGTAGAGATATGAAAATTCCTCAGGGGCCTGGTCAAATGTAAAGACAATTCCAAAAAGCTGTTGGATGTGTCAAATGAGTGTAATTTGGTTCCCTCCAAAACATGAAACTTTCCTTCAAATACTCCTACAAAGGTCAAAGATCAAAAAAGAATATTCTGAATTTGAATGAATTCAAACTGAAAAAGAAAACATGATGTAGAGCTGAAGGAAATTTACCAAAGGGAACTGTAGGGAGGAAAAAATAAAAAATGATACACATTACAGAATAGAATAAAATATTTCAACAGGAAATATATTGTATAGAAAATTTAGAATAGATTTAGGATAGGTTAAAACCTATATATGTCTAATATCTGTGCACATTTTTAAATAATGCTTTAAATCTGGTTTGTTGTCTCTTAAATGAAATAGCATAGCATTTGTTTGTTGAAAGAAAATTTTTAATGGCAAGTTTATTAAAATATGCTCTAAGCAAATTCTCACTGATATTGTAATGCAATACATTATAACTCATTTATTGAATATTTTGTGAAATGCTGTGATTATTTTTTATTGAGGATAATCTGTTCTCCACTCCACATTCTTATAATTAATATATTCTTAGGTTTCGGCTGATATGGATGATAGTCTTCTTGCTCTTTTACACCCTGAAGTTGCATTTGAAGTTCTGGCTGATTTTAAATAGTCCTCTTGCTCTTTTATCTGCTGAAGTTGCATTCGAATCTTTGGTTGATACAGATGAATCTTCTTGCTTCTTTATCCCTTGGAGTTGGGTCTGAAGCTCATGTTATGAGAAGGCAACTGGAAGCTCGTTGTAGACAAAACTCAACAGATTTTTTACTTCTCATAGTTTACGACCTGCTGGTAAGTATATGATAAAGTGCTTCTTTGTATTGAATAATTTTGCTCCGATATGATGTACAATAAACCCTCTGAATTGTGGCCACCACTTGGAACCTTATGGCCGTACTTTGGAGGTTGCCGTAATTCAGAGGTTCTACATTTTACAAGTTTAAATATTATTTACATGAAAATCAAAATTCTTTTCAATCAAAGCCAAAATTCTTTTATTTTTGCAGTTAAAAAATACATATTATGGCTGCTATGGGTGATAGTCTTCTTGCTGTTTTATCTCCTGGAGTTCAGTTCGAATCTTTGGTTTATATGGATGATAGTCTTCTTGCTTCTTTATCCCTTGGAGTTGGGTCTGGAACTCTGGTTTATACAGATGATAGTCTTCTTGTTCTTTTACTCCCCTCTGGAATTGAATCTGAAGCTCATGTTATGAGAAGGGAACTGGAAGCTCGTCGTAGACAAAACTCAACAGATTTTTTACTTCTCATAGTTTACGACCTGCTGGTAAGTATATGATAAAGTGCTTCTTTGTATTGAATAATTTTGCTCCGATATGATGTACAATAAACCCTCTAAATTGTGGCAACCACTTGGAACCTTATGGCCGTATATTGGAGGTTGCCGTAATTCAGAGGTTCTACATTTTACAAGTTTGAATATTATTTACATGAAAATCAAAATTCTTTTCAATCAAAGCCAAAATTCTTTTATTTTTGCAGTTAAAAAATATATATTATGGCTGCTATGGATGATAGTCTTCTTGCTGTTTTACCTCCTGGAGTTCAGTTCGAATCTTTGGTTTATATGGATGATAGTCTTCTTGTTCTTTTACTCCCCTCTGGAATTGAATCTGAAGCTCATGTTATGAGAAGGGAACTGGAAGCTCGTTGTAGACAAAACTCAACAGATTTTTTACTTCTCATAGTTTACGACCTGCTGGTAAGTATATGATAAAGTGCTTCTTTGTATTGGGTAATTTTGCTTTGATATGATGTACAGTAAAACCTTTGATTTGTGGCCACCACTTGCAATCTCATGGCCGTACTTTGGAGGTTGCCATAATTCAGAGATTCTGCATTTTACAAGATTCTGCATTTTTTTGCAGAATTTCTAGCTTCAAGCTGTGCATATTTGAGGGAGTCTTAAATGTATGTGTGTGCATACAGTGCAATACCCAATGTCTGGGGATCAGTCGGGGCAGGAGTATGCCGACCCTGTTTCCAAAGTGCACACATGCACCAGATTAGTAAAGGCACCAAAAATTTTGAGGTGAAGCTGAAATATTTGCAAATGTTTTATGCAATTAAAATTTATTAAAGTCGAAAGTGGGTTTTTTCTTACAAAATTAGGAGTTTGCATTTATTTTAATAAGATTACTAAAATGTGCAGGTACTCTTTTCAATGCAACTTTTAGAGAGACTTGGAGATTTAATAAACTATGACCTAAAATTATTACTATAGTTTTCTTTTTGAGTTGCTCATTCTTTTCACATGCACTTGATATTATGCTATTGGTTTTTCAGAATGCAAACTTGAATAATTTGAAATACTAATTATTTTGAGCTTAAGATTATTTTTGAAAACTTTATTTAAAATGTTAGAATTTGACTCAAAATTTAAATTATTTTTAATGATTTCTTTCTTAGGTACGATTTCATTCTCAAAGCAGTATTTGAATTGAGTGGCTCAATGAAGTGGCCGTACCTGTGTTTTCTAACTTTTTGCATCAATATATATGAATCAGTTTTGTTAATATTAGTCAGTTTTGTTAATATTAGTCAGTTTTGTTAATATCAGTCAGTTTTGTTAATATAAATCTGTTTTAAGTTATTATAAAACATGTCAAGATAAAGTGGGACAAGTTCTCCATTGTTTTCAGCAATATGAGTAAGAAATTAGGAATTAATTTGCTGATAGTGTATCACATTCAAAAGTTATTTCCTCATAAGAAAACTTCTCCTTCCCTACTTGTTATCTATGTTAACATTATATTTCTCTTTTGCTAAAAGCTATCAAACATGAGGTTTTTATTACTTTGCTGAGTGACTTTGTTCCAGCACAACTTCAAGTGTATTTATCTTCTGAAAAATCCTTGGGCAATTGGGGCCCAGCAATATTTTCATTCACAAGGAATACTCTAGAGTAAATTAGCAGAACCTCCAGCTCTGGGTACTATAAGCTTAGATCTGTTCTTTTCCTCATTTAACACTATTGCTTATGAAAACGGTTCATGATTATTTGTATTAAATTTAATTCCATACAGTAAGGCTGCGAGCAAACAGCACTACTTTTTATGACACTAAAAGAGCAATGAATCTATCTTTGTTTTCGAACGGAACAAAGATGAAACCTCTTTAAATGATTTTTGAGGGACTGACCCTACCGAATTGAGAAAGGAAGGGAAAGTTTATCTCCCCCCATCTTCAGTCGTAAAGCTGTCAACTGATTTAGAGTTTGATTTCTCTCTTGAAGTTCAGATTCAGTGCACTAGAAGTGCAATTTGTACATCAAAATGCCGATACAAAAGATAAAAAATAGCGAAGCCTAACAGCAAGAAGTTAGTGCTATGTGCTTGGTCCTTAAGAGTTTATATAGAAGTTGAATTTTACTTTTTACTTAATTAGCTAGCCTGTCAAAATTATCTTTTTCTCCTAAATTAGACCCATAACAGGGAAAATTACTGATTCGATTTTATCTTTATTTAGTACTGCATAAACCTTATTCAGAAACCTAGTCTTGAATAGCAAGAGGTATTTAGAATTTTTGAATGTGTTTATTTAAACAAATATTTCAGTGTGCTGTGCAAAGCCTGTTCTTTCTTAATGCGTAACTTTTTATAATGAAATAAGTTAATACTTTATCATTTTAATTTTGTGTATAATTATATTAAAACAAGTTTGGGATAAAATGAATTTCAAAATTATCCCAAAAATATTCTCAGTATCAACACCTGTGTACTTGCACCATCTTACTCATATTAAAAAAAAATAACATTTTATTTATAAAATATGTAATATATCAAACTGAAATTCTTGAAATTCATGCCCCTTATTTCCTATAGCATACAGTTTGTTCAGTTGTTGACTTAATATATTTACTGTTAAATTTTTCCCCTATATTTAAAATAAATTTAAGTAGGAAATTTACATTTTAATAATCCTAATTGTTCTTAGAATCTCATTAGAATGTTATTTTAATATAAAGATACAAAGCCAAGTTAAAAGAAAAAAAACTATTGTAATTTTTACAACTGATGTAAAAAAATCTTTCGTTACAAAATGAGTGGCTTGCCGTATTGATTTATTTGGGTAAAAATTAAAATATATATGGTTTATTAGATTCCCCCAATTCTGTTTCAAAAAGAAAAAGTTAAAAAAAAATAAATGCTGCTTTAAAACACTTTTTTTAATGCTGTTAAAGTATATATGTAATGTAAGAAGTAAAGAAAAAAAGAAAGGTATTTAATTTTAAGAAAACTTTTCTTTTTTAAAAGCTATATGTTATTCAAAACGCAGTTGTTTTAATATGCTTCATGAATTTCAGTAATTAAAAAGCAATATTCTTATCAAACCTAATAAAAATGAATTTCAAAATTTTATTAAAATCATTATCACAATGTAAGATTTAAAGAAAAGCAGGAACATTGAGCTAAATTTTTTCTGAAAGTATACTACTAATATAATCTCATATTAAATGTCTCTTTAAACAAACTTTTACATTTTAACAGTATGAAGGGAAAGAATTTTCGGATTTAATGTTGATTTACTTTAATAATGCTAGTTTGTACATTAGTGTGTGTTAATGTAATAGGTAGGGGTTTTTTATGAATTGTAAACAAACTAAAATTTAACGTTCAGAACTGCTACTGTCAATTACAAATATTGTAGGCTGAATCTCTGTTTGAATTTTCACTTCTATTTTGTAATGTATAACATAAACAATTAGAAAAAAAATTGCATACAGATTAATTATTTGTAGCCATAATCTGTTAAGCAAAAATTAATTCTTCAAGATGCCTATGTTTAGTTTTTTAAACAGAATTTGTGCACATGAGTGGAATTTTTGAAGTGAATACTTCTTTTATAGATTATTGAAAAATGACTGGGAATTGAAGAATAATCCAAGCAACCTAATTTATTAATTCACAATAATCATTGTTGAGGGAGAACAAAATGTTCTTTGATATCACGAATTAACATTTTTTTGAGGAATGAAAACAGCATATTTTCATAGTTGTGAAGCAAATAAAATTTGATTTGTTTATTAGTTAGGAATAATCAACAACAAGGAAACATTTTATAGATTATTATTCAGACTATAAGCATAATTTACATTTGTGCATCATATTTACAAATAAATATTTGATTGTATAAACATTTTGTTCCTGTTTGGGAAACTAAATCTAATATTTTTATAAATTCTAAAGATTTATTTTCTTTCATTTTGGAATACCAAGAAAGAACTATGATTTGCTTGCTATAATCTAATTTACATCATTCAGGAAAAAAAAAAAAAAAAAAAAAATTAATACAGATTCTTCAGTAGAACATGCGACCACTGGTGCTTTCACTCTAGCTCAAAGAAGCTTGCCTTGGGAGATGAGAAATATTCCAGAATTCCCCCCCCCCCTTTTCTACTTGATGAACAAATGTTCCTCAAAAAAAGGTTGAAAATAAAGTTGAAAAAATATTCTAGCACAACATTAATAACACATAAATACAAAACAAATCAAAATATATATTTGCATACTGGACTTAAATAAAAAGAATGACTAAATTAAAACAATCTAAAAGATTTGTTGAGTTTCTCTTGCTTAAAACAGAATACTTTAAATCTATTTAATAATTATTGTAAAATAGTTCAACTCAAAAATTTAAATAAAAATTATAATCATAACCAAGCAAAGAAAAAAAAATATAAACAAAAGAAATAAGTTTTTTTGTTCAGAGTCATTTCAGTTACAGGTTATGTAACAAGTTTATAGGTCTTTTAATGATTGAATTATTTGTTTTCCCATCAATAAGATGTTTTTCATCTTTGCCTGTAAATGTTTTTGTAATCTTACCAAACTTTCAAAATTTTTTTGTTAATGTTCATCATACACAAGTAAACATCTATTTTGAAGTTGGAAGTTTTATTCTGGCCTTTGTAGTGAGAAGATTTTGAGATGAGAAGATATTCATTTTTCTGTGCTTCCAAAAATGGTTTGGCAGTCTCTCTCTCATGAAAGGAAGTGTTTCACTAAAAATATATTTGGTTTCTGATGAAATTCACTTTTATATTTTGTAATCACAAGGTATGTTTTCTGAGTTAAAAAAAGGATCAGGTGAAAGAGGAGATGCGTCTAATGTGGAATGAGTGAAAGTCAATGGGCAAGAGTTTTGATAGCTTCACTTCAATTAGAAGCATTTCCAGTTCACTCAATGTTAAAGATCTTTTGATAACTTTACATAAAATAGTTTTCATAGAGTAAACAATTTGCTCATAGAGGTCATTCCACTAGGCTGCATGCTCTACACTATACCTCCAAGAAATCCTGTGAGTAGTGAAAAAAGAAAAAAAAATTCAGGTTGGTGAATTACTTTTCATATTTCTTTTAGTTCTAGATTAGCTCTTTTAAAAGTTTTGGCATTGACTGGATAAATTTCAGTAGTTTACAAACCTCTTCCAAATATAAACATATGAAATGCTAACAGGAATTGTATTGTTGGTGTGTCTTTCCCTAATTCTAGTAGGGTTCATACTCCTTGAAATCCTTAAACTCATGGATTTCCATTTTTTCTTCAAGGACCCTTAAAACTACAATATTTTATTATTTTTTTTTTCACTGTCTATAATTTTTAGAATTTAACCATTTGAAAATTTTAATGATTTTTGAAGGAAAATCTCATTAAATGTAATTATTTTGTCATGAAGCAGTGTTAACTATAAAATGTTTTAAGTAATTAACCTTACAAATCATGCGAGAACATAAATTTCACATTTCAAAGCATGTTAATAAAACTTAAAATTATAACTTAAATCTGAAGTTCTGATATTTTCTGGAATTGGATTAATTTTTCTCTAATTGTAGATTACAATCATAGTTAAGATTAAATGAAAGTTTAATTATTTTTAATTACTTTCATAGATCACGTATGATAAATCAAAATTTTAATTGAATTTTTATTGGTTTATATTTTTGTTTTTCAATCCTCTTTGTACACAGATGCAAATTAAACTGGGAGCTTCTATTACAAAGCAGTGAAATTGAATTATTGTAGGAATGTAAAACTTTTTTCTTCTGATATGTATCAACTTCTGCATTATAAATACAAACGAAAAGTTAACATTTTCTTGAGTGCCATGCTTTCAAAGTTTCTTTCTTTTTTAATTATTTTAAAACTTAAAATTGTTAAGATTTTTCAAGATTCACTTTTGAATAAATGTAACCCCATCTCTGTATGCATCATAGTGTTAAATCATCTTGTAAAAAGATAACCAGGTCATATTTAAACACAAAGTAAACCTCCTGGGGGTGGGGGGGAGAGATTCGAGACTCCTGGGGAAAACTTCTGAAATGAATTTTGTTGTAAAGTATATGATCCCTGTTTCAAATGAAATGCTCTTGTGATAAGACACAATAATAATAATAATAATACAGAATAAAATTCATTTTCATTCCCTTTCATACATAAGGGGCCCCTGTAATTAAAGCTTGTAACTGAAAATAGTAGAGCTTCATAAATGCAGTCACCTGTTGGAGATACTTTTAACTTGTTGACCAGAACATATGTTAAATTTTACGTTTGTCTTGAATTGATTTTATTCACATTCTAGATCTTAAAACTGAAAACATTTTACTATTAGTATGTACTTGACAATTCTGAATGAAAAATTTTTTTCATGTTCATCTTTCATAATTAATTCTGTAAGTTTGTTCCATAGGATACTTTTCATGAAATGGGGAATTAGTCTTTTATCTTCATACCCACAGCAAATCTTTCTCTAACAATATAGGATTTAACTGTAGAATATTTGCCTCTTTAGGATACTTTTGTTATACTTCAAACTTATATTTTATAACATGAGGAAAACAATCTTCCTGTGTTAGTTTTAACAAAAATTTTTGGCATGTAACATTTCCTCGTCCAATAATTCTGAAAAATCTTTATTTAAGCCTGTATTTTAATATTAGAAATAAATCTAAATACCCATGCAGTTACTTGATAGATACATTCATATACATACAAGATAACATCCTTTAGAGAACTTTACTTTGCCACAGTAAAAATTGCAATTTTATCATAATTATCTGTTTGAAAAATTTAAGCAATGGTTGCTGATTTTTGTGGCTTCTCTTCATGAACACCTTATTGTGTTCAGTTAATCCTAAACCACTGGTATTTGCCTGGCGAAAAAAAAAAAAAAAAAAAATCAGTATCATACCACCAGTTCTGAGAATCTATTAAATGTTTACCAAAAACCACTCGTTATCAAATTAGCTGATTTAAGTTTGCTATTACAGTGTCTCCTTAAACAAGAATCAGACAAATCCTGACTTTCAGAAATTCAATTAGCCTCATTGTTTTCATTTTTCTTACAAGCTTTTTATCTAATTCAGAACATTTTTTGAATGAGAGAAATATTTTTAGGGATACTGTTTGTGATATAATTATTCATTCTGGCATCAAGAAATGTTTCTAGGAGTTTGAGATGTAGAAGAGGTAATTTATTATGAGTAAAGCTAATTAGTCAATCATTTCTTAGCTCTCCAGAAAAATTTTTGTCCCATGATGTACCCATTTTCTGTAATTTTGTAAAATGATTTTGGTGTAAATAATAAAAGAAGAAATACAATATAGCTGCAATTTTCAAAACATATTTTGTACAAAAATCATTGTTTAATTTTGCTAACAATGGTCTTAGTTCTAGATCCAAATTTTCTTCTTCATAGTTCAAACTCAATTCTAATTTTTTGGGAGGTATTTAGTGGATCTGAATCAAATAGTTTTCATCCATCTTTCTTAACCCAAGTTCCACTTTAAATTTTTATCAACTTTCTTTCAGATTGTCAACCACTTCTTTAGATACTTTCTAGAATATTTTTGCTGGAAAACAAATCAACAGAGAAGGATTTAAAGTTTTATGTGTGAACTAATATGGTGTTAATGCAAGCGACGATAAAATGTCTGCAAGTTGCATCAAACGTAGCTCTGATCATTTTATACAATATTATGTTTTATTCTTATAAAAAGCTTCATAATATAAACAATTAGATAATTACTATCTTCTTTGGCAATAAGTATTTGAAGAAAGTTTTATTCAAAAAAAAAAAAAAAGTAAAGTTTAAAATTATACTTAAATTATTACATTCAGATTAGGACCTTGATTCAAACATTCATATAATGGTAGAGAATGACGTTGTTCAGAAAAGCATAATAGACTATGCATATTTTTTGTTGTAGTTTTACCGAAAAGTCTGTCTAGCATATAATAAGAGTTATTGGAAACTCACTCGGGCACAATCCTCATCTAGTTCCTCAAGCAAAATGGAATTATATTCTTTAAGTAAAGAATTATTTTCCAAGAATTTATATTCTTAATTAAAAATTCACTATTTAAAGACTATTTCTAAGCAACATCATGAGATTTTTTTTCCATAATCTAGTTTCATAACAACCATTTTTGAATTTTCTTTAAATTAATTTATTGCCTGAAGATCAATGTTTTCTCATTGTCTTCAGCAATGCGAGTTGATTCAGGATCCCAAAATGCTTTCAACTGACTATTCGTATTCTTATTTTCATCTGAAACACAAACAACCTACCTCCTTTTTTTATTCAACTATATCTGCCCTTGCACTGTATGAAAATTGTTTCTACAACTCATAGCTCTTTTGTCAATTTTCCTAATTTTATCCTTATCATTTTCAGAAAAAGTCTGACCCTAGCAAAAATATATATTTCCTGTTAAAAATGTGTATCAGCAGGCTTATAGTCTCTTGTTCTCATTATCTCTAGTGATTTTGATTCTAGTGTTTTTACAATTGTAAACTACAAGAGTTTTGATCTTTATCAAGTTGATTGGTTGCATAACACTGGTTAATTAAAGAACAATTTTGTTATATGATTTATAAGGAGGTCAATATAGGAGGAAGGATAAACTAATAAATTTTCTCTTTGCAATGGCTTCAGTTTTAATTTTTGCACTAGAAATTTTTTTCACAAAATACTTATCAGAATCGCATTCACATCAGCCAACAAGCAGTTTACCAGCAGACATATGTTGCTTTGTTTTGTCTATCTTTTTGTTCTGACACCTTTCACTTAATTTTTAGGATTTTCCTTTGTTTCTTTAAGACAAAACAAATATTTATGGCTATTTTTATCACATTTTGAACAAAAAGTTAATTTTTGGTTTACAATTAACTTATAGAAGGTATTTTTGAAAACATTTGTAACAGTGACTACCTTTTTCTCATCTGTGATTTGAATAATTTAGATCTACATGACTGGAAGACTTGAAAATATGCAAAACTGTTTTGTAGATACATTTAAAGCAACAGCTGAAGGTATATTTCTTCTTTTAGAAAAAAATTTATATTTACTTTGATAATTTCATATTTGGTTTTAAAAAATTTATAAACCATAAACTGGGAATTATTTATTAAATTAATAACTTCACATCTCAATTCAGTTTTAATAAAATAAATTTATTACTAAATCTGTTTCTTCATAGTCTTTATCAAGATTTTGCTTTCTATGGAAAACTAGTATTAAGTTTTCTGTTAATAATCTAAACTTAATATGGATAGTAATAAATGCCTATAAGAATCTGATGTTACTCCTAACGCTTCAAGATTTCTAACACTGGTTTAAACATTATATTTTCTCAGCAACGTGACATTGTTAGTAGATTTTACTGGTTAAAGACTTAAAATTTTATTCATTTAACAGTTTAGAATACCATATCTTTTTATGTTTACCATACCTTTCTTCTAACAACTTTTAACATAAATAATTTGATCTATCAATTCGAAGCCATCTAAAATATTATATACATGCACTGACAACAAAGGTTTAAGGCATTAGAACTTTTCAATTTTTGATATTCATTTACATCCATTGCATTAGTAAATAAATTGAAAAATTCCAAAAAATGGTTTGCATCGCTAGAAAAATTTTCTGTTTAATTTAAGCAGCATCACTGATGACACTGGTTTACTAATTTTTCAACTATTACTCATTTCAAAGTAATGGTTCACTTGTTTAAACTTTTGATTTACTCTCAATTTCAAAAAATTTAAACGTCGTATGAATCTTCTGCCGATTTTCACTCTATATATACTATAATATTTATTTCTGGATAAGTTAATCTATTTCAGAATCAAATTCTTGAAGTAGTTTCCTTTTCATATATCCCTTTTTCATTTTTAATGATTCCATTAAACATTTGAGGATGAATGACTAGTATATGTGCCACAGAAATCACTCAGAATCTTTATTTTTTGCCACTAGTAAAATTTGGACTGGAAAATTTCCTTTTTTAATTGAAGCATTTTATGATTAAATTAGTTTTTAAAAATTGATGGCAAAAAACTTCATTCACGAAGGGGTTATAAAATCACAATCAATCTTATCAATCAGCTTTTCAGGTTTATCATGTTTAAATTTTAATAAATTTCTTTAATGTTCACAAACTAAAAATTTGTTTTCAATAAACCCAATGTCAATAACAGAGTTGTCATTTGCTACTAAAAGGGGTTATTTTCAGCATTAGGCTACTACAGCTACTATTTTAACCCTAAATTTTTCTAAAGTGACTATTTAGGAGGAAAAAAAGACTATTTTCTAATTCCAGCTGCTATTTTGTGATTTTCCATAAATACAGATCGGCTAGCACTTCCTTTTTTATTTCCTTTTTTTTTTTTTTTTAACCTAATATCTTGATGTTAAAATTTATCACATACTAGCTAAACTGCTTGGCTTTGCCTGAGCCTGTGACACTATTTTTAAATGAAAAATAAAATAATAAAACCTGACCTAAACAATTGTGTAAATGATTCTAAAGAAAGTGAAAAACATTTTATTTTTTGTGCTGTTCAGCGTTAAGTCTACAAAATTGCATGTATTCTTCCTCGGCATAACCTTCTATCAGGTATTTATTCAAATTGGATATGATCCTATTAATTCAGAGAAACCAAAACTTTTCATTTTTATCGAAACACCTACCTGTATTAAAGGGTTAAATTAGTATTTCATATTTTTAACTCAATTTTGTCTCATGTGTACCCCCTGTCCATGAGAAAAATCTCTTAATATATGTATATACCCATATTTTGATGTTGATTTGTAGTATTATCTGATGGTTCTATGTATGTGTGTGTATTGCAGCAAAGTATTTAAGAGTAAAATGGCTCGATAACTGCCACAGGAGACAAAAAACTGGTGTGTGTGTGTGAGGGGGGGGGGGGGAATCAGACAACGTCTATGTAATTTTTTGTTAAAATATTGATAATTATCGGTTAAAATCATTGACTTGTGTAATCATTTTTTTTCTTTTTCGCTTCAAAATCTTGAATGATTATTTTTTTCACAATATGAATATCCATGGGAGACTGATTAAGACAAAATGGCAGTCTGGAACTATGTAAGGCCTTCTTATGCCATTACCAAGCTTAAAATTTGATGAATTAGAATACATGTGGGAATAAACAAATAATGCATAGTTATACACCTTTTTTTTTTTTTTTTTTTTAAACCACCTTCCCATTCTAAAAATCCAAAATCATCAAAAATCAAAATCTGTCAACAGGGTCAAAAACTGATTAAAAGATACAGTCGAAGTTCTATAATCCACACACGCTGCGGCCAACGGTTGTGCGGATTATGGAATATTATGGATTATAGAGTATTATGCATATTATACATCATTTTATTATACCTAGACAGCATTTTAATCCTTTAATCAGTACAATATGAAAAGATAAATATGGAATCTAATAATTAATTAAATATGCTATCTGAAAAAAATCCTTTTTAAAGTTATTTTATTACAAAAATTTATAAGTGCATTTAAATAAAAATAATTACTACATATCTTTTGTAATGCAGTAATCCATTTTTTAATGTTAATAAAATAAGAGTTATATTAACAAAAAATGTTTTATTATGATTTGTTTTCCAATTTTTTTTATTATTGGTTTTAAAAATCACTTTTGGATCACAAATTTGTAAATTTTCTTAACTGTTTATTTCATTGTTTACATTCGAGTAACGCGAATTATAGAAAATTGCAGATTATGGGAGCACGGATAATCTGCAATCTTTGACTGTATTACTTTCTTTTTAAAAAAAAAAGCCTAAATAATTGATATTTTGAGAAATCAATGGACCAAAAGGCTTGTGATTTATTAATCAGGCTTTGATTTTAACTTTTTTTTTTAATAGTCTTTGAATTTAACTAGTGGCCTTCGCCCGCTACGCTGGTCGGTTTATCTAAAGAAAACTTAAAGAACACAAAATATATCTGTGAATTGGGTGATGACTTTAAAAGTAATTATTTTTTAAAGTAATAATTTTTTTTCTTCTACAAATAGTTTGCCAATGTTTAGACACACGTTTAAAAAAAAAAAAAACAAGTCGATAGTGCAACAACTTTGGGAGATATAAATATTTTCTTATGGAAACTGTATAATAACAAAAAAAAAAAAAGTCACTCGGGAGAAAAAAATAAGAATTTAGAATCTGGCATTGTTTATTGTGGATTTTATTAGAACTCTCAGGATTTTAACTCAAAAGTGCATTCCTCAAAAATATTGAAAAACAAGTGGGTAAGTGTGAGCGGAGTCGCACAGAGGGTTTCGTTTAATAGCTCCTTCAAAACAGATTTTTTCATTAAATTAACAAATGAAAAATGGTTTTCCAGCATTATTTTTGTATTTCTTCGCCAATCGTGCCAAACAGAACAGATTATTAACAGAATCTTCCCCTAAATGTTGCCTTGATTGCACAGATTTGTTGATTTTTATGCCAGAATTTGCAAATCTAGTGAAGGAACACAAGTAAACAAAATTATGAATAAAACTAGAATATTGCAAAGCTTATCATAAATTTAAGGAAGACCAAACTGGTCGCCAGAGGCAGCTCTTAATTTAAATGAATAATAATTTAATAAATATAAAAAATATTTCATTTTGCATGTCAGAGTAGATAATTATGATTTAATATAATTAAATAGAAACAAATAAGCATGTTTTTATGTGATCTATTTATTAATTTGTTACATACTTAATCATTTAATTTAAACTTGTTCGCAACAATTACAAATTAAATTTAAATTTTGAAATTTACGTGATTGCAAATTTTTAAGCTTCTAAATATAGCACATTTTCATTTTTTATACCATCGTATAGGGAAAAAAATACTTTTAAATGCATTTTGTTTAAAAGCTGTATCTCAATTTATTTTTGAGACATTAATTTTTTTGTAGTTTGTAATACCAATTTTGTAATTGTGGCAACAGAAGTTATTCATCTTTTTTAAAAGTAAAGGGGAAAAAATGAAATTTTTATATCTATTTAAACTTGCGTGGCAACAATTAGAAGATAAAAAAACAACAACAAAATGAACTGTTGTTTAAAAAAATATTTTAATTAAAATGATAGTCTTTTTCAAAATTTTATGATTTGTGTGATGAGGTATTCAGCTGTAAGTACACAATTTGAACTCTCTGGCATATATAATTTCTTGTGTGTGGACACGGTGACAGACAGAAACAAATAGCGTTTCGTCAGATGAACGAAACTCTCAAAAGTACTAAAAATCAATGTTTCATAAAAAATTTGAAAAAAATTGTAAATAATAATAATAAAAAAAATAGACCGTTAGTTGAAGAAAAGAACAATCTATTTAAGAACAATCTGTTAGAACACTTGCGATGGCAATTTAGAAAAGAGAAATAATAATCTCCTTTTGTGATTCATTGTCATTTGACTTCGGGAGGGATCTTTTCGACTTGGGAGAATACTGTGCAAACATACAGGGTCAAAATAATTAAAATTTTTAACATTTTTAATTAATAACATACCAACTAATTGAAATTTCGGGATGTGTATGGGCAACTCAGGATCCTGGGATTTTTTTTTCCCCTTCAACTCAAAATGAACGCTAAGTTTCTCCATTTTCGGGAACAGAAGAGATACCATCACATCCATACAACAGTCTGATTTTAATAGTATAGATAATAGCATTAAAATGTTGATAATAATAATGTAGAATATTGTTAACTATATAAAAATTGCATGTTATTTGCACTGTTTTTGATGTTTCTGAATTCTTCTAATTAAAAAGATGCAAATATTGAAATTTGTTGATTTCAAAATTTTACTAATTCTTGGAAATTTGATTGAGAATAGAAATGGAGAAATAAGAAGATAATTTCAAAAATTGATGCAGAGTACTGTATGTAAAAATAACTACTTTTATTTAAAAAATTTTAATTATGTTTTTGTGTTGCATATAATTATTTGTATTATGATGTGTCATACAATGATTTAATCATTAGAAGTTCAATACTAAAATTCACAGTGCTATGGAATCTGAATAGAAAATATGATTTTAAACTTTACTCTATTTAATTGTAAATATTAATAATATTCAGGCACACTAAAAGATTTGCATCCAGCCATTTAATATGCATAAAAAGTAAAGTAAATCGCTAAAAATCTGTTTCATTAAACATATGGGAAATCATATAATAAGCTATTAGCTTATGTTATCCTTGTATCTCTGGCTTCATATCCTTGCATCTTATTAATCTTAATAAATATCCATTACAAAAATTTTATTAGAATGAAATCTTACATTAATGAAAGGCAGGGCAATGGAAAAAACTTTCTCAAAAAGTATCCTGTAAATACTATACTGCCTACCAAATGTTTCAGGTGACAACTACCGTAAAGTCCCGTTAATCCGCCTTTCCCGATCAAACGCCCCCTCCCCACTTTATAAAAAATTTGAAATTTTCAAAAAATCCTGAGAAAACGCCCCCCCCCCCCCCCGCAAAAAAATCGCTGAATCAAAGACGAATCATGATGAAATGAATGAATCATGAATCTTTGATGAAATTGGCATTTTTTTCGAGATTTTTTTTATAGATTTCATGCTTTTCTGGCTTTTTTCTGCATATTTTCAACAGATTTTACATTTTTTTAAAAGGAAAAAGCAAATTTTTCAAGTATAACTTCAAGTATCAAAATTCATGATTTATTCAAAGATTCGTGATTCATTCATTTCATCTGATTCACCTCATGCTCATCCCCATAAAACGATCGCGGAAAAAATCCCATGTAAGCGCCCCCCTCTAATCATTTTAAGATTTTTCGTCATGTTTGGATTGGCGGATTAACTTTATTTTACGGTATACGCAATTAGACAAGTTAAAGAACTTCCAGGTTGCTTATATTCTGAGGTCAACTCATTCATAGCCAGGTGTTTATGCACTATACAGTTAATATTTACTATTGTGTACTAAACAAATTTAAATTTGATGTTTGATATTGATTGTGAGCATTACAAATACCCAAGTCTTACAGGGATTCAAATCTTTACAATTCAGAAACAAAAGGACTAAAAATTTAATTTTGTGATATCTTGAAACTCTGAAATATAAAATAATAAAGCAAATAATTTTATTATCCCACTGGAAATATTTAAAACCATTTCATGATATTAGATTAGATTAGAAAGTTGTCCCTTTGTTTTCAGATGATACTCTTAAAAATCTTAAGTATCCTTTAAGAAATTTTATTCAAACCTTTAAAACAAAATCTTTAGATTAATGAAGAACAGGTACGCAGAAAAATTGCAGCAAATATAATTACTTATTAAATGTTTCAAATGACAACTTTGTAACATTTTAAAATTATTTCAGATTTCTAGTTTGAGGCTAATTCATTTATAACCAGGTATTTATGCACTCCATAGTTAATTTTACTGATGTGTGCTAAACACGTTTAGATTTAATGTTGACTACAAATATTCAAACCAGATTTTTAATAGAGATGCAGTGTGCCAAATGCTTTGTAATATGAAGTTGTTTCCACTCAAATTTAAATGCCCAGCTGCATATAAACTTCTTGAAACTACAAATATTCGGGCTTATTTTTGACTTATTTTAACCAGTTTTTCAAGGTTGTGTTTGTGGTATCAATCCAGCCACCACATTTGATCTATATTTTACCTCTGTGGATTCAAAACTTCATAGTTTAGAAATAAAACAATTAGAGGTTTAGTTATTTTATAATACTTCAAATTTCTTTACTAACAGAGTGGAAATTTACATGTCGGCTTTGAAATTTTTTTAAGAGGATGATTTGTATTCTGAAGTTGTATTTCAGATGGGAGAATTCCTTGCAGAGACATAGATATCACATTACTGCATTTCTATAAAAAAACATCTGCTTGAATAATGCATAAATAAATAAAAATAAGTTTGGCTGTGATGCATTGTTTTAATACATCTTAATCTCCTGTTAGGTAAGTATGCATAGTATCTCACCTGTGAAAATCTTTTCAAATTGTATGTTATGTGTACTGTTTTGTATTTGTGTTTTTGTATTCCTTTAGTTATAAAAGATTAAAAAATTGTCTCATATAAATAAGTAATTTTTAAATTTAATTTTGATTTCAAATTTTATAAATACCTGAAAATTTGAATGCAGCACTTCTTCCTTCGATGCTAGTTAACAAATAATCTGATAATTAGGAACAGAAATATTTCGAAAATTTATCATAACAACTAAAATTTATGAAATTAAAATCTTATTTTAGAGAAGTACTTGCCTTTCTTGGGTGCAATTTTGGAAGAAAGTTTCCATTTAAGAGCCATTAACTTAATAATAATTATGTTTTGATTTCCAAGAGCAAAAGTTTTTTTCATAATTTCAAAATTAAATATTTAAAATTTCAAAGGGTTAATGAATTGTTTAACAATTTTAGCTATCAATTTATTA
Source organism: Maratus speculifer (assembly GCA_964019185.1). NCBI lineage: Eukaryota > Metazoa > Arthropoda > Arachnida > Araneae > Salticidae > Maratus > Maratus speculifer. Next base: position 14,521,322 of record CAXHSM010001376.1, on the reverse strand, counting down.
TTTCATATCATAAATATACTTTTTTGTTTTTGGCTTGTTATGCTTTTAAACATACCTTTTTGTGAATATTTCTCCTGAGTTAGGACTTATTTTTCATAGTAATAGATTAGATAGGTCTGTTAAAAATCTGGAAAAAAAATTATCCTTTAAGAATAATTATGAAATGTACATGCCAAAGATTTAACATTAAAAGACACTTGCTCATTAGTTTTCACATTATTTAATCTGTATATAAAAAGTGTATGTAATCTTCCATAAAGAATTTTTTTTTATAAATTTAAACAAAAACTAGTTTAGTAAAACGCTTCAAACTTTGCAGTTTTGTTTTTTGCCAGTTATTCAACAGTGTAATAATTGTTAAAATCTTAATCTCAATTGAAATGCATTAACCCATAGTGACCACAAAATGACCCGCTAATTGCTGAATTTTATCGAACATCCGATGTATCCCAATGGTCTTCTCATTCCCAAAATACAGAAAAATAAATTTCAGTCAAAACTGTTAGAGCCATTTTTAAGATTAAATTTGCATATATAGTACACACATTCGACAGACATAAGATTTGGTCATATTATCAAATTAAATTATCAAACATATGTACAAAAGTTTTGAAAGGGTTAGAAAAACAATTCATCTGAGAGTTTAGAGTTATTTCCTGGCTATTGATTTTCACGTAATGTAATCAATATATGAAAAAAGACTATATGTGACCTTCCTTAAACTTTTTGTACATATTTGAAAAAAACTCAATACATATGCATTTTAGAATAAGAGTAAAATTATTAACTTTAATTTTACCCTTTTTTATATCTGCTTTCAAATAACTTAGTCTTAAGAATCTCCATCTTAGAATAATTGTAAGAGAATTCTTTTGTTTCAGAATTTGCCACCAGATGGCAGAATCGGACAATTCTTGTTTTACTGTAACAGAACTAGAACAATCTTTTACTTCATGGCTCTGGTAGCAGCTAGCAGAAAAATGCTGTATTTTGGTTTAAAAATTGATTATTATTCCAAAGGAATAATTATTCATCATTTTAAAAAAAATGCAACAAACTAAAGCTAATGCATATTATAAAGTATTTCACTTCATTTTGGTATTTGTAACGTCAGGAATGTCCATCTATTTTTCTGTCTGAACTGTTTTCTTAAATAATGTTTTTTATAAAAACAGAGCATATTAAGAAAATTATCATACATTTTTTTTTTTCTTTCAGTCATTGAGTAGTTTATTTTCAAAGATTTATGTTAAACTTGAATGAACTTTTGCAACTTTTTTTTAACGATTAAATTTTTCTTATGCTAAAATTTATGAATTTAAAAATAATGCCAGAGTTAGAATTTTACTAATGTACTAATTTTTTGTAATAAAATTATTAGGTACTGTATTTTCGTGCATATAATCCATGGATTATCTGTTTTTTTTTTTTTTTTCTTTTTTAAAATTTTAAGTGTGGATTGTCTATTGCTGCAAATTACCTGCTGAAACTCTTTTTAAGCAGAAGTTCATGTCAGATATTCAGTTCCTCCCGGCATCATAAAATAAAAATGAAAACAACTCCCAACAATTATCTGCTACCAATTATATGCAGACTTGCTCGTAATGAGTTCACATATGATATGAATGTGCTAGTCAAGTTGCTTCTGATTTGCTATTTTTTTTTAATAGCATTTTGGCAAATTGCTTCAATCTGCTTTCATTGCAAAAATATATAGAGAAACAGCACTTTGCATTCAGCCAGATGATATACAGCAAGTAAGCATCATTTTAAAAACTAAAGGCAATATTTAATTTTGCTGAATTCTTAAAAATATTAAAATGAAGAAAATTGCAAAGTGTAAATCACATAAATTTGATTAATTTAAATCTATTTAATTTACAAAATTGAGCAATACAATATTTAAAAACTCAAATTGTGTATGTAGGATACACAACATAAAATATCAAATTTTTAGCTGAATTTTTTTTTTTTTTTTTGCTATTTTTCCTATTAGGCATACATAGATTATAAATACGATTATATATTATACATAGACGATACATAGATTTCCCCAGCTGCAGATTTTTTTTCTACAGTCTGCAACACAATTTGAATCTTGCCAAACAGTCTGCCGAACTTCAGGACTAATGCCCTCTTTCCAATTGCTCTCATTACATACTCTCAAACTTTCCAAGTATTTGTGATTTAAAAGAAAAAAATACTTGAAATTTGATTTTTTTTTGGGGGGGGGGGGGCTAACATTTGATAAAATGTAAGATTTTTTTTTCTTGCAATCTTCTAATTAAATTCACGTTCCTTTGACAAAATTTGCGATTCTTACACGATCTATGATGAAATTATTTTCCTTCCAACAATTGATGAATTTTTGCGACCATTTGTCAAAATTCATGATACATTTTATGTGCAAATTTTCCAATTTGTGATCAATTTCTTTAAATTTTTGTAAATAATTGCCTTAATTTTTCAGAACAGAATCATTCCTGATTTATAGTTTGATGAAAATCAGAGCTTCGGCAATAGCATATGGTACAGACCACATTACTATGGCACATTGCAAATAATTTCTAGCATTTTTATTTCTAAATTTTAATATAGCTGAAACATAGACTACAGACCTTTTCAGGAGAGTGCAATGTGTATTGTGCCAATTCTGTGCCTGGGTATGTTTTAAATTTCTTTCAAAAAAATGTTGAAAATCATACAGTGAAGGTTTAATTCTGTATCATTTACTTAAAATTTTTGCATTTTATTTATTATTGCCAAATAAGTAATTTAACTTTCTGCACACACACACACACCATAGAGAAACTACATTCCTATGTATCAGACTGGAGATTTGACTATGAATGGATGCAAAAGAAAATTATTTTTATTAATTTTTCAATTTTTTTTATTTTATTTACAAAGGTGAAAATATTACTCATTACATCTTGCAACTTATGCTTTTTCTTTTAATTTAGACATTTTGGATTTTTTTTTTTAATTTATAGAAAGTGTGCATACATTTTTCAGAAGTACATTTTTTTGTTAACAATATATATATTCGTAAATTGGTTTCTATTGGACAGAAATGCATTGCATTTTATATTTGAGGTTTAAAAATATCAGAGCTGAATGAACTTGGAATTTGAATGCAGAGAGGATGCTTTAAATTCTCTAATCAGAGTATCTCATTATTTTTTAAATCGTAAGATATGCATTACACTTCACTCATAATTAACTATATCTATGGCATTTAAATTAATATATTTGATAATAAAGAAGAAAATATTATGGTGATTATAACATTTTAATTTTGTTTGGGAAAAATCCCGTGAAGTAGCATTTATGGTAATCGGATAAAAAAAAATTTATCCAAATTTGTGTATCATTTATACCAAAAAAAAAAAAAAAAAATCAAACAAAAACTCAACATTTTAAAGAAATTTTAAGCATTATTATGCAATGTGATTTATTTTTATAAAAATTAAACAATAGAAAAAGTACACTTAAATCTTTTAGTACTGATAGTCATGTGGGTATTCAACTGAAGTCATCTATACATTCAAAAGTTATTCTGTAAAGTTTTCAGTTTTCATTTATGCCAAATTTGAATGAAATATTAAGCTTTGTTATCTATAGTCATCTGTACAATTCACACTGCATGCTTTGTTCTGTGAGAATAGTCTGAAATAAGCATGTTCGAATTTATATTCATAAGAGAACAAATGTGAACTCATGCATATGCAAAAAGTTATTGTATGGTAACTTCACCAACCATGTGGAACTTTTGCATTTAAGTTGGTCAAAGAGAAATTTTGTAGAACAGCACATCTTAATTTTTTGTGCAATGTTAATTTTCATGTTATCCATGTAATTCACTCATCACTACTTCATGTTTTGAAAATTTTATTTGAAAGGAGGATGTGGAAGTGAACTATATTTTTTAGCAAACGGACATCAAGGGGTGTATTTGAGAACCACTATCTGATAAAGCATGAACTGATGAATATACAAAATGTAATCATACTGTAATTTCACTGAATAGCATGTCTTAATTGTTTGTAGTTAGTTTTCATATTTTTTTCTAACTGTGAAGATGCTAATATGTGAAATTTCAGTGAGAGAGTGCTTATATATATACCGTAAAATCCCGTTAATCCGCCCTTCCCGATCAAACGCCCCCTCCCCACTTTATAAAGAATTTGAAATTTTCAAAAAATCCCGAGAAAGCGCCCTCCCTCCTGATTCTCAAAGGCGATTGAGAGTAGGTTCAATCATTTTGAAATGAATGAATCGTGAATCTTTTATGAAATGCGCGTTTTTTCAAGATTTTCTAATTGATTTCATGCTTGTTTTGGATTTTTTTTTGCTAATTTCTCCTTTTTTCTGCGTTTTTTCGACAGAATTTACGTTTTTTTAAAAAGAACCCAAATTTTTTCAAGTATAAAAATTCATTATTCATTCAACGATTCATTCATTTCATGATGATTCATTCCTATAAATTTTGTTGAAGGATCGCGAAAAAAATCCCGTGTAAGCGCCCTCCCCTAACTATTGTAGGATTTTTCTTTTCGTTTGGGGGGGCGGATTAACGGTATTTTACGATACATAATATACCGTATTTTCGGGTGTATAGTCTGCGGCTTATACAAGAAAAAAACCTTCTAAAAAGCCACTGTGGCTTATACACAGTGCAGGTTATACAAAGGTTTTTTTTTTTTTTTATTGGAAATCGTGATATTTTTCTACAACTTTTAAACCTTGAAAAATTTGAATTTCGCTATGCCATGAAATTTAGAGTCTCTCCCATGTCTGAAAAGGCTTTTTTTACTACTTAAATTCAGTTATTTCTGGGTTTGGAAGAACTGTCACAACTATCGCCTAGTATTGCACTGATAGATCTATAATAGCTGCCGTATATACAGTAGACTCCCTCAAATCTGCACTCCTAAAATCCGCAACTCTCTAAAATCCGCACATATTTTATGGATGTAAACAATGAAACATTCAGTTCAGATGTAGGTGCAAAATTTGACTTTTTCAGTTTTATATCAATTCCATACATTTTTTAATTTGTGTAATTGTAATTTTTGTTAAGGTTATTGAATTCATGATTTTTCATGAAGAAAGAATAATTTATTTCTGAAAAATTAAGGATATTGCTAATATTATTGGTAATCACAATTTTACCAAATTAATATATATATTAATCAAGCTTTTTTAGTTATTAAGTCTGGCTAAACCTGAAATAAAGCTTCAATAATTTATGATCTTGATGTGAATTAGTAATGTGCCCTTTCTGAGGCAAGTTTCATTGAATAATTTAGGAAAAAAAAACATTTCATCTTTATAATGAATATTTAATTGTACATTATTGATTATTAATTTGACCTTTGCTTTTAATATGTTTATCATTTTAAAAACTATCTAAATTTTTGTTATTTTAGTTTATCACTTATTTTAATATTTTAACATATTGTAAGCACTCATTATACTTATGATTCCATTATTAATTACATTCAAATTACTTTTTTAAAAAATGTAAAAAAAAGCAATGACCAGAAATCCGCAAAACATCTGGTCCCAAGCTGTGCGGATTTGAGGGAGTCTACTGTACTTGCGTTTATAAGTCGTGAAATTTTAGACAAAAGAGAACTTCAAAGTAGGGGGTTGACTTATACGCAAGACCTTAAAAAAAAATCTATAAATAAAATATCAGAAAATAATTTGCTAGCGAATCAGTGCTGCTGCACCGCATTGTGTTTGTAGAGTACAAAATCAGAAACCCTTCCAATCTCGACGATTCTGAATTTATGATCATTTAAGATTTAGTTTATTTTTCCAAAAAATACGTAATCTTTCCTCCCTGTTGGGGGAAAAAAAAAAAAAAATGTGCGATTTATGTCATTTCGAAACGATTCAGAGCAGTCGCTCTTTTCTGAAACGACTCCAAGGAATCGTTCCTTTACAGAGTTGTTTCATTTCAGAACGAGTACAAGGAATCAAATTTTTCCGGAGTCGCTTCATTTCAGATAGTCCGAAGAATTGTTCCTTTTCGGAGTTGGTACCCTACCCTGTTGCAAAGAACAAAAAAAAAAAAAGAGCGAGATATATGTCAATTCAGAACGATTCAGAGCAGTCGCTCATTTTCGAAACTATTCCGAAGAATCGTTCCTTTACAGAGTCGTTTCATTTTGGATCGAGTTAAAGGAATCGAGCTTTTCTGGTGTTGTTTCATTTCATATTGAGTCCGAGGAATCGATCCTTTTGGGAACCAATGACCTAAGATACATATACATTTTATGCCTTAAATTTTGAATTTATCGCCGATTTTTTTTTTTTTTTTTTCCGGAAAATTTCAGAAAAAATATCATGCTTGTTTGAAAAAAAAATGCGCTTAAACGCCGCATCGCTTCAAATTTTATCTTAAAACACATAAACGCCGCGGTGTTTCTTCTGAAAATTACAGTACTGATAATCTTACTTTTTTTGGCCGAATTACTTTAGGTATTATGCATCACGAAAAAATTTGGTAAATTTGTGTTAAAAATCATGACTAATAGCTTCTAATTTCGAATCCTGATCGAAATATACGTTCGTAAATTGTGTATAGCCCTCGGACTATACGTCGATGCATCTCCGCGGGTTATACACGAACTTTTTTTATTGCGCTGCTGAATTTAGGATTGCGGGCTATACACCCTTAAATACGGTAATCATTAATTTTGATTTAGATTGACTTTAGTGACCTGCAGTATCTTTTCTTTCCTAAAAAAAGCAATTTAACTTTATTTATAAATGTTTTCATTTTTTACTCTTTTTGAATTTTTTTCTTCAATATCAGTGTTTTAATTAATTATTAAACTTTTTGCCCTCTTCAGTGTTGTAATCTTTCATCTTATTCTTGCACTAAACTTAAGACTTAATTCAATTTGAAGTTTGAATAAAGACACCTAAATGGACAAAACAGAATTAATAAAAGGGGCCAAATAACAATGCACAAAATGACATATACAAATATGCATGATTTAAGTAAGAACTTTTTATGTTTAAAATTGTGTGCATGTAATTTTTTCAAGGAGTGCCATCAGAATGATGACAGAAATTTCATCTTGTGTTTGTGTGCTAAACAATTTTAATCATTTAACAATATACTTTTAAGATGCAAATATGTTTGTTGCATCTTGCTACTAAAACGTTTAATAAACTTTAAAAACTTAGATGATATTAAACGTGATCAAACATCTACTCCTGGATGGCTTCTTTAATTTTTTTAATTTTGCATACTTTTTATAAAACAAATAGTGATATACTAGGATAATAAATTATATTTAGTTTTGATAGTTTTATAATATTCTGTACTTATTTGCACAATCCATAATATCACTTAAAATAAACATTCAAATCTGACGTCGTTATCAATCATCATTAATAATCATCCGAAGTATGATGATTAATGATGATTTAGCATCAATTGTCATTCAGTATTCGTCATAATCATCGTTCATTATTAATTATCATCATTCATACTTAGTCATAATATTTCATATCATCATTTATCATTATTACTAATCCCCATCATCATTCATAATCCTTATTAACATTACTAATCTCTATCATCGTCATTGTCATTCATAATTATCAATATCATTATCATTCATAATTATCATCAGAAACACCACCTAACTTATTCAAGAAAATCATCACTAGCAGAAGCATTGATCTACCTGTCACTTGTTAAAAACTCCTTGAGTATTTGTGGTAATCTTCCTCTGAACTCTGTGACCTGGTACTTGACATTTGAAGAAAGAGAGCTGTTGGGCCTCTAACAGCTGTCGAAAGTTAATTGAAATTGTCTCTGCTTCTTCCTCCAAGCTGCAATTACCAAGGACATATGACCATTGTTATTCTGTGAAACTATTTTTTATAAAATCTATAGTAAAGAACAATAAAGATTTGCAGTTTTCATTTATGAAGAGTTGATGTCATTCACTTCCGCTGTCAAAATTCCAAAGAAATTTATGAATTTATATATAAAACAAAAGTAGAACTCATTTACTTAATATCTGCTACTGTTTTTTAATGAAATTTATAATAGTTTTAATATAATTTATATTATAATTTATTATTCATATAATTTATAGTACTTAATATAATTTTTAAAAAGCTTAAAATCAGAGAAGTCTTTCAGAATTGGATGTTTGATTAATTTGGGGAATGATCAAGATTTTACCCATTCAAAGTAAATTGAACAATGTAGTCTAGTAAAGATGGTATAAAATTGTTTGCTTTTTGAAAACTTATTAAACCTTTTAAAATTGTTCAGTAAAGAATGTAATGCAGTACAATGAAAATATCTGTCCACTTTCTAAGATACAGGTAAACTGTAAAACATAATTACATGCATACACTTTTAAATATGGAAATATCTTGGATTTGGAGATAGATACAGTCAAGGATCTATAATCTGCAATTTTCCATAATCCACATTACTTTACGAATTATAAACAATGAAATATACAGTTAAGAAAATTTACAAATCTGTGATCCAAAAATGATTTTTTTTTTTAAACATATAATAAAAAAATAATAAAAATCTTAATAAAACAGGTATTTTTTAAAAAATTGCTCTTTTATTTTATTAAAAGTAAAAAACTAAACTGTATTATGGAACACACCTAAGCTTACTGAACGTTCGAAATGCCGTCTTTTCATTCGTAGCTATTTCAGTTTGTGTAAGTTCAGAATAGTAAATAACCAATGAAAACGCTCTATTTTGTGTGTGTCACAACACCAATTGAGAACTAGATATTATGGGTTGGGAAGGTCGAATCAATGTAACCAATCATAGTGATAGAGTGCCGAGGTTTCGACAACGTCACGAAAGGCAAACAGGAACCTTCAACTACAGGTGAACTCTGATTGATTTCTTAAGTTTTGATCTTTCTGGAAAATAAACTTTAGCTGGGGAGCTTTTTTTCATTCTACTTGCGTTCTTAATTTGGCAACAAGCACAGTTAATGAGTTGATGTTTATGAATTACGGCTCACGTGTCATCTAGTATTGATTTTACTTTTTACTCTAATGCATATGCAAGGTGCAAAATGAGTAACGGAGAGCGTAGTAATGATGCTTCAAGTTCTTCAGCAGCTAAAAGATCCCACGTATCGCTCATCTACTTTTTTAATATAACTCTTTTATTTATTAACAGTAACAGCAAACTGTATTACGGAACATATGTAATTATTTATTTTTATTTAAATGCACATGTATATCATTTTATAAAAGTAAAATAACTTTAAAATGCATTTTTTGAGATTACTTAAATTAATTTCTAGATTTCATATTCATTTTTCCATATTATACTGATTATATAATTAAAATGCTGTCTAAGAATAATAAAATCCTATTTACTCATTTAATCCTATTTACTCTATAATCCGCAAAATTCCATAATCCACACAACCTTTGGCCCCAGCTTTTGCGGATTATAGATCTTTGATTGTATTTATATTTTTTACTTGGCATGTGTTTTCTGTTGTGTTCTCTGTTTTGCCTGTATTGATTTCTAAATTCATACATTGTCAGATAGTAATTCTCAAATACACGCTTTCATGCATGTCTTCGCTAAAAAATGTAACTTCTACATTGTCATTTCAAATAAATTTTCACAAAATAAGATATGGATGAGTGAATTATGCGGATAACATGAAAATTAATATTGTCCAAGCAATTAAGATGTGCTGTCCTGGAAAAAAATCTCTTTGATCAATTTAAATGTAAAAATTCCTTATGGTTGGTGAAGTTACTGTACGATAACGTTTTGCATGTGTATCCATTTACACTTCTCTTATGAATATGAACTTATGCATGGTTCATTTCAGACTATTTTCATAAAACAAAGCATTCTGAGAACAGATGACTATAGAAACAAGGCTTAATATTTCATCCAAATTTGGTATAAACAAAAAATTAACTGTTTGAGGAAAAACTTTTAAATATATTTGGGACTTCAGTTGAATACCCACATGACTATCAGTGTTAAAAGATATATTGAGTATACTTTCTGTATTCAATATGTCTAAAAATAATAAATCACATTGCATAACGATGCTTTACATGCCCTGAAACTTTGAGTTTTTGTGTTTAATCCTTTCTTGTCTGGTGTACTATTAATAGTACATGTCTTTTAATGGAGAATTGTTTTATTTTAAGAAATACTTTTGCTACCATTCACATGTAGTAATGTTAGTTTGTCTATGCATTTACTATATGACTTCATTTATGTTTAGGCATTTAGTAACAATAATAACTATTTGCTTCATTCTCTCTGTGTGTTTGCGATTCTTTTATTTTAAACATATATTTCACTCTATAAATTTAAATTAAAAATTAGTTTCTTGAAAGAATCATCTGTAATAAAGCATAAAAAGTGTTAGAAAGTTGCAGTTTAAGTTAAATCTTATTGTGATACAATATTTTTCTAAACATCTTCAAAAATTATTCTTATCCTATTGTCATATAAATATTATTTGAATAGTACTCAAAGCAACAACATTCATTATCTTCCAGACAATGAAATATTCATTAAACATTAATTAATCTATTTGGATAGCTAGTGTTAATGTTGTTAATGTATAAGTAATTTTTTCTAAAAATGGGGAAAAAAGTTCGGAGCCGAAAGGGTTAAATTTTTTTGTATACAGTACAGAACCATTTATCCAGAATGGTTGGGGTCAGATATAACTGTTTTTTTTTTCCAGTTAATTTGTTGGGCATTAAAACAGCATCCATTTGATAATTTTATGGAATATATGTGGCTATGGTATTGCTTCCGATTTTAAATTAATTCTTCAGTTACTTGAACTGAGAATCGGATACAAGTAAGATCAAATGTTAGTTTGAAAGAAGGTCATTTATGGGGACAAAAATTCTTCTGTTTTCTCCGCATAAAAATGAAAAAATCTTTAATAACTATGTAGGTTTCTATTTCAAATACTAGATGCTGTTATCAAACTACACAATTGTTTCAATCAGTGTATATGTCAAATTGGCAGTATATGACATTTTTTTCTACAAAGATTCTAACATCAGTCCATTAGAAATGTCATTCTGGATAACTGGTTTTCCGGTTAACTGGTTTCCGGATAAATGGTTAAAAAATGGAAATGATATCTAAATGTGGTTACTTCTTTTCTCCCAATTACAAAAATGCTACTTCATGGGATGTTTCCAAACAAATTTAATATGTTAAGTCACCATAATATTTTCTTCTGCATTATCTGATATATCTATATAATAAAGGCCAAACGTATCTGTGCGTAACGCATACGTCATGTTTTGAATGGCAACATTTTTCGATGAAATTTTAATTTTGCAATTTTCGCTATTGTAAAATTTTAAACTTCTAGACATAGCACGTTTTCGACATTTATACCATCGTATACAGAAAAATATGCACGTTTAAATGCAGTTTGTTAGAAAACTGTATCTCAATTTGTTTTTGAGATATTAATTTTTTTATAGTTTTTAGTTCATTTTCTCGAATGGTGGCAACTTAAGTATAGCATTTATGTGGGAAAAAAAGAAAAATATCCATAGAGTAAAAAAAAAAAGGAAGATGAATAGAGATGCAGTTTGGTGGCTGCAGGTGACGCTAAAAAATCATCTCTAAAATTCGCTGCATTGCATCAAACACAACCACGTGCTTTCGCAAAAAAGGAAACCTTTTAGCGATACAGTTTTAATTCATAATACAATGAAATGCTATTTTAGAATGCTAAAATATAATTACTATTATTTTTTTTTCATTTAGAGAAAAAATGATGTTAAAGGATTCGGTCTCTGTTCTTAGAGATTGTTTTGTTTGGCCCGAATAAGAGACTTAAATTGGAAGGACAACGCCCATGAAACCGTTTTAATTGCATACTTCACATCCATTTATCTCTTTTCTGCGTGAAAAATAACACATCATTGTGTATTTTAGTTGCCATTTTTTCATAGCAACCGAAAAAAATAGTAATTAAAAACGTGTTATGTCAAAATATCGTCGGCTATAAAACCCAGTGAATGTTGTTGGTTTTATTTCGTTTTTTCCTATCAATTTAATAACTTTTAGTTAGTTGCAAACTTAATTTACAAAAAATACATCAATTAATCTTTACAAAAATGTATTTTAAAGAATATCTGTGTATCATATTTTCTTAGTTGATTTTATAAACTGAAATAATGCAATTTTATTCTTTGGCAAGATCTTTGGCTAATAAATTCTATCTTGCGTCTAATACGGAAGTACCGATAATTTTCAAAGCTTTATATGATAACATAATTAATATTTTTCACATAAAATTACTGTTTGGAATTAGTTGGCAGTTTAAAAAGCATATTACGTAGGAAAAATTTATTAGACTTTTCAATTTTAATTTTTAAAAAAGTTTTTCACCTTTACTCTGTGACCGGGGAACCTCGGGTTCGGTGTACTAGTTAATTTAAATGCCAAAGATATAGTTAATTATGAATCTGAAGTGCAATGCATATCTGACAGTTTAATAAATAAGATACTTTTAATTAGTGATTTTTAAAGAAAGTAACAAAGCATCCATTCTGTATTCAAATTCCAAATTAGTTCAACTCTGATATTTTTGAACCTCAAATATGAAATGTAATGCATTTCTGTCAAAAAGAAATATACTTAATTATATTTTTCATAGAAATATTTCTGTAAAATGATATTTTTTCTAAATAATAATAATAATTTAAAAAAAATCCCAAAACATCTAAATCATTGGCAAACAATTAGTTGAAAGATTTTAATGAACCTGTTTCATCTGATGTGTATAAAAGAGCATAAATGTAAGATTTAAAATAAATTTGAGTAGTGAAACCTGCACAGAATTAAACTGATTTTTTTTTTTTTTTTTTTTTTTGTTATTTAAAGACAGACAAAAGCAGTAACCTTTATTGTTAAGCATGTTATATTGTTTATTTAAATAAATCTTTGCAATATGTCTTATGTTTTGCCAAGATAGTACTTTGTTTTTAAGGACAAGCCCTTTTTACTCACTCCAATTGATTTCTAATGTCAGTAACATCACCTGCTTTAAATATGGGGATATAACACATAAAATTCAATAATGTGAGTGGTGTCTAACATAGCAAAGATCTGTGTATTCATTCTTTAAGTCACATCTCCCCCTTTCCATTTTTTTTTTCTTTCTAACTTAACCATATTGATCTCTCAATCTTATACATAAGAATGCAGCTTTTTTATGGTGAGTGCAACAAAAAATTACTTATCTGGCAATAATATAATAAAATGCCAAATTTCTGAGTAAATGGCATAGAATTAATGAAACTGACTGGTGTTGCATTATTTAAAAAATGAAATATGAATTTTCATTCTTAGAAACAATTTTTATAATCTTTATATCTTGACACTAATCATGTATTGTTTGTGCAAAAAGATCAAGAATAGGTCTTTAATGAGTTTCTTGTTTTTTAATTTAGTATAAATTATAGAAAAAAACGTCACTTAATGCCCCCCCCCCCCCAAAAAAAAGTGTATTTTTTTTTTAATTCTTGTTTCTAGGGAGTAACAATAGGAATAATTTGCCTTACAAAATCAAAAAAAAAAAAGAAAAAAAATTGTAAAACCAAATTATTCCATGTCCTTTTGAAAAGTTCAAAAAGTTGAGTTTTAAACAAGTTAATAAATTTACTCCAAGCAAATGACATGGTATTAGTAAAATTCTAACTCATGACATTATTTTTAAATTGAAATTCTAAGACTACTTTAGCAGTATGAAAATTACGCCATTTTAGACTTTTTTTGTCTTGACAGCAAATGTATAATTTTGTGTAATAATTCTTTCTTAAAAAGTTACAATATTTCATTTTAAATTTAATATAAACCTTGGAAGGCAAATTGCTAAATGTCAAGAAAAAAAGTGTTATCTTTTTCTTTTTAGTTGTTGCTCCTTTTTTTTACAAAATAAACGTGATCAATTTAGAGAAGAAATTTCATTTAAAAATCCTAAAAAAAAAAAAAAAAAAAAAAAAAAAAAAAAAACTTAAATTGTAAACTATTTAAAGCAGTTGTAAAAAAAAAAAAAGGATAAAATGTCAAATTGAAAGTTAATAATTTTACTCTTGTTTTGCTTATGTTTGTAGTTTTATCTTGTGAGTGTTTTCCATCCAGAAGTGCAGTACAGTTGAACCTCGAAAATCCGGACCTCCAAATTCCGGAAATCTCTAAAATCCGGACATTTTTCCGATTTCAGTTTTATTAATTTTTAAAATAAGACATAGCTGTAATTTTCATCAGTTGCTGTTAAATTCTGATAACTACAGTAAAATCCTGTTAATCCGTCCTTCCCGATCAAACGCCCCCTCCCCACTTTATAAAAAATTTGAAGTTTTCAAATATCCCGAGAAAACGCCCTCCTTCTAAAAAAAATCGCTGAAAACGGACGAATCATACTGAAATGAATGAATCATGAATCTTTGATGAAATGTGCGATTTTTCGAGATTTTTTAATTAATTTCATGCTTATTTTGGCTTTTTTTTTTTTTTTTTTTACAAATTTCTCCTTTTTTCTGCGTTTTTTCGACAGAATTTACGTTTTTTTTAAACCCCACATTTTTTCAAGTATCAAAATTCATGATTCATTCATTTCATCATGACTCATTTCTGTAAAGTTTGTTGAACGATCGCGGAAAAATCCCGTGTAAGCGCCCTCCTCTAACTATTGTACAATTTTTCATCACGTTTGGGGGGGGGGGGGGCAGATTAACGGTATTTTACGGTATATATATATTACCGTGGCTTATTTATGAAATGATATAGTAAAATTTCAAATAAATAAATAAAAATAAAAGTCACTAAAACTTTAAAAAATGTAGTATCGGAAGAATCGTTATTTGTTTGCACTGGGAGAAAAAATTGCATTTTTTGTTTGTTGTTATATAGCCATAAAAAAAAAAGATTTTTTAATAAACCTCCAAAATCCGGAAAATTCGAAAATCCGGAATCGCCATGGTCCCGACGGTTTCGGATTTTCGAGGTTCAACTGTATATACCTTCTTAAGATTTTAAATTTTTATTATATCAACACCTCTGTAAGGGAAAAACTCCCGTCTGAAATCACACTTCAGAATGCAAACCTTCCTCTAAATGATATTTCAAAGTTATAGGCATCATATGAAATTTTTCTTTACTAGTATGTTTCAAAGCATTACAAAATAACTAAATTTCTTGTTATTTTTGTTTCTGAATTGCGAAGCAAGTCTGTGATAGAAGAGAAATAAGTCTTCATCGGTTAAAAAATTGCTAACTTTGTAATTGAAGCTTTAAAAAAAATCATTTTTACCCATCATACATAGTATAGGGTAAATCTTGCAATTGTTTTGAAAATAAAAAAAAAATTGACGGATGTACACATTTCAGATACTGGAGGTTCTAAAAAACATTTTTAGAAAAAAAATGTCTGTAAATGCTCTCTCTCTCTCTCAAAAAATGAGATATAGACTTGAAATTTTCTATTCACTTTGTAATGTAAGAATGGGACAAAGCCTATTTAATATCAGTAACTTCGATTATTTAAAACTATATTTATTTTTTTTCGGACTCTTGAAAAATTCATTCTTATGAAAGGTATATAAAAACTTTTGAATTTTTCATTTTAAGGAATTGAACATAATAGGCAATAAAATAAAGCCAATTTTGCACCAAGAACAAGGTCAATTGGATTATTAGCTGCCACAATATTTATCCTGTTTTCCACTTTCTTTAATTTTCCATGATCCTGTTTTATTCAGATTTCAATTCAAAGATATATTTTAATTGGAAATGAGATGCTTAATCTGAAGCAGTAAGCAGTTAGTTAATATGATTATTACTTTTTAGAGCTATAAGGATGTTTTTTTCATGTAATTCATTACTACTTGAGTAGTTTGGCATTTTATATAATTTGTCAAAATTGGTTCATCAGCAATTCATTAATAGAGCATTACTATGTATATTAAAAATATTTAAATGTTTAAACTTTATTTTGAAATTGCAGTGCATTTTATAGTTTACACATGTTCTATTTTCATATTCATATCCATGATGGGTAAGTATTACAGTGGCCCCCAACGACTAGTTTAAAATCTTTTTATAGAATTTCTGTTCCTAACTGTTTAATTCTTTGCATAGTGGTATCTGAAGTGCTGCGTTCAAATTTTGAGGTTTTTGTAAAATTTGTAATCAATGTTAAATAATTTAAATTCTACTCAATTTTGTGGGTCTAATTGTTTAAATCTTGTAATTAAAAAAAAACGGGTAAGATTGTGATTAAAGACAGTACATGTAACTTAGAATTTGAAAAGATACCCACAGATAAGACGTGTATAGTTAACTAACAGGAGATCGGAAAGCATTAAAACAAATTCATCAATCAGTGTTATTTTAAATGTTTTATTCTGATTAATTTGGATGTTTCCATAACAAAAATAGTTTATACCTTAAGGGTTTTTATTTTCTTTGCTTTATGAATGTCTATAAAACATTCATCCTAAATACAATTCATGAACAATGCCTTTTTCTTTTTAATATCAATATCATACAAAATTTCTCTTTGCTACCATAACATTTTGAAGTTTTAGAAAATAACTGTTTTTATAGTAATTTTGTCTCTGAAGTGTGAATATTTGAATCCTGATTATGACTTGGGTAATTTCAATCAATTTTATATTTCAAATTTTAATTGTGCTAACTTGTTAGCACACATCAGAAAAAAAAGAAAAGTAAAACATACAAAACATAAATACCTGGCTATAAATTAACCTCAGAATAGAAACAACTTGTAATTATGTTATTATACTTGTAATATTAACAATAGGTAATTATGTTTAAAACATACTTGTTATAAAAATTGATTTTTCATTTTCCCTGCGTTTCATTAACCTAAGCTTTTATTTATAAAGGCTTGAGGGAAACTTTTATTATGGATACTTAAGATTTGTAACAATTTAATTTTTGTAAATCCAGGGAGAATGTTTTATCTCCTTATAAAATGGGTTTAAATATCTTTAATAGAATTACAAAATTTCATTTGATTTATTTTACTTTTTTATAATCTGTGTGTCGAATGTAATTTTTGTGCTCTAAATATTGGTAATATTTAGAATAATAGAGTATGGTTTTAAACTATTTTTGATTCAGATTCTATAGCACAGTGAACTTTAGAATAGTGTTGAAGCTTCTTCTAATCACAATAGAAATAATTAACAATACTAAACACAAAGTAGCATAATTTTTTAAAATGAAAACAAACACAAAAAAGTTTTACATAACGCTATATGAGCTTTTTTTAGAATTCTTCCTTTTTTTCCATTATTCTTACTCTTCAAATACATGGAGAATTCGGAGAATCATGCGATGGATTCAATTCATCGGAATGCCATCAAAAACCAATGAACCAATGAAATATAAATTTTCTGTAAGCCTATTACAACTTTTCTCCCAAAAGAATTCATTACATATTCTTAATCTCTTGTGTTTAATTTTATATTGAAATAATAAATGTGTGCTTTATTGCTTTCAGTTACTTGAATAGAGGAAAAATGAAATGTTTTATTATAATTTAGGAATTTATTTCACAAATCAAATAGCATGCTTCATGATTTTAAAAAAGTGGTATTTTCAAAAGAACATAGTTTGAAAGCAAATTCTATAGACAAATTCGCTATTCACTCATTGATAATATCTTAATCAAAATGAATCTGTTAAACTACATAAATAAGCCACTGTATTTATAAGCATGGTTGAGAGCTACATGTAATAACCCCATTAAAAATAATTACTAAAATTGATAAATATACATGATACTTGAATATACTCCATACAACTAGATTATAACATCTATAAAAATCGGAACAAATCTCTGTAAATGGCTAGATTGGTATCTGAGAGATGTTTTAAAAAAATTCTTATTCTCAAATGGCAACCTCAGAATTCATTTCAAATATCAATTTGCCATTTTTATCAAACTAAATAGATCAGCTTTTAATTCATGTAATCAGAACAATTTTCTCTCAATTAACTTTCCTATGTTTTCAGAAATTTTTATATCCATTTTGGAAAATCAGAAATTTATCTGAATGTCCATTCTAATATTAATACATCTAATATTTGTGTTAACCTTAAGAAATGAAATTTAAAAAGAAGTGAGTAAATCTAATAAATTTTTGAACAGATTTACTTTAATATTCCTTTCAAATGACTTTATCCTTAAATTAATAAATTCAAAACATTAATTTAATTATTAAATCATATTTTCTTAAATATGAACATAGATTGCAGCACCATTAAATTTAATTTTCAAATTATTATTTTAGTTATATTCTTTTAATTAAAAATTTCCTAGAATGCTTTTCAAATAATTGCAACAGCATATGTATGTATACCTCTAAAGAACATTTAACTGCCTGATTTAATTTCAGCTTAAAGAGAAAGAACAAATGGAGAAAATTCTTTTCATTAAATCTTCTGGACCATGAAATATAATTAATTTAAAATTTTGCAATTTCTTAAAACAATTTTTTAATTAAAAAGACTTATAATTTTCAATAAACTTTGGCTCTAAAATGGCAAAAAATGTGTGGGAAAAATTTTGTAAAACAATCTGGTTAAATTATGAAATCAATATTGGTGGAAATTTTAACTCTTAAGCTTAACATCAAAATGGGAATCTCTTTTAGTTTAACATGTGTTACTGTATAATTATGTAGTCTGTGCAAAAATTAAGTTTGTTTTAAAATCGGAATATAAAGAATGGTGGATGATTCAGTTAATTCATTTAATTGAAACTTTTTTAATTTTTATGATCTATCATATGATTAGATATATTCAGCTATAAGTAATCAAAATTTCAAGCGTCTAACTTGCAGTTTCCTAGGATGAAACATGTGACAGACAGGCAGAGGAGATGAATTGGTTTTCATGAGATGAATGAAACCCTAAAAATAAATTTTTGGAATTTAAGCTAAAACTGTTTTATTTTTAAAATGCAGTAAATTTTTGTAAATGTGTTTCTGCTTAACAAATACTCCCCATCATTGAGGAAACTTTCATATTATCCATACCCTTATATTTTCTACTACTAGCTAACCCACCTGGAATGGTAATTTTCTTAAATGAACCTTAAATTTGTGTGATTTTATATCTTGAACTCGATTTTGTCTTAAATTAATAAAAAAGAAGCTGCTAATTCTTGAGATTTATTAAATTATAGGGGTAATAATGATCATGTAGTTTTATTGTTCCCTCTCTACTGATAAAAAAAAAATGAGGTGAATGGGTGATTTGCAATGGCTTTAAAATATTTCACATGAAAAATATCAATTTCGTCCCCCCCTCCCCTCCATAGAAGGAATATTCCCTAATAATATGGGGTCAAAAATGGATATCGCCGTCATAGAACTGTGATGAATTTTACCTTTATTCAAGTCTTCAAATGAGGTTGAATCTTGCTGTAGCTTAATTAAGAGTTGAATTATGGAATTGTGAGGGATAAAGAAAGGTTCATAGTATGAAGAATGATCCACAGTCTTTCTAGTGATGCGTCACATAAAAAGTTTGAACTTGCCTTTACTTGGGACCACTTGGAATTTACTCATTTTTCTCTTTAAAATTTTTATATTTAGTAAACAATATTTATTGGAGGTGTCTGTCATATAACATATACCGTAAAATCCCGTTAATCCGTCCTTCCCAATTAAACGCCACCTCCCCACTTTATAAAGAATTTGAAATTTTCAAAAAATCCCGAGAAAGCGCCCTTTCTCCCCATTCTCAAAGGTGATTGAGAATAGGATGGATCATTATGAAATAAATGAATCATGAATCTTTGATGAAATGTGCGTTTTTTGGGGATTTTTTAATTGATTTCATGCTTGTTTTGGCTTTTTTTTACAAATTTCTACTTTTTTTTGCGATTTTTCAGCAGAATTTACGTTTTTTTTAACCCAAATTTTTTCAAGTATCAAAATTCGTGATTCATTCACTGATTCATTCATTTCACCATGATTCATTCCTGTAAATTTTGTTGAACGATCGCGGAAAAATCCCGTGTAAGCGCCCCCTTTAACTATTGTAAGATTTTTCGTCACGTTTGGGGGGGCGGATTAACAACATTTTACGGTAAAGGATACTTATTGCAGAAAACTGTATGAAAAATACTGCCCTCCCTCTTTAGAAATTAAACTCTCTCACCTTCTGTTAAATTTTAAAGTGTTATCAAGCATCTCAAATGTTGAAATTGATCTAAAACATCAAATGTAAAAATAATTAGAAGACACACTTCTCTACAAAACTGTACATTAAAAATATATATATATATATATATATATATATATTTCAGTCCCTTCCGAAATCACGCTCAACTCCGCATCTTTCATTAAGTTTAAGTGTTATCAAATTTCCGATATTTTAAAACATCTAAAAATTGCAAGTAAGATAAAGGTAATTATTGGAGAATCATAGATTTAAATAATATGCCTTGCTAGTGTTGACTCTGGAAAAGAATCTTGCAAGTCAGATGGAAATTTTTTGTAAAAAGATTTTCTCCTACAAAAACTTTAAAAAAGAGAGAATGCTATTCTGAAAAAAGTACTTAAAAAAAGGAACACGTTTCTTTAAAAAAAAGTACATTTGACCTTGGTTTTCAAAAATATTTTCAAATGGTTTTATTTTAGAATCCTTTAGAATTTGTAAAATTTTCCCTGGATCAATTGAATTGGAAGTGTTAAAAGGGGCCATGGGAGCATCGGAAGGGTTTAAAAGAGCTGCCAGGTGCATTAAAAAAACAAAGTGGGTTCTAACTACACTGGGTGCTACCCACTGCTAAAACAGCTTTGAGTAAACACTACTTGCTAAATTTTTCATTTTAAAAATCGTATTTTGGTAAAATAAAAAGTTACTATCAGATATTAAGCAAATAATATACAGTAGACTCCCTCAAATCCGCAACTCTCTAAAATTCGCACATATTTTAAGGATGTAAACAATGAAACATTCAGTTCAGATGTAGGTGCAAAATTTGACTTTTTTAGTTTTATATCAATTCCATATATTTTTTCATTTGTAATTTTTGCTAAGGTTATTGAATTCATATTTTTTCATGAAGAAAGAATAACTTATTTCTGAAAAAATATATTGCTGATTTCATTGGTAATTACAATCTTACCAAATATATTTATGTAATAATCAAGCTTTTTTAGTTATTAAATCTGACTAAACTTGAAATAAAGCTTCATTATTTTATGATCTTGATGTGAATTAGTAATGTACCTTTATGAGGCAAGTTTCATTGAATAATTTAGGAAAAACACATTTCATCTCTATAATGAATATTTAATTGTACATTATTGATTATTAATTTGACCTTTGCTTTTAGTATTTTTATCATTTTAAAAACTCTCTAATTTTTTATTATTTTAGTTTATTACTTATTTTAATATTTTAGCATATTGTAAGCATTCGTTATACTTTAGATTTCATTATTTACATTCAAATTACTTTTTAAAAAATGTAAACAAAGCAATGACCAGAAATCTGCAAATTTCTAAAATCCGCAAAACCTCTGGTCCCAAGCTGTTCGGATTTGAGGAAGTCTACTGTATTCATAATCAGCATTTTTAAAAAAAAAAAAAGCACAGATGGTTAGGTTTAAAATATCAAAATATTGTATTTTTTAATTTAATGCACTTAAAAAGAATCTAAAAATTATCTGGTTTTTATTCCATATCATGTCCAACTTCTAAAATGAGACTTTAAAAAGAATTATTCAGTTAATTCACAAGCTTTCAATTAACCATTTGTATCGTAATTTAGATATTCATTGTTTGAGAGACCAAAATTATATAAAAGTACATAAAAATTAGCCTATAAATTGAACATTTTAAAATTTTAAGCTTTCAAAAATTTAATTGACAAAGGTTACACTCATTTGCATTACAAACATCTGCACTTATGTATTTCTTCAAAATCTGCATTTCTATTGAATGAAATAAAAGTAATTCTTTTTACTTTTTGCAACAATGCTGAAATAATTTCTAAACCATCTTTTTTTTTCTAATTTACTTTTATTATTATTATTTTACTTCTGGGTGTGCAGTTTTAGTTTTTAGGCCCGATAGATTTTAAAATACAGCCAGCTTTAAAAAGACAAAGTACATTTTTAATCTTTAGCAAACGTTCAGTCTCTCTTCCAGTTGTTCAAAGAAATTGCCTGCAGCATGATAAAAATCTGTTTTTTTTTTTTTGTTTTTTGAATAATAACCTTTCCATTTTTTATTAGATTTCAACAAATTATTAGAAATTCAAAATTCTGATTATCAGGTGCCCTAATGCCCTCTCCTAAAAGAGGTCTTGAACTCTCTTCACCAACATTTTCAGTCTCATGTGTTCTAGATTTTGGTAGCCATTGCAGACACACACCTAGTGAAGCTTTCTTTTATTAGTGTAATATTAAGAATATTGAATAGTGCATATTACTCAATTGGTATACTCAGGCATACAGTAAATTTGTTTTGTACAATAATTCTACAAAAGCAAATTTAACACAAGTTTAGATATTCAGAGATCAAGTGATAATCAGTGGCAGTGATGAACAGATATAAAGCATCTGCCAATTTGGTAATAGGCACAAAATATCCGAACCTCTTTTCACCTCAATAGTACCAATCTATCAATGAAATCTTCAAGTGGGTCACAAAACTGCAAGAGAACAGGGTAAAAATATTTTTCATTTAATGCAAAGAAGCATGATGTAAGTGTGATTAACATTTTTATATGTTTTGTTTGTCCTCAATAGATACTTTTGTATTAACAAATAGTTCTTAAATTTGTTTTTATTAGACTGTAGTGAACTGAATAAGTGGATTTTCTTTGCAAAAAGTTGGTAAGTAGCTTAATTTCATTTATAAACTGAATCTTGTTTACTAATCACAAGATGTCATTTTTCAACATAAAGTTTTAAGTAATATAAGAGATGCGATATGCTATAAAAATAGTTTGTAATTTGAAGGTGGTTATCACTCAAATTGAAATACCCTTATTCAACGCATCTGCATACACTTTGTAGAACTGCAAGTACTTAGGTTTAAGTTTGACTAGAGTTGCATTTTTGGCATCATGGTCAGATACTACAATTCATCTCCATTTGTCTCTTGCCTCTATGATTTTACAACAGGAAACTTTTTACACTGTTTAATGGAAGCCGGTTATTTTTAGGGTATGTAGCTACCTGGAAAGCTTTCATAATCTAGAAAAGTAAACAAATTTTAAACTTCCAAGAAAAAGATTTTTTTTTAAATTATAAAATAAAGATTTGAAATTACAGCAGCAAGAAAATCGGATTTTATTTTTTATAAGTACTGTAAAGAATAATTCAACCTGCTGTGAAAATAATTTTGCCTACCCTCTTTTAACCCTTGCTTGTATTACTTGTTAGATTTTAGACTCCACCTTCATTGAAACTTAGTACTGAATGTTGTATGATTGTATTTCAATCAGTTACTTACCTTTTCTTAACTGAACATTTATTATCTTAATTTATTGAATGTTTATTTGGATTAAAATGTACTGAAACAATCTGTACTTGATTGTAATAAAGAATTTCATCCTGATTGGAGAAAATATTTAACATGTAAAATATAAAATTTATAAATTTTGCAGAAATTTTAACAATTTAGTAGTTTTTACTTCAGAATAAGTTGTGATAGTTCCACTCTCAAATTCCCAACTTTGTAAGGGAGATCACAAAATCTCAATGCTTGAAAAAGGTCATGAAATTTTGTTTATCTGGAATATACACCCTGTATTTCAGACAGTTTCTCCACATGATGGTCAGAGGTCAACTATAGTCTGCATAGTCCATTTTTAACTTTGCCTGTTGAATTTTTTATGACACTTGAAATGCCAGTTGTGTTGGCAGTAGTGGATGTAATTTCAATGTGGATATAAATGAAGGGTTGTCACAAAAAGGATCATAATACACTTTTAAATTAAGAATTATCACTCCTTACTATTTAAAGGCCTTCCTTTGAGTGTCTTTTCTCGTCATCTAGTTGATTGTTACATTGACAAAGTAGATAATAAATGATAAAGTAGAAAGCGATGATTTCGAATCAAGTCTTATTCGACATGACATACACATCTCGCATTTTCTCAGCTGTTTATTTTGGAGGCATTCAGCAGATTAATAAAACAAGAATTGGAAATACATTCATCTATTATTTAAATTTATACATTGGGGTGTTCGTTTCAAGATTAAAAATTAAGTTTTATGTAGAGCCTTTTTTCTCTACAAAAAACATGTTTATTTAGAGTGCTGGATCACAACAGAGGTGTTTTTTAGTAAAAGTTGACTGGGTTTCAAATATGAAAATTAATTTCTTATAACAATTTCATATCTAGAATCAAAAATAAGTTATTTCTTGGAATAAAATTAATGCTACATAAGATTATCAGAAGATAAGTTGAAAGTTAGGTTTTACAATGTCATGAGATAACTGTTCTAAATAGTTCGTATACTATGGTTCTAACCTCGAATTTTGTTAGGTTATAGAAAATACTTAAAAATCATTTCTTTATTAGAAACTATAATATATATATATTAATTATTCTGTAACTTAACAGCACCAATAGTATTTTTACATGAAAAATGTCCATGTATTCAATTAACTTTTTTTAATAGCAGTATTTTTAAGCTAGTTGCATGTGATGATTAAATAGGCCGAACAATCAATAATGTTTTAGTCACTAAGCCATCTTTGTTAATTTATTTAAACATTTTTAAATCATTTTACATACATGTTAAATTTATTTATATTATTTTATTAACTGATGAACTTCTTTAATGGGAAAATAGCCAAAAAATAAAAAGGTGGATTATTTATATTGGTTTAAATGCAAACAAAATAATCTTCTTGCATTCTAGCAGCTTGCGATATACATACAAATTTTTTAAGTGCTTAAAATTAATTTTTAAAAAATAATCTAAAATGCAAATTTTAAAGAAATCACTTTTTAAAAGAATTTTTTCTTTAATTCGATAGTGGGAAAAGTAAAATAGTTTTATGTTTAAAGGCTTAAGAATTTTTTGAATTAAAAAAATAATTACTGGACAAGTGTTGCCAGTATCAATGTGTCAGTCACGTTTTGTTGTATGGTATAGATTTAAAAATTCTTTTTGATGGCAGGTGAGGAAATATATTTTTGAATTCTTCATACCACTTTCTTATAACCCCCCCACACACACACACATACAAAAAAAAGGTCAAATTTTATATATAGACAAATTATAGCAAATTTAACTCGAATCATGATTAAATTATCGAAACATTACTGCATCTCCCTATAATTTAGATAAAATGAATGGAATATATTCTGAATTGTCACATTATGAATACATATTCATTACTCTAATCTTTCTCGTCAGGTTTTTTTTTTTCCTTTTCTAGACTTCTTTTAATTTTCAGCTAATTCTGTTACTCGACTTCTATAATTTTCAGCTAATATGCACCCGACGAGAGAGATAAGTGTACTGAATTTTACAAATCTGTATTATAATGGAAAAATACTCTTGAGTATCAATGACACGTTATTATGGCAACATTTGTCTGTAAAATATTAGTTATCTACCACTTTTTTTTTTAATGTTTAAACCTTGTAATTTTTTCAATTTTTACAAAAACGAATAGGAGAAAAACAGTTCTTAAAAGTGAAATTTGTTTAAATATTATCCCAATTAATTTGTATTTAGTTTTTTAAATAATTTTTAAGCATATTAAAATGTATCATTCATGAACTGCCCAGTTACTAAAAATTAACAAATCCAATCTAAAAATGAAATAAATATATCAGTTTGTTTTCAGATTATATTTTATAACGAAATTTAAACTTTATTAGTAATTTAATTTTATATAAATAAAATGCAAATTTAAGTGATATGTAATTGAATTAAGCTCATAAGCATATAAATTATTAGATTGAAAAAAGCCTCTGTAATTTAAGAAAAACTTGAAATTTTTTTCATCCATTAAAACCTGGCCTACGACTAATATAAAAGTATTGCTTTTAATAAATTTTAAAACTTTTTTTTTTCCATAAAAAATGATTTTTTGTGTTCTTTGTAGAGAAGATATTAAACATTTTATTATATATAAAAAATTTAATTTTTATTAAGATATGGCTATTCGTATTCTGTACTCAAAAATCTTTTTTTTTTTTTTTTCTGCCTAATGTAAAATGAAGAACTAATTTAAAGAAATAAGAATGTCATTGAAAGTTGATTGGATTAGATTTTTAAATAAGATCACTCCAATTGTAGTAATGAACTTTTCCACCACCTCCCCTCCCAAAAAGATATAAATTACATTATTTTATGTTAAATTAAAGTTGTTAAGAATTTTTTGCTCCCACTGTAAGCTTCAAACAATGTGAATGTACTGCTGAATTCTTCTTTAAATTTCAATGCTTTCAATTTTGATTTTGTAAAATTTTTAGTGATTAAAACATTGCTTTTTGGTTTTTCCTACAACTCTCCTAGAAGCAAAATTGTGTAAAGGAGGAAAATCCCCAAGTAGCAAATGTAAAAGAGACTAGCTTCCCTAATTTTTTGTACATTGCCTGCTTTTGTGACAATGGGAAATTCATGTGCAACTAGCACAGTGATTCGAAAGCAGCTGTTATACAATACAATCAGGGCCGTAGCTAGACGTCAACAATAGGGGGGGGGGCTCAATTTTTTTCTCTCTTTCTCTGATGCTGTAAGTTAAAATAGTGCATATTCACACTATAGGTACTATGATTCTTAATAAACTGTTGTAATAACTTCATTTTACGCTAAGAAAACTATATGATGATGAAAACTTTGAGTGTATAACTGATGCAAAAATAAGCATCATGTTAGCTTCATATGTACAAATAGGATGAGAGTGTGTTGAAACACTTACTTTAGATACAATTTAGTAATTCTGCAAAACTATGAAACGTTCTCAAAACTAAATTAGATTTTTAAGAATTTCATTTGGATTTTCAGAACAGAAATTCATTTAATGACCTTGGAATTTTTTTCCAGGGGGGGGGGGGGGCTGAGGCACCCATATCATCCCCTTAGCTATGGACCTGAATACAATGGTTGTAAATTATTAGATTCTCTTGGGTTTTGCTTAACATCTTTTAAATATTTACTTTTTAAATAGTCATAAATCTCAACAGTTTATAGGGAGAACCATTGTTTAATTATACAAAATGCTTTCAGGGGGTGGCACTTTCACTTTAATTTTTACTTAATTTGCTACATAATTATTACAATAAAATATTTTTTAATTATTAACATGTACCTTTAATTTATTGCATTCTAATTGGCATATTTGAGTGGGTGTTTTTTATAAGTATCTGAGTGGCAACCCTTCATTGTTAACCTCTTTCAATTTTCTTGCTACTTCTATATCGTTTTTGTCTTTTGTTAGACAAACTTTTTTTTTTGCTTTGCTTTGTAATTTTTGAACTATTTTATCAAATACTTGGATTAGATGATTTTGAAATTTTGTGCATTTTCTAAAACTTCAGTATTTTTTGTTTATCAATAGATTTTCACCAAAAAATATATTCTTTATCAGTAGCATTTTTGTTTATTAAGAAATTTTATATTACAAATTAGAATTTTTTGTTCACTACATTGAGTGGTATTTTCAAATATCTATTCAAATGAATCTCTAATTAATAATTGTTTTTCAAATTCATGTGCATCTCGAAAAAGATATATATGGTTCGGTCCCCACTGTCTAATGCACTGTGTACAGGGTGTGCTATGCACATACCAGGAAGTCTTTTCAAATTGATCTGGTTTTGAATGCCCAACTACCCTTGAATGCATATATTGTTTTCCAAATAAATCTTTAAAAAAAAAAAAAAAAAAAAAAAAAAACTTCCTTGGTGCTAGCATTACCATTTAGTAAACACAGCGACCAATTTGCAAGTTTTGGTATGCTAGGCACACATGCTCAATTGGGGTGGTTGGAGGGGGGGGGTCTTATTTGAGGTGCTTATATGAGGATTGAGTGTGTTTGAATAGGTATATGTATTATAAGAGTGTATTATGAAATAGGTATTTAGTAAGATAACATCCAATGGCTTTAACATCCATTATAAAAATAAACTTGATAATCAATGTTTCATTTAAAAAAATAAATAATTCACATTTATGAAATTTAAAAGATTAGACATTTTAAAACATATTGTATGGTGCTGATTATTATTTCCTTTGTAAATTTATGTCTAGAATAATAAACCAGTATTAAATCTTCTAAACCATCATTTAAACTATTAATAGAGCCTATGAGCTATGTATGCCAGCTACCCAAATAATCTGACAAGAACAGGAATAAGATTAAATGAGAATTTAAAAATGCTATATTTTTTAAATCATAAATTTAAAAATATATATCTTCACTATAAAGTATTTAATTATGGATGTTTCAGACAAAATGTATGTTATTTTAATACAATATGAACATAATAGGATCTAGAATGAAATGCATAATTCCATTATAAGTTAAAATTACCTCTGATTTTTGACAATAATTGAAAATCTTTCAGCAGCATTTGGGCATCCTGAATGTTAGGGGTTTTGGGGCCCATGCCTCAAACGCCTTGCTCTAAATCAGGCACTGAATAGGCAAACTAAATATATATCAGTAAATGTAAAGAGTAACACAGGCTGAATTTGAATAAAACAAATTTTCTTAAAATCAGAACCATGAAAGCCAGAAAAAGAATGAGGCATTATTCAAAAATAATTTTAACTGAAGTGTAAAGAAAGTGAAATGGAAGATTTTACTCTCTCCATTCCTATACAGGTCTAATGTACATACTGTGATGATGGTTATTGCATTGGGTACTGATTTTTTATGCATTTTCAAGCATAAATGAAAGAGGGTTGACATGTTATTTTTGTGTTTAGCTTTTTTGAATATCAACGTTCCATATGTGTGATTTTACATAAAATTTTGCACACATATTAGAAATTTGTCAAAATAACTTATATAAAAACTTTAAATGAATTCAACAATTCATAGTATGGGGTAATAGTAGATAAAAGGTGGTAATTTGTTTTTACATTATTCACCTAAAAAACCCATTTGTCTCGCATTTAGAATATTTAAAGAATGAGAATATAAATTTCAGATTTGAGCTAACTTTATCAATCTTTGTTATCTAGATATATATATATATATATATATATTTTCTCTTTTACTCAATACATAAGGCTTTGGCATAAGTTATCTAAATGATAAAATGAAAAAATGATCTGGAGTGAAGGCACAAATTCACTACCATCATTTGATAATGGTAAAATGGCTCTATTTTATACACCTTTTTGAATAATTACTGTAATAAATTCCATATTATAAGACTATTACCGTATTTTCGGGCATATGCGCCACACACACCGTAAGCGCCACACCGCCGAAAATGCATTAAAATAAAAAAATATTCATCAGAAGTGCCGGACCGCTGTATGCGCCGCACTTACGAAAATACATCAAAATGTTAAAAATTGCATTATATTCAGTGTTTTTTCGCGTCTTTTTAATATTTGTAATATAAATCCAATTTTAAATTTAATATATTTTGTATATTGTTTATGATAAAATGAAATTTGAATTTGTGCAGCCTTTTTTTCGCAATTTTTCAATATGTATTTTGTAGTTTGTAACGAGGTTTGCAGGGTTTTATCGCGATATTTGACAAATTTCCAGAGTTCTTTTGCAATACTTGGAAAAATTTGTTTTTTTATGGGGATGAATCATGATGAATTGATGGAATCATGAATATTTGAATGAATATTGAATTTTGATTCTTGAAGCAATACTTGAAAAAATTTGCGTTTTTTTTAAACAACGTAAATTCTGTCAGAAAAGCGCAGAAAAAAGGAGAAATTTGTAAAAAAAAAAAGCATTAAAAGAATGAAATCTATTAAAAAAATCTCGAAAAAACACACATTTCATCAAAAATTCAAGATCCATTAATTTATCATGATTCATCTCAAAGGCGATTGGTATTGGAATACCTATGTGGGCGTGATGCCCACGTTTACTTCCATCGAACTAAAGACGATCTAAGCAGAGTTCATCATGATGATAAAAAGAATCTAATGTTCATCTCGCAGGCAGCTGCGGTGGTGAAGAGCAGATGATGTGCTGTCGATAGATGGTCTTTGAGCAGTTGAGTTTTAGAGACACGCCAAGGCAGGGAGGGGGAAAGGGCTGACCAGTACAATAATATAAGTAATTTTAGTTTTCAAATTTCAATTATTTTGAATCGCCGTTCTCTTTCGTCTTTGAGAATGGTATGAATCATGATGAAATTCATGAATCTTTGATGAAAAGTTAATTTTTTCGAGATTTAAGATTTCATGCTTTTTTTTCAAATTTCTCCTTTTTTCTGCGTTTTTTCGCCTAAATTTACGTTTTTTTACCGTTAATTTATAGATACGACATATTTGAAATTTTTCTAACAATATTTTTGACAATTCTTTTTGGCGATCCTTTGAGAAATTCACAATTTTTCTGCAATCTTTTGACATAATTTGTGTTTCTTAGAGATTTTTTGACATATTTCGCGTTTTTACTGCAATCTTTCGTTGAAATGTGGATTTTTTAGCGATCCTTTGGCGAAATTCATAATTTTTTGCGATCCTTTCAATAAATTTGCAGTTATTTTTCGTGATTCTTTGGCAAAATTAGCGTTTTTTTCAGCGATTTTTTTTTTCTTTTTATAATGGGGACTAGCATTTGATTGGGACGGGTGAATTAACCGGATTTTACGATAATAAAATTGTAGTTTTTCAAGTGATCCTTTCATGAAATACACATTTTTCTCTTTTTACATATTCGCGCTTTTCCTGCAAACCTTTGATAAAAGTCGTGTTTTTTTCTCCCGATCCTTTGATAAAATTCTTGCTTTTTCTGCGAATGATTGACAGAAACTAGGCTATCATTTGTCGAAATTTGCGATATTTTTTATGTTTCGCTTCTTCTTCCTGATGATTGACTTTTCACAATTTTCAGAAAAATTCCGGTCAGAATCGCCTCTGTAATGAATATCCCTGCAAGGGAAAAAAATGTATCCGCCGCCCCGGCAGAAGCGCCGCAGTAAGCATAATTTTAACTTTTTAACTCGTATGTGCCGCGGCGCTTACGCCCGAAAATACGGTATTTGAACTGTTAGCCTTTTAAAAATTAATTGTAAATGGCTTCACTTCATATTTTCCAAAGTCCATAAAATTAGAAGTTTGTAGGAAATAAATTTAACTACATTTTCTGAAGTCTCGTGGCTTTCCAATATTTTCTCCTAGAATGCCTAAGTTATGAATTGTATTCAACTTACAGTTGATTCTAACAAAGTTTTACTTCATTGGAAAAAATGAAAGGACAATTTCTCTCCTGTAACACAAAATTATTTGATGCAGCCGTTAATTCATTAATAGTGGAGTCACTGGTATGTTTGAGTTCACGGACTATTATGATTCAGCATATAAAAAAATAGTTGCATATAATGTATACTTTTTCAAAACATTCCCTTGTACTGACCCTTGTTCTTTTTTGCAAAGAGACAACAGATTAGAAACTATAATTAGGAAATTAAGAATCTTTTGCGAGTAAATATTCCAATAATTAAATTTGAAAATATAGTTTTTCTATGCATTGCTTAGCCTGATTTGTATTACTTGCTCATTAAATCTCCAGTCTAAATCAACTGAGCAAGGTTTGAATTCTGACAGGTAAGATTTTGTTTTATGTAAATATATCTTAATAATTTTAGTTAAATCATGCTTTTCTGGCAAGTTATTGAATCCATGCATAAATCATGTGATATTTTCCCTTGCATTCTGTCAGAATCTACCAGTCTAGCACCCACCAGCCCTAGTAAATATATTTAATTCCTCATATGCATTCAGTGACAAAAATCCTGTTAAAATTAGTTCTGGCAGTTCTGAAAATTTCTGCTTTCAAAATGCTTTTTTAAATTCACTGAAAAACATTTTATTAGAATGTTGTCAAATGATCTATTTAAAACAAGAAAAAAATTATGATAGCCTTACCTCTTTTAAATTTAAAATGCTTCTAGCAAAAGCTAAGAATATCATGTCAGACAAGAAAATGGAAACAAAATGGATAGTCTAGCACCCACTAGCCTAGTTAAAATATGTTTATAATCCCCATATGCATTCATTGATAAAAATCCAAATAAAAATTCTGTAAAAGGTAGTTCTGACAGTTCTCGAAATTTTTGCTTTCAAAAGTGCTTTTTAAAATTTACTGAAAATTAATTTTTTTTAGAATATTGTTGTCAAGTGATCTATTTAAAACAAGAAAAAAAATTCTGATAGCCTTACTTTTTTTTAATTTAAAATGTTTCTAGCAAAAGTTAAGGGTACTATGTCAGACGAGAAAATTGAAAAAAAATTGACATTTGCACGCATCAAAAAAGCCTCGTAAACAATTTTCAGGTTGCTGTTATTGCCATCTAGTGATGGTCGATGGAAGTATTTATTACTGTTTCCTTAAAGTATTATTGTGATGCTTTAATGAGTAATGAGTGTTTTAATTGGCATAAAAATTGTGGTGCAAAAAGTGTTAAGATATTTGAAATCTGTTCTTAAGTTTATATTTTGAGGATGATTGTAGACTCAAGAACCATTGTTTTGGGAAATCTATTTTGAAATCCGCAGTAATAAATTACTTTATTTTAAGACATGGTTTTTAAAATTTATACGAAAATTCTGAAATTTAAAAACTAGTCTTATGAGATTAGATAAAATTCTCATTTCATCAACCAAAATTTTATCCACCTGTTGATTTTCAAATTTAAATGTAAATCCACAAATGAAACTCAAAATAAGATAAAGTTTAATAAATCATTAAACTTTAAGTTTTATCTTTTCAGTCATTAATAAAATTTAAATAAGTAACTAAAATTTTTATTTATAATCTGATATGCTTATTTAGACACATTCTAAAGGGATCCTAATCCAAAGTAAAATAATTATGGAATTTAACAATAAGGATATATTACAAAACTTCACTTTGAAAAGGTCAATCAAATTAGAATCCGGGGATGCTAAAGTCAATGCTTCTAACAATTCCTAACGCAGCATAGTTAAAATTCAGGGGTGAAATATATAAAATAAAAAATTTAATTACTTTTTTGATTATCTATAAAATAAAATACATCTTTTGGACTTATAATGGCAAAAATTGTTACAAGAAATCTGTTAAATTTTAGATAGTGATATTTTGGTATAAAAATTTCAAATTCCATAGCCTAGTATTGAATTGGATACAGATTTCTTAGCATGCAAATGTGTTATCACATGCCTATTTAGCATGCAAGAAAAAGACTAAAATTAAGGTTCCTTTTTTGAAAGAAAAAGAAATGCTATTCAGAAAATGTCATATCATAAAATTTTCATTTATTAAAATGGTATAACATTTTTTCAATATTTTAAGATTTGTCTTATGAATGGAGGTATTCAAAGATAAATGGAGACTAAGTGCAACAGAACCATATAAACTCATCATTGTTTGTTTTTATGTATGCAACCAGCAATTTTGCTCCTTTTTTATATGGTTTATTTTCTAGTATTGCTGTAGAGAGAGCCAAAAATCAATGTTTAAATCATTAAAGGCATTTATGATGCAAATATAAAAAAATTTAATAAAATAAAAAATGTATAGCATTTAAATTTACAAAAAGTGTTTGCTGTATTCTCCATTTGAAAATTTATATTTTTACATTTGAGGGATTTGTACCCTAATAAAAGATCTGTTAAAAATTCTTGGCAAATTTTTGAGTTAAATTAATTAGTCTCTTTCTTTGTGTTGTTAAAAAGCTTATTATTGTAACTTTGATGCTATATTGTGATCTAGTACAGTCAAGGATCTATAATCTGCGGACCCATAACCTGCAATTTTCCATAATCTGCATTACTTTACGAATGTAAACAATGAAATATACAGTTAAGAAAATTTACAAATCCGTGATCCAAAAATGATTTTTTTTTTAAACATATAATAAAAAAATAATAAAAATCGTAATAAAACAGGTATTTTTTAAAAAATTG
Source organism: Maratus speculifer (assembly GCA_964019185.1). Lineage (NCBI taxonomy): Eukaryota > Metazoa > Arthropoda > Arachnida > Araneae > Salticidae > Maratus > Maratus speculifer. Next base: position 14,487,159 of record CAXHSM010001376.1, on the reverse strand, counting down.
CTCTTTTATTTTATTAAAAGTAAAAAACTAAACTGTATTATGGAACACACCTAAGCTTACTGAATGTTCGAAATGCCGTCTTTTCATTCGTAGCTATTTCAGTTTGTGTAAGTTCAGAATAGTAAATAACCAATGAAAACGCTCTATTTTGTGTGTGTCACATGTTCTAGCAGTGACACAACACCAATTGAGAACTAGATATTATGGGTTGGGAAGGTCGAATCAATGTAACCAATCATAGTGATAGATTGCCGAGGTTTCGACAACGTCACGAAAGGCAAACAGGAACCTTCAACTACAGGTGAACTCTGATTGATTTCTTAAGTTTTGATCTTTCTGGAAAATAAACTTTAGCTGGGGAGCTTTTTTTCATTCTATTTGCGTTCTTAATTTGGCAACAAGCACAGTTAATGAGTTGATGTTTATGAATTATGGCTCACATGTCATCTAGTATTGATTTTACTTTTTACTCCAATGCATATGCAAGGTGCAAAATGAATAATGGAGAGCGTAGTAATGATGCTTCAAGTTCTTCAGCAGCTAAAAGATCCCACGTATCGCTCATCTACTTTTTTAATATAACTCTTTTATTTATTAACAGTAACAGCAAACTGTATTACAGAACATATGTAATTATTTTTATTTAAATGCACATGTATATCATTTTATAAAAGTAAAATAACTTTAAAATGCATTTTTTGAGATTACTTATTAAATTAATTTCTAGATTTCATATTCATTTTTCCATATTATACTGATTATAAAATTACAATGCTGTCTAAGAATAATAAAATGACGCATAATCCTATTTACTCTATAATCTGCAAAATTCCATAATCCGCACAACCTTTGGCCCCAGCTTTTGCAGATTATAGATCTTTGACTGTATTTAAAAATTTGAGATAGCAACTTTTGATAATGTATCTATTTCTTTAGATTTGTACTTTGAGAATTTAACAAACTGTCCCCTTTACAGAATATAGGTAAAGAAAATATTTTTAATTTAAAAGATAGATTTTTTTGTATATTTTAATGAATGTTTAAATCGTTTCCTAGAAATTCTAAAAACATTTTTGACATATCATGTTGTGTGAACATAGTTTGAAAATGTATTAGAGCATTATTTTCACATTAGTTCCAGGCAAAAATGCCTAGAAAATTAAGAAAATATATGCTAAGTTTTAAGTCTTTAACTTGACCAATTTCTGAATACAAATGCTATCATGCAGATGAATGTTAACCCTAAAAATAAAACTTATGCTAAACAAGTTATATTTTTTAAAAATATTTTAATTAAAATGCAATTAAAATTTTATAAATGCTATAGTCTCTTTAATGCCTTTTCGCTTAAAAAATATGTCCCAAAGGAAATTTAGTAGCACTTAGAATTTTTTCTTGCTATTAATGTTAAGTGTATCACCTAATGTGTATTATTGAACAGACATTGTAGATTTTTGTATCTACACTAATTAATCTTTTGCAATATGATTATTTGCAACATAGGTAAATTTAGAGGGGAGAGAGGGAATTCTCTAAAATTATTTTTAAAGCAATAAAAATAATCAGCAAATTGAAATATAGATGTAATAAAAAAAGTTTTTTAACAAAAAAAAAAAAAACTCCGTTCTTTTGATGGTGTAAAAATTGAGATTGTGGAATATTTAGTAGTTGCAAATTTGAAATAAAAACAAAATTTATTGGTCATATAGTACCATCATTTGTATGTCAGTGTTACTCACTCATGTTTTGCTATGTTAGATAATTTTGGGTTTTTTGAAAACAGAAGGGGAAATATTTTTTAAATCCCATTTTTAAATTAAAATATAGTATTTGATTTTTAAAAAATCTCAAAGTTAATATCTAATGAAGTTATTTTATTCTGGTTGTTACATTTTGCATTAATGTTCATTACTCTTAATCTCTCTCGCCAGGGTTTTTTTTTTTTTTCTCAACTTCTATTAATTTTCAGCTACTAACTCTTTTACTCAACTTCTGTAATTTTCAACTAATTGATGCCTGGTGAGAAAGATTGTGAATGTAGGCAGTTATATAAATAGATTATGAAGCAAAAACATTTCATGCATAATGATGTCATATTAGTGCGGCAACTCCTGATCATTAAATATTGCTTTTGTCATTTTTTATATTTTTAAACAGTGCACAATTTCAAATATTTACACCATTGAATAAATTAAAAATGAAATTTCTTTAAAAATTATTAAAGTTACTAATATTTATGGTTTTAATAATTTTTAAGCATGTATAAAAATATGCTAATTGGGATCTGTCCAGTTAATGATTAACAAATCACAACTAAAATTGATATACTAAATAGATCACAAGTTATTTCTGAATAATATTGTATAATGAAATTTAAACTTCATTAATAAACCAGTAAATCAATACACATAAAATAAAAATTTAAGTGGTAATTGACGTCATTAGGCTCTTAAACACCTAAATTTATTAGAATTTAAAAATTGCTGTTAATAGGGAAAACCTTGTTGATTTCCACAGCAATCCTTGCCTGGAGCTAGTACAAAAGTAAAGCTTCTAATAGCATTTCAAACTATGTTTACACGCAAATGATATATTTCATATAAAAACGCTTTTTAGAGTTCTTATGGAAACAATCTGGCAAACATTTATTAAATTATGTAAAAAAAAAAAAAATATTTTGTGAACAAACAGCCTGTGTTGAGTTTTCTATTAAATCAATTACCAAAAATAATATTAATAAGTTGACTGGGTTAAATTTTTAAATGCTAAATCACTAATAAACTTCTTAATTAAAAAACCTTGAAAGTTTGCCATGTATTTTTGGCTTGCACATTATTGGTGCACAAATCCCTCCACCGTAAAAAAAAAAAAAAAAAAAAACCCATAAAATTTTATTTTTATTTCTTATCTGTATTTACATCATAAATCTTTAATGATTAAAGCATTTTTTTTCTCTATAGCAATTCTAGAAAATAAACAATAGAAAAAAAAAGAGAAATTGCCAAATAGCAATGATAAAAACTATAAAGATGAGTTTCTGGAGTTCTTTTGCACATCTGAATGTATTGGGACGAATATCTCATATCCAGCTTATTCAGCCATTTGCAAGCCACTGAAATAAAACGGAATGAGGGAAATTTGGATTTCGATGAATGAAATTATTTGCAATATTTAATTTCTAAAAATGTATTTAACCAATTTTGATAAACATTAAATGGGACCAATTTTAGAGTATTCTCTCTTATTTAATAAAAATCAGATTGCTTAGTTTGAGTAATTGCTAATAGACTGGGAGATGAGACACCTCATTGAGCTCACAGATGAAAATCTGGGATTGGTTAAATCTCAATTTGCATATTAAAACACAATTGGTCTGCCAACTCATATCGTGGTGGAAAATACCTAAAAACCTGATTTTAATAATTGACTTGTAGGTTTATTGTGCTTTTCTGCATCCAAAAATTTGAAAACATGGAGGATGGGGAGCAGAAAAACATAATGGTAAAATTATGAGTCAACAGTTATTGAGTCTTTAGGTGTTTTCCACCAAAATGACTTGGCATACCAATAGCATTTTAATATGCGAATCGAATTCTAACTAATTCTAGATTTTCATTCATGAACTTGATGTGGTGATTGTCTGTATAACTGACCCTCCCCTTCCAGTTTATAAATATACATTAAAAAAAGCATACCATTTTAAAAGAATCTCTTCTTTTTCTGAAGCCTATTTAAAGTAGGACTATCAAACGCATTGTGATTTACCATTTCATATTTAAACTCTTTGTCCCATTGGTACTTTCAAGTATCGCAGTTTTCTAACTTAATTAAGATGCATTCATTGCAATGGTACTTTTAAGAAACAATACAGTTGAACCTCGAAAATCCGGACCTCCAAATTCCGGAAATCTCTAAAATCCGGATCTCCAAATTCCGGAAATCTCTAAAATCCGGACATTTTTCCGACTTCAGTTTTATTAATTTTTAAAATAAGGCATAGCTGTAATTTTCATCAACTGCAGTTAAATTCTGATAACTATACTAAAAATATAGATATAGATATATTCTGGTTAATATTGTAATGACTTGCGTTAATTAAAGACTTTATTATTACAAAAATTAAAAAGTTAAAAAGCGTTCAACAAAATTTACAGTAATGAATCATGATGAAATGAATGAATCGTTGAAAATCATAAAATTTTATACTTGAAAAAATTTGGGTTTAAAAAAAAAAAAAAAAAAAACGTAAATGCTGTCGAAAAAATGCAGCAAAAACGGAGAGATTTGTAAAAAAAAAGAAAGCCAAAACAAGCATGAAATCAATTCAAAAATCTTGAAAAACGCATATTTCATCAAAGATTCATGATTCATTCATTTCATAATGATTCGTCTCACTCTCAATCGCCTTTGACAATCGGGAGGGAGGGCGTTTTCTCGGGATTTTTTTAAAATTTCAAATTCTTTATAAAGTGGGGAGGGGGCGTTTAATCGGGAAGAGCGGATTAACGGGATTTTACGGTATTATATAGCCATAAAAAAGATTTTTTAATAAACCTCCAAAATCCGGAAAAATCGAAAATCCGGAATCGCCGCGGTCCCGACGGTTCCGGATTTTCGAGGTTCAACTGTAGTAAATAAATCCCTTGACCTTGATACCAATAATCTGAATAATGTTCACTTAGCTATTTTGGTGCATATGAGAGTCAATTTTGTTTCTATTTTCTTATCTGGCATAGTATTCTTAAATTTTTTGTAGAAGCCTCTCAAATTTTAAAAATAAATTTATTTTACAAAGCATTTTTCAAAGCAGTAGTTTCAGGTATTGTCGGGACTGAGTTTAACATTTTTACTTAATTTTTTTTATTGTTTGAAGTTATTAGTAGTAGTTTTATTGTTATATGCAGTGCATAAAAACCTAATATACTAGGAATGTATGGATGCTAGACTAATGGATTTTCATAAAATGTTGGTGAAGATGTTGCATGATTTATGTATGACATTAATAAATAATAAAGCAAAAAAATTTTATTTTTATCTTTAGAAAAACTAGTATTTTTATAAAATGAAATGAGGGGGAATTACAAATTAGAAAAAGAAATAAATCATAAAATTATCTTAGCATTTTCATGAATCTTTTTCAGTGTTCTGCAACTAGAAATTCGGAAATTTCTTTGATATTTTGAATGGATTTCTTTGATCCATTGTATGTCAATGTTACAAGTGTAGAACATTCTTCAAAAGACGAAATGTTTACTGATGATGCATCTAGTCATATATAAATCAGATACACTAGATATATGCATAAGACACATTAAAATAAGAAAAAAATAGATAGTTTTTGTTTTTCTAATTTTAATTTTTGTCTAAGCATTATGATCCAACAGTACCTTTTAAAGTACCACATCAAAAAATTAACTTTAATAAATAAATCTCATTTTTAGCCCTTACCTCTTGTGTTTCACAATAAGGGCATAAGGCACAAATGTTAAATTATTCAGGAGAGCCAAAACAAAGAATTTTTTGCCCTGTAATGTAAGCACACCAGGGTATAAAGTTTTAATTTTTAAGTATTAATTCACATCCAATTGTTCTTCCTACAAAAATTTGAGATTGGTTGTAATGACTTTAGTGGCTCTTTTTTAGTCCTTAATGGAAAACATCTATGGAGAAAGTGTTATATGGATCAGATGTTACGGATAGATGTTAAAACATTTTATCTGTGCGTTAAGCCCTACTCAGCTCTCATTAATAGATGCATGTATACTTTTATTAAACATTATTATAAAATATCGCTTCTTGATTAAACATATGCATTTAACGCAAAATATCAGCCTCACACCCTTATAGCAAAACAGAGGGCTTTATCTTCTAATATACCATAGTAATGCATAAAAAAAAATTTTAAGGAGTTTTTTTTAAGAACATGGAGAGAAATTTCACATTTTTGCATAAAAATTTCCATGCAAAAACATGGCAGATGTTAAGACATTTTTTAAAAGGATGCACCATTTAAAGAGACTGCTTCAGATGTTACAGAAATAGAATGAGAGATGAAACTCTGAATATCAATAGGCAACAAGTAGCTGAAATTCCAATTGTTGCAATAGATTTTAGCCAAAATGCTTGGTTTATCCAGAAGTATTGTATAGGTTAAGAGTGTTTATTAGAACATAAACTAGCTGAACTTTGCTCATCTAAAAGTGTCCATATGTTAATTTTACAATTTTAAGTGAAAAGCACAATTTTTACTCACTGGCCTTGGACAGACATCTACACGAGTTAATTATAAATTACTGTAAAACATGCTATTAGTGCCTGAATTCATGTTCTGAATTAAATTGTGGACATACTTACTACAGCTTTAAATATGAAAATCTTTTAAGATAGTGATAGATTCTTACAACTCATAGGGAATTTCATTAATTATATTAATTGCGTACAGCAAAAGTCTGTTTCTTTTTAATTTTTACTACATAGTAATTGGTTTAGTATACATTCATTGTTGCATTAAAATAGTTCTTGATGTTTAACACTGATATTTAAAGTGTTCTCAATGATAGAGAAAATCTGATAAGTCAAAGAAGTTTAAAATAACGAGGAAATTTTTTTAAATATACAGGAAAAGTCAAAGAATTTTCAAATATTTTCTTGAAAAAGTCTGGAAGTGTGTGTGAGTGGGGGGGGGGTTTATTGCCATAAAATTAATCAATTTCCAAGATTTGTCAAATGCCCCCCCCCCCCTTAAAAAAAACTGATTTTAAAGAGTGATTGCAGAACCGGTTAATTTTGTCAAAGGATTGCAGAAAATATTATGAATTTTATTTTATGTTGAATTTGAGCATGGAATTTTTTTTTTTATCAGAGACAGTCAGGTGAATTGCCAGGGATGTTTTACTAAGAATCCTGGTTCCTTGATTACTTTATAGGATTTCGTTCATCTGACAAAATCCTTTCATGTGTCTTGTATATCTGTTATAGACCATACACATAAACTAAATTGTATAACTGTCAGAGACTTCAAATTTTGTGTACTTACAACTGAATACCTCATGGCACACAGCAAATCATAAAATAAAAAAATAAACAATTATTTACTATTTGAAAAATAGTTGTTGACCTCACAGAGAACTGGGAAATCTGAAATATATCTTAATCTTTTTATTGGCAGAATTAAGCAACCTATTTTATTAGTTTTCTGATTGATCCATGTTTAAAGTCCAAAAATGGAATACTTCTGTTGCCATGATGACAAAAAAAAGTAATAACTTAAAAAAATAATAATTTGATAACAAATTGTGATAAAGATCTCAAACAAATTTCATTTAAAAGTGCATTTTTTTTTTCTCTGCACAATGGTGCAAAATTTTAAAATGTGCGATGATTAGAAGTTTAAAAATTTGCAGTTCCAAATATTGTAAAACTGAAATTTCATTTAAAATTTGTTTGATGGGTCCAGGAATATTAATGTTTAATCGAAATCAAATGGATTGTGTTGAATCCATGTAATATGAGGTGTTAAGAAGTCGGTCTGATTAACTCCATCAAATAAAAATGTACATTTTAAATAGTTAAAGTTGTATATCTATAAACTGCTGTTTTTTTTTATTATTGGTCTAGAAATATAATGTTTAATGCGCGGCATACATGACGGCTCATTATGAAAATGATTAATATTAATTTAAATATAGAATTTTATTTATAAATCTTTAAAATTTTTAGTTTTTGAAAATATCATTTTCTAAATAGTCTTAATTTGTTAAATTACATTTTTTTAAAATTTATTTTAAATTTTTTTCTCTTATTCCTTGTTAAATTTTTCAAATTTATAAAAATGAATTTTTTCAATGTCATTCGTTCTTTTTTGCAATTTAAAATTTAAGATATCCTTGATTTAACCACTTTTTGTGTAAACATCATAGCTTGCAGATAAAGCCTCTCCCTAGTAAATAGAAGGCTTCTAATTTGAACCCTGATGATGGAACTTGAAATTTTCATAGTAAGATGAATTTTATAAGAAGAAATTATATATATATTTTGCCAATTTAAAGGTTTTTATTATTAGGATTTCATTCATCTGACACTTATATTTTTTGGAATTTAATCTTCTTTCTGTTTTAAAAACTGTTGAAATTTATTATGATTCAGCATTTGAAATTTATTTTAAACAATTTTTTGCTTTTAGAAATTTTAAAATTTTATTTATACTTCTGCTATTTTTCCCCCAGAATTTCAAAAAAATTAAATTCGATTTGAACAGTTTCAATTTGATTAAAATAATTTCCTTTTATAATTATTTTTAAATTTGTTGGTGCTACCATCTATGTAAAAATTTAACTATAAAGTAACAGTTTGGTTTATTAATTAAGGGATAAGTTGTTTTGAAAAAAATATTAATGAAATCGTATGGGTTATCTGCGATCATACTTACCCAATTGTTTCCTCTTGTACTAATTGTCATATTTTATTGGGTATTTTTAAATAAGCATTCATGTGACAATTCCTCATTTTTAACTGCATTCAATTTAAATGATAAATTATTCCTGTATCACACATTTTTATTTTTTTGGTTTCCTTGTAAAAATAAGAGGTAAAATAGTAATTTTAAAATAGATATAAGTAGAACTTAAAAAATACTGAACTTTTTTGAGAATTTTCATCAAAGGTGGTGTTAAAATGCAAAAAGCATTTAAATTTATATTGGAGATTTAACACAAGATCCTTTTTAAAACAGAACAAAGTTGAAGCTTCTAATTGGATATGAGTTACGTACAGAATTAAATATAAACATTTATAGATTCCTACAATCCTGTTGCAAGCCTTTTTTATTGCAAATGATTAATAAGTTTGATATGTAATTTTAAAATAAAAGGTATAGCAAGTTCATAAAAACTATTGATATTGAAAAAGAAAATGCTTAGAGTTGATTTGTTTTATTGAGTTTCTTGCACTTTTTTGTATATATATATATATCGATTTTTTTGTTTAAATGATTTTTTGAGTTTTCTCAAATTTCCAACAAACTCTTCATCAAAAAATCTTTGATCCTTATCATAGAAATTTTATATCAGCTAGATAGTTTTGTCCATTGCATTGATCAATTTTTCAAAACATCTTTAATCAAAATAACCTCTGGTTTGGGGGCTCCCGCAAATTTATGCAAAACTTGCCCTCCCCCCCCCCCAAAAAAAAAAACTGGTTTGATCCTTGCTGTCTGTGTTGCCATATATAGGGAGTCATGCACACACACAGAAACTTTCCATTTGAAAGTAGTTTTGGGCCGGTTGCCTTCAGCAGTATATAGTACTTTATAAACAAACTTCCCCCACTGCCTATGCCTGCATATAGCATATACTAGTAAAATAAGGATAATGACTGGGTAAATTGAAAGTAATTCATTTAAATTAAATCTCTTAAAAACCACAGAAAAGAATGACATTCTTCCAAAAATGTAATTGAAATTAATATTTATGAAAACTTTCTTTTAAACGTGACTGAAGAGAGGGTTGAACCTATTCTAATTAAAGTTAGGTCCATAATCCCAAAGGGGGGGGGGGATCTTATGTTACTGTTTGAAAATAGAAGTAACTAAAATATATATTTAGGAAAATATTTTTAAATCTATATAAATAAAAGAACAAAACGCTCTGTCTGTGTGTGTGTGTGTCTGCGATGGCTAGCAAAATCAACAGCATGTACTAAGTTCAAAATTTTTTTGAGAGTAGCCCCAAATCTCTCCTGATGCACCTGAGCTTCAGAATTTCGAAATTCCAATTATTAACTGAGTAATTAATTAAAATCGAAAGGTCCCTTTCATAAAAAATCATCTTTTTCCCAATTTTTTCTCTTTCGTTTGTTTACGGTTGGTTGGTTGAGTAAAAATCTTAAGAAAGCTGAGACAGAATTAAAGAAACCCATAGAGGAATGAGATAAGTAGAGGTGAAGTAAGCCTCAAAAAAGGTTTGCAATATGAAACCATTTATCGCTCAAATTTTAATGTCCCAAACAAAAGGATGTGGAAGAGATTTTGTATTATAAGACGATTTGAAAGAAACGAATTACAATTAAAGCATATTTTAAGAAGAAATAGCAAATTTTTAAAATGGTCTTTGTTCTATTATTATTTATTAAAATAAATGTTCGCTTTTAAAATGAAGGAAATTGGAAAATTAGCAATAATTAAATATCAAATTAAAATTAAATAAGATATTGAAAACATTTGATACGAACTAAAAATTGTATAGCTAAAAGTTTCCTTCATTAATGTAATCTTAAATACTTTATAACGTAGATGAAAAATGTTTATGACTTAATAATTGTATGTAAATAAATATTTAAAATATAATGATGAAAACATTCTTTTAAAATCATGTATGAAAACTTAAGTATTATTCTAAAATATAGATTTCTGACTGCAGACGATTTTAAGATATTAACAAAAGAAGGTTATAATTTCAAGCAAAACGTTTAAATAATTTTCTATATTGATATTTAAAACACATATGATAAAATAATTAATAAATTTTTACTGATGAAGCGATAGATTAGCTCTTTTTAAGAAACAAGACCAAAAAAATACGAATTTAAACCTGTTTCAATTGACAGGCGTGTCAAAGCACGTGCTTTTGTTGGTATTTAATTGGACTTAATGTAGAGTTACATTTTTTGCAACACCTCAGAGATAATACTTAAGCTCTATTAATTTCTTTTTATTCTATGAAAGAAACCAATTTGAGATTTTGACATTTCAAAAGTGACTGTTTTTTTCTCCCAAAGACTGGCAAAATGTCAGTTTAACTTAGGATTTTTGAACACAACTGTTATGTCAGATCGTTGGTACTTCATATATTAGAATGTATGTATGGTTAGCTGTGTTGCAATAAATATATTATATATCTATATATGAAGCTTTTTTAGCAGTTTTTTAAGTCACTGATTAAATTTGAATGCATTTTATTTAAGTTAAAATTTAATGACTTTAATTTGCTTTTAAAACAAAAATGAAATGGCTGTTTGACGTAAAATTGTTCGAATCGGCAGACGATTCATACACAATAATAAATTATCAAATAGAAAATTAAATTATATATCAAAAATAGTCACTAAAAGAATAGTAGCCAAACATAATGTTTAGGCGTATTAACCCCTTAATGCGCAGTGTTGCTGGGTCGGCAACACCTAAAGTTCCCCCTGTTTAGAGATACAAAAACTCCATGAATATTTTAAAAACTACTCTAATGGCTACTTTAAATCTTTCTTATGAGTTCTGGATGGCAGCACCACAGAGATAAAACTCTATTGTTTTTAAATAATAGGTAAAATGTTTTACTGTAATACGCGCTTCACAGCAATGCTCTTCTCACTGCGCTTATCAATGCTTTACTTCTGGGAGGTTACCACTTCGGCGACAGCTATATAATTAAAATGGTTAGTGCAATCTTTACAAAACAATACCTGTGTAGTCCTCTAGGCCTAAATAGATAGCCTAATTTTTTTCTTTAAATTCCAACTTTAAAGAGTAGTGTGCTGGAAAGGGTTAATACGTAACCCGATCCCAACCAGAAAAAAACAGACCATACTCCGATCCAAGCAAGACAAAAATTCCATGAGCACAAACCCCACCCGAACCTAAAAATTCCGTTTGAAAAAAAATATGGATTTGATATCTAACCCGAATCAAATCTGAATCCCACAAAAATATTCAAATGAAGCATACCCCAATCCGATTAAGGAAAAATAATGTTCGTGTATATCCATCCCGACTCGAACCTAAAAATTTTCTTTGAAAAAACCCGAAAAATGACCAAAACAAAACATGAAATCGATAAAAATATTCCAAAGAACTATAACCCGATAAGAGCAAGACAAAATACTTTCCGTGAATATAAACCTGACTCGAACCTAAAAGATTCTATTTGAAAAAAACCTGAAATTTTATGCAAACTACATCTGAATCCGATCAAAATATTCGAAAGAATCATAACCGGATTCGAATAGGAGAAAATAATTTCCGTGGACATGAACCCGATCCGAACCTAAAATTCCATTTGAAAAAAATACCCGAAACTTGAATCGAACCAAATATGAACCTGATAAAAATATTCCACAGAACCATACCCGGATCCGAACAAGACAAAAAATTTCCATGAACATGAACCTAATCCGAACCTAAAAAACTGAACTAAACCTGAATCTGACAAAAATATTCCAGAGAAGCATATCCTTATTCGAACAATGCAGAATAATTTCCGTTGATGCGCAACCCAACCTGAACCTAAAAATTCCATTAAAAAAACAAAATCTGAATTGAACGACATCTGAACACGAAAAAAATATTCCAAAGACCCAAAACCGGATCCGAGCAAGACAAAATAATTTCCCTGGACATGAATCCGACCAGAATCTTAAAAATCAATTTGAAAAAATATCTGAAATCTGAATCGAACCAAATCAGAATCCGACGAAAATATTCCAAATAACTATAACCAGATACGAACAAGACAATATAATTTCCATGGACATAAACCCAATCCGAACCAAAAAATTTGTAAAAAAAATCCTGAAATTTGAACCAAACCTAATCTGAACCTGACAAAAATATTTCAGTGAAGTATAACCTCATTGGAACAAGGTAAAATAATTTCCATTGAAGTACAACCCGACCCGAACCTAAAAATCCCATTTGAAGGGGGAAAAAAACCCCACGAAATCTGAATTGAACTGAATCTAAACTGAACAAAAATATTCCAAACAACCATAACCGTATCCGAAGAAGACAAAATAATTCCTATGGACATGAATCCAATGCGAACCTAAAATTCGGATGTTCTACAAAACATAATGCGCTCCGTAGCGGTGGAAAGTGAAACTAAGTGCTTTGTAGCACGTGATGGTTAAGATATTTCGTTTTTAGTTAGTGTTAAATTAGAACTTGGTTACGGTTAGGTAACAGTTAGGTTGCAATTACGTTCCGCTGAGCCTTATGTTATATATAATTTCCAGTTAGGTCATGGTTAAGGTACAGTTAGGTTAAGGTTAAGTTATGGTTAGGTTATGGTTAGATTATGGGTAGGTTATGATAAGGTGACGGCCAAGTTACATTTATGGTACATTTAAGTTACAGTTAGGTTACTGTTAAGATACAGCTAGGTTACAGACAAGTTATGATTACAATACAATTAGGTTAAGGTTAGGATTTTGTTCACAGAATGAACATTACGCATGTATGATAAAAATTATACACCTATTTTTGTAAAATGGCTCAGAAATTATAATACTATATACTAACCTTTTAGCTAATCATCGACTATCGATTTCATTCACGGTATAGTCGGATTTAAGAGTGATATAATTAGTTTGAAATTAAAAATATTTCACTTGGGATATCTATGTGAAAAAAGTATTTAGTTAAGTCACTTAACAGTACATTTAAGGATAAATATCAACACTTTAACATGAAAATAACACAATCGTTGGACACATATTCCCTCCTGCATTTCCCATTGCAGCCATTTTGGGGTATTTTTGCAGCTAAATATTAGTTTTTTAAACCAATTTTTGACACAGTCAGGGAGCACGTATTTAATATAATTCACACTGCAAAAAATTTGACCCTTTTGCTGCATCATCACTCCCCCCCCCTTTTATAGAATATCTCTCTTTTGACTTACGAGAATGCTCCATAATAGGCTGAAGTAATCATTTTCTATAAAAGCGGTGGAGTGATGATGCAGCAAAAGGGTCAAATTTTTAACAATGTATTTACACATATTTCGAGTTAAAGATAAAATTATAGAAATTTCAAGTTCGTGTAACATCATTATTACGGACCCGGGCAAAGCCGGGCGGGTCAGCTAGTATAATTATAAGAGCAAAAAAAAAAAAGTTAAATGAACAAATTCCAGTCAAAATAACACCCATCAAACCTGTGAAAAGTAGCAACATTACTTTTTTTTTTAAATGTGGTGACTGAAATCTAAATTTGTATACACATTTCTTACATAGGTGAGTAAATATTTTACATATTTATCTCCCTGCTTACCAATTATAAAATCTATACCTTAGATTTTGAAAGAATGATGTTGACTAAAAGTAGTTGTAATTTTCATATTTATATACTCTCTAAAACAGTTAAGTAGTTATTTTTAATAACTATTTTAATAATTTGTCAGTGCCACCCTCACCCCCCCCCTTAAAAAAATTCAAACCTGCATGCCTTTAGTGTTCAAGATCGATTAGTGAAGGCTAAATTATTTGATACTTTACTTGAGCTTTAAGGTCATCGCAAACTATGTTAAATGAATCGATCCTCATTGAAAACCGCCCTACAGAATTAACAAAAGAATGTACTATTAATGCTCAAAGTTGATGCTTAATGAAGTCTATATTTGGGGAAAATATTATTTAAATCTCACTAAAGAGGTAAAAGCATTTGTGAATAAAGTCATAGTCAGTGGACTTGTAACCACAGAACTCACTGTTAATCTTCAATTAGTTGATAAAAAATTTTTTAAGTTATATTTTTTGGGTTTATCAATTTATAATAATTAGTTTCCTGTCATATTCCAAATTAAAAAAGGGTCAGCTTATTTGCTGAAATGGATCTTGTTTTGCTTCAGTTTTTAATGAATGTTCCTGTCTGTCTGATTTGTTTTCTGAAATTTTAGACTTTCTGTGTAAGTTTAGTTAAAATAAAAATTAAGAAAATATACTGACTCATTTTATAAAAATTTGGATTTTCGGAGGCAGAAATTTTTTTTGTTTATAGGGTAACACCCCCAGTAATTGGCATGCACCAGTGATTGGCACATTTTACAAACATGTTCTAAAAAAAGATTTATATCCAATCTTTTAAAAATTCAAGACCATATATCATTTATATGCTCATTTACGTTAAAGATTATAATTTTGATTTATTTTACAAGTTGACAACAGAGCCTAGGAAAGAGAAACAAATCTGGCTTGTATCAAATTAGCCATTTTGTTGCAAATTCTTGTTTTTTGGCTTAAGGAAGGCATGCTTTTCAATTCATTATTATCTGATTTATAATATATTTTAAATTTTAATTGACAACAGTTTTGTTTAGTTAAAAGGGGTACTTTAATTGTGTAAAAGTATTTTCGACACAAATATTTGGATTTCTGAATTAATGGTAGTTGCCAATTAATGGTGCTTCAATTTTGCTAGTTCCGAGTAATTGGCACCTATTCCAATTACAAGGAATTAGCAAGGAATATGACATTAAACCATTTATTTTGGAAGTACTTTTAAAATTATAGACTAATTTTGTTTATCATTTGTTTTTATTTGAAAATATAAATTTTATCAGTAATTGGAATCCATTAAAGCTTCATATGACAATTACTGGGGACAGCATGACAATTACTGGGTATTAATGTAAGTATATTGTATTGCTTTAAAGTGTTCACATTTCAGATTAATATGCTGATTTCTTGCTCTCAAAAACCTGAAATATGGTATCTTCATCTACAGTAAATTAATTTAAAGCGATTAAACCCAATGCAAAATGTAAAGTTTTTTTTAAATATAAACATATGCCAATTACTGGATCACAAGGTGTCATACATTGGTGCTCTAGGTACCAATTACTGGTGATTTCAGCAACTTTTTATAAATATATTTTTATAAAAATACTTTTTCATTTTTTTTTGCTTTTAGTGGGCAAAATAGATGCACAGATATGCATTCTTTGAATTAAAAATATTTCCAAGTAAATAGCTTATTTCTTTGTAATGAAAATTTAAGTAAGTTTAACGACAAATTCTTAAAGTGCCAATTACTGGGGATGTTACCCTACATGGTGAGTTTGAAATATGTTCTTCAAATGGATTTTTTTTAGGAATTTGATGTTAAATTAAAACTATGATTCACTTATTTGTGGTTTTTTATTCGTTTTTACCAGAAAATAGCCCCTTTATAATTGCAGCATAATTCTAATTTAGACCAGTTAACCCTTTCATGACAGGAGCCTTTTACAAAATTTTTAATGTCTTGTTGCTGGTTTTTAAAACAGAAATTAGTGCTTTATTAAATTGGGAAAATGCTCCAATTAAATAAGGATATTTTAGAGTAAAATTTTCAGTTGGGGTAAACAAGGTTTCTGAAGCCCTTTTGTCACATGTATATGTGTTGCTCGCTAACAAGGGGTTAAAGAGAATTCTATTCTTTAGTCTTTAAAGTGAGCTGTGTCTTATTTTGCAGACATGCATAACATTTCTATCAATTCCTACAAAAATATTAACTGTATATATATATATCCATGTTGCAAACTGTCTACTGAAAAAGATAATTAAACTTATTTCGGAATTCCTAAGATTGGTACATATCTATTTAATAGCATCATAATCTAAAATGGTATAAAATGGATTTTTGTTGAATTTATGTCGAATAAATGTTGTATAGAAAAGAAGCATATGTTTTTAAATTGAAATATTTTAAACATTTTTCTTGTTAAATTTGTAAAGGCTAATCCAAGTTTTAAGAAATAGTTTTTCTTATTTTGGTCTATTTTGTAAAACAGAGTAAATAGAGTTGAATTCAAAAAAGAGGATATCCATAAATTTCTTGGTTTTTTTTTTTAAATTAAGAATGTATAATTTATATACTTTGAAGAAAATACAAATTTATCAAATAAAAACTTTCTGTTCTATCCCCCCCCCCCCAAAAAAAAAAAGTTTATCATGTCAGATTTGCATCTATCTAAACTGAAGCTTTTTAAAGTGATGCGCACACTTGCGGTGCTTTCAAAACCAAAACGTCTGGGGGAGTGCATGTTCAGCTTGCATTAATATTGCAATTACATAAATACTTTTTTCTTCACTCTCCCCATCCGTATCCATAAAGAATTGGTCAATCAAAATTTTGCGTAAAAATACAATTTTTATATCAATGGTTCAATAATCTAATAAAATTTTAAAATACAAATGTGAAATACCAAATGCTTAGTATTGAATAGAAAGATTCGAACAACTGAACATTTAGTCAAACTAAAAATATCAAATTCCAGATAAAATAATTTAAATTCAATCAATATTGAAAATAAAGCAAAGGTAATATTTACAAAATAAGTGACTATTCTCTTTTGAAACAGTTAATATTCTCATCTATACTAAAACTCAAAAGAATATTGTATTTGTAGAAAGGGTAAGATTTTTTTAAAAACTCCTAAGAACAGAAAAAACATCTATAAAATTTCATTACCATATATACTCGCGTATAAGTCGACCCCCTAACTTATGTTGTTAAAAATAAGAAAAAATTCAAAACCTGCGTATAAGTCGACCCTCCTCCAAAAGGGGGGAGCGATTGACTCTACCCTGAAAAGGAACTATTCCTCAGACTTGTTCCGAAATTAAACTAATCTGAAAAGAACCAATTCCTTGGAATAGTTTCAAAAAAGATAGACTCCTCTGAATCATTCCTAAATGAAAGGACTCGTTCCGAAATGAAACAACTCCAAAAAGGAATGATTCCTCGGAAACATTCCGAAATGTATCGTCTGAAGAGTTATGCTAAATGTCATAAATCAGAATCGGAGAATGAAGCAAAAAATGAAATTCATTCAGTTTTTTCTTAGACTCGTTCCTTTTTTTTTCCAAGATGGTCCATTTTCTCATATTTGTTCCTTTTTTTTTTTTTTCTTGGACTCAATCCTTTTTTCTCGGATTCGTTCCTTTTTCGGAACAACTTTGAATGAATCTGACTGAAACGATTCCTTAAAATGTACGATTTTGCCCATCTCTGTTTTTTAGTATTGGAAATGTATTCGTGACATAAATTATACAGTTTTTTTTGTTCTTTGCAACAGGGTAGGGTAGATTATTTTTCTGAAAAATAAACTAAAAATGATCTTAAATTCAGAATCATCAAGGTTGGAAGGGTTCCGGATTTTGGATTTTGTACTCTACTGACAATGGGGTGCTGCAGCACTGATTTGCGAGCAAACTATTTTCGGATATTTTATTTATAGATTTTTTAGGTCTCGCATATAAGTCGCCCCCCCCCCCACTTTGAAGTTCTTTTTTTGTCTAAAATTTCTCGACTTATATGCGAGTATATACGGTAGTTCATATTTATAATGGATATAAGTACTGAATAGATTTTTCTAGAAATTTCATTCACTGTTTTTGTTTAATCATCAAATATTAAAAATGGTACCTTGAATAGTTTTCTATATCTTGCCGAGTTTCCAAAGAAGCTTATTTTTTTAGTCTCCTCCTATCAAAACATCACTCTCTTTAATAGTTCATATGCAATAGGGTTTTTCAGTGAATGCAGTAAATGTTTTTTCCACTTCAATCATAATAGTTTTTACCGCAAAGATTATTTGTTTTTTCTTTAGGAATGCAGATCTCCTTGAATCTTCTTTGATCACATAATAAAAAATGATTTTGAAAATTAAAACCCTTTTCTGAAATTTAGAAAATACATTAGAATAAGAGGTTGTACTTCATTGTAGTCATTGGATACATATATCAATGGATGTGAATTGAGGACTATCTCCACTTCTGTCAATGAAATTGTCAGATTGTCATAATTCAAAAGAGCTTTGTCAATTATCTTTCACAAATATTCTTTAATGGGCTTTATTAAATGTTCATAGAAGCCCTCTCCCCCGCCACACACATAATCCCTTTTCAATATTTTGCCATATGATTCTCTCTTTCAATACAAAATTTTAAAATGTTCTGTCGCTCCTTTTGTCAGACAGGATTGAGTTCTCTTTCTTCAGTCTTTAAAGTTTGTGTTATCCAAATGTACAACACTGCAGTTTCTCCTTTTGACTGTAAACTTTTTAAATGCCAATAGAAAGGATGATCAGATTACCATGTCAAATAAGAGTTGTAGTTGCAGTGTTCTGGAGACACCAGTGTGAACAAAACTGTGTAAAATGTTTGTATTTCTTTAAAATTTTCCACATAGCTTGTACCTGCCAAGTCTAAACGATACATTGAAAGTGGTGGCACTCCATTGACCCCATCTTTGGGCAATGGTGCAGTGATCTGGTCAGTATGTTTGGAGAAATCTTATGCAATTCTTAATTACCCTCTTGACCAACTGATGATCTTTTTAGTATGTAAAAATGAGATTTTTTTAAGTACTGCATGTGTCTCCATACATTTTCGATGCATAATCAAAGGAGTTAAACAAGAATGTTTTGATAGACATATTGGTTTTTACTCTTCTACGAATAGATCAGAAAACTCTAATCTTCCTCCTAGTAATCTTATTGGACTCCTTTCATCAACAAAAGACATGAAGTTTGATAAAGATATCTTTTCTACTGATTTACCATTTTTTAAAGATTTTGAATTCTTCCTCATTTTGTTCAGTTTGTATCAAAAATTCTCGACTTCTAGTAATTTTCATTTTTTTTTAACTAAGCATTAGGTTTCAATAAATTATTTTTTTAAATCTAACTCATCTGAGCAAGGAATTTCTTTGTTTTTAGATATTGGCCAAAACTCGGGGGATATTGAGCCACTCTGGCCCTTGCAACCAAGTTGTATCGTTAATAATTGTAAATATTTTTGACACTTTAAAAACAATATCTGCAGGATTTGTAGTACCAGAACAATACCAATCAGCTGAAGAAGTCAATTTATGAATCTCCTAAATTCTATTTCTAACTAAAGATGTGAATTTTTGTCAAATCTTTTACCCAAAAATAAATTACTGAATAATACTGAATATTTTATGTAAGGGACTTCATTACACTCATTATTCCAGAATAAGTTTAAATCTTCAGATAGGGAATCATCCCTAAATAGAACCAAAATCCAAATTTTCTGCATTAAACAATTCAACTTTAACATAAAGGTCCCAAGAGTTCATCTGCATCAAAAATCCTATCAAAAACTTGTAGAATAAATCTTTTTGTGTCTATTCTTTTAGAAATAAAGTCAACTAAGCCTTGAATATCAATAAAAGAAGGCTTTGTAATAATTCCAGGCTATGCCAAAACCTTTTATAAGGGCAATTTTGTTCTCTTAATGCTTCAAAATAGACTTTTGAAGTTGTACCATTTTCTTTTCATAATTTCTAAGAGATGAGCTGACTAAATTTTGTCTAAAAATCTTATCCTCTAGATATTTGTTAGTATATTTTTTTTTCAAATGGTGTTTGTCGCAGCCAAATAATTAAAAAAAAAAAAATGTTGCTAATTCTAAATAATACCCTTGAAAATCTATAAACTTCTGGAGATTTATCAAACAAATCTTCCACAAACAATAATCATGTTGCATTCCAATCTTCTTTTTAATTCTCTGTTGAAAGGTATACTCTGTTAGTTGTAAAAAATATGGGATTAAATTTAAACCATAAAACACCAAATATTTCAATATATAAATTTGGACCTACATGCAGGCAATTATCTAAAGAGTGAACCTGAGTCATAAGTAGAGACCAAAAATAATGCATATAATCTGCTCATTCTCTTGTCTCCAATTATTACTCTGAGCCAAAAAAAAATGTCATTTTCTTTTTCTTCTGGATTTGTAACTACCTCAAATAAACCTTGCTTCAAATAATGTATAAATGCCTTCTTATATTAAAAAAATAATTTTAGGTTTTTAATTTTTAAGTATTGAAAATCTCTTTTGCAATCCTTCAGCTGTCATCTAAAGATTCTCTTTTAAGTTTCCATGGAAATATTAATTTTATATTATTTATTATTGTATTTAATTTCTGACTCAAACTGTTCCATAACTTTGTTTTCTTGAAAGGTCTAAATTTTGTTTAGTTTCAATAAGACTTGGCCACTCAATAAATAAAAATTTTCTTTGTTCAGATATGAAATTTTCTTCTAATATTACAATAAATATTAAAGATGCAATTTTCAAATGTTTTGCCTTATAGACACCAACCAAAAATAGTGTCAACAGCTACTAATTTTTTCCTTAGATGCTTTATTTTTCATGTTACTATATCATATTCATCAGTCCCGATGATCAAAATAACGGATGCTTTTCTGTCTGGTGAGTTTGCAAGGAATCCGTTACTTTTTATTGCATCATTAAATTCATGAAGATATGGACTTCACTGGCTGATATTTGATTAGTAACTAATGTTTCTATGCGTAATTTAGAATGGGTAAATTTTTATTTTCTAGAATTAGTTTAACTACCAAAATTTTTCCCAATAGGATAGTATTTCCAAATGTAAAAACTAACAATATTTCTTTTCGTATTACAGATACATTCAATTTATTTACTATTTCTTTAATCAAAAATGTTCTCCCCCTTCAAGAAGTAACTGAATTGGTGATTCTGTTTTGGTTAATATTGTTTTAACAAACACATTTGAAAAATATATTTTACTTTCATTTGAAAAAATAGCAGAAATAAGTTTTTTTTTATTATTATTATTATTCAGGTGTTTTTTCTTATTTTACTGAACATGATTGCGAACAATTTGCCTGATTATGTCAAACTGAACATATCTTGCAATTAATTTTTGAAGTACGCTGTTTAATGACACATTTTCTAGCAAAACACTGCAAACATCTTTACTGTGATTTTAACATGTTTCTTTTAGTTTTTACATTGACAGTCAATAATAATTCAGTTGAGTGTTTATTGTCACCACAAAATGAACTTTTGGACAACTCTATCTGAAATTGATTTATCATTAGTAAGAGTCCATAATTTCAACAAGTGGATTTGAATTCTGTTTTTATCGGTTAACTCCTAATTATTGATTTTTTTTTTTTTTTTTTTTTTTTTTTTTTTTTTCAAATACTTTTTCTTGAAACAGACACAGTCCTCTGTAATTTTAATTTCAGTTTTAAGGAAATTTGACAGTTGTCAGGTTTAGTTAAATTATTTACAATTCTTTTATTATATTCTAAAGTTTACTCAGTGGGTATTAATTTTAAAATTACAGCAATTAGCATAGAACCATAATTTATTCAAGACCTTATGCAGACAAACTTCTAACCTTTTAATTTCACTAGCTTTGTAAGCAAGAGTTAAATTGAAGCTTATTCATATCATGGTTTATTATGTCTATCTTCTTAAAACATATTCTAGAATTTTAAACACTGAGTAATAGTTGGGTTCTGAAATTTCAAATCCTTTGACAGCATTTGCTGCTTTGTCAGATAAATAGCCTTTTAAATAATGAAATTTTTCGATTTTAGAAAGTGTTTTATTTTCATGAATAAAAGTGTAAGTGTTCCAAAATGTAGTACACTACATACAGTCATCATAAAATTTT
This sequence comes from Maratus speculifer, assembly GCA_964019185.1. Classification (NCBI taxonomy): domain Eukaryota; kingdom Metazoa; phylum Arthropoda; class Arachnida; order Araneae; family Salticidae; genus Maratus; species Maratus speculifer. Next base: position 14,464,925 of record CAXHSM010001376.1, on the reverse strand, counting down.
TGTATGTTCATTTTTGGACTTTTAACAAATACTTTTTCATTAGTAATCATTCTAAATTTTGATTATTTGCTGCTACTTAAAATACTTATTATATAAATTTTGTTTTTTGTTAACTTCTTCTTTTCACAAAATTTAGTAACAGATATTTTGTCTGTATATTAATATGCTCTATTAATTTCACAGTCAAAATCATCTAACTCAATAAGGGGCTCTACTTTTTTCATCAATTTTAAAGCTTCAGCTTTGATATTTAATTGATCTAGTGCTAAATCAATATTATCAAAATTAATAACATCTTCTCTTGCGACATTTTCAATGTCATTTATCAATTTGGCTACAGAACATTGAAGAACAATTGTTTTTTTAATTTTTCAAAATTATTCATCACATTAAAGATAAATATAAAATGATCCTACCTTTTTGAAGGTTTTGCACTAAGTGCTCAGCAATAATTCAATGCTTATTTCATAACACCAAAATATACAGAAAAACCAACTTTAAAAGGCTGCTTTAGCAGCCAGTGCATCATGTAAAATAAAGTAAATCAAATTAAAGGAGGAGGTGCATCTATAAATTTATTGATTTTTAATAAAACTCATGTATAATTAATTGCATTATATACATTTTAAGATAAATACATCAAAAAGAAATCTTGTTCCATCACAAAAAGGGTCATTTGTCTTGTCCAAAACAAAAAAGACAATTCTTGCATCAGATCAACATTTCAATCTAATCTAACTTTTTAATGCGATTGCTGTTGAAACTAAAGCTTCTGGAAGAGTAGGTGCATGCAGTTTGCACAAATATAGCCATTATACAAATATTTTTAACAGACTTCAAGGAGGAGGTTATGACTTCGACCTGTATGTATTTGTTGTTCACTCATAACTTCCCTAAATGTGAATAGATTTTGATAATTCTTTTTTTGTTTGAAAGCATAAGATACCCAAGTAGTCCCATTTTAATTTCATTAATATCTGATGATTTCAACTACTTAAATATAAAAAAATGCAGATTTGATTAAAAAAAATTATTTATCGCAAATCATTTTTCATAACCGTTTTCAAATCATAAGCATATTAAAACTATGCATTCAAATGAGTCATCCCCAAGTTGTCGCTAAGCTTGATTCTTTTTTTGAAGTCGATTAGTATTTTTTTTAAGCATATTTTATCTGGATATATATTTCAATAAACTATGTTTATTTTCAATCTTAAATTTAACTTAATTTAAACTTAATGTAAATGAAGAATAAGTTTGTATTTGCAAATTAATTGTGTAAATTATTTCTAAACCATCCCTATATATATATATATATATATTATAATATTTCATAATCATTATCATGTTTTGAATCTATTGCCGCATGATGGTCTTTACTTCGATTTTATCACTCCACCTCATATTAGGTCCTCTTCTTAGTCATTTTTTATTCCTGATATACCAATTAGAGTACTCGTGATAGATTGTCTTATTTTCTTGAAATGTTCCCTTCCAACATCAATTTACCACAATTGTCCACTACCATTGTCCTGATGACATCACAACTTATTTCTACAATATTATTAATTTTTATCATGTTATAATTTGTACTCGCCAAGAAAAGATCCCAATTTTAGATTTTTTTTATGTTTGCAAGTTTATTCTAAAAGGTTCACTTATCTCAATGAATCAATGTTTTAAAACTATACATCATACCAAAATATTCAGAAGATTTTTTTTTTTTTTAACAATTGTGAAGTATCTACATAAAATAAACCTATGAAATAATCTAACAACTACTGTTAAATACCTTTATAAAAGCATTTTCATATGTTTTTTGTATTTTAATTAAAATTAATTTCAAACAAAAACAAAAGTGCACACAAAGCTGAAATTCATGTCCAGAAAATTGCGTATAACAAATGTTTCCAACATATAAAAATTTGCCTGCTAGACTTGTATATTTTGTGCGGTGATACATCATACTATACTTATTCTCAAAATAGTTATTTTAAAAATCTGCTTTTTACTGGCATATGATCTGTTCAAATACCATTTATTGCTGCTTCCATTGATTGGAAGAAGAAAAAAAAGGCTTAAACATGCAAATACTTTCATAATCCTTCCTCTTAAATGTTTTTTTAAGCCCTTATTTGCAGAATTTGCTTTGTTTCAATAATTATCTTCTTTAATATCTGGACATGTGCTGGAACTTTTAAATAATGTGATTTTTTTTTTTTTCATTAAAGCTGATTAAAGAAATTGATAGTTAACTCTTTTTTGTAAAATATTTACAAGATTAATCGGATAAATTAATTACTCTAATAGAATTATCACAAATCTTCTAAAGACAATGTATTTAAAAATATTATGATCTCTATAATTGAGAAGGGTTTTGCACAGTTCATATTGCTGTTTTTTTTTTTTTTTTTTTCAAAAGCTTTACTACCTATGTAAATTATTCAAAAATTTACCATCTTTTTAAAAATGTTTAGCTTCAACTGCTTATTTTTTCTTTCTGAATGAGATTGAACATAATATTTTGCTTGGAAAGAACATTTTTATTAATTGGCAAAGTAAGTAAATCTTAGTTTCTTCAGTGGTATTTAAGTACTGCCTGTGCATAAGATTTTAAAAAAATCTTAGTCTACTTTAAGTGGAACAAACAGCTGTTTCTTTAACAACTTATCTGTTGCCCTTCAAAGTATTCCTTCTCAGATTCTCTGTTTTATTTTATAAGATTTTATCATATACCTGACATGGAGAACTTGTCCTTAATGAATAATGCAAAATCAAAAAATCTTGCTAATGATAAAATGTAATTAGATAAGAAAATGCATTTTCTAACTCAGACTATGTAAATTCAAGGGTGAAGTTACAACATAAGGTATTTCTGTATATTACAAATTCTTGTTAAGCACCATTAGGATATTTCATTATTTGAAACAGAATTTGTTTGTTCTCTTGATTTTATTCATATTTATGTTAATGTTGCAAGTAAACTAAAACTATATTGAAATAAAATTTAAATAAAAATGATGCAAAAGTTTTAGAGGAGGAGATGGAGTCTTCATTAGTACCTTTTTGTAAGTTATTACTGTGATGTATATTATAAAACTGTTTTCTATAAAAATAGGGGGTGGAATTAAAATTTGATTGATCATAATAGAAATATTTATATATAAAAAGTTATTTTATTCTTTTTTGGCTCTGTTTTAACTAAGTATATGGAATTTTATGAAATGCTTTAAAAATATAGATAAATTAAACATATGTTTTGATAATCTTTACTTTTATTAAATAATGAAATACCTGCTTAGTAATGATGGTCTTTAATCGTTGGTACAGATAAATAATGCTGTATGTTAAATTTAATTTTTTTAATTTTTGGGAATTGTCTGCTATATGAATGCTAAATCTGTTTATTTTATAAAAAATTTTTGTTTCGTTAAACAGTAAATGTCATTTGAAATTATAATGTGTATATGATTACATTTAGATTTATATGTAAAAATATATTTGGAAATATAGGCACATCAGTTGTATATTGTTGCTGTGCTGAATTGTATTTATCTTTGAACAAGAGAATAACTCATTTTTTATTTTTTAGAATTAGAATTTTTAGAGGAAATTCACTCCTCTTTTTTATGTGATACCGAAAGGATGACAACCTGAAATTTTTGAAACTGACATTTTTGGGTATTTTTTTGTTGTTTACTTAAACTTGATATTTTAGCAATTCTTTTACATATATATTTTAAATACCTAACATTCTTAAGTAATATTTTATATGCTTTATCCTCTTCAGACCCAATATATTTTAAATCATCATACAAAAAAAAAAAAAAAAAAAAAAAAAAACTTTTGATTGTTCTATTTATTTGTACATACAGAGTTAAAATTTTGTAAAAAAGAAATAGTTTCTATGTGCTAGCAGGTACACATATATACACCTTAAGTTCATACTATCCCCAAAAATCCTTCATTTTTAAAAACTTATTTAAACAAGGAATTTGAACAATTGATGTCTGCTTATTTTACATGGTAATTTTAAAACAATTATTTTTGGGGGTACAGAGATATATATTACACTTTGTACAAATAATTCTTGTTTTTGATTAGGATGTTAGAATTTACTTCTTGATCATTCTCATCAATCAGTGGTCCTCGGAATACCATTGTAAATAAATAAAAGATTAAATATAAATATTTGTGAAAAGATTGGGTTTTATTCTCAACATTATCATTCTAGTTTGCTGTAACATAAATTTTAAAACTGTACCCACTTTTCAGCTTTCCATAACAAATATCTCTTAAGTTCAATTTTATTGTCTCATGGATCCAGGATAAGAGCTGGAGCGATATTCTCAATGGTTATATCTGTATCATCGACCTTTTCATGGTCAGGCTCACCATTATCCAGATCAGTTTATTTACTCTTACAAAGATACATTATGACTTTTTTAAAAATTAATGGTTAATTTAAAACATCAATAATATGAATTATTTGTAATTAAATATAATTTTTGAATCTTTCAATAACTCTAGCACTGCACAAATTGCATATCATTCAATAAAAATGTTTTAGCGTGATGATTGTTTTCAAAAAACATGGAATTGAAGCTGGAGGTTCACGCATGTACACCTTACAAATTAAATCTAATTTAAATAGATGATATGATCTAGTTAAAAAAATTAAATGATTTATGCATTATTGAAATGTTTGTAAGCAATCTTAAAAATTGAGAATAAGTATTAATTTTCTACTTATAAAAATGTACTTACATTTTCAAACGTCTTGTATTTGTCGCCATTGCTCAGTTATTTCCAGCAAAATCATATGAATTAAGACCCCTGGCACCATTTCTTGCTAAAAGCACACAGATGTGCACTTTGGGTCTGAAGAGGTTATAGAAGAATAGTTAGTTTTTGTTTTTAAATATTTGCGTCACAGATTTTATTTTATTGATCAGGTGTGCAACTTTCCAAAATACTGTGATATAAACATGGCACTAAATCCTATCTCTTATCTCTAAATTTTTCTCTTGTATATATCTCTTAATTTTATATGAAAATACATTGTAGTAATTGTAATTTAACTATTTTTGAAGTAGTGTAAATTTTATCATAGCAATTTTCAACTGTATATTGCATTTTGCTTGCTTGTTAAATAAATCCCCGTCTGTTAACTTTCCAAAAAATCCTGACCTCTGTTTATAATAGAAACTATCTTTAGTGAATTCATTAGTATTCATTGGAACCTTTTTAGTGTTTTATTCTGCAAATTGTTTGGTGATTTCCAGATGCTCAGTGATAAATGAAATGAATTCCTCAAATATTTACAATGTAGGCAAGGAGAGATTACTATATTCAATTAATACATGGATTTCTGAGGCATTTTTTTTTCCATAAAAAAAAGGGAGTCAGTAAAGCTCATCTCATGGAATTGAGGGTAAGATATTTGCATTAAAAAATTCTTTTTAAATATTAAATTTCATATAAAAATATGTTCTGAAAACATAATCTCAAATAATCGGATACTGTATTTCAAAACATGCATTTTAATCTATTACAGTAGATTCCCTGAAATCTGTAATTTTAAAATTCACACATAATTTACAGATCTAAACAATGAAATATTCAATTCAGATATAGGGACAAATTTTGATTTTTTTTTAGTTTCACTTAACTTCATATGTATTTTAATTCATAATTTTTGTTAATAGTACTGAATTCCTGTATTTTCATGAAGGAAGAATATATTTCAGAAAAAATTAAAGATATTGCTTAGATCATTGATAATCACAATTTATTTACCAAATAAATTTATGTATTAAGCTTTTTTGGTTAAGTCTGGCTAAACCTGAAATAAAACTTTCTTAATTTATGATTTTGATGTGAATTAACAGTACACGTTTGAGATAAATTTCATTGAATAATTTAGAAAAAAAATGCATTGCATCTTTATAATGAATATTTAATCATACATTATTGATTATTAACTTGACCTTTGCTTTTAATACTTTAATTTTAATCATTTAAAAAATTATCTAAGTTTTTATTTTAGTTTAAATATTTCAATATTTTATTATATTTAAGCATTCATTATAATTTCAGCTACATTATTAATTACATTCAAATTACTGTTTATAAAATGTAAACAAAGCAGTGACCAGAAATCTACAAAATTCTAAAATCTGCACACTCTGGTCCCAAGCTGTGCGGATTTGAGGAAGTCTACTGTATAACATTTGTATATGCACTTTTTGTAATTTAAATACTAAGGCTGGTATGATGCAGCGTTAAACTCTACTTTTATTTTTTTAAAGCAAGGGTTATCTATCTTCCCATGCAAATTTTTGCATTTGAAAAAATTTTGAAGGTAATTTTTTTTAATGCAGTTTTTATTAGAGACTGATATATTTAAGTATTAATATTTGTATGCTTTCCCTTGCTCCCCCCCCCCTCCCAAAAAAAAACAGCAAATTTTCTAAACATGTATTTGTAAGATAATTTTCTGATATTTTTGGAAATTTACATAATTTATGCATAATCCTTTTGAGCTAAATTTTAATATTAACAGATAAACTATCTGTTAATGATAGGAAAAACTGTAAAAGAGAACGTCCATTAAACACTTGTCTTTTGCAAATAGTACCCTTTTCTTTTATTACTGCCCTATAAGGCAGATAATAAGCCCTTAGTTTCTCATTTGCCACATGCATTTTCAGTCATGCCTAAATCTAACTAATTCTTAAAAGCATCGCAGTGGATAAATTCGCCTTTATTCACTTTTTGCATTTTAAATAAATTTTTCCTCATTTTATTGTTATTGTTTGAAAGTGATGTCTAGAATTAGCAGGTGCCTGAGATAATGTGAACCAATATCACACTTACAATTAGCCACTTTAAAATGCTATGTTCTTTCAATTATTAATGAGTTTTACTTCCACTTTTTGATGGTTTTTTAATTATTAAACATTCAATTACTTTTATACATCAATCTTTTACAATACTTACAGTGGCAGCAGGTATTTGAGAACACATGTTATAGGTAAAATATCAATGTGCATATGACAGTTAATCTTTTTCTTTTTCACATAAACATGCCAGAATCTGGACTGTTCTATTTTTCAGGAAGACAGACATGTATCATTGAGGCCTTGATTTAATTTCTTTGGTGAAAGATTTTGAATTTCCCAGTTTGATAATTTTTATGCTATATTTGAGATTGATTCAGAGTAGTAAAGAATGAAAAGAGTGAAAAAAACGAGCTGTCTGGGATTTCCATGGAAATTGGTGATAGTGACTATGAAGATCACATGCCAACTGAGGCAAAAATAAATAAATAAATAAACTAAAAATGAAGAAATGAAGAGGCATGCTATGATTGGCTTTATGACTGAAGAACATTTTAAGTTAGAGATAGCCATATTCTTGAAACTCATCCAGTCATTTGTCTTTAAATTTAGGGGCAAACTAAAAGTTGGGAAATTTGAGACTACCATTTCATACAAGAAATAACATTGTTAGTGATATGAAATTATGAAGATACCTGAATTTGTCCATTGTCAGTAAAAATCTTATCAAATCAATTAACAAATTTGGTAAGGAGATGCAGGTTGACCCAGCCACAATCTGATGAGATTCATAAGACATTTTGCTAAAGGTTGTATGTTATCATAAAAGAACAGTTTTTGCTGAAATAATAAGATAACTGCTTGATCAGAAGCAAGCATGTCCTTAACAAGCTGAAACATAAAGAGGAGCCAAAAATGCTCTTGTTTTCTTCCAGTGAGAAAAACTAACTCTAAAAAAGATCTGTGATGGTGTAAAATTCCCAAAGAAGCTGTTATAGACATGTGCAGGAAATTTCCAGCTTCACTCTTATTATGGTTGGATCATTTTCACATTTCATGACCAGATACCTTCACATTTCTTTCTTCAAGGTGCCAGAGTCAACATTGTTCCTTATTCTATGGTGTTAAAGTACTAAATTACTCCTGTAACACATAGGAGGCTTAATGTTTTTTAACAAGATTACTTTTTGTTATACAAGCCAAAAATGGATAGATGACCAATATTGACCATGAATTCATGACATGTTACCAACATCTTGGCCCCCTAGCTATTCGGATATTTGGAGTGATCTATTATAATGTATCTGATGGTTTGACTGCCACAAATTCCAAATGTCATTTGCACAACAATGTTGAGGTTCTCAAGGCAACAGTTGTGGATGTAATTGGAAAAACACTCATCTGAACATAACTGTGACCGTTTATCAGCCTGTGAGGTATGTCTTTAGAGGTTTCAAGGAATGATATTATCCACCATGTGTATGTGGTCATCTGTACAGAAAGTTAAAACATAAAAAAAACTATTTCTACTGTATATCCCTGTTTGCAAGAAGACTCTGATTTGTTCTCAAATACCTGCCACATCCTGTAAGAAATAAGGGAACCTGAATTTGCAGTATTTGATTCAGTGACATGATTTAATTTTATCATGACAATCAACTGCATTTTAACATACATTATAATAAATCTACACTTCAGGCTAACATTTTTTTCAGTTAGAAATGTTTTATCTCCTTATCATTCATAAATTAAATAATTCTGACTAAGGGGCATTTCACAGTATTTAGTTGTTATGGACTCTATTCTTTGTAAATATCTATTAACCTCTTATTCTCATTGGTTCACATATTTAAGCTAAATTTTATGTAATTTATGTATTCCTATATGTAATTATATTATTGGCATAGAAAAAGTTTAGATTTGCTTGAAATTTATATAAAATGTAGATGCATATTGCATGCTATGGACAATACATGCAAAAGATGTGGAAGTTTTTACTTAAGTTGAAATTTTCAGTGAAATTAGTAATCTTTCTTATTAATTGAAGTTTAATCATTATGATGAGTTTGTTTCTAATACAACTACACATGAAAATAATAGTGAAAAATCATAAAATATTTTAAATTGAATTACTTATTGAACAACTACTTGTTTGCAACTTTGTTTTGGACTCTACATATTTGTTTTATGTGAAATATTGATAAAGTTTTTTGGAAAGAAACCATATAAAAATGCAACCTTATTGCTCAGTTGTTTTTATGACAGATTAAACTTTTCTGGCTATTTTTTTATTCATTACAGCTATATATATATATACATTTCTCCCAAATTTATCATTCCTGTCAGTTTTTCTACTATTTCAAATCTAATTCTAGGCAAAAAAGTCTGTAGCTTGAGCCTTACTGTTGTAATGAGAAACACCTAGCTGATTTTCACAAAGTTCTCTGATAAACTTGTACCGAATATCTATGTGTTTAGTTTGGTTATAAAATGTTAAATTTTTTAATTAGTTTGATCTCACTTACATGGTCTATATTTGACATAGTTATTCTACTTGAAAAACATGGTTCGTATAGCTAATTGGAAAGTCATATGGCTTCTTTTCTTGCTTGATTAGCTGCAATAAACTCATTGAACTGACTTCATCATGTTTAATGCTGCTTTAATTTTCTGTTAGATTATCAATTGCTTAAACATTTTCCAGTGTCTGCTTTTCTTGGGATTTGCTTATTTCTATATCTTGTTCATCGTTCTTCAGAAGAATATGTGGTATTCAAGGCAAACAATTTTTCTTTATGAAAACTGACATCTCTGCCTAATAGAGCTTTGTGTTGTCCTTTCATACAAACTCGCACTCTATCGCCATATTTTTTGCCACTGTATTCAACCAAAACACCTTTGACAATTTTTCAATTCCATTTTTTCCTGTTATATATGGATACATGGATAAAACATTCAGTTTAAAAGACATGAAGATAGATGGTTAATATTTGAAACTTCCTTATTAAATCACAGTTCATGATGCTGAACATATTCTGTTTAAAATATAAACTGCTGTGTTGACTGCTTATATGCATAATTTTAAAGGAAAGTTTCTTAGAATGGAGCATTGTTTGTGCACTTTCAACAAATATGACTCTTGCATAGCTACATCATTTTACTTTGGTGTAAAAGGTTTGGATATGCGAGTTGTAACTTCTTCACCTTCAAGAATTTTTCTTACTTCAGAACTATTTCAATTGCATTGCTCTAACTGCATCAGAATGGATGAATTCTGCTTTTGAAGGATGTTGATTTCTAACTCCAAATGATTTTTTCATTGTTTTCCAAGGCAGCAGCACCCTTAACATAGTTAATTTTTTTTTAGAAGTAACTTTATATTAGTTTGGTGAATATCTCTTTAATATGAGCTTTATTTTAGTGACAAAGTAGCAGATCATTAGTTAACGCAACACACACTCTTGCAGAGACAACTGCTTCTCAAACGTTTAATTCAAGAGCATATAAACATTTAGATATGCTCTCCCTTTAAGTGCACAAAATAATTTCTAATAAAAATGCATTTGATGTTTCATGCTTTAAATTCAAAGGCTTTAGCTAAGGTTTGACTAATAGAAAAGACATTTCTGCTGATGTAAGAAATATACCAAGCTGCAGCTGAGTGTTTCCCCCCCCCCCATCTTCTGTGGATTTTCATCTCAACATTTAGTCCCATATGGCATGATATCATCACTGTCGCCAATATATGCTTTCGATGGGACATCAAATGTTTCATAATCTACAAAAGGATTTTTAAACCATGTATAGGCAGTAGCTCCAATATGTGCCAGCCTAACTTCATCCATTAAAACTACTTTCACTAAATACATGAATGTATTATCTGCTTATATTTTATACTTGTTTTTATAAAAGGCTTTTGTAATATGACTAGCCATCATGCAAATGTAACATTTCCTATAAAACTTCTTAAAGTTTCTTCTTATTAGCAACCAAAGCACTTCGAAGATTGCTTTGGAAGTAATTTTATTTCTAGTGACGGTCCTTTCTTTAGTGAGACTGATTTCCTAACACTTTAAAACTCAAAGTACTTTTGTAGAAGAGTAGACATTACTCTGCTCAAAAGTGAGAGATTTGACAAGTTTTTGCAACATGCTTCAAATCATCATTTAATTCTGTGAAATTTCTTTGTAAATTGACAATGTGTTGTGATGTCAGCGACAACATGTTTCTCACTTGCCACATAAAAACTTGCTAGTCAAGCCACCGACCAAAACTCAGTTCATGTATAGTTTCTCCCTTGTGCTTTTTGCAGATTTGAAGTTGACTTTGCATCAGCATCATAGATGTTCTTAACTAAAATTATTTAAGCCAAAGCATTATCTGTATCAAAACTTTTTATCTATATGTCTAAAGCTGATTGCAGTCTTTTCTACTTAGATCAGTTTGTGGTGCCTTTTAATTTTTTTGAATTTTGAACCCTATACTTGAAAGTATATTTTTAAAAAAGTGTGCTAAGAATGTTCAATATAGTCACAACAACTTACTGAGCCTAACACAGATAAAGGTACCTAGTGTTATAGTCTTCAAAATACTTCCCTGGTATACATAACCACTTACAATTACTAAATAAGCAAAATAAACTATTATAAATAATTACTGATGCTAAATACATGATTATAAGTTTAGTGACAGAATATGTTACTCAAGCAGCAGTACAGTTTCATTTGGAAGTAAACTATACAACTTGTTTCCAAAAGATGGAACATAAAAGTGGCAAAACAATTATAATTATTTTGATTTGTATTATTATAGTATACAATAAATTGTGCTGAAGAATCAATTGGAGGTTGATTTCTTTGTAAAATAAACAAATGTACCAAGATCCATTTCTTCAAACTCTGTTTTATCTTAAATTTGTTTGCAGAAATAATTTTAATTCAAACTTGACCAGTGATTTCTCTTCTGGCAACATTTTAATTGTCCTGGCCACCAATCATGTCTATAGAGAACAGCTGTGCATAATCCTACTTCTAAGTGGGGCCTAAAAATGCTTTGAGCTGTGCTTGTAGACAATGTGTTGGATTTCTCATTCTCCTGAGAACCATCATCTCATTTCTCAATGTATGGTGGAATTAACTTCTGCAAGTACTTTGCCATTAACAACATGGAAACTGCATTCTTTGCTTGCCAGATAGGGATTTTATGGCGTGCCATATAACTTCAAGCTTATAATCTTCAGTACTTGTTATCTCACAATGGAATATAGATAGAATGTTTATTAGTTGTACTTTCAGCAATGCTAAAGAAATCATAGACATCTGAAGGGAAATCTTTTTCTGCATGGTATGGTACCATATACTTCTGTTCACTTCTGCTCCTATATAATCTACTGGTCTTTTACCATGAATGTAGCAAAAAATTTCAAAGAGGTAGTGCAGCCATGATCTTGCTTGTGGTGTATAAAGTTGCTTCCGATATTATATTTTTTTTTTTTATTGACTCCCACAACCATCTGTCCAGTTAATGTACATGTTAAAATGAATTTTTCAATCTTTTTTTTCATCTTTCAAAATAGTTCTATTGAAAGTAAAACTTCTGTTTTACCTTCTTAATAAGAACTTCAGAGACAATTGCATAGGAAATATGCTTTAGTTCTTGGACAACCTTATGGTTGCTAAAAAAAAGTTCAGAGTAGTGGAATGACACATTTAACATGTGTTTAAATAGCCAAAAAAAAATGTTTAATAAAAAGGTGCATAAAAATTTTTGAAATGTTCCATTACAAAATGAACTGGTCTGTAAAACTTGAAAAGCACTTATGTTAAAAATCATGTATAAAGAAATGAAAAAAATGATTTCCAAGCTCTTTTGACTGCAGACATGATCATCTTCCAGAATAGTTTCATTCCCTGCAGTCTAAAACTGCTGTAAATTATTGATACTAGATAAATTAGGATACTGGTCTAGTGACCAGTGATCCTTAATTATCTCATTCTGCTGTTTCAAACCGTAGTGATAAACAAATTGTTCATACAGGATTATTTCACCATCCTGCAAATTGCCTTCTAAGTGTCTCATGCTGCCATTTAACCATTATATATCAACTTCTTTCCTTATTTACCTACCCATCACAGATGATCCCTTTTAAGTACCTAACTGGGGTCTTCATAGACTGAATCATAAGTCTAAAGAATTTAGACCACACCTTGTCTATCTGTGTAACCTTCATTATCCAGAGTATAGTTTTGAATAAGATCTCTGTAGTGCTATCAAGCAATATGATTATTAATTCTTTGATGCATAAGTTCAGATTTTCATTATTTCACACATGCTCACTTGGTGACCTTTACAGATAACCAGTGCTGTAGTTGGGTGGAAATGCATGAGAACAGTGTTCCCAGAATTATTTGGTTTCTTATTGTAAAACCCCCAAAAGTATTGCATGCAAGCACAATTTTTTTTCTCTTCAAATGAAATGAGCATAAAGAAGTTAATCTGCTCCAGACTGTGAAAACATCAACATCTGAACATGAAAACATCTGAATATGAAAGAACATTTAGCTATATGGATAACATTGTGACTGATTAAAAAATATATATTCACTCCTATTTGAAAGAGCTAGTTCATATTCATAAACTGTGTAGGAAATCCCTTAAAAGAATTTTGATCTGAAGTATATTTGCTATCTTCATTGCTATCAGGAAGATTAGCGGATGAGACAGCTTGCCATAGATTAGAGAGCACAGGAAATGCCTCTCAGTATCGTTCTTTATGAAAACCTCTTGGACAGATGTGCCTATAAACAACATATGTTATTTCAATTAAATTTTGATTCATAATGGAAAATGTTACTACGAGATTTATAAAATATAGCTTTTAGATGAATGCAATGAAATACAATGTTATAAAAATTAAATAATTTTTATACTGTTGGTTTTTAAAAAAAATCTTTAATATTTTAAAAAATTAAGCTAAATTTTTTAAATTGGCTTTTAACTTAGTGAAAAATTGGTAGCATCATCATCTATTCTATTTTTTTTTTAGGAAAAGGAAAGTTCCCACAAATATATATATTTTTTCCCTGACTACTGCACTACAGATAACATATGTTGGGGATACAAAGTTGTGAACTTTACAAAATTTATGGTGTTTCTCATTGCATCAGCTTTATAAAGTGTATGCACTCCTTTAGATTATGCAACAAGACACTTTTGAAGTTGAATTATTTTTTCATCAGCATTTTTTACATGACTTGTAGTCTTTCCTGCCAAGAAGTGAATGACTAATACTGTTCCTTTCATTAAAATTAGCTGCATTATCCGAATCATCATCAAAAAATGCATTAGATCTTTTCTATGTGTCTAAATTTTGTACATTCTTAACTTTTAGTTGTTTCAATGGCAACTCTCTTTGTCGGTGAAATTTTATTTCACACTCTGTTGTGAAACTATTGCCAAATGTAGAGTCCAAAACTTTTTGTAGAGTCTGAAATCAAACTTATAAAATTAATAAAAAATAAAATTTGAATAATGAAAATTATTTCGCACTATTTATACATTATGACAGATAGCTGGAATTAAAATATATATTTCAGTAAATATATATTTAAAATTCATCCTACAAAATATAATTAAAACTTTCAGCTAAATTTGTCTTCCAATTTTGTTATGGTGTCTACAATGGTCATTTTCACAAGCTCTTAAATTTTTACAAAACTCATTTGTTATATCAGCCATATATTTCTACTGCACTTGTTCTTAGAAGATTTGATTTAAAACTCCACTCAAGTCATTATTTGTCAAAAATTCAGTGTAAAGTCTAATAATAATCATCTTTTTGGACACAATTTCATGATACAAAAAAAATAAAAAATAAAATTAGTCTTTTTTAAAATATGCTATTTCAATGTATCTAATAGTTTTCAATTTTGTTTCAGTCACATTTATGTCAGTAATACAGTAGAACCCTGCTAACCTGGTATTCCTGTTAATCCAAACAGATTTTATTTTTGAAAATTATACTTCAATAGATTAAGTAAAAAGATAACTTATGAAATTATTCAGATTACAGGATGGATGTCAGAAAAGTGTAGAAGTTAGAATTAAACAAAAAATGGCAGTAAAGCATGGTTTTTATTCTATAAACAGCCTAAATTGAATTTAAAAAAAATACTTGTTGTAAAAGTACAACATATATATAAAATTAAAATGGTCAAAGTACGTCGTCTTGTAAAAGCTGTCTTAGAAAATTCTGTAATATCAGTTTCTTTGCTGATTAGTGTAAATAATCTATTCTGTAATGCAAAAAGTATTTATTTTTTGTTTCCGCAGTTTTGATTTCCCAAATTATCTACACATATTTTTCCTTCCCAACCTCAGCAATGTAATGACTGAGCTATTAATAGATTAATAGTTTTAAACCATTTTCCTCATTTTGAAAGAGCAATAAATTAATATAAACATTAGGAGCAATTAAAGAAGGGTTTTTTGAAAATGTGTCTGATTATCTACTGTGTCAGATTAGACTACTGAGCAGGGATGTAGTGGAGTGTATACGGGAATATGCACCATATATCTTCTGGATTTTTTTAAGGAACATGTATATCCTTTGTTTCTCAAGAAAAATATTGTACACACATTCTAAGGTATACCCTTTGCCTAAAGCATATAACCTCTGAGGGTGTTCTCAACTGCTCCGCTCAACAAACGGAAAACGTTTTGACACATTTACAAACTCATTTTTTAACAGAAAGATATAAAATTGGAATGCCTGACTATGGAAGCGATTTCTAATCAAACTTATTTTTCCATTTTATGATAATTAAATTACCTATCTAATTCTAAGCTATTTTGATCAATCAATCACCCATTTTTCTCCTCTTTTTTGACCGGTTTTTCTACTTTCGTCGGAAACGTGTTCAAAAACGTCAATTTTCAAGGCTTATTATGAAAGATCTATTGTGTTTTTTAAAAAACAGAAAAATGAAGTGCAATTAGAGAGTTTCTGAATAACAACCCTTGCTATTTTCATGCTTTTCCGAACAAAAATAAATTAAAGCATATATCACAAAGTTGCCCTTTTTGATTTAAGAACACCCTTAAAGTGTATATCCTCTATTTTTGCAACTACACGCTTGCTATTGAGTACTTAATTTTTAGCATGCATCTTATTTTCTGTTTTCATCATTTTTTTTTTTTTTTTTTTTTTGTAATCAAAACAGACACTGGTCCCAATTAGTTTAGATTAGCAGCAGGGCTTAATTTCTAACAGAATTACTGGAGCCCTAATGTTCTGCGTTACCAGTACTAACAACTGTACAGTTCCCCCTCCTCCTTGTCACTTCAATCTGCATTATTTATATTTCATACATTATTCCCAAAATATAAAGCATTTTTTTTCTTAAGCACAAACAGCAACAACAAAAAAAATCATTATATACTTAGGTATCAATTCTTCGACTATAAGTGTTTTGATAAAAAAGAATGCAAAAGCTTGGAGGTATGAAAAAGAAGGGTACTTCAGGCTTCTTTTTTGTGGAAGCACCGATGCACTGGGCTTTAGAATCCCATATTTATGAGCTTTGATGAATTCTAATTAATATTTTGATATTTATAAAAAACAGAGAAATACCAGAAGAATTAAGTCTTAATTAGCGAGGTTCTACTGTACTGTGAAATGCCTGCTAAGTACTTCTGGCTTTATTTATATTTATAAATTAGTTTAATTGAATTTAATTAGCTTATATTTTAATGCTTTAATAATTTCAACATCAACCACCAGAGATGGCTTAAGTTATATTTAAACGTACACATTTTGTACATTAAGTGCCTTAACAAAGGTGTCATAATCAGGTAAAGTATAAATGTGTTTAGAACCATTCTAAATTTTTACAGCTAAAAATGTTAGATTGAAATCTTCATAGTTTTTCTTGATGGTTTTTCACTGCATCATACTGATAGTTAGGGTTGGCAAGATTTTGCTAAGAAATGGTATAAATTACAGAAAAACCAATCATAATCGTCTTGAAAATATAGATATGTTTTATTTATAGTGATGTAATTAATGCATTTTAATTTTTAATGATTTCTACTCTATAATTTTGTTTACCTTAAAATATTCTGTGCATCGTTGAAAGAGTAATCTAAGTAGTTTGTATATTTTAGTAAAATACTTTAGTAATCAGTTCTCCTGTTTAATAAGTAACTACATGGCTTTGGTTTAAGCTGTCATAATTAAACAACTATTCCTTATGCTTCAGTTAATTTTATAAGGAAGTCTGAGAAAGAAATGCTAATTTAGTTGTGCTGTGAGAACAGTAATTTGAAGTTAAAAAGTAAAAATTATATGGTATATATAAATATAATATAATAAATATGATTTTTTAAAAAGAAAGTCTTATCTAAATTAACTTTTAATACCAAAAGAATTGCACAAGTTTTAAATTTCATCAAATTTAATGAAATTGAGACATATTTTATGTTTAAACATACATAATAATAAACACATTTTGAAAAATTATTTCAGGATTTTGAATGCTCAAATGAAAAATTAGAAAATGTGTTCTCTGCAGCACTACTTGAAAGTCATGTTAGGATATTTAGAATTTTTTATAGCCATGTTTTGGCTTTCTTTCTGTTTAATAATTAAGATTTTCTCCATTGTTTTTAAGATGGGATACAAGAATCTCATGATTTAAAAAATATTTAATATAAAGTCAATTCTATCTGCACACTTTCTTTCTAACCGATAACCAGGCCCCATCTGCCAAGTTTTCCCAGCTAAACTGGTTTGATATCTGGTATCGGGGGCAGGTTACTGCATAATCACTGTGTAACAGCAATAAAACTGACAATTGCTTAGATCTTTAACCTAACCAATCGCATTGCCTACTGCTTAGATGTGAACTTAATTTATGCGATCATTTAACATTTTGCTCTTGTTGTTCAGTACCTACATTTTTCTACTAGAGTTGATCTCATAATTGAGAACCTTGATCAGGTGACAAGACATTCACCTAGCAAGGCACCTTTTTTAATTCACACTTAACTTGGAGGATTTAGCACCCACAACATATTTTACATGCACCAAGTGCCATTAATAGTACTGAAGGTTTGGCAGTTTATACATTGTTGCAGATTATAGATCATACCTTTTTGTTTACAATTCATTTTTTAATGTCTGACTGTAATTTAGAAACAACTGCAAAAAAATTACAATGGAAAAAAATTTACTGGCTGATTATATTCAATAACTAAGACTAAAATTTTAAAAATATGTGCAATAAAATTTTAAGCATTTACACAACAAAGTGATGGTGTCAGTTTTGGTTTGTTGTCAATAACTTTTTCCTCCTATCTATGAACGTTCATTACTACCTGCACATAGATAAAATTTTGTTACTCAAGGAAATTCAAATATGTCTATCCAATTTATATTTAAACATGTATCCATTGGCAAATTGATTACTGAAAAAAATGCATACCAAATTTAACTTTGAGATTTACTGTTAATGATACTGGTCATTGTTTGCATTCCAACACCTTGTGCAGATAATAGACATTTGCAGATTACATATAAGCAGATTTCATAGAGTTGATGTATATATATATATTATTCTTAAAAAAAAATTACTACATTAATGTGAGGGGGGAAAAATATTTTTTCTGTCTAATTCACATAAATTTATTCACAAAATAATATTGTATACTTGTTTTTATATTGCCATTATTAATGAAAATTATTGTAATCAAATTAGTATCGATGGATTAGGATCGCTTATTATTTTAAGTGTCAATTATAATGTATACAAAATATTATTTTAGTATATTTATGAAATCCAGCTTTTTTTTTTTTTTTTTTGCCACTATCTTGGCAAAAATACCATTTGCCCAACCATTTGCTTTATGCATTCATTTTAAATGCAGACTGGTTTTTGAGTTTGAAAATTATTTTTGTCTATAGTTTATAACCATTTTATATCTTTCTGTTTATCCTCCTGAGAGCCAAGAAAATTTCAAACACTTTATCTTTGTCTTTACTATTTTATTTTAATCAAAAGAGTGAAAAAATATCATTTTTAGATATTTTTTATTTTTAAGTTTGTAAAAGTTTTCTGTCATTTTTAATGTATGTTGAGGGCTTAAATATAATATGTAACTGCATTTAAACTTTTTGCTTGTAAAGGGATAATGAAAAGCACTAAAATACAATAAGTCAAAACATGTGTATATATATTAATTTAATTAACAGCAAATTATTTTGCACACATCTAACCTTGTCATCGCCACAAACTGACATATCCATTCACTAAACTTCAGGTTTCACAGCAATAGAAGCATTATATATTTTAATAAGTCTAGAAATATAATTCAGTTGTAAAACATTTTCTTGTGATTAATACTATCAAGGTATTACTCTTATATTTATGTATATATTTTTTAATTTAATGTTGGAAAAAATCATCCTTTTCTACATTACGTTAAAAAAATTAAAGAAAAAAATGTTACAATTTTATCTTTTTTTTTATGGTCAGGAGGTCTATCCAAATGAAAATCTTTGAAACAATTTTTTTCACTTGTTACACACAAAAATATACTGCAATTTGCACATATAAATTTCATTTCCTTTTTAATACATTTTAATTATTTAATAATTTTAAAAATAACAATGTGCTTTAAATTTTATGTACATGTTTGCTTTTTGCTTTAACTATTGTGAAATGCAAGAAGGATTTAGAATGCTTGAGGCAAACCCATGAAAAAACATAAGATTTCACGATGCTTGTAAAAGTAAAATATATTTAATTAACGTAAGTGGAGATGAACCCTAATTGGAATGTTTAAGGAGTTTCACAGTCTGTCAACCTGCTGTTTATTATAAGCATGAAATAAACTTGCATGCTTCCCAAAATAAAACATGTACTTAAAACAAATAACTCAATCATTATGCCTTTTGGAAAAGAACAAAACATTTTTAAATCTAATTTTTGTAGATAAAATTGACAAAATCTGTGACAAATTATACATTCAAATGTAGGGTTGAAAAAAATTCAAAAAGTTATTTTTTTTTTAAGTGGGTATTTGACAACAAATTTAAATATTATTTAAAATATTTGGTGATCATTGAAACAGTAATCTAAGTAGTTTGTATTTTTTAGTAAAATACTTTAGTAATCAGTTTTTCCTGTTTTTAATAAATAACTTGATAGCTTTGATTTAAGCTGTCATAATTAATAAACAACTAATTCTTTTACTTCAGTTATTTTTATAATGAAGTCTGAGCAAGAAATACTAATTTAGCTGTACTATGAGAACATTAATTTGAAGTTACAAAGTAAAAATTGTATGGCATATATGAATATAGTATAGTGAATATAATTTTTTTAAAAGAACATCTTTTGTAAATTAACTTTGAATACCAAAAGAATTACATATATAAAAGTTTTAAATTTCATCAAATTCAACTTAATTTGGACACATTTTATGTTTTAACATTACATAATAATAATTTAGTAATTAAGTAATTTTAGAAAAATGTAATTACCTGAACTGGCAGTTTTTAAATCATTTTCACATTCTTCATAAACCAGATAGGAATATTTGAGGCATATAAGACTTTTGCAAAGTCTGCAAAAATATTGTGTTTTTTCATTTTTGCAGGATAAGAGTGAAAACTTTTGGGAAACTTGAGCATTCTTTCGAGAGTTTAGTTCAGGTATATTCAAAATATAACAAAAGAATTTAAGCTCAGTCTCCTATTAAGAGCTTTCTAATCTGATTCTCATAACCAATTGTTTGACTAATACCTTTAAAAATTCTAGTCATAACTGTACTTTGTACGTAAAATTTATGCAGAATAAATGCATTGGTTGTACTTATACTGAGTATCTGAAAAAATATCACCATAGACCCTCTTTGTGTTCACCTGTTGCAATGTACATGCTGCATTTTTCATCTAAAGCATTTGTTTTGCCTTTTGTAGAATTGTAATGTGTTTTACTTTTGATATTTCACTATTTTGTATCCATTAGTTTGACTAACTGAGCCATCAGCAAAATTATTAAGGGATTCTTTAATAACCTCACTTGTAGCTTTAAAAAATATTCATAATTTTTATTAACAATAACCTTCTACACTAGAATTGCTAAAAATCAAAATTAGATTCATACTGTCAGGCTGTATTGCTTTGAATGGTAAAATAAGCTAAAGATTTAGTTGGCCAAATAAAATACAAAAATGTGTATTATTTTCTGTCTTTTTTTTTTTTTTTTAAAGTAAAGAAAACATTACAGGAAGATTAATTAAAATTGAATGCTTGGAAATATTGTACGTAATTAAAACCTAATAATGGTAAAACCAACCACAATTTTACTCAAGTGAAAGCCAATATCATATAAATAGATGATTTTAAATTCAGCATTTAAGCAATAAACACATCAATTATAGTTATAAAGTAGGTAGGCTACTATAAAAAAATTAATAAGATAAATAATGTAATATCTAAAACGTGCTTTAAAAAAAAGTAAAGAAAAATTTATGGCTATTAGCACCTGCTCAAATATCATTTTGACTCACTCACAAGGCCATATTACAGACAAATGAAAAGTTGTAGCCAGATTCTAAAAACTTAAAAATAATCTTCAAACTGCATATTGTATTGAAATGTAGGACTTGCTTCCAAAGAAATATTTTATTTGATTAGTATCTTTAAACAATACCTCCATGTTAATGAATACAGGGTCTTGGGAGGTTATTGATTTAATATAATATACATTATATCTGTGTTCGGATTATCAGAGATCATTAAATGTTGCTACATATATATTTTTTTAAATTTTAATAATGGTTAAATTAAAATTTGGTTTTATTGACCTTCTCAAGATAATTGTTTAAAAAACAGTAAGGAAAGAAACTAGATTACCTAACTGGAGCATTGTCAGTCCCTTTAATTTATTATATTTGATTTTATATTATATATATATATGTATGTATGTATGTATGTATATATATGTAAATTAGCTTTCTTTCAAAAAAAAGATTTCCAGCATATTTTATCATCTAAATTTATAAATCATTTTGATTAAAATGCATCTTTCCTTAGTTCCTGGATTTATCCCAATTTCTTACACTTTCAATAGTTAGCAATTTTTATGCTATTTATAATAAATGCTTGTGTATTTACAAGGAAGTACTTATGATAATTTAACTACAGTAGACTCCCTCAAATCCGCACTCCTAAAATCCGCAACTCTCTAAAATCCGCACATATTTTACAGATGTAAACAATGAAGCATTCAGTTCAGATGTAGGTACAAAATTCGACTTTTTTAGTTTTATATCAATTCCATATATTTTTTAATTTGTAATTTTTGTTAAGGTTATTAAATTCATGTTTTTTCATGAAGAAATAATAATTTATTTCTGAAAAAATAAAGATATTGCTGATATCATTGGTAATCACAATCTTACCAAATATGTTTATGTATTAATCAAGCTCTTATACTTATTAAGTCTGGCTAAACCTGAAATAAAGCTTCATTATTTTATGATCTTGATGTGAATTAGTAATGTACCTTTATGATGCTTCATTGAATAATTTAGGAAAAATACATTTCATCTCTATAATGAATATTTAATTGTATACTATTGATTTATTAATTTAACTTTGGCTTTTAGTATTTTTATCATTTTAAAAACTGTAATTTTTTATTATTTCAGTTTATTACTTATTTTAATATTTTAGCATATTGTAACCATTCATTATACCTTTGATTTCATTATTAAATACATTCAAAATACTTTTTAAAAATGTAAACAGAGCAATGACCAGAAATCCGCAAAATTCTAAAATCCGCAAAACCTCTGGTCCCAAGCTGTGCAGATTTGAGGGAGTCTACTGTATATTAATTTGATACTTTACTTAGAAAAAAAATTGATAGTAAATTATGTAGCCATTCGCTCCTCCTGCCCTTCTTCACATGTGCACTAGGAGCGAGAGGAAAGTTGTATACACATTATGTTTACTCAAATTTCAAACCCATCCAATATTTTACAAAAGTTGGTGCTATTGCATTGCTGAAAAGCATGCAGTGAAATTTAAACATGCCAGGGATTCTTGTAAATAGCTTTCAAAAGCCAGGATTAAAGTTATAAAACAGCAAATTTTTATACACCAACAAATTTTAAAGTATAATTCAGCCTTTTTCACAGATAAATTAATGAACAGGTGCAAACCATTAGAAGAGTGTTCCTTTTATGGTACAAAAAAAAAAAAATATCATAGTCCTGAAGTTTTTAAACTTATTTTTTATTTACAGACTACATTGTATAAAAATTTGAGGAATTGCCAAAAAAAAAAAAAAGTCATAGAAGATGACATAATTGACCAGTCTTTTAAAATGTATGTATTTTAAATTGCTTTAACTTCATATTAAAATATATAAATGTCAGTAGAATATTATCTTCATTAATGATATATAATAGTATATAAACCCTTGATTCTTGTTTAAATATATATATATATAACTAAAGAATTAACTTTTGCAGATCCATTCTTTAAATTTTTTTTCTTCTCACTGGCTACTTAATTATCTTTTTGATCCTATCTGTAACTCTTTTCCTGTGCCAAGTTGAAAAATAATTTGCAGGATCATTCTGTATTTCTGACGCTAAGTGCCTTACCTATTCCATGTGCAAAACTTTTTTCTTCTCTTCTATTATAAAAATGTGACTTTTTTAAATTCTGATATTGATTTCTTCATGAAAATATATCTTTAAGATAAGCAGGTATATCAACTCAAAATATTGTACTAGCGTTGTTAAAGTACATTCAACAAAAATTTAAAAATACTAAATCCCTTAAGAATACACTTAAAAAAATAGATAGGATTGATTAATTGTAGTTAACTTTCACGAGAAGTAGAATGAACGTGGAAAAATTATTACTTACCTTGGAGAGGCTGAATGGCTGGCCAAACGTCTACAGGAGTGGCAGGCCGATCATCTACAGGTGTGGCAGGCCGAATGTCAAGGACAGGTGTGGCAGGCCGAATGTCAAGGACAGGTGTGGCAGGCCGAATGTCAAGGACAGGTGTGGCAGGCCGAATGTCAAGGACAGGTGTGGCAGGCCGAATGTCAAGGATAGGTGTGGCAGGCCGAATGTCAAGGGCAGGTGTGGCAGGCCGAATGTCAAGGACAGGTGTGGCTGGCCGAACGTCTACAGGTGTGGCAGGCCGAATGTCAAGGACAGGTGTGGCAGGCCGAATGTCAAAGGCAGGTGTGGCAGGCCGAATGTCAAGGACAGGTGTGGCAGGCCGAATGTCTACAGGAGTGGCAGGCCGAATGTCAAGGGCAGGTGTGGCAGGCCGAATGTCTACAGGAGTGGCAGGCCGAATGTCAAGGGCAGGTGTGGCAGGCCGAATGTCTACAGGAGTGGCATGCCGAATGTCTACAGGAGTGGCTGGCCGAATGTATACAGGAGTGGCTGGCCGAACGTCTACAGGAGTGGCTGGACGAATGTCAAGGACTGGTGTGGCTGGACGAACCTCAAGGACTGGTGTGGCTGGATGAACCTCAACAGGACTCATTTTTAATGGAACTAAAGAAAAATAAAAAGGGATTAAATATATCGTGTTACACTGTTATGTAGATTATTATAATCCATTCAGAACGAGCATCTTTCACAAAACTTTTAAGCTTTTATCACTGGCTTTTAAATGCTTATCTTTGTAAAAAAAAAAAAAAAAAAAAAAAAAAAAATTTTCGAACATTTTTGGCTTTTTTAATTTTGTAAAATTTACTAAGTTCATTTAAGGAATATCCATGTAAAACTGCTCAAGTGATAAAACTGAAAAAGTAATAAATTAATGTCACATTATCATTCTTTAAAATATGCATTTCTAAATATACACAATTAAATACACACCTTCACTGCACTTGATTGTGCGTTGTACTACATTTGGTACTCATTTATATTAAGGTGATTTTTTTACTTTTTTCTGAATATTTAACGAAGTTGAGGTACTTTTTCCTGCTAGCAGAAAGCTCAGGACTGGAGACAAACATCAGATTTTCTTTACTCTTTTGAAGATTCGTTTCCATCGAATCATTATTTTGAATTATGTTTAGTTCTTTATTGATTAATTTACAAAAACTTAAAATTTTTAATAAAAGTAAATCAAGTGCATAAATACATTACAGTTAATTATTTGATAAATAAACAATTTAGTTGTAGAATATTTTACCTGCAAATTATTTTCTGCCCCTGAAGTATCTGGTTAAAAACATTTGGAAACTTTTCCTGGTACTGTGAGGATTTTCAGCATAATGGAATTGCTTTTCCTAATGAATCTGCAAAAATTTGTAAATCATGTTTTGTTGCCCAATCACGACACTTTCTTTGTGTATTGATCCAGTTTATGTATATTGATTACAAAAATGAAACACTGGAGGTTGTCATCCTTATTTATGTAAATACTTCAAGGGTCATTGCAATGCGATCAAAATAATGTTTTGAGTAAACTACTGCCTAAGAATTATTAATTTTTACACATAGTTAATTTAAAATCTGTACCTTTTTAAAAATTAATTCTTTTACTATGAAATTGCAGTAAGTTGAAACCCAACAATGATTTTTTTTTTCAATGATGAAAAGAGAGACAAAAGCATATTTTGTGCTTTTTTAAAAATTTTCATTTTTTATCAAAAGAAAATTTGTTAAGTTTGTTTTCTCAGATTTCCTTTAACTTTAAATATTTTTCAATATAAGGGTGGCTTGTGGACTAAATAGTAATTTTTATACTCTCATTTTGTCTTGACTTCAACTATCTGTCTTCAACTATCACTGACTTCAACTATCTGTCTGTCTATTGTCTTCAACTATCTTTTTTTCAATGATGAAAAGAGAGAAAGAGAAGCACAATTTGTGCTTTTTTTTTTAAATTTTTCGTTTTTATCAAAAAATAAAAAATAATAATAGTAATAATTAAATTTGTTTCCTGAAATTTTCTTTAACTTTAAATATTTTTCAATATAAGGACGACTCATGGACCAAATATTTTTTGTACTCTCATTATGTCTTGAATATATTGTAATGTGTTATGAACATTTTAAGTGATTTCATATCTAATGTAATCCTGAAGTTCAATTTTCAGCCTTTGTATATTTTTGTATGTGTTAATTCCATTGAATTTTTTTACAATGATGAAAAGCGAGAAGAGCTTCTTTTGTACTTTTTTAAATATTCGTTGTTTACCAATAGAAAATCTATTAAAGTTTGTTTCCTGAAATTTTCTAACAAATGTACCTTTTTTGTAGTTAAAAAATATTTGCTTTGTATTTTTTACAAGTGTCTATTTCATTTGTATATTATCATTTAAGCTCAGTTTAGAGCAATTTTATTACTCTTTTTCTTTCTTATGTGACAAAGCAAGTTGCGATTTTTTTATAATTGTTATTTTATAAAAGATTGTTTCTTTTATTTGAATCTAGATATTGTTTAAAGAAAAGATTTTTTTCTGTTTTTAAAATCTGTAATTTTCATGTTGAAGTCAACATGTAATCAAATTTAAGTTAAGACAGAGGTCAGTGTCCCTTTGCATATTATTTGGTTTTGAATAAACCTATTTTATTTTAGAAAAATGTTTGTCTTTTTTCCTACAGTCATTCATGCTTTTATGCCAGTTGCTTAAACATAAGGTATTTGGGCGGGGGATCAATGGATATTATTACATCATTATCCTTCACTGCAGTCTGTGCCACATCTGGCACATATCTTAAAACACTATAAATTTCATTGTGTACCATAAATTTGGCCAATATAATCTCTATAGCTGATCAAGAACAGTCCAAAGAATGGAATAACACTTAATTTATCTATGTCAAATGGCTGCATTTGACCAAAAAAAAAAAAAAAAAAAAAAAAAAAAAAAAAGTTGTTTTTTGAAAACAAACTAAGCTAATGACACAAAATTTACTTTATTATTTTTACTGAATACTTAAAAATATTAATATGAAGGAAACTGCAGAGTGATAAATGGATAAAACTAATTTTAGCCCATTTAATTGCAAAATATAGAGTATTCCAGTCAAGTGAAGAATGGAAAAACACATTCTATGGAGGGGATGGAGATGACGGGAGGGGTGCTAAACCAAATTTTCAATTTGGTTTTAAATTTTTTTAAATAATTTTTAGTACAGGGTAGCTGAAAAAAAATCTACAAGTGGGCTAATTTTTACTTTTATTTATTTTTTGTTTTTAAACTGATTGGAACAGATTTTGAAATTAAAACTGTCCTAATACCCAAAGAAAAAAAAAAAAAAAAAAAAAAAGTAAATAGTAGCCCAATTGTAGATCAACCATAGTTATCTTATACTAAAATTATCCAAAAATTTTAAAATCAAATGAGAAATTTTAAAATAACGCTGTCACATACTTAACTGTTTGACAGCTATGCAGCACTTCCAAATTTCAAGTCCAAACAAGCTAATCTGCGATATCATGCTGTTATTTCAGTACGAGTCTGTGTCTCAGCAAGATTGTCAAAATATTTACGCATGCACAGAGACACTTGTACTGAAATGACAGCTCTGCTTAGCTTGTTTGGACTTGAAATCTGAAAGCGCTGCATAGCAGTCAAATGGTTAATATTAGTATTTTCCTTTCTTCCTGTAACTAAACTAGCCTCTTAGGGCTAACACACTCTGGAAAATAAGGAAAAAAAATCTTCAATAACATTATTCTACACTATGCAAAAGAATTCAATATATAATCTAGAAATATCCTAAATTGGATTGTCAAGAAGAACATATGGCATTTTACTTTCTCCTGGGAGATAAAAAGGGAATATTTTTTATCAGAATTTGTATTTTTCTCTAAACCATAAAGTCTACCTTTGGTGATATTTTCCCTATTAATTTGTCAAATTGGGCACCATTTTATTGAGGAAATTTCAAATATGATTTTAGCTCGGTCTATGAGAGCTTATGTGCCCGCCCATTCTGTATGTATGTAACACTCATGTTATGTATGTAACACTCATGTATGTAACACTCATGTTGTCATATTTTGCTCATGTTAAAAAACGCCCTGTTAGCTTCAAATTTTGGATAGAGGTTAATTTGGTCTCGGTTGCATTTCAATATTTTTTAAATGATTTTTTTCTCATTGGATAGCTGAAATTGATCTAAATAAGACGGTTTTTTTCTTTTTCGATTTCGGTTGCAGATATTCTACATGAGGGTGCTTTTGCTTTTCAAACCGGTTCCAAAAAGAAAGCTTTCTCATAAAAAATATCTGTAAACAAAATTAAAAGTGTAAAAAGCGGCCTGCGAACAGATCGATCTCAACTATCCAATGCAAACAAAAATAATTTAAAACATTAAAATTTAACCGAGATATCTTTATAAATTTCTTCCACAGGCGAACGGGTCTCTTCAATAGAATGAAGTATCCTCTTAAGAGAGGATTCCGTAATAGACAGGTTCGTTTCAACTATATTTTAATTTAGCTACATTTAATTAGCCTAGACATATACTATTCTTTATAAAAAATAAAATTTAATATTTAGATGTAGAATAATGATAATTTAAAGATGCATACATCCGGCCAGAGACTTCAGGAAAAAGTAGTGTCCAGGCCTGGCCCAAGGGTATCACTATGAGTGGGTGGAGGGGTTTGGTAAAGTCAAACTTTTTTTCTATATGAATCAGATGTAAGGTTTGAAAATTTTAATCTTATCATGTAAATACCAAAGCATCGCAAAACCTGCCTAGACCAGATCAGAAGGCACCGAAAGAAATTCCATTTTAGACGGGTTTACAGCTTAGCAGTTACAATTGTTGGGAATACATTTTGTCATAGCCATGATTTTATTATTATTATTAAAGAGGGATTCTGTTTCATACATTTTCTGTTTGTGCAAAGTTTTAATGGATCCTTTTGGCTAGTTCTGTTTTCACAAAGACAGGAAAATATGGGATCGGAAACTAGTTGAATTTTAGATAGATTGTTATCTTAGCAGGTATAAATGTGATTATAGAATTTCATTGTATAAAGAAAGATTTCGTTATAAACAGTATCCGATCCATATTCACAGATTATTATGGTAAAAATAATTTTACATGAACAAAATGCTCAACTATTAGAGACAGATTTAACCATAAGGTGTAAATCATACGGTTACAATTCTCAGTTGAAAAATTATTTTCCCGATTCTAATAAGGATGAGAATCCTGAATGCGTTGGGTTGGCCGCAGTCCAAACTTGAAAATCATATTTCAAATCAACTCAAAAGCACTTTGCCAGGAGGAGGGATCACCAGGGATCGAGTCCCTCCCCCAAATTTTTTATCTAGCTGCATGAAAAATGGCATAAAATGCATGCTATAAAATAAGTTTCAATGCATTACCTTCGTTTTATTATTTTGTTTCAACTGTTCATCCTATTTCTGCATTTGTACTTTTATGTGATACAGTAAAGTAAATCGTACTATGGACAATATTCGAGTGACGTCATAGTGGGAAACTTGAGGGTAAAAAAGTGACTGCTAGCGCATTAATTTTTTTTTTTTTTTTTTTTTTTTTTTTTGCACCATTTCATGCAGCATAAATACAGATAAATGCATGGGTAAAATACTGCAAATTTATTCTGAACGAATTATTTTACATACATATTAATTAAAATCCATATATTCTTATGAATTAAAATTTAAAATTTTTCTATTTTATAAATAAAATGAAAAAGTGTATGCAATTAATTTTAAATAGAGAAAAGAATTCATGTGTAACTGAAACCTGTCACTAAAAAAGTCTTTAACTTCATATAAAAATAAAATATAAGCATAAATTTTCTATCACAATGCTTTTCAATGGATGATTATAAACGTTATACCCAAGCAGAGGAATTTTTGTATCTCTAATCAAAAGGGGAAATATGTTTCATTAAACGAATGAAATGGCATTAAAATTGCAGTAGTGCCAAATTTTGTGTACGAAAATATTCTCAAAAACTTTCATTTCTTTCCACTTCCCTTGCATGAGAAAACAGACATCCTTGACCCAGTGTACCGATAATCTTTTATCCAAGTGGGGGGTGGTTGCATTCAGTAGCATATCTAGACTCATCATTTCAGAGGGATGGCTGAGATTCATTTAAATTTCTGAGAGGAAATTACAAAAACATTATTTTCCCTTTAAACAGGTTTTTATATTAACATGTAACGCATACATTATACAAAGGAACCTGGTAAGATGGAGTTGCATGGGACTGCAGTTTCCTTTTAAGCGGGTTTTTGTCTGAACTAATGTAATTTTTACGGCGTGTAAAAAAAGCATGCATATGTTGAAAACTTAGCTGAAATGGTTATTTTGTGTCCTCTGTGAAAAAACACTCTTTAAAGTGAAAATCTTCCTAAACGGAATATTTTTATAACGGAAAAAATGCAAATTGCAAACAAAAATTACAAAATGAAATGCCAGATATTTTGCATTCATTGAAAAAAAAATAACAATAAATATGAATACTACATCTAAACATACATCATATGTTCACAAAAATAGAATTCATCATGCTTGATTTGTACCAAAGGATGTAGTGGAGGGTATATACAAGTATATACCCAAGCAGCAAATAATTCCCGGCCGAGATTCTGCCGAATGCACTACTTTTCATCCAAGTGATCTCTTTTATCGGGGTCGCAGTATAGGCTTTTTGGCCGCTCGGGAAACGGTCCATCGAGCTTCGTATCCCAGCTACTTAATCCTGTGCATATCACTTTTCAACCATTTGGTTATCCACCGATAACTTGCCGAATATTTTCAAACAATATATGACGTTTTGCCGATTACTCAGCGATGTCATATGTATTCGTGTTTCAATGAATTCTACTGTATGAATTGTACTCCCAGATTTTTTTTTATTATTATTCTTGCATAAAAGATTACTCATTCCTTTTCTTTGGATATTTTTCTCTGCGATGTAATATCAATAGAACTAAAAATTTTGTTATGTTGTTACATAAAAACTTTATGTTCTACAATTTAAAACTATAACTTCCATTTTTTTTTTCAATATACTTTTCATCGACGTTATTTTTTCATTTATTTATTTTATTTTACACACTATTATGTATTACTAATAAACTATTTATGGTTTTTTTAAATTATTATTGAAAAACTATTATTATTACTTATTTTTTTTTATTTAAAAGGAACGCTTTAAAATACGAAGTTACGATTAATAAATGTTTTTTTACGTTATGTTGTTTTACTCATACAAATTTGACAGAAATATAAATAACAAAAATTAAATATTATTTGAATCTATTGAATCAAATTGAATCTATTGAATCTATCTATCCTTTGAATCTATTTAAATGGAAATCTAAAAAGCAACTAATAAAATACATTAAGAATCTGGAAATTTTAAAAAGCAGGCATTGCGATGGATCACATTTTTTTTGTCTTGAATATATTATTAAGTAATACATAAATAATTACTTGACGTTAGCAAAATTATTACTTCAACTTGCATATATCAATTTATCCCTCACCTTAAAAAAATAATAAATCATTTAAATAACTATATTTTAAAATGCTAATTTTCAATTTTTTTAATTAAGCAATTGTATCGAGCAGCTTTTCACAATCCATCATCATTATGAATAATAAATTTTATTCACAATTATTATTATACTTTACCAAAAGAATTATGTTTATATATATGCAGTTGTTTTACTAATACTTCAAGCACTGAATGGTATATACATGATTCCGTACTAATTTATACACATTTTTTTAGTATCAAAACTACAATTATATAATTATTAGAAAATGTCTACTCTTACTAATAACATAAGAAAAAAGAATCTCTGAAATCAAGATTTTACTAGTTACATTTTTTTAACCTTTTGATTTTCTAAAAATAATGGGGAGTTTTATTCACATTTTATTGTAATTTCTTTATTAATAAAATCCATGTTTCTTTATATATATATATATATATATATTACTTTTATGGAAATTCTTTTACTGATATTTAACAATTAATGATACATATTTAATTTTGACTCCATATAGGTATTTAGGCATATAGGCCCTTTAGTTTTCTAACTAGTGCTACACAAATTTTGAAAAATATAGACTGATAATAATAATAAAAAATAAAATAAAAAATAATAAAAAAACAGTAAAATAATGATTTCACTATTAAAATTTTTTACCATTTTTATTTTCTAAAAAAAAAAAATAATCAAATCGAATTCTCGTAAATAATCGCATCATGTTTTATTGTAAGTGAAATGAAGAAATGCTGTATTTACTCTGTAAGGAATTTGGTGTATTTGCATACAAACACACTAACAGCATTTAGATACAAGTAATACAGCAGATAGATAGAGATAGATTTAGATACAGCATTTAGATACATGAGTATATTAAACTGTTTTTAGTTTTCTAAGCAAATAAGTGTTACAAAAAGTTTTAATTCAGTAATATAATAAAAAACAGAAGTTTATACTTAACCAATTCCAAAAGATTACTTAAAATATAAAACTACTTTATTAATTCTTATGTCTAATTCAATTGCAACAAATGTTTATAAGTAAGGATTAATATACTTGCGTTCAAAATGTCAACATTAAGAAAAAATGTCAATTTTAATCAACTTATCATGTGATATCTAGAATAAATGATAAAATATTACAGAAGATGTTTTAAAATCAACGTTGAACTTTGATTTTCTTTTGTTTGAAATTTGTACCACCATGAAGAATCTCTTAAGGGGAAAAAAAAGAAAAAGAAAAAAATAGATATTTATTATTCTTATATTGTTATAAAATCCGTATTGCAGATATAGGAAGGAAAAATAAAAATTTAAAACTTATAACATTTTAAAACTTATAACATTTTAAAACTTATTGTGTTAGTAAAGTTCTATAGTTTTATACATGCAGCAAATATTTTCAGAAAAAAAAAATTTAATAAAGTGTCAGTTTTATTCCAAATAATTAGAGGTACATACATATTAAGACAGACATAAACACATTTTTAACACAACTACCCAACATGGAGTGAAAAATTAGCCGGGGCCAGGAAATTTTATTTCAAATGTTTGTGTAAAAAAAGGGAATTTTTTTTTTGTGATATGCTTTTTTCTCTTTATTATTCTGAAAATAATTTCCTTCGCTCTTCTTTTGTTTTTATAAAACTCTTGATTTAATACATGTAAAATATATGAAA
Organism: Maratus speculifer; assembly: GCA_964019185.1. Classification (NCBI taxonomy): domain Eukaryota; kingdom Metazoa; phylum Arthropoda; class Arachnida; order Araneae; family Salticidae; genus Maratus; species Maratus speculifer. Next base: position 14,431,848 of record CAXHSM010001376.1, on the reverse strand, counting down.
ACGACATTAAATTCAAGAAAGAAGCATAACAAATACATGAAAAAAGAATTTATTAATTAAAAATATATATAAGTGAATGTTAAGCAAAAAATTTCATTAATAATTATTATGACATTGACATAATCAGGAATTCATTCTCTCTTCTTGGACTTCTCTTCTTTTTCCATGTCCACCATTTTGAACTTTTTCGATGCAATTCATTATTTCAATGCTTCCCCAATTTCAAGGTTGGTAGCATGATCAAAAACAGTGAAAGCAGACTGAATCTGAAATGAAATTATAGCTCAGTTTTTAAAAAATGCTGATTCAGAAGATCAATTTTAATATTTTATGTTAATAAAATCGTTTAAAATATCGAATTAAAATTTTCATTGCTGAAAACCTACCCCTTCCCTACTTTTTTATATACCCGTAAAAAAACTCATCTAAAATAATGAAAAAGTAAAAGGTTTTTAGTAAATTAATATTTAACCTCTTCAGACCTGAGGTACACAAATGTGTACCTCCATTCTTTTCCTCATAAAAATTGAATTGTTCGATGTTTTTGCATTTTTACTTTAACTCTATACGGCTGAATTTGCTTTAAGACAAAATCAAAAAATTTCAGCACTGATGAATATTACATCCTAAAATAAATATTATTTTCATCCTAGTTTCGAAAATACCTTCAAGACATTGTGGCCAAGAAATTAAGAAATATTCATGATTTTTTATCTTAAATGCTTCACTATAAAAAATTTTGAGAATTTGATAATCATTTACTTGTTTGTAGACCCTAATTTTGTTATTGTGTAAATCTATATTACTGTTAGTTAAACTGATGTTTTAAGGGGATTTGTACTTTTGTATCCATATTTGTAAACCTAAATTGCCAGTCCCTTAAAGTGCTGATTTCATAAAAATTACTCTTTCTGTCATCTATTGTGTCATTTCGATTATGCAAAAGCAGCAAATTATATATTTGTAGCATTATTTTATGCTCAGGTCTGAAGAGGTTAAATAATCAGTTAACAAGTTACATTCACACGCACTTAAAATAATCAAATGTTGAAAGTTAAAAATTTTTCAATGTATGTTACTTTGTTTTGCTTGAGGGAAGACAAATTTTTCTGAAAACAAGTACAATAACTTTAAAAGAATTAATTTTCTCTTAATTTATTCTTTTCTTTTAGTTTCATCTTTTGCTATTTTTTATGTACATATATTTATTTTGTGAATTGATTGATCCGTGCATAAATTGTTAAAAATAAACTTTTATTTTTGTATTATTAGGTATTTCTCATATCCTGATTTCTATATATATGTATATATCGCTCACACACAAGAAAAGTGATACATCTCGCAAAACTTCATTGTCGTTTTTTTTTATTTTAATTTTTTTCGCCAAAACTAACCTTTATACTATATTAATTTCCTTATAATAATATTCTGTACTTATTTCAACTTATTAAATTAAAATCTTGTTTCTAGATCTAATCTGTTAATCTTTATGGAAACGATATAAATTCTTAATTCGCCTCAAAAAACACTATTCCCAGTATGCGTAAATTTAAAAAGATGGCTCTAAATTAAAAATATTCTTAATTAAACTTTATTTCTTAATATTCCAAATAAAACTCATTTTTTCTATGTTTTTATCAACCCTTTTTAAGAAAGTCTTAAATTTATTCCAAAACCATACCTTTCAAAAAATATCATTATTTTATTTTGTCTATTTATTTATTTTCCCTCAGTCAACATTTGATATTGAGCAGATCAATAAATTCATTTCTTTTCTTTTTCTCTTAAAATTAATCGTCTATAAAAATCGTCTGCCTAATATATTCAAAATTCTGAGTCGATTATAAATTGGTTAAACAATATTTTTTTTTTAAATAAAATTGTTGTCTGTCAAGTGTTAATCTCAACTCTGGGTATGAGTTATGTTTACATAAAAGAATGAGGGTTTGAGACTAAAGAATGTTCTAGAATTTTCTTTTTAGATTTAAAAGAGGAAGCCTCGAGAGGTGGTAGGAAGAAGGATTCTTGGGTTCTCTCTTCCATGAGACGGCTGGATGTAGTAAATGATGGAATATTTTTTGGATGTTTCGGTAAAAGATCGTCTGGAAAAGGAGCTTTTCTCTATATTATAACTACAGTTTCATAAAATGAACTTGCAGCAGCCAAAGAGTGATTTATTGGATCTTCTACATTTATTTATTTTGTTTTTTCTCGCTGGCCATGATTTCTGTGCGGAGAAAGGGAATCCTGGCGATGATGTTTCTGCCCCCTGACTTTAAAATGTCACAATCAATTCAAGAGTCCGATAGGATCGCTAATGCCTGTGCTGCCTTTTTCGGATTTTTAAAGAAACTTGCTATATTGAAGTGATAATAAAAAATGTGGATCGCTGAATAATTTGCCCGTCATTATTGGATGTGTTCTTAAACAAAAACTGCCATATTTTCTTGATTTCTGGACTGACGAAAACAGAGGAGTTGTTCCTGTAAAGTGTTTTGGGTCTGTATGATTTGGAAGAATTAGTACTTGCTTTGAGTTTGCTTGTGTGTTCCATGACGATTGAGATCCATTCTTTCATAGACGAGAAAAAGTAGTCCTCGTGATGATGATAAAGAAAAAAAATAATAATTACAAGACCATTTCTTGTAAATTGGTGAATAGACAGATATTTGTTCGAGATAGTTGAGCCCAATAGGATTTCGGTGAGAAATTTTTCGTAGTGTTTTGATTATTATTATTTGTATACTTTTCATGTATTTATTTAAATTAATTATTCTCTGTTTGTCAGGTTTATTTATTTGAGTATTTGTCTATGAATCTTATTTACTTACCTATTTATGAGTATTATTATTATCATTATTATGTGTTGGATATTGGAATATTTTTGTTCTTAAAGATTTAATTGAGGAGTATGATGTTCTTAAGACAATTACTGTTGCATATTACCGTATTTTCGGGCGTAAACGCCGCGGCGCATACGAGTTTTAAAGTTAAAATTATGCTTACTGCGGCGCTTCTGCTGGGGCGGCGGATACGATGTATTTTTTCCCCCTTGCAGCGATATTCATTACAGAGGTGATTCTGATCGGAATTTTTCTTAAAACTTTGAAAAGACAATCATCAGGAAAAAAATGCGAAGCATAAAATATATGGCGAATTTCGACAAATGAGAGCCTAATTTCTGTCAATCATTCGCAGAAAAAGCAAGAATTGTATCAAAGGATCGGGAGAAAAAAACAAGACATTTATCAAAGGTTCGCGAGAAAAGCGCGATTATGTAAAAAGAAAAAAATGTGTATTTCATGAAAGGATCACTTGAAAAACTACAATTTTATTATCGTAAAATCCCGTTAATCCGCTCTTTCCAATCAAACGCTAGTTCCCACTATAAAAAAATCGCTGAAAAAAAACCGCTAATTTCGCCAAAGAATCACGAAAAATAACTTTAAATTTATTGAAAGGATCGCAAAAAAATCATGAATTTCGCCGAAGTATGGCTAAAAAACCCACATTTCGACGAAAATTTGCAGTAGAAATGCGAAATATGTCAAAAAATCTCTAAAAAACACAAATTATGTCAAAAGATCGCGGAAAAATTGTGAATTTCTCAAAGGAATCGCCAAAAATTATTGTCAAAAAAATTGTTAGAAAAAACGCAAATATGTCGTATTAATAAATAAACGGTAAAAAAACGAGAAAAAACGTAAATTCAGGTGAAAAAAGGATAAATGTGAAAAAAAGAATGAAATCTATTAAAAAATCTCGAAAAAAACGAACATTTCATCAAAAATTCATGATTCATTCATTTCATCATGATTCATCCGTTTCCAAAGGCGAATGAGAACGGGATGAATCATGATTAAATGACAGGATCAGGAATCTTTGATGAAATGTGTTTTTCGAGATTTTTTAATGGATTTATTCTTTTTATGCTTTTTTCTTACAAATTTCTCCTTTTTTCTGCGCTTTTTCGACTATTTATTATAGAATGTAAGTTTTTTTCTTAAAAAACGCAATTTTTTTCAAGTAATGCTTCAAGTATCAAAATTCATGATTCATTATTCATTCAAATATTCATGATTCATTAAATTCATCCCTTGCTCATCCCCATAAAAAACGCAAATTTTTTCAAGTATCGCGAAAAAACTCTGCAAATTCGTCAAATATCGCGATAAAATCCTGTAAATTTTGTCAAATATCGCGATAAAGCCCTGCAAACCCCGTTACAAACTATAAAAAACGTATTAAAAAATCGCGAAAAAAAGGCTGCAAGAAATCAAATTTAATTTTATCATAAAAAAATACTAAATTTAAAATTGAATTTATATTACAAATGTTAAAAAAAACGCGAAAAAACACTGAATATAACGCAATTTTTAACATTTTGATGTATTTTTGTAAGTGCGACGCATACGGCGGTGCGGCGCTTCTGATGAATGTTTGTTTTATTTTAATGCATTTTTGGAGGTGCGGCGCTTACGGTGTGTGCGGCGCATACGCCCGAAAATACGGTAAAGACTATAATGATATTTTTATGCACGTTTAAAGATGAGTTTGTAATCATAATGAAATATAAAAGAACTTAGAAGCTCAAGTTATTTTAAAAAATACATTTTCTAATTTATTGATATTTGTTTATTGTCTATTCTCAGAATGCAGTATTTTTATGATGATGTTCCTATTACGAGACATTTGAACTAGAAAACTAAGTTAACATTTACGTTTTTTCCTTTATTTGTTAGAATTTCTGCTGACAGTGAGCTCTGGTGACAGTGGGCTCCCGGACTCATAATTTATTTAAATTCAGTAAGAAAGATGGAACTGTACAAAGCTATTGCTAGAGTTTTGATTGATAAATATGATTAATTTTTTCAGTAAATTTTGTGATTTTAAGTAAGAAATTACCTATAATTAAAATTTTTGAATCTGTTTATGATCTGTAAAATAATAGAATTAAAAGTTGATCCCAATTTAAGGTATAACAATGATATTTACAATTTCTATTTTTATTAGATAAAATTTCTGGTTAAATTTAGCAGCTAAATATAGTCATAATTTTCACAATAATTTTGATTCAGATTTTTAAAAGGGAGGGTAATAATTCTGTGTGAGGCAATCAAAATGTAAACATATCCAGTAGACAAAGCCCTCAAGATTGCGAAAGCGCGAACTCGTGAATTTCACCTTAAAAGTAAAAGACTTTATGATCGAAATTTTGTCGAATCCCCATTAAAAATACAAGACTCTGTAATCTATGAAGAATTTAAATACGCTAACACTCGAAAATTAGAACCTACTTTCTCTGGACCATATAAAATTATAAATAAACTTTCTGATGTAACTTATGAAATAGATAAATTTAATTATGAGACAGGACAGAATTCCGTTATTGTGCATGTTTCTAAATTAAGACCCTATTTTTCACCCGAAGATTTTAAACTGTTTCATGAGCAACCCAAAAAACAAACAAAATCTCAGATACAATCACAATCACTAGATCAAACTAAAGTCAAGAGAGTAGATTAAATTTTAATTCTTATTCTTTAAATATTTTATCACCATAATTTTCAGCATTAGCAGGTATGTTCTTGGTAGCAACAAGAATAATACTTGGTTTTGGGGTTAAATTGGGCTCCTTATGCAGGTATAAGGTGTACACTTTGATTGTAAAAGCATTCAAATTGATGTTGATAAATTAATGTTAAGTGTATTTAAGTCTAACTATATTTACTCATTTATTTGACATTAGTATTATTCTATTTATTCAGCAGATATTTATGTGATAACAGTTATAAAATCTGATGATTCTACTCAAACCTATAACATAATATGTGATTTTCAGTGATTGTAAAAACTACAGATATTAAAATTTTTTCAAAAAAGCAAACTATTTTTATTTCCATTTCTCAATTAAGAATGACACCTTTTATTCCTATTTGTTTTTTATTATTAAAGTTTATAAACCATGTGTAGATAAAATATTACTCTACATTTGGCATTTGAAAACTTATAACCAAACTTGACAATTTTGTAAAAGAGTATCAGAGAGGAATTATTGTAAGGAAATACTAGTTGAGAGTCCATTTTCTAAATAGTTAGATTTAATTTTATTTGAATTTTGGAATTATTATTTTTTTTATGTATACCTTCGGCTAGCAAAAAATACTTTCTTATGCTATTAGGTTATGTGTAAATTTAATGCATTTCACTCAACCTATGATAAAAGTTCTGCTGTGCCTAATAATTCATTGATGATGCAATGTTTGTAGCTCCACCCACTGCTAAACATATTGCATTATGATTTATATTTTCTCCAAAATTTAAATTTTAATCGCCATCCAATATTCTTATCCCACTAATTTCTTTTCTATAACTCTTTCACTTATAACAACAACTGCAAAACTTCAACTTTACGTCAGAGCATGCCGTTGTAATGTGTTTATACAACACTACGTGTTACTAAGTTTACTGTTATTTTCGTGTTAAAATAGGCGGAGTTATATCCAGGGGTGTAGCCGTAAAAATAACAAAGGATATAAGCTAAAGAGAAAGAGTATACCCTAGCATGTGTATACAATAGATTTCTTGCGAAACAGAGGGTATACAGTGTTCCTTTAAAAAATCCAGAATGTATACGGCATATACCCCTGTATACCCCTCCACTACATCCGTGGTTATAACACTAACAATAAGGAAAGGGCATCTGACGTCACTGTAGACGAATTACTGTGGATCAGCGAGAAAAACCTGTCCGTTCTTTAACGACTGATACTGTACGAATGAGCAACGGGAATTTTATTGGTCTAAGTTTGACAATGTATAAGTAAGTATGATAAGATTGGGCTACGTCGTCAAGATGATTCCTACAATGATCGCTATGACAAAAAATATAGCGGTAGATTGGTTGACAGAAGTGTTTGTTTGTAAACATGCCCTTTCCTTATACTAACATGTAATAGAGAGGCATCCCTGGTTTTAAAAAACATTTAATTTTAAGTCTTTACTTATTATTTGAAAAGTTTCGATCTTTTATTGATCATTTTTGTTCCTTTTCATTAAATTTCTTTTAATACTACATTGATTTTCCTTAATATTTGAGCAATATATATTAGAATAATTACTTTTTTTACAAATTGATATTATCGTTTGGTAATTTAATGTCTTTTAATACAAATATGCAAACGATATACGTATTTATTAAGAACTTACTAGTGATTAAACTTATTTATTATCTTAAAATAAATATAATGATAATATTTGAAAATATTAATGGAAAAAAATTATTTTAAAAAATCAAAATATGGAACATTTATTCAAGTGGTTCAAACTAGCAAAATGTTTCGCATTAATTCTACTTTAATTATCATCAATTCATAACTGATAGCATCATTGATCAAATTCAAACGAATTTATTTAAAATCAGCCTTCTTTTTACAGTTGTTTTTTCATCTTAAAATGGCTCGTGTGAGTGATACTCCTGAATCTATTGAACTTCGTTTGGTTGATTTGTACCGGCACGGTACAAATCAATATTATATAGCGAATTATTTACATTGGTCTCAATCATTAATAAAATACTAACAAAATATTAAGAAAATGGAAAATTTCTAAACAATCGCCAAAATGGTAGCCGAAAACCATAAACACCTGCTAGAGATGGCAGAAAACTGAAGCACACAGTTAAGAAAAAGGTTTTAAAAGTGTGTAATTCTTGCACCAAAAGTCGAAAGAAGAAAGAGTTGAAGTTTCTTCATCGATAACATTAAGACCTCTTCTCGAATTTAAGTTTGAATCTTGTGTACTGAAAACAAAACTTCTCATGACTGCAAAATAAAAGGGTATAAAATTGAGCTGGTGTAAATCACGATGTTTATGGAACGAAGATGTTTGGAAAAATGCATTATTAACTGATGAAAGTACGTTTTGTGTTTCAGATGGTAATCAAGGTATTCGAATCTTGGAGAATGAAGCAGGAAGCATTTGATAAAAATTACCTTAAACGTAGTTTATTTTTTATTTTTAGGTGGAATCTACTTTACAGTGAATCAATAATAATAATAATAATAATAATAATAAAAGCAACTACCAAAAAAATATAAATTATTTTTCACTGAAATCTGCAGAATATGTCAACAGTTATTTTTTTATGATCAAAAACATATTAAGCTTAGAAAGAAGTGTATTTTTTTAATCTTATTACTGAATGCTTAAATATAATAGATGTGATAAAAGTAAATGAAATTACATATATAACTTTCATACTTAATTTTAACAATAAAATCTAACAGATTTTCAGGAAGTGTCTATTTGGTATGAAACAAATAATGTCTTCTTAGACTTCTATTCGTAGAAAATACTTTGGAACATATATCGCAAACAAAGGGCTTTTCTCCTGAATGCGTCGAGATATGTCTTCTTAGATGACCATTCTGAGAAAATCCTTTGGAACATATTTCACAAACAAAAGGTTTTTCACCTGTGTGTGTCACGAGATGTTTTCTTAAAGTACTAGTATGATTAAAACTTTTGGAACATACTTCACAAACAAAGGGTTTTTCTCCTGTATGCGTAAAGAGATGGTTTCTTAGAGTACTATTCCGAGAAAATGCTTTGGAACATATTTCACAAACAAAATGTATTTTCTCTGTATGAGTCGAGAGATGTCTTCTTAGATAACTATTATGAGAAAATCTTTTGGTACATAGTTCACAAACAAAGGGTTTTTCCCCTGTATGCGTGAAGAGATGGCTTCTTAGGCTGCTTTTCAGAGAAAATACTTTGGAACATATTTCACAAACAAAAGGTTTTTTCTCTGTATGAATCGAGAGATGTCTTCTTAGATTACTACTATGAGAAAATCCTTTGGTACATATTTCACAAACAAAGGGTTTTTCTCCTGTATGCGTCAAGAGATGGTTTCTTAGATTACTATTTTGGGAAAATCCTTTGGAACACAATTCACAAACAAACGGTTTCTTTCCAGAATGTGCCAAGAGATGTCTTCTTAGATGACTATTCTGAGAAAATCTTTTGCAACATATTTTACAAAAAAGAGGTTTTTCAGCCGTATGAATCAAGAGATGTTTTTTAAGTTGATAATTACGTGGAAATGCTTTTGAGCATATTTCACAAACAAAGGGCTTGTCTTCAGTATGAGTCAAGAGATGGCTTCTCAGATAACTATTCTTAGAAAGTGTTTTGGAACATATCTCACAAATAAAAACTTTTTCTTTTGTGTCAAAGGAGGCATGTTTTTCTTTTTCAGGAACAAAATGCTGTTCACCAGAGAAAGATTTTTCTTCATTAATCGATGACATTTTCTTAAGTGAGGTAGTTTAGATTCATAGAATAACAGAAACTCTTCCAAAATATCAGCATGAAGAGATTGTAACCATTTTACCTAAGGAAATGCTTTATAAAAAAATCTTCAGTAAAAAAATTTTGTCCAGCAGTGAATCTAAAAACAGAAAGAGTAATAATGAACAACCCATTGTTTAATAAATTGCACGAAATTTTAACTCTGAATTAAATATTAGATTTTTTTAGTTTCATTAATTTAGTACAAAATTCATACATTAAAAGTTGTAAGGGACGACTCACACATAAAAAAGAAATTTATTTACAAGAACTACAAGTTTGTAAAGAGATTCACAGTTGAAGGGTCAAAGCGCTTATGTCTCCACATGTGACGGGAGAGGTATACTCAGAGCCTAATCAAGCTGAAGTTGGGCCCAGGGCCTGCTATAAAGTTGCCCTCCCCCTTACCATCCATTTCCAGTGGCACTTTCAGAAAAAGTATAGGTTTATTTAATGAGTTGACAAAGTTATTTGGGTGAAAGTTTCAAGATTATGATATATATATATACCTTACGAAAATAATCAAGAAAACGAATTAGCTACTTTCTCGAAAAAAGCTTTTGTTTAACACACAATAATTATTGTAATTTTCCACACAAGGTTTTAGCAATTAAAAGATTTTGTATAATTCACAAACATCTATGATCCGCAGTTTATGTTGCAGGATAAATGAGGACGTCTTTTTCAAACTCGCCTTATCTAAAATCATAAAAACTGTTTTCCCAAATAGTCTACTAATTATTTTAAACTATAATTATGACATTGTAAAATCTGCGTTTATATTGAAATTGAAACTAATACACAGAGTACGCAGTTTTTGATATTTTCCCCAAATTTGATTTTCTGGATACGGCAAGTTTTGAAAATTATAAGTACTCTCAAATTGAAAAGGACTTTTACAGAAAAATGAAATATGGAGGGTTTTTTATTACAGTAAAACTTGTTTTACGTCAGGGATTAAAATGTAAAATGCAAACAGTGGAAAAACTTAAATTGTGAGAAAATTTATATGCAAGAAACACAAATTTTAAGAACATATAACCGAGGTTTCACAGTATTTATCAATTTTTCAAAATACTTAATTGCAATTATCAGAAAAGTAAAAGAAATGTGCATATACTAATCATAAATCAAAAGTTTAATTAAAAAAAAAATACGTGTGGCACTCGTGGACTGCCGAGGTAAAGCTATTGCATAGTATTTTTTATCAACTTATGCAATTATAATTATTTATTTATTTTTTATTTATGCAGTTCTTTTTTATTTTTGATATTAATTCCAGTTTTTTTCTTTTTCTTTGATATTAATTCAAGTTACACTTTTTGAGCGTGATGACCGATAAGAAAACAATTTTTTTTCTTTTATTGAATAAATGAGAAAACTGCCGAAATCTGTCGAATTGAAACGGCGTTAGCCGGAGAGTTAGGTTTTCTCGTTACGGAATTTCTTGATTCGGTCGCCGCGCTCAAAGCCCACGATAAAAGCTATGCAATAGCTTAAAAATGTACAGAATTTTAAAATAATATTAATGTTAATTTGTTTAAACTCTGTTAATTACTAAACTACTCTTTGTTGCATTATAATATTTCTTTTGCATTTCAATTTCTGTATAAATATTGTCAATTAAATTTATACTTTATTGTTCGATGAAAACAAAACAAAAACATTGATCTACAGTTAAGGTTATTTGGATTTTGTTTAACCCAAAGCAACACAACTTATTTAATTTTGCTCAACACAAATTTAATTAATAATAAACATGTACATTTAAAGCAGGGATGCACAAATTATGGCTGTAGGCAAATTTAGCCCTTGGAACCTGCAAAAGTGTCATGCAAATGTGAATTAATTTAAAATAAAATGAACCATTATCAAATAAATAGAATTATTTCGGCATAATCTGTGTGAGTAAAATAATTAGATTAGTAAAATCTAATAACTCATACATATTATCTTAAAAAATATATGCTAAAATGTATAGTGTTTTCATGTTTACAACAGTACGTTACTTTGGCTACCAACAAGATACTAATTTTTTTGGCCCCTCATTAAAAAGAAAACTGTGCATACCTGAATTAAACGAATATGCCCTATATTATAAGCATTGAGTTTTCAGGAATATTGCAGAACAAAAATTCTCAAGGAAAAATAATTACCTCATCAAAAACACATTAAAATGTATATAGTAAACATTTATAAATCAGGATTTTTTTGACACTATAAAGAAAACTAAGGTTTAACTCATTCAAAAAAATATATAAACAAGGATACTTTGATATGATTCAAAGTATTGAAATATCTAGCATAAAACTAAATTCAAATAGTAAATTTCTAAATAAAAACAAACTTCATTAACTTTTGTTATTTTTTAATACATTTAACAAACAACATTCTGACATTCAATGAGTGAACTGTTTTTAAAATTTCATGCACTTACTTATAGACTTGTTGAAATTTGCAAAATAACAAATAGAAAAACAAATAAATTAAAAAAAAATTCTTGCTTTTTTAGAAGCAAACTTATCAATTATATCATTAAATTCCAATTTTGAAGTAATATTATTCTCTATAGCCAAAAGAGAGAAAGCCTGTAGTTTTTTCTGTGTCACCGATGACCTGAGTCTTGATTTGATTCTTTTCAGTACAGAAAATGAACATTCACTGGAAAAATATGTTATGGTCAAGATTAGAAACAACTGATATGCTATTTCCATATGTGGAAATGTGTGTGATATATTTAAATTCCTAATTTTTTGCAAACAATCTTTAGCGGAATTTTTTTTTTTTTTTTTTAAACCACAAACTGCAGAAATTCATCTGTAAAAGAGTTATCGATATCTTCTGAAAAAATATTTTGGAATTCCTCAGCAAATTTCTTAACTTCAGAAGTTGGTAATATTTTATTATAGAGAAATCCATATTTTTCATCAATTTTAACATATGCCGTAAGTCTTTTTTTTCCGCTGAGTAATTAAAGCATCACAGGTATCATTATACCATGTGTAATTATACCATGTAATTATACCATGGTATAATGATACATGGTATCATTATACCATGTATCATTATACAGGTACCATGTGTATGTCATGTAAAAGTTTCTCTGGTTGAAAAGCTATGTTTATTCTTTTGTAAGCTATCTAATCTTTTGGAGATTTTAATTTCCCTTTGAATACTGTATGTTACATTTTTGCTTACAAGCATGAATGCTTCTTTTTCATAAATGTCATATTGATCTCTTACAAGCTGAAAAAATTAATAAGAGATTCATACAGAGAAATTATAGAAGATACATCCCCAGTACCGCTTTGAAGAGTTTTATTGACCATATTTATTTGTTGTTGTATGGCATCCCACACTACGGGTGAAAGGGCAGTTTCTAATTTAATAAAACTTGAATGAAAATATTTTGCTTCATGACGAGAAGTTGGTGACTCATTCATGTCTTTAGAAATTTCTTGCAATAAACTCTATTTTAAATTATAACTTTTGCGAAGAGCTTTCATAGCATTGGCATCAGCAGGCCACCTTGTATTTGATAAAGATTTTTAAGTCAATTTTTCTTTGCCAGATAGTCGATTATCTTGTTAAAGTTGCCACCTACGAGAAGATGCCGAAAAAAATTATACAGGTTCTGAGCAAGTCCAAAAAAAGATACAATCTGATTACAAGATTGAGCTGCATTATTACTGACAGGATTCAAAGAATGCACAGAGCATGGCATATACTCAGCTAAAGGGCAAATGCTTTTGATCCTTGCCTGAAGACCAGAATATTTGCTAGCCATATTGCTAGCATAGTCAAGTGATTGACCACGACAATTCATAATATCAATATCTAATAAGAACCTAGTATCAATTCTGTAAGAACAGTATCCGATAAAAACTGGCAGTATGGCTATTTATAGATATGAACTTCATAAATGTCTCTGTAGGAACACTTTCTTTGTCGACATACCTTAAAATTAATGACAACTGATTCACATGAGTGATATGAGATGTGGAATCTACTATTAAAGCAAAATATTTTGATTCTTTCACTTCCAAAAAGATTTCTTTTAAAACTCTTTTTGATATTAGGTGCAATACTTTTGACACTATTGTTGATGAAATATAATTAATTGTACCTTTACTAGCATTACCATGTTTTTCCAAATTATTTTTCATGAATGTATTAATTTTTTCTAAAAATTCTAGGCAACCCAGAAAATTGTCATTGCTAGACGATCCCAAAGTTTTTTTTTTATCCCCAAGAAAGTCCCCTTTCAGGTAAATTTTGAAAACGAGAAATTGGTGACTCATTCATGTCTTTAGAAATTTCTTGCAATAATCTCTATTTTAAATTATAATTAACTTTGGCGAAGAACTTTCATAGCATTGGCATCAGCAGACCACCTTGTATTTGATAAAGATTTTTAAGTCAATTTTTTTTGCCAGATAATCGATTATCTTGTAAACGTTACCACCTACGAGAAGATGCCGAAAAAATTATACAGCTTCTGAGCAAGTCCGAAAAAAGATACAATCTGATTACAAGATTGAGCTGCATTATTACTGACAGGATTCAAAGAATGCACAGAGCATGGCATATACTCAGCTAAAGGGCAAATGCTTTTGATCCTTGCCTGAAGACCAGAATATTTGCTAGCCATATTGCTAGCATAGTCAAATGATTGACCACGACAATTCATAATATCAATATCTAATAAGAACCTAGTATCAATTCTGTAAGAACAGTATCCAATAAAAACTGGCAGTATGGCTATTTATAGATATGAACTTCATAAATGTCTCTGTAGGAACACTTTCTTTGTCGACATACCTTAAAATTAATGACAACTGATTCACATGAGTGATATGAGATGTGGAATCTACTATTAAAGCAAAATATTTTGATTCTTTCACTTCCAAAAAGATTTCTTTTAAAACTCTTTCTGATATTAGGTGCAATACTTTTGACACTATTGTTGATGAAATATAATTAATTGTACCTTTACTAGCATTACCATGTTTTTCCAAATTATTTTTCATGAATGTATTAATTTTTTCTAAAAATTCTAGGCAACCCAGAAAATTGTCATTGCTAGACGATCCCAAAGTTTTTTTTTTATCCCCAAGAAAGTCTCCTTTCAGGTAAATTTTGAATGCATGCAACAACTTTCACAAGTACAGCATGCCAATAGTCACATTCTTTTGTATAGTCGTCAACAAATTAAAAATCTAAGCAAGCATACAATATTGAACGTAAGGATAACGTGCATACAGCATCTTGGTGAGTTTTAGAATTTTCATGCTCACTTAATCTTCCACTTACCAAAGCCTTCTTTACAAAGTGACTAGCAACTTGAGAAAACAGTTTACACACATAGTAGTATACAACTCCTTTTGATGGTGAATGTATCAGCCAGTCTCTTTTAGTTTTTTCTTTATTTTTCATATGTCTGTAAAAATTATGCTCAGTGAGAACACGGTCTTTGCTGTGATAAAACCGCTTTGATTTGTGTATTTCTGAAATAAACTGATTTGGTTTATGAACAAGAAATATTCTCGCATTTCTTCTGTTATTACAGCTGGCCAAAGAGCAGAAACATCTGGATAATTTACTTATACAGGACCTTCAATTTTAGGTTATAAAGAGGATTCCTGGATTTCTTTTAATTTAAATTCGTTTCAATATTAGAAATGTTACAATTGACTAATTTCTTGCTTTTATGAATTTCTGAGTTTTCAAAAGGCGTTTGAATTCTTTCTGCATTTAAATCTGTTTGCATGTCAGAAATAAAAGAAAACTTTAATTTTTCTCTTTTATCAATTTGAAAGGTTTTCTGGATCCCCTCTCCATTTAAATCAATTTCACAAACATCAAAAACAATTACTCACATGTCGCCGATGATGATGAATGCAATTGTGATGACACTCCATAATCATCAGTCACCATTTTATCTTTCGTTTGAGTTTTGTCTTTGAAGTCATCACAAAATACTTTTCAATGCTTCTTTTCAAACGTTTTTTCGCAGATTCCATGAAAATTTTCCTTTTCCTTTTCTGACACCCAGACGGATGCTTATAATTTTTAGAAGAAATTGTCAGTCGTTTAAATCCTTATTTACTTCTAAAGATTCTATCAAAAACTTTACCTGAAGTAGATTATATATATATTCCTTAGATATAATTTCATAAGATATCCCCTGACGTTTTACAGCATGCTCGATTCATAAAAAGCCGAACCAATCCAACAGCATGGTCGAACAACAACAATGCTGCACACGTAACAGTCACAAACACAGTTATTCAGTTCAATAATATGTTCAATTCTGTAATATGTTATAATTTTCCCTAAAAAATTCAGTTATTCTACAAGTTCAGTTATTTTGGTAGAGGTAAATTTTCCTGTCTTATCAGTACCAAAGTTTCTTTTTACATAACATTCTTTTTAAGTTTCCATTTTTTCCCTCTGCTGGAGATAATGCAAATAATCTCACTTATATAATTTCGAAAATCTTTGGCTAAATTTCATTATTTTTTACCATTTTAGCAAATCTATTTTCATTAATATAATCTAAATGCGGTTTGGAGATCAAAGTTCCAGGTCCTCCTATGAGAAAATGAAGAGGGATTAAGTTTTCGAAAATCTGATGACAGTGGAATAAGGGAATATGGGTTTAAAACTCCTTCAATTTTAACTAGCATTGTCAAAAATTCTTCTAACATTATTTTTTTATTACTTATTACCCTTTTTTAATTAAACTTATGTGATTTTACTCCTGATTCCCAGATGCCACAAAAATTTGGGGATTTGGAAAAAGGGATAAATTTATTGGATACTTTTACAGCTAAAGAGGTTAGAAAGTTGCTCAGTGTTTCTAGCATTCCTCGCCATCGTTTGAGAATCATTTATTTTTGTGAACATTCGACAGAAATATGCTTCAATGTGTGTTACATGCTACATCACATGATGGTTTTTCTCCACCTTCTAAATGGAGGCAGCAAGAACCACCTTAAACGCATTGTTGCGGTTATTTTAAATTCTAAATTTGTTTATATAAATAAATAAATATATATATATATAATTTTTTTTCTTCACTGTTTTATTATAATTATTACTTCCGACATTGTTCCTGCCTATACATTTGGCATCGGATATAATCTACTTTCTTAAGAAAAAAAAATCTTTTTGTATCTTTTTTTACTGCTATTTCTTTTTATTTATTTATTTATATTTTTACCATTCATGATTGTTTTATTTAATTTATATAGATTGAAATTCTATATATTTATCGGGTTCTGGGGGCCCTTTTTCTGTTTTTCCCTTACCCTCTGTTTGCTTCGATTAATTCAATGCTATGGAGTTTGTATGCAAATTCCACCAATATGCTCAAGACAATCTGACTGATCACCATCGATGGGAAGTAAGTGAGAGAATAGCGACTCTCATAGGAATTCCAGAAGCGTTAACATAATCATACATTGGATCATTGGTTATGTTAATGCTTTGACAGGAAAAAAAAAAAGTTTGCATTTAATTGTAGATTGTGTCAACGTCAGCGCTATGTCATTATTGTCAAGAGTTCAATCAAGAATCAACAAGATCTTTCTTAAGATTTTAGTGAGGGTCATTTATGTGTGTGTGAGAGGTCATTTGGATTATACCCTCTCATCAGAAATCCATATCAATCAATCTGTGTCCCAGGCTAAACATACAGATAAGATCTTTACAATTTATTTCCTTTGAAGAAGAAACCATTGAACAAATCTGTATAATAATTGAAAAATGTACATTAAATACATGTTTTGTAACCTATAAGTACATTTTTAACTGTGCAATTTTGCATGCCTAATACATTTAGCGCCACATGACTGAGTTACTGGTGAATGACATTAAACTTTTCATTTAGGCTGCATCAGTCACTGGTTCTTGAACGTGCTAAATATGATATAAAACCAAAAAATAATGTATTGTTTAAAGTAATTATTGAAAATTCATTTCATTCATTCATTGTAAAATATAATATAATATAAAAAAATGTATTGTTTGAGGTAATTATTGAAAATTCATTTAAAATTTACTTCACTTTTATTTATTAATTAACATTAAACATTCCTTAAAAAAGATTTGGCTGAAATGGAAAGTTCAGTGTCAGTCACCGATGACAGATGTAGCATTCAACGTGTTAAAAGTGCAACAAAATGTAATTGGAAACGTAGCAGGTCAGTTTATATTTTAATAGACCAGAAATTTTCATTGATATTTAAAATTATTTATATATATATATACAGTCGAAGATCCATAATCCGTGCACCCATAATCTGCAATTTTCTATAATTCGCGTCACCTTACAAATGTAAATAATGAAATAAATAGTTAAGCAAATGTAGAAATTTGTGATCCAAAAATGATTTTTTAAAGCAAATAATAAAATAATTTAAAAAAAAATCATAATGAAACATTTTTTTTTAAATACCTATTTTATTATATTAACAGTAAAAAACAAACTGTATTATTAGTTTCATCAAAAATTTTTGTTTTTACTGTGTAATAAAATTTTATTCATTTGTTTTATTCACAGAAGAAATCATGAAATTTAAATTTTCATAACGTAAAAAGAGTTTGAAAACTATCCTATTCTTAAAATAACTCAAAGGAAAGATTTTTGTTTAGTGTTAAGTGAAAATTTCTTATTTATCAAAAGAAACAGGACTTACACATTATCCCGACCAAAATATAAATTGCTAAAAACAGAGTTACCAAACTTGTTCAACATCATTATATCTATATAAAATTGTTAAAAATGGTAAATAAAAAAAGTAAATTAATAAATAAAAAAAAAACCAAATAAACATTGACAGATAAATAACAAAAAAACATAAAAAATAAAAATGAACTACATAAAAAAAAACTATAAAAAATAAAAGTGAACTATAAAAATAAAATAAAATGAACTATTAAAAAAACCCCAAAAAACTATAAAAAATAAAAAAGAACAAGCCAAAATTTCCCCATAAACTATGTTAACTAAACTATATTACATATAATTATCATTGCATTATAGTTCTTATTAGCTGTGACACATCCTATGTAGTTGTCTTAAAGGTTAATGTAATTAATATAATTGGAGTCATGCTTGATGCACTAGACCAGGCCGAGATAATACATAAGAATTCTGTTACACTTGGCGAGTTACGATCATTTGAATTTATTACTTTACTACTTTAATGTTTACAAGCAATACATTCAAAAAAATAATTAAAAAAAGTTTCTTAAGTAAAAACTCAAAACATCGTTTTTATTGTGCATATTAGTTACTTACCTGATAGTTGCTTTTCAATTACCAAACATTCAGTGTACCAGAGTGCCGAACATTTTAAATGACTATAAATGTCAGAAAAAATGAGACACAATGAGTTGAGACACATAAAAAAATTTGTGCAACATTACGATCAAATCACAAGTTTTAAAAATTTCAATAGACAAATAACTAAAAAATAAAAGGAAAATTCTTACCATTAATTTAATTTAGTAAAGAAGATGGATCAATAAATTGATTTTAAAAATTTATAATAGTTACAAAATACACTCAATACTGAAGCAAAGACGCGACCCTTTGCACGACGCCAACACAATGAATGAATCAAGACAAGCGATTTCATTAATGAATAATGAATCAATCCATAAAATTGACAAAATAAAATTTACTTATGGAGAAGGCAGTAGAAAATATTAGTCGAAATTCGCGAATCTAACATTTAAAATATTTTCTCCAATACAACATTTGAACAATTTCAGTATTCTCGATATCATTACTTTTCGAATGAAAGAATGACTTCTTTAAACTGAATCATGATGTAAACATTCTCGATTCATTATTACGTTGGCGTCTTGTATCTCACTCTATTTGTAGTATCAGGTAACATTTAAAGCATCAGTTTGTTAATTTTACTCTTTTTACTAAAATAACTTCATGCCTACATAATTTCTTTGGTTAATCTTCTATTGAAATTAAACAATTTGCTGTTTGATAACATGACTACTGGAAGTTATCTTTCACAACTTTCATTTTTCATGTCTTTTAAAGCATTATAAAAATGTCTTAGAGCAAATAATTTATTTATTTATTTATTTTTATTTTGTTCAGCGAATATTATTCGAAATTATATTTCGAAATAGCAAATTGGTTTGATTTTTTTTCTCTTTTTTTTAAGCATTTAAAATTAAAACTTTGGTCTGCTCATAGACTTAATTTGGTTGTATTCTGTTCTATTGATTTAAAATATTTTTCATATAATTGATATCTTACTGAAGAACTTATATAAATTTATCAAAATTTACATAAAATATTGAAACAATTCAAGAAGCCTGAATATAATATATATATATATGAATATATAATCTGAAATTTCAATATCTTAATAATAATAGATCTGTTGCTAAAGAGTACAGTGGTTTCACAATTAAAAAAAATAAATAAAACGTGTTTTGTTGTTTTATAAAATTTAAAAAAAAATGGCACTATCCTATTCTCGTGTTAGAAAGATACTCTGTGCCAACAATGTTTATTATTACAACATTTCATTTATTTATTTTTATTTATTGTATCTTGAATCTTTTATAGTTGCCATATTAAAATCAGCTTCAGAAGTATTTATTATGCTATACGAATTATTTAATTGGGAACTAAAACGGCTTATAGAGGTGCTGCTCGCAGTCTTCGATACAGGATAACTGTCCCTTTAATTTTTTTAAAACTAATGTTAAAGTCCCATTGAACTAATTATTTATTATGAATGTATTTAAAAGTTTTAGCTATTCAAATTCGTATAATATTTACTTCGTCATATAAGACAGAAAACAAATGTCACAAGAGATCTGAAATTGTGCAAAAGCATTATTATTCTGAACAAATTTCAAACGCATGTAATGCAATGAGTTTACAGGGTGTTATCCTGAATGGAGAAGCTACATCTTTTTTCCACCAAATGGCGTATTCAAGCACTTGTATTGCCAATATGATGTGGCATTCTAGTTTTTTTTTTCTTCAGTTGGAACAAATTTTGAAAATTCATATAGTATAATGTACTTTTTTTCTATGTGATACTTATTTCATTGCATTCATTAGTTGAAATTTCCTGTTGAAAAAATGTGATAAGCATGGAGTACTCAAAACACTAGAGTAGCAAAAGACAGCAAAACACTAGAGTAAACTTACAAATCACCTACTAAAATCAGGTTTTCCATCAAGATAGGTCCAGGCAAACTAATTGTGTTTAAATATGCAAATCAAATTTTAACCAATTCTGGAATTTCAGTTGTGAACTTGATGAGTTGATTGTTTGCCCCCCCCCCCCCCCTGCTTATTTACTTTTTGGCCAATTACCCTATG
Source organism: Maratus speculifer (assembly GCA_964019185.1). Lineage (NCBI taxonomy): Eukaryota > Metazoa > Arthropoda > Arachnida > Araneae > Salticidae > Maratus > Maratus speculifer. The sequence goes on along the minus strand of CAXHSM010001376.1, from coordinate 14,411,114 downwards.
ATTAACCTCTTCAACAAGATTATTACCCTCCAGTTCAAGAAACTCTCAAAATTGCTAAGAAACGCACTGGTGAATTTTATTGGAGGAATAAAAATATTATGATCAGAATTATGTAGAGGCAAATTTTGAGATAGGAGGTCTGGTAATTTATGAAGAATCCCAATATCCAAATACTAGAAAGCCTTCACAAATTTTCAGTGGTCCCTACTAAATTCACAAAAAATTATCACAAGTTAATTTTGAAATTGATCGGCAAATTCAAAATAAAAACACTGAAATTGTCCATGTATCCAAATTACATAAATATTACCCACCAGATCAATTCAAATTATTCCTTGAAATGTCACAGCAAACTGTTGTTAAATCTATAGTTAACCTTTTTATGCAAGCATAAATTAGTTGATTTAAATTAGTGATTTCTTATATTGAAAATGAATTGCATTAAGGTAATAATTATTTAAGTTTTATTAAATAATAAATTAATTTAACTGTATTAAATTTAAATTTAATGTAGATTTTAAATTAAAATTAATAGATAGATAAAATAAAATATAGCAATAATGGAAAAATTTTCTCAACCATAATAATAAAGTCCCATTTTCATGCAATAAATTGTGGTTTTTTGTTTAATTGAAAACAAGATGATTGCATAATTATGCTGAATTGTTGATAGTTTCTTTTAACCAACACACTTGTTCCTTTATTCTTTAGTACAGTCAAAGTTCTATAATCCGCACAAGTTGGAGCCAATGGTTGTGCGGATTATGCAATATTGTGGATTATAGAGAATTAAGGATTATACATCATTTTATTATTCCTAGTCAGCATTTTAGTCCTATAATCAGTACACTATGAAAGTATTACTAGATAGCATTTTAACTTTATAATGAGCATAATATGAAAAGATATATGTGAAATCTAATAATTAATTTAATATGTTATCTCAAAAAATATCTTTTTTAAGTTATTTTATTAAAAAATTAATATATATGTGCATTTAAATAAAAATAATTATGTATATTCCGTAATACAGCTTATTTTTTACTGTTAATAAAATAAAAGAGTTATATTTAAAAAAATGTAGAGGTTTTATTATAATTTTTTTTTTCAATTTTTTTATTATTTGTTTTAAAAAATAATTTTTTGATCATGAATTTGTAAATTTTTTAAAATGTTTATTTCACTGTTTACATTCGTAAAGTAACCCGGATTATTGATCTTCAACTGTATGTATTTTTATTGTGTATATTTTCATACCTTATTGACTAATATGGATGAGACATTAATTATATATTCGAGAGATTATGGCTATTTGAATTTTAGTGATAGTATAAAGATGAAATGTATTTTCCTAAATTATTCAATGAAACTTATCTCATAAAGATACATTACTAATTCACATCAAAACCCTAATATAAGGAAGTTTTATTTCAGGTTTAGCCATACTTAATAACCAAAAAGTCTTGATTAATACATAAATGTATTTGGTAAGAAAATTGTGATTACCAATGATATCAGCAATATCTTTGACATCAGAATTTGTAGCTTTTGTTACAGTAAAATTGTGAAGATTTATTTCCACACATTCATCTTCAGTCTTCACATATTTTTCAATTAAAATATCTACATACAGTCGACTCTTGTTAATTTGAAATCAGATAATTAAAATTTTCGCTTAATTCGAACTAAACATGAAGTCCCGAAACTTACAATAATAGAATAACATTGAAAATTTTCTTTAATTCGAACTCATTTTCTCTTGACTTCATTTAATTTGAACTAACTAGAATTCTGATTTTCCATTTTTCTTTTCTGTCTCATGGATTTCAGATCATTTGAATAATGTTCTTTCTTTGATTTTTGCGAAAATTGTTTCGTATGAATACATATGTAATCCAATGCATTTGGTATCCACTTTCTTAGTGTCCCGTCTATCCATCAGTGACACTTTAAATTTTTCTTCCATTGTGCTTGTTTCTAATCTTTTAATTAGTTTAAGTATTTATACATTCTAATATAATATTAAGTCATATTCTAATGATAACAGACGAAATAGCACCATGACCATATTATGCATGTTTTTATTTCATATTTTTCATAATTCAAACTTCGAATAATTTGAACATTTCTTGTGGTCCCGACGAGTTCGAATTAACAAGAGCCAACTGTATATAGTTTCTAGCTTCTGTAAGAATCACATCAAGAAATTCATTTAGGTATTTATACATCTTTGAAATAAATTAGTTTTACACTCAAAAGAACTAACATAATCAAAAGGTCTTGTCCACGACAAACCTTTTCAAATATTTTGTAGATTTTGCCAGCAAAATGATAATTACTTTTTACAACATCATGCCCCAATCTATTCAATATTTAAACTCAAAGTATTCAATTTATATAATTTATCAATAATCTCAAGCAATTTTAACAAATATTTAAGTAAAGTTTTATCAAAGTATAAATTCAGCAATACAATAGATTCCTTCAAATCTGCACATCTTTTGACCAGAGGTTGTGCGGATTTTAGAATTTTGTGGATTTCTGGTCATGGATTCATTTGCATTTTTAAAAAGTAATTTGAATGTAATTAATAATGTAATCAAAATTATAACGAATATTTACAATATAATAAAATATTAAAATAAGTAATAAATTAAAATAATAAAAATTTAGATAATTTTTAAAATGATTAAGATATTAAAAGCAAATTTCAAAATAATAATCAATAATGTATGATTAAATAGTAATTATAAAGATTTAATGTATTTTTCTCGAATTATTCAATGAAGCTTGGCTCATAAAGGTACATTATTAATTCACATCAAAATCATAAGAAGTTTTATTTCAGGTTTAGCCTGACTTAATAACCAAAAAAGCTTGATTAATATATAAATATATTTAGTAAGAAGATTGTGATCATTAGTGATATCAGCAATATCTTGAATTTTTTTTAGAAATTATTTAATATAAAAATTATTCTACCCTCATGAGAAAACATGAATTCAGTAATATCAACAAAAATTACAAATTAAAATTTGTATGGAATTGATTGAAAACTAAAAGTCAAATTTTGTACCTATATCTGAACTGAATATTTCATTGTTTATATCTGTAAATTATGTGTGGATTTTAGGATTGTGGAGTCTGCTGTAGAGAAAGTTGCTTATGAGGAATATTACAGCATTGTTGGATGAAAATCTGGTAAAAAGATACAAAATCAGTGTTTTGTGTGCTGTATATTTTGTGAGAGAATCTTGGGATGAAATTTCTAAAAATATGATTGAAAAATTCTTTCAGAAAGCAAGATTTCCAGGCACACAAGTGAAAAATGATGAAGATATTACCCCTTCAGAAGAAATCATGTATGGAGAGACATCACACCTACAACAGACTTAAACGATTATGTCTCACATGTTGATGGACTATCTACCAATACAATTAAAGTTAATAAAATAGTTAATTTGTCGAAACGAATAAATAGAGATTCTGGTGCAGATATCAATAATGAAATTCCCATTAAAACTGCTATGAATCTCATGACTTACATGGGTTGGAAACAGTGAAAAGATACTTAATGCAGCAGGGCTTAAATGACTAAAAATTTTCTACTCTCATTAAAATTGAAAAACAATTTTTTCGAGTCAGAAATTAAATAAATTCTCTAGTGTCTATTACACAGTTCTTTAAAATTTTAAATTACTAGTTATTGTGAATTTGTTTGCTGTATTTTTAGCTGCTGAATAAAACACAAACAATTTCTTATTAAATAGATATTTTCGGTTAGTGACTTATTACCATAAAATACCATGTAATACTTGTAGACATCAAATGTTATTATATACAGTAGACTCCGTCAAATCTGCAGAGCTTGGGACCAGAGGTTGAGCAAATTTTAGAATTTTGCAGATTTCTGATCATTGCTTTGTTTACATTTTTTAAACAGTAATTTGAATGTAATTATTGATGCAATTGAAATTTAAAAATCAGTCAAATTCTGTCCCTAATTCTAAACAGAAAGTTTCATTGTTTATATCTGTAAATTAAGTGCAGATTTTAGAGATTTGTGGATTTGAGGGAGTCTACTGTAATATTGAATATGGTAGTAAAAGGTTGTCCAGAAAAAAAAAATTACTCATAATCTGCTTAACCTCTAGCTCACACTTGTGCAGATAAAAGATTTTTGCCTGTACTTACATAATATTTATAAATGCAATATTTCAAAAATATATGTTTGTTTATGCTATTATTTTAACACAATCAAACTGATTCGTAATTTTATTATATGAATCGAGTAATTTGCAATTGAGCGAAAAATTGTTCAGGCCATGAATCGTTGGCTTACAGGACCAATGCTTTACTATTTAAGCTAACTTGGCGACACCTGATGGGCATTTCTCACTCAGATAACCTTATTGGTCATAACATCTGGTCTGTCGTTTCGATGGCTTGAAAGTAGAGGAACTCCAGATAATGATGGGTATGTAGATATACTGTTACTTTAACACAATGCAATTGATAGGTAAATTTATTATACGAGTGACAATATTGTGGAATATTGACAAATAGTTAAATGAGCAGTGTCGATCTTCTCTTATCATGTGTTCATTTAGTTCTCTTTTATTCAGAGACTTTTTCCGTTCTTGAGGTCGAATCAACTGCTGTTGAAACATGTGTTATTTTAAATGTGACATAGTTTTCACTAATTTTATGTTTCATCTTAATATTTATGTGCACATAATTTTTTTAATAGAAAGAAAATATAGTACACTCCCTCAAATCTGCACAGCTTAGGACCAGAGGTTGTGCAGATTTTAGAAGTTTGTGAATTTGTGGTCATTGCTTTGTTTGCATTTTTTAAACAGCATTTTGAATATGTAATACAATCAAAATTATAGTGAATACTTGAAGTATTATAAAACATGGTAGACTCCCTCAGATATGCAACTCTAAATTCTGCTCATCTTTACAATGAAACTTTCATTTCAGATGTAGGAGCAAAATTGCAGTTTTTTTTGTTGTTGTTGTTGTTGTTTGTTTTAGTTTTATTTCATCTTGTTTGTATTTTCACATGTAATTCATTATAATATAGATGAACTTGTTATTTACTATGAAATGAGCATATATAATTTTTTTTAAATCAAGCTATTACTGATAACAGTTGTAATTACAATCTTTTGACCAAATATATTTATTTACCCTATTAATCAAGCTTTTTTGTTATTATTATGATGAGTTTATTATTTTACTTAATTCTTTTAATATTTTACTACATCATAAACACTCATTTTAATTTTGATTGCCTTATCAAATTCAAATTGCTGAGTAAAAAAATATAAACTAAGCAAAGGTCAGAAATCTGCAAATTCTAAAATCTGCACAACCTCTGGTCCCAAACAGTGTGAATTTGGGAGAGTCAAGTGTATTAATATAATTAAATAAAGTAGCAATAATTAAAATGATAAAAAAAATAATTTTTAAAATGATTAAATTATTAAAAATAAAGGTAATAGTTCTTAATGTATAATTAAATATGCATAATAGAGAGAGATGTATTTTTCTCGAATTATTAAATGAAATTTCCTCATAAAGACATGTTATTAATTCACATCAAAATTATAAAGTAAGGAAGTTTTATTTCAGCTGTAACCAGTCTTAAAAATCAGAAAATTTTGTTAGATGCATAAATATATCTGAGAAAAGGATTGTGATTACCAATTATAACAACATCTAGATTTTTGCTTAGAAAAAAAAATATTCTTCCTTCATGAAAAAGACAACAGTGGTTACTTTCTCTTTTTTAAGAAGATTTATTTATTGAAGTTTGAATACAATTATGCATTAATAGAAATGCATGTTTAATTTAATCATCTACAAATGTTCTAGGTGAACTGCATTTATATTTAGGGTTTTTAATATTTTGATGTTCCGAGGATTGTTGTGAGATATACAGCATAACTTAAACTACAATTAAAAAAAATAATGTTATGCATAAAATGTGGATATTTTTTAATCAATATTCTGAAGCTTTTAATATTATATTTTTATTAAATGAAGAATTGATTTAAAAAGAATTGTTCTTAAGACAAAAATCAGATCTACAAACTAAATGGATTTATAAAATTTACTTTCATTAAAATTATACCTGATTATCCCTGTAAAATTTCAATGTTTCATTGAAATCGCAAAAGTTACCACATAAAAAAAAAAAAAAAAAAAAAAACTGTGCTATTAATGCAAAAAATGAGCCAGAACCAATAAGTGAAAAGAGATCAAAATATTGCAAACAATACTTTCCAACATATTCTAACAATTATATTTTGTTTGAAAAAAAATTTTTTTATTTGCAATGCAAGTAAAATTTCGATTCAATGGATATATGCCGAGCTCTTAAAAAACCGACAAAACTATGTTAAAATTTCATGAAAAAGTAATAATAATATTCCTTATATATATATATTGAAAGAGATTTTAAATTGTACAGCTGAAGCCTGTAAAAGTAATCTCGAATTAAACCAAAGCATTATGAATTTTCTTATTTTAAAAATATAATCTAAAAGACTGGAAAAGAAGGGAAAATTTGTTCATTTATATTAATTACCAAAAGATGGCGCCAAAACAACATTTAAAACTAAAATTACTTGATCATCCAATTAATCTCAGATTATGAATAATCGATAACTTAGTTAATCAATAATTAAAATTGTTCGTTCTTATAAAAAAACATTTGAACCGAGAAACTCTTGATGTAGCAGCGTCTAGACTATCATTTGTTCATTATTTGTATTCTAGACGATATACTTCTGATGAGGATGCTGCTGTAATGTACGATGATACGTTGTTAAGTTTTTTTTTTTTGTTTGCCAAAGACTAATTCAAACATTTTGAGTAATGAATCAATTCATTTTTCATAAAAACGTTTTTTTTTTTTTAAATTGAAAGGGATATTTTTCTTAATTCTTGAAACTAGTAGTAACATTCGATAGTTGTGAGAAAGTAAAAAGTCTGAAGATGAAATTTCTATTGCAGCAGTTTTATTGACTTGATTCATTCGTCATTCAAGGTCAGCACTGTGATTCATTCATGGCGTTGGCGTCTCTTTGCTTTTATATCGGAACTTGAAGGACTTGAAAGTCTCTGTTAATAGTCGGCCAGTTTTTGAAATATAATGACCTATAGCGATATAATGAAGGTGCGTTTTTAGAATTTAATGACCTACTCTCTTTACTAAATATAAGCTAATGGTAAGGTATGTTTCTTTTGCTTACTCTTTGACCAAACTTTGTATTCTCAACTGCTAATGATTATTAACAGTTAAAAACTTTTAATTTTAGTTCAGACTGCTATAGGAACACCTAAGGATCTGATCTACATAAAAAAAGAAAGAATAAGTTTTAGAATTCTATTTATTATAATTTGTTTTCTGTGGATGGGTAATTTGGGGTATGGTTAGGCTTAGTATAAGTATTGTTTGATAGACACACTTTTTTATTTCTGTATTTACTTTAGTAAATGTCTAATGCTTTATATTTAAGGAACGGATGGCTTTATTTTATAATAAAATGATTTAAAAAACATATTTATAACTCAAGGAAGTGTAATTTTAATGTTGTAAAACAATTTGTTTTACATTTTATTTTCTGAATGTAGTTTAGAAAGAGTAGAATGATTAAAAAAAGTGTTATTATTGATTGTGACAAATATGAAAAATGAAAAAAAAAAAAAAAAAAAATTGAACTACTAAAAAAGAAAAAAAAATCTTGAGAAAAAGAAACCTTAAAATGCAGAGTAATTATGAAAACAAAAAAGATAAAAGTCAGTTTTAAAGAAATAAAAAAGGTTCATGATAAGAAGTTAAGTACTGTACAAAAAGTTGGACATTATTTCTTTATTATAAATAACATGTAAAAAAAAATAAATAAATAAAAAAATTGTGTGCATTTGTACAGTTGTGGAAAACAAAATAAACACACTGTACTTATGCCTCAACAAATTATCATTGAGGAAAGTTACTGATATTGAACAATTGAAAATAAAGTCTACTTTTAAATAATTTAGATAAAATTTGATTAGGGGCCACCTGCACATGAAAGCAAACCCTAACATTGTCTTTTTCTATAGCAGTACACAATTCTGACACCATAAATAACTTAACCCCTTTTTACTAGCCTAAAAAAACAAATTTTTGTGCAATTTGTATGATAAATTTCTGAGAAATATTTTATAATGAACATATTTCAGGAGCTGTATCTGAAATGAAGTTCAGTACTCGACTGTTTATCAAGAGAGCCCTCTTCTTGGTAAAACACATTTCACACAACTGAATCTTTCCTCAACCTATAGTTTACGAATAAAATGTCTGTGACAGACAGACATGGGAATGATCTTTTAATGGTTCTGTTTTTATTTTTTAAGTACAAATTACAACAAACATTTGACTGGTTTTATATTTATAACTCTCATTACATACTTATTCTGCACTTGTTAGTGTAACTTAGTAGTAAATAAATGCATATGGTAGGGGTCGTAAATAAAGTAATAGCAAATAAATGCATATTATGTACTATATTGTTTACATATAGTAAATAATATAGCATATAGTATACATATTACACAGTTCTTTGGAACCGATTGTGTTTAGAATGGTGCATGGCCAAAGGTGACCAGCACTTGCAATTTTAGAGGTTTACTTAAACATCTAGAAAAATACATGTGGAATAATTCTGAAAATCTACGTGTGTAAACAGAATAGTACATGTCATAAATTTCCGTGAAGAGTTTTTCCTTAAAATCCCATATTGAATCGTCAACAAGTTGAAAAATAACGAAGATGTTTTGCATAACCCTGTCAAAATTATTGTAGCAAAAGCATCCAAACTGCAGGTTATATTTATGTGCCTTATTGTTATAAAATGTGCTCATTTTTATGAGGATATCATGTATATACGTTGAGAAATTAAGGTTTTTATAAACACAGTCCAAAGTTTTTCAAGTTTGTTTATAATTTGCAGAGTTCTTAATGTAAAATTTTTTTGGTAAATACTTTGGCAATATAGTGTATACACACATATAAAAAATATACTAGATACTTTTATATTTCATTATTATTAATTGTATTTCATATTTTATCTATTTATTATGCATGTGAAATTAAAGCATAAAATTATATTACAAATGGTCATATATATATATATATATATATATATATATATATATATATATATATATATATATATATATATATATATATATATTACATCTACAAAAAAATAATCTCTGACAAAAAGCCAAAAAAATATAAATTTGAAAAGAAATATAATTATTATGAAAATATGTATGCCAAGTTATTATTTATCCACTAGTAGCATCCAATAATAAAAAAATCAACCTCAGATGCAACAACCACATCAAAAAAATTATCCCCAAAAAAAAGCAGAACAGGATATGGAATTCTTCCATAGTTACACTGCTCTAACAGTATAATAGTTCAGTCTCATGCAAATATATAATTAAGATATTTAAGAATGTCATGTATTAAACGAGAAAAAAGTTGCACATAGCTATGTTTTTGTGTAATGTTATAGTAGAATTAAAAATGCATTTTCAGTAATTTATATTTCTAAATATGCTTTACATTTAAATTTTAAAAAGACAATATAAATGGAATTATTACTAAATCTGATTTAATGTGAATGTATCAGGGCTGCAAAAGAGCCAGCTTTTATTAGAAGAAACTGGCCTTTTGTGGAAAAAGCCGGTTTTTATTGGCTTTTTTCCCGGTGCAAATATTACTATACATTTTTAACAAAAACTTTTGTTAATTTGCCTTTTTATGTAAATTAAAACTAAAATCTTATGAAATTCATTTAAAATCATGTTTCAGATGTCCACTTTTATAGCCACTTAATAATATATCACAAAAACCTCATAAATAGCCAATATGATTAACAGACATCTATACACTATAGATCCAGTGGCACATCCTATGCTCAGTTAAGTTATTTTCATGTTATTATGGGTAAGAATTATATTCAAACAAATAATATACAAAATGATACTGTTTATAAAATACTTCACTTGAACAATGGCTCCTAGCATGTATGAATGTGTTAGTATTATGAATAAAAATAGTCACTTGTTTATGTAAGAAGTTTACAAGGCAGCATTCCACTTTAAAAATAAGAAAATATAAATAATTTTTTCATAGCTTTTATATTTATTTATCTTTTTAAGTTCAGTAAATTCTCTGTAGGGCAGACTGATTAGGATGGAAATTTGTCTAGCTCGAAAAGGTTTTTCAAGTCCTTGTAAATCAATAGACAGTGAAAAATTTGTCTAAGGCAGAATATCATATACTGTTAACAATTTTCTTGGTCCTGATTGATTCCGACTTATACAGAGTTTACTGTACATCCCTTTTTCTTCATTTGTTTTTTCTTATAAGGAAAGAGTAACTGACATAGTGTGGGTTGAATTACTGTGGGGTGGCAATGGCAAGAAACACTTGTCTGTTCTTTATATCTCCTGCCATACACATGACCTCGACCAATCTGATTAGTCCCTGGTTAACAGGTCCATGATATGATTTGCCTATATTGCCATAAATGTTTCTGCAATAATCACTATCATAAAAATGCAGTGGTGTGGTAAATTGGCTGATGAAAATGTTTGTAAACATGTTCTTTCCTTCTATATATATTTACTAAATATTTTGTTTTTGTTCCTTCACAAATCTTTCCACACATTAAAAAGAGAGGAATTGATTTGGATCAATTAGCAAATTTTCCCATCCACAAATTCCTCATATTAGGAGAGCTTTAGTGTTTAGTCTAATAGGTTACTAGATTATCAAGATTCCAGGAACTAACACATTTATGCTTAAAGGAGTATAGATATGGGAGAGGGAATTTAAAATAAAATTTTGACAAATGGTTTTGTTTGGAACTGGTTTTTGTTGTACTGATATTTAAAATGTAAGTCAAATAATTAGTATTATATTTGGTAAAAACCATTTGAACTACTTCAAAAAAAAATTGCACAAATTTTCCAATAAGCATTTTTTTTTATTTGTTGATCACAAGAACATTTCTACTATTAATTCACTTATATTTTAATTGACAATTTATTAGACAGTTCATTTTTATGACAACAGTAATTAAATAATTACTAATTAATACTACATTTCTTTTTAAGAATAGTTTTTGTAAAAGAAAAAAAGGTTTTAGTAAAAGCCGGCCTTATTCAAGTGGTTTAAACCAAAAAAAGCCAGGCGGTTAAAACCGGCCTGGCTAAAAGCCTGCAGCCCTGGAATGTATGTGTACATATATATATTCACGTGCATTTAACTATGTTTTTATTACTTTTAATATGGAATTAGGATATAATTTTTTATTGATTTAAAAAATCTTCTAATGGAAATGTATGTGCAATTAGTTTTGTAAGTTTATTATCCAGTTTTTACATTTTAATTGAATTTAAAATAACTCCCTTGTACATTTTAAAAGGGAAACGGTTTATAAAGGAAGAATACCTTCTATCTGCAATGCCATTTTCTTTTAATTTCATTTTATGCCCCCCCCCCCTATTATTATTAAAGAAATATTTATTAAACAAGGGTACTACTTTATTATCCCTTCGACCAATTTCGCCAAATCATACAAATCGCAAAACAAATAGCCAAATTATACATATTGACATAATTTTTTATTTTAAATAATGAAAAAACAAATTATTAGTGGAATATTCATAAAAAAATAAATAAAAATCTAAAATAAAAGTCACTTAATGACATTTTAAACACATGAATCATATTTAATTGTCATTGAATGTGACATTCATGATCATCCATTATTGGCATTTAATCTTATAGTTTGTCAATGATTTTTTGGTCGATGGGATAACCTAGTAGTACCTAAATAAGTTATAGTTGTATCTCGAACAAAAATGCATATTTGTATACCTGTAATCAACTATAAGGAGTTTTAAACATGCTAAAACAGCAAATAAATTATTTATATATTGTTATTTTTGATAGTGTAGCCAGGATTTCTTTTTAGAAGGAATTCAGAATTTTTCTTCATGTTTTATCGTATTTATAGTAAAACCTGTCAAGGTGAAATCACAGAGGATTGTAAAAACTTCTATTTTAAACAGGTTTTTGTGTTAATATTTGTAATTGTATGGAATTCTTTGACAGGACTATGGAATATTTCCATTTATGGTAGCATTCCATTATAGGCAAATTATTCTTTTTGCAAGCTTTGCCTCATTTAGATAAATATACATTTTATGCTACATGTAGGGGAGAGTGGGCTATAGTGGACCTATGTACAAACAGATGACTTCCCCTTATATTTTATTTACTTTAAATTTTTTAAGCTTTTCTTTTATACTAATTTATTACAGCAATAAATTGATTATTTATAACCTCCAAAACACATCGTTAGCTCAGAATGATTCATTTTATCCTAATTGGTTGTTTCGAGCTTCTAAAAATAAAATTGTCAATCATCGTACTTTTCTTTATTATTAATTAAATGCTATAGATGAATAAGTAAAAACAGCTTTTTTATTATAAAGGCTTATTTATAATAATACTTGTAATACTAATAATACTTTTCTTTATTATTAATTAAATGTTATAGATGAATAAGTAAAAACAGCTTTTTTATAATAATACTTGGTTTTATTTAATATTAAAATTAATATGTTAAAAAGAAAACTTTTAAAAATAATTTTATGAAAATGTATAGAACTTCAACATGGGGCACAGTAAACCAGCCATTGCTGGAGTACAGTGGACCACAATTCACTCTGTTACTGTAATTCAGAATATTCAAAATATTTAAAAATAAATTTGTTATTCTGTACAAATAAATACTCTTTTAAAGTAATTATTTAATTGTAATATAAAGTAAACAAAGTCAAATGTCTATGTATCATAGTAAGAAATATTTTTGTTTGTATTTAAGGCTTTAAAAACAATACAAGTATTTTATCAACTGTAACTAATTATTACTAAAACAATGTCTTGCACTTTCTAAAATTTCAACAATCAATTTGGAAGTAACATAAAACAAATTTGGAATGAAAATTTTATGGTTACTAATCTGTTGTTTGTATCTCTGTTATTGTAAAATCACCCCAAGATTTAAAATTATTTCAGGAAAATTTCAGGCTCATATGTATTTTGCAGTTTCATTTTCAAGTTTTCGTGAAGCTGATTTAATTTTATTTAATAACTTCACCTTATTTTCAATTTCTTCTATATCAGTCTGTTGTTATTTAAAATACATAGCACTCTTTTTGATAATTTTTCTATTTTGTTTTGTAAATGTTTTGTTTGAAATTTTTACTTGAAGGATTTGCATTATCATGTTATTTTGGATATTTTTGGTAAATAAAGCGGACTTAAATTAATAAAAAATAAATTTATATTGTAATTCAAATAAATTTCAAAACAATGAATGATTTTGATTGCTGGTTACTGTAATTCGTTTTAGAAGGTGTTAAGTAAGAATGACTTCCAAAGTTATTGAAGTAAAAATTTATTCCAGACATTTTGTAAAGCTGAATATCAGCATTACATTCTATAGAGGCATTAATTGGGTGAGTCTACAAAAAGTTATGTTTCCCTATTTCAATTAAAAATTTCTTTTTTTATATATACGTTATGAGTAAATTGGTAGATGGAGCACTTGTGAACAGAGCATCTGGGGGTAGATGTGAACAGTTCACAAGTATATTTTTTAAGTCTGTGAATGTTTCTTTTTAGTTTAAAATTTAATTAATCTTGTCAAACATTTAGCTACCAAATCAATGTTTTTAGGATTTCTTCACAATTTTAATTTACTGGAAGTTAGATAATAAGGTACTACTCTGTTATCCCGTCGACCAAAATACTATCGCCAAATTATAAGATTAAATGCCAATAATGGATGATCGTGAATGCCAATTCAATGACATTAAATACGGCATAAGTGTTTAAAACGTAATTACCGTAAAATCCCGTTAATCCGCCCTTCCCGATCAAAAGCCCCCTCCCCACTTTATAAAAACATTGAAATTTTCAAAAAATCCCGAAAAAGCGCCCCCCCCCAAAAAAAAAATCGCTGAATTGGGATGAATCATGATGAAATGAATGAATCAGGAATCTTTGATGAAATTGGCGTTTTTTTTTAGATTTTTTTTAATAGATTTCGTGCTTTTTTCTGCGTTTTTTCAATAGAATTTACGTTTTTTTTTAAAAAACGCAAATTTTTTCAAATATTGCTTCAAGTATCAAAATTCATAATTCTTTCAAAGATTCGTGATTTATTCATTTTATCAGGATTCATCCCGTGCTCATCCTATAAAACGATTGCCAAAAAATCCCGTGTAAGCGCCCCTCTAATTATTTTACGATTTTTCGTCAGGTTTGGAAGGGGCGGATTAATGGTATTTTACGATAAGTGATTTTTATTTCGACTTTTTATTTGTATTTTTATTAATATTCTACTAATTATTTGGTTTTTTTTATTATTTAAAATAAAAATTAAGTCAATATGTATAATTTGGCTACTAGTTGGCGATTTGTATAATTTGGCGGAATTGGTCAACGGGATAACAGAGTAGTACCGATAAAACTTAAAAGTCGTGGTTTTCTGTAAAATGTAAAAACCAATACCTTTGTTATTTTTTAATGATTTCAGCTTTAAACTTTTTTTTAGCTCATATTTAAGAAATAGTAAAGATTTTATTTTATGACAGTAACATTTAATTGGCTCAAAAAATAAATAAATAAATAAATAAAGTGTTTTGATAATCATCAGTTTCTTTATATCACGATTTTACCAATTTTTAAAATCATGGAACACAGTTTTGTGATACACATTGCAAAACATTTACAAAAAAAATTAAAAACACGGTAACAGAATTATTTAATAACTTATTTAAAAGTAACACAGTTTTGCCATGTTTTACTCAAAACATTAGTGGTGAATTCCATTTTGTGACAGACATGACTGAGAGAACTTTTTTGTTCATCTTTAAGTACTAAATATTAATTGATAGTTAAAAAATTGCATGGGGTGATGTAAATACAGGCCTTATGCTATAAAAAAACACTAAACTTTTAATTCAAGGAAAAACTTAATTTAATTGGGGGTTAAAACCTGTCGTGACAGACATGACAAAATTTAGACATAGATTTTGACTAGACACATGTTATCATCATTTGCTCTTAATTGGTATGTATACCAAGACCAGAATTTTTTAGGAAACAAAATAAGACTTGGATATGTGAAGCAGAAAGAAAAATATTGAAAAATTTGCAAATAGAAAAATATAAAAAAATATTTATCAGCGTGACAGACATGACAAAGTTTTGTGACAGACATGACACGTGTACAATTTTCTATGAATTTAAGTATTTTTTTCTTAAATATTACTTTCTTTACTTTTATCACAACTTGGAGATTAGAATATGATATAACATTGGTATATTATGTTAAAAAAATTTTTAAAAAAATTAAAATTAAAATTTATAAAATTTTTTGGAAGTTTTCACTGAAATGAGTTTGTACCAGAAATTTTCTAATTGGCAGATTTTCTTTTAAATAGTAGAAAACTTTAGATTGTGTACGTTTCACATGAAGAAATACCATAGCCATCAATTCCAAGTTAAATAATAACAACTTTCAAATCACAAGATTAAAGCAAAACTGTTTGAAAAAATAATTGTGACAGATAATATATCTGAAACAAAGAAATTGGTATCAACATAATTATCTGGTAACTATGACATGTATTCTAAATTTAAGCATTTTGTTGAGTTGAGTTGTAAAGAAATATTATTGGCATCAATATTAAGTTAAACAAGTTGGAAATTGCACTTGAAGCGTAGCAAATGAGGTGCGTTTGTACTATAAGTTTTAAAATATTCAGATTTTGCTGATATAGTAGAGCGTACTTTGGATACAGTATAGTGGTCGAAATCTTTGTGTTCCTGTAAATATGCAGGGAGTAATTTTTATTATACTTCATTAACGTATATCTTATTCATAAAATGAAAAGTAGGTTAATATAATTAAAACACGCCCCAAACAATGTTTCCCTGTATAAATTATTTAGTGAAATACATTTGTGTGGCCCTGTAATTTAATAATAAATATTCTCTGCATCCCAGATTGTACAAGGTAGATTTTAGTACATACATCATAGATTCATGTCAATTATATTATGTTCAAATGAGTGTAACACCCTTAAAATGCATTTGAAACATTTTTTCCCATTGATCGTAATGTAACGGAATACTTTTGATTGTCCCTGTAACTGGTCTATGCATCCGATTTTCATAACATTTGAAATGACTCGACAAAATTATGTAATAATTAAACGTTTTAAATTTCAAACGATTAAAATGCATTTGAAACTTTTTTTTCCCGATTGACGTAATGTAACGGAATCCTTTTGATTGTCCCTGTAATTGATCTATCCATCTGATTTTCATAAAATTTGAAATGACTCGACAAAATTATGTAATAATTTTATATTTTAATTTTCAAACGATTAGGTTGGATAGATTTTGCGTTGTTATATGCGGACGGACAGATAGACAGACGGACGGACAGACAGACGGACGGACTGAGCGGCAACAATAGGTGCTATGTATTTACATAATTACGAACGCACCTAAAAATTACAAAAATAACTTTCCAGGAAAGAGATTAAGGTAAAGTTGCTTGAAAAACTAATTGTGACAGACATGACTAGCGTGACAGACATGACAAATGTGACAGACATGACAAAATGTAATGCTTTATATTTCACTCAAATTTTAAATTTATCTTTCAATTTTTTTATGAACTGTTCCTTTTGACATATAAAAAGAGAAAATAAAGTGTTTAAAATTTTTATCAAGTAGATTTTTTTGAAAATAAAAAATTCGACATTTTCTGTGACAGACATGACATGAAGACTAATATAAAGTTTGGGGGCAATAGCAAAATAATTAAAATGTTTCAGGTGAAAATTTTGGTGTTTTTAAACAAACTGTTAGCCAATTTTTTAAAAGATATATTTGTTTCAAAAATCTATGTAATATTTAAATGCTTCAAAGGACATTAAACTAGAGATAAAAATAGCAGATTTTTGATTTCAAAGTTAGTCTTGATAATAATTAACTATAAAAATTTATTTTTACAATTATTTTATTATATCTTGTTATTTTCATAAAATTTGACTTATTTTCTATCAATTGGAACAAAAAAATACTAATTTAGTTCAAATTTAAAAAATGATGTCCATGTCGCATTTTCATGGAATTCACCTAGTGTATAATTTTACAAATAATTTCTTGTATCTATGTTGAAATATTTATTGATTAACCACACAAATAGAAATAGGGCATCTAATAAGTTTTTATCACAGTTTTTATTCATCAAAAATTATTTTTGTCTTACTTAAAAATGTGTTCACATGTGCCTTGGCTATGTTCATAGCACATGTAGGGCACATTTGAACAAATTTAGACGATTTTTAAAATGATGATATAAGTTAGAAATTCTTGATACAGCTGAGCCAAGCATTAAAGACGGGTCACGTGAGTAGCAGGTCTGAGTAACGCGAGTCTATTCGCGATAATAAATTTGAGAGCAATGAAAAGGAAACAAATATACCTTTACATAATACGCTACAGAAGAAAGTTATTTTAAAAAAATTCCGGAAAATTAAAAATTATTCAATAAATAAATTAAAAAATATATATGTATACAGAATTATTTATCATCAATATTGTTGTGAAAAATCCTTTCAAATGTCGCACAAAATTTTTCATTTAAAAAAAATATTTTTTTGTCCACTGATGGTCAAAACAAATTTTGAATCAGGAAAGTTAAAACAGATATTATCCCTGAACCTAAGTAAAACCAATATAGAACCGTACTTTGGAGGGAATTGATTTGCTGTGCTGGTTTGCAAGTTAACTTTTATATAAAAAAAGAATCCAAAATGTATAAAATTCAGTTCAGCACATTAGTTTAAAAATTTTTATAAAAATTATGAAAAAGAAAAAAAATTACTACTTGGTTATCCCGTTGACCCATTTCGCCAAATTATACAAATTGCCAAACTAATAGCCAAATTTTACATAGTCACATGATTTTTATTTTAAATAACGGAAAAACAAATAATTAGTAGAAATAAAAATCACTTACTGACATTTTAATACATGTATTGTAATTAATGTCACTGAGTGCAACATTCACGATCATCCATTATTGTCATTTAATCTTATAGTTTGGCGATTGTTTTCTGGTCGACGGGATAACCAAGTTGTACCGAAAAAAAGTATAACTCAAATGCTTGACAATAAGAATGCATATAGGAAGTAGAGTTAAAATTGAGTTGGGGCTGGATGTATGGACACCAAAGAGGTAAAATCTTGTTTTAATATCTTTCAAGAATATGCTGAACAAGTAGGCGTAGTTAAGAAAAAATCTAGTTGGATGTGGTAATCCCAAAACTTTTTTCTATCTCATAGATGTTAATATATTCATAAAATGAAACAGTTGAATCAGTTTTTGAATAAGTGAAATCTTTAGTAACATTTTATGTGCTGTGTACCACCATATTTACTTTTTATAGCCAGAAACAAACTGTAGAAAAAGAAAAATCTGTGAGTTATTCTATTTATTATTGTAACACTTTTTTTGTATAACAATTCATTTTTTATAAATAAAATTTTGAAGTTGTACAGATCGTTTTGAGATACCTTGCATATTATAATAAACTCTGATTAGATTTACTAACAGTTCTTTGGAACCAATTATGTTTAGAATTATGGTACCACAGTACTTAAAAAACTGAATCAGATGTGACAATCTCAAAATCTTCTTCTATCTAATACACGTTAATAGTTCCAGAAAAAAATAAACATAGCACCGTCACCGGTTAAGTAATTTACATTAAAATCTAATCAACACACGTTCTTTCAAGTTCGAACTGATTTTGAAATTTGATGGAAATCCGTGTATTGGTTATTTGAGATAGAAACATCGCAGATATCGAAAAAGAAACTGGACAGAAGTGCAACCTGTACAGCCATTTACTCAAAAAACTAAAGAATACTAATTTTATATTATGGACAAACTGAATTTAAAGTTTGGGGAAAATCCGTGTATTAGTTCTTAAGATATAGCTATTCCGATAATCATGAACAATGCCCCATCGCAGCGCCAACTAAAGAACGATTTACTCTAAAAACTAAAGATTAGTAATTTCTTATCATGAATCTGAAAATTCGTGAATTTGTTCCTGAGATAGAGCTGTTGTGACAATCGTGAATAATGCTGCATAGCAGCGCAACCTGTTGATCAGTTTTCTCCAAAAGCTAAAGAATATTAATTTATATTAAAAACTAACTGAATTTGAAGTTTCATGAAAACTCATGCATTAGTTCCTAAGATTGAGCTATTGCGATAATCATGAAATATGTTGCATAACAGCGCTACCTATTTCGAGATTTAAACCAAAACATAACCAGACCCATATTATATAAAGGACTAACGGAAACTGAAGTTATATGAAAATCCGACCATTAGTTCTTCAGAAATAGCTACTTTGGAAATCGCGAAAAAAGCACCATAACAGCAACACGTGTTGGGCGATATACACCAAAAGCTAATCAGATCCAGTTGATATCAAGATCTAACTGAATCTAAAGTTTTGCGAAATTCTGTGCATTTGTTATTGATCTCAACATAAAGCGCCCACAAAATCTATGTCACATTCAGAAAAACTGACAGGCAGACACTTTGTAAAAACATGTTTTTAGAATCTCTGATGCCTAAAACGTACAGATCCGTCGAAAACCGGAATTCAAAAATTTTCACACATCCAATACTTATTTCTTGTAAAGATGGAAAAAATAAAATGACAAGCATTCAAAGAAATAAATTTGTAGTTTTTACCACTTAAGATATAGGAGGGTCCCTATATGGGCTATGGCAGTGTCTAATATATCACATGCACACCTACGCATATGTACTTGCATCTATGAAAACCATTGTTAAGTCATATCTAAGAATGTATAATTTGATAATTCCATGCATGAATTTTGTAATATTTAAGGAAAAGAAAATTGTAAAATCGTCTTCTTAATTCAAAGTTAAATCTTAGTACAGTTTATTTTACAAATGCCTCGTTTATTATTTTTCTTTCTGTTTTTAGATTTAGTGGTAGATAAAACTGTTTTTCTT
Source organism: Maratus speculifer (assembly GCA_964019185.1). Classification (NCBI taxonomy): domain Eukaryota; kingdom Metazoa; phylum Arthropoda; class Arachnida; order Araneae; family Salticidae; genus Maratus; species Maratus speculifer. The sequence goes on along the minus strand of CAXHSM010001376.1, from coordinate 14,390,880 downwards.
GAAACTCAGCAAGTCATTTCCTTGCATGAAAATAGCAACAATCTCTTCATACTGATGTCTTGAAGGAGTCCGAAATCAAGTTTATTCATTTGAGAAAATGTCATCAATTACAGAAGAAAATTCCTCTGCCAGTGAAAAGCACTTTGTTCCGCAAAATGGGGATAAAGAAAAACATTCCTCCATTCATAGAGGGGAAAAATCTTTCATTTGTGAAACATGTTCCAAAACATTTTCTAACAATACTTATCTAAGAAAGCATCTCTTGACGCATACAGGTGAAAAACCTTTTGTTTGTGAAGTATGCTTTACAGGATTTTCTCAGAATAGTTCTCTAAGAAGGCATCTGTTGACGCATGCAGGAGAAAAAACTTTTATTTGTGAAGTATGTTCCAAACGATTTTCACAGAATAGTCATCTAAGAAGGCATCTGTTGGCGCATGCAGGAGAAAAAACTTTTATTTGTGAAGTATGTTCCAAAGGATTTTCTCGGAGTAGTCATCTAAGAACCCATCTCTTGACACATACAGGAGAAAAACCCTTTGTTTGTGAAATGTGTTCCAAAGGATTTTCTGGGAATATGAATCTAAGAAGACACCTCTTGACACATACAGGAGAAAAGCCTTTTGTTTGTAAAATATGTTCCAAACGATTTTCTCTGAATTGTAATCTAAAAACCCACCTCTTGATTCATACAGGAGAAAAACCTTTTTCTTGTGAAGTATGTTCCAAAGAATTTTCTAATAATGATCATCTAAGAAGTCATCGCTTGACTCATACAGGTAAAAAACCTTTTGTTTGTGAAATATGTTCCAAAGGATTTTCTCAGAATAGTAATTTAAAAAACCATCTCTTTACACACACAGGAGAAAAACCTTTTGTTTGTGAAATATGTTCCAAAGGATTTTCTGATAAAAGTAATCTAAGAAAACATCTCTTATCGCATACAGGAGAAAAACCTTTTGTTTGTGAAATATGTTCCAAAGGATTTTCTCAGAATAGTGATCTTAAAAGGCATTTCTTAACACATACAGGAGAATATCCTTTTATTTGTGAAATATGTTCCAAAGGATTTTCTCAGAATAGTGCTCTTAAAAGGCATTTCTTAAGGCATACAGGAGAAAAACCTTTTGCTTGTGAAATTTGTTCCAAAGGATTTTCTGACAATTCTAATCTAAGAAGTCATCTCTTAACTCATACATGAGAAAAATCTTTTCTTGTGAAATATGTTCTAAGAGATTTTCTAAAAATGGTAATCTAAGAACCCATGTCTTGACTCATACAGGAAAAAACCTTTTGTTTGTCAGACATGCTCTAAAGGATTTTCTGTGCTTTGAAAAAATATATCTTGACTCATTCAGGAGAAAAACCTTTTGGTTGTGAAGTATGTTCCAAGATATTTTCTCAGAGTCGTAGTTTAAGAAGGCATCTCTTGACGCATACGAGATAAAATCTTTGTATTTGTGAAATGTGTTCCAAAGAATTTTCTAGACATTGTCAACGAAAGACATCTCATGAATCATACTTGAGAAAATGTTTTGTTTATGCAATGTTTTTAAAAAATTATCTGATAATCATTGTTTGAAAAAACATTTGCCTCATAACAATTAGATACCTCTTAAAAATCTCTTTTTTTTTCTTTTTAATTGTGTATGAACCCTGTATGTGACATTGCATTTACTTTTATCACATCACTTCTGTTTTTCCATTTAGAAATTAAATAAAAAAAATTGTGAAATTTTAAGATAATTGTTACAGTTTTCATTTTCATCAAAAGCAAATAACTCCTTTCCTGTTCATTTGTTTTCAGTAAAATTTTTTGATAGTTTTAATTTTAATTTTGTTATTCTTCTGTAAAATATATTCCCCTTAAAATTAAAACTGAATCTGAACTGAAATGTATAAATTGTACCTCAATAAATTATGCAATAGGAAAGACTTTATTGAAATAACACTTTTAAAAATAGATGAGAAGTATTTTAAAAATATATTTTGCGGAAAAAAACCTTATTTCTTAAATTTTCTTCTTCAAAAACTTTCAAAGAATTTAGATGAAGTATGTCTTATTATCATGTATTCTTTGAACCCAGCGTCAGCTGAGTATTTTCAAAAACTAGAGTGAAACTCGTTTAAGATACGCCCGTTTAAAATACGATCCCGCTTAATATACGAATTATCTTCGGTCCAATGAAAACTGCCTATTAAACCTGTGTAAAATTACCCGCTTAATATACGTACGCATAAGATACGATCCCGCTTAATATACGAAAAAAATTGGTCCTTTGATGTAAAAAAACCCGCTTAATATACAAAATTATGCTTATGTAATCAGTTTATCACGTATATTTAGGACAGAATATGTAAAGTCTTATTTATTTTTTATAAGATACTATCTTTTTACAATTTTTCTCGCTGAAGTATTTTCTTTTCTGCTGCTTTTGCACGCTGAATTCTGATATGTTCCGTCTTTTTCAAAAAAATACAAAAAACTACCGCTTTCATTTCTTTTACCATCACACTTCTTACGGAGCAGTGGATGGATCTGAAATTTCATTGATTGTTGTCTCTGCTGATTGGCTATAAGAAAGTTGTTGGATGAAATCAGTCTATATTTATACTTTTTAGTTTTTGTATCGTTTATCTAGCTTCTTTTTATTAATGTAATATTTTTATTACTATAAATCGCACTCAGGAGTGCATTTTTATGAATTTCTTTTTGTCACTTGCTTTTTCGTGCCACTTCACAAAATGTTAACATCACAGAACAAGAACAGTATAAAAAAGAATGCAAAGATTAGGACTTATTTGTCAAAATTTACGATCAGGATGTGACAAGTGAAGTTCGTTGTATCGCGGATATAATCGGGGACGTCAAAAGTTCCGATGAACCTATGTCTTCAGAAGTAGAAGACGATGCGGATAAAGAAACAGGTGTACCAGCCATATCATCATTCGCATCTGTAATGAGCTCGTTCAGCTTACTTCGACTGTATGCCTCTTCGATGGATGCTGGTCTTTCCATTGAAGATATTTTCTATCACATTACCAATGCAGAAAACTTCCTAATAAAGTCTCGCCATAAGTTGCACCAAACCAAGTTAATGATTTTTTCTCAAGAAACTAAAACTATATCACGATTTTTATAATGTATCGAATAATTGTTGTTCCTTGCATGCATTTAGCTTGTCTTTCAAAAAATTATTATGAAAATTTATTATTATTCCCCTCTAATTATGTAAAGTATTTTAGTTACTGTTTTCTAAAAATTAATAAAATTTTCGTTTTATTGTATTTTTTTGGGGGGGGGGGGCAAAAGTACTGTATAAAGAGTATACATTTTAATTTTTTTACTGTATAAACATTCAATAAAATTTTGGTGAAAAATAAAGTTGTTCTTTATTTCAAAATCCTTAAATTCGAATTGTTAAACTCTAAAAATTGTTAAAAATGGACAAAGTGTGAAATATAAATGGCTGAAATACGTTAATAACAATCTCGGGGCAAGGGTTCACAGGTTTTATATGCATTATTATTCAAGAATCCATGAAATCCGTATAAGATACAATCCCGCTTAAGATACGAAATGATCTCGGTCCGTTGATTCGTATATTAAACGAGTTTCACTGTATATAAAAATATTGAATATTGATTTAGCATGTTTACTCAATTGATAAATAAGTCTTATAAACTAATCAGGCATGCACTTTGTTTCTAAGGTCTTGTTTTTTTCTTCTTGTTTATGTCCTACATCATCAAATACAAAAAAATGGCATGGCATTACTGCCTCCTATCATTTCTATAATAATAGCTATTAAGCTATCATTCATGTGACTGTCATCAATAGTTCCAGGCTAACCACTTTTTTTAATATATCAAGCAGCCATTTTGGTACTTTAGCCAAGTGCAGGAAATAAATCACAAAATAATGTTCCATCGCTATCATTTCATTTACATTATAATAGTCTAAGTTACTTGACTGCCATATATGTCTTTATTTTTTATATGCAAAAAACCCTTTTCTTTAAAAAATCAAAATTATTTTTTTGAATAAAACAGCATCAGGCATGCACTTTGTTTCTAAGGTCTTGTTTTTTTTCTTCTTGTTTGTGTCCTACATCATCAAATACAAAAAAATGACATGGCATTACTGTCTCCTATCATTTCTATACTAATAGCTTTATCATGTGTCTGTCATCAATAGTTCCAGGCTAACCACTTTTTTTTAATATATCAAGCAGCCATTTTGGTACTTTAGCCAAGTGCAGGAAATAAATCAAATAAATAATGTTCCATTGCTATCATTTCATTTATATTATAATAGTCTAAGATACTTGACTGCCATATATGTCTTTATTTTTTATATGCAAAAAACCCTTTTCTTTAAAAAATCAAAATTATTTTTTTGAATAAAACTGCATCAGGCATGCACTTTGTTTCTAAGGTCTTGTTTTTTTTCTTCTTGTTTGTGTCCTACATCATCAAATACAAAAAAATGGCATGGCATTACTGCCTCCTATCATTTCTATAATAATAGCTTTATCATGTGTCTGTCATCAATAGTTCCAGGCTAACCACTTTTTTTTTAATATATCAAACAGCCATTTTGGTACTTTAGCCAAGTGCAGGAAATAAATCAAATAAATAATGTTCCATTGCTATCATTTCATTTATATTATAATAGTCTAAGATACTTGACTGCCATATATGTCTTTATTTTTTATATGCAAAAAACCCTTTTCTTTAAAAAATCAAAATTATTTTTTTTAATAAAACTGCATAAAAGTTCCCATGATCATAAAAAATTCTTGTTACTTTTATGTGAGCCAGACTCAAATCTCACCAATAGCATTTTTTGCTCACCATTTAGCATTTTTTATTTTCTGCGTGGTAAATTAAAACAATGTTTTGGTGCTAAAATTAAAAGAATTACTTTGTTATCCCATTGAAATTATAAAAATTGACATAATTCTTATTTTAAATAATAAATAACAAATTAAATAGTAAAACATTAATAAAAATACAAATAAAAGGTAAAATTTAAAATCACTTCATGACATAACAAACAGGGGTTTTATGTTTAATATTGAGTGAATGTGATATTAACAGTAAGCCATTATTGGCATTTTAATCGTAGATTTTGGAGATAGTTTTCAGTTGACGCGTGACCAAGTAGTATCAAACTAATCGTCATAATTGGCTGTATTATTATTATTTTCCTTAAAAAAATAAAAAAAAGAAGCAAAAGCCATGAATTTGAAATGTTTCAATTTTAAATATAAATGTTATACTTTAAATAAAAAATGAATGAATCGACTACATTTTAAAAAATTTAATGAAATAAGGAAAAAATGTGACAGGAATATTGCTTTGATTTATCCTTTCCGCCCATCTAACAAAGAAATTTTATTGACCAATTTCGCAAAGTTACATAAATTGCCAGACTGCTCACCAAGTTATACAAATTTATATAATTTTTATCTCAAATAACAGAAAAACAAATAAATAAGCAAAATATTGATAAAAACAGTAATGAAACATCCATTTCAAACTCCCTCGATGAAGTAACAAACACATGTAACGTGTTTAATGTGATGTAGGGTGCCCCAAAAATATAAATTTTTAAATATTTTCACTCTCACCCCCTAAAAAGTTTCATATAACGAATTTAAAACTTCCTGTAAATTTTCAGCTCAAAAAAAATATTTGCAAGTCTCCTCAAGGTTGATAAAAATTTTATAAATAATATTAATTCCATAATATTTTACATTTACATGCAAAATTATTATTTTTCAAATATATATATATGAATATTAAAGCTACATGTATTTTTTATGTTGTTTCTAAAAAAAGTGTCCTATTAGTATCATTTGGGGCAGAAAATATGATAAAATGACTAAAAACAAACTTCATTCAAAATACTAATACTAATTTGTACTATGCAAGCTGCATAGTACAAAAAGTTTTATACTACTATCTTTAAGAATAGAAACTAACACCCATAAATGGTCAACTTTTCTTGTTTCACTTGGTTATAAATCAGGTAATGACTTCACATCTCAATGAACTACTGTTAGTCAGGATTGTCCATCTGTCAGTATACACTATATTGCCATTGATTATTGGACACTTGCGATTTTAGACATTTTACTAAATATTTAGAAAAATACATGAGGAATCATCTCGAAACTCTTAGTGTATAAATATAATAGTATACGTCATACATCTCCGTGAAGATTTTTTACCGAAACTCCATAGGGGACCGTCAACAAATTAAAAAAGAATGAATATCTTTTGAATAACCCTGTCAAAACTAATGTAGCAAAAGCGCTCAAACTCTAGATTATGATTGAATGCCTTATTGTAATACACTGCGTTCATTTTTATGCAAATAGCATGCATACTCGCAGAGTAATTAAGGATTTTATAAAAATGGTCCCAAATTTTTCCAAGTTTTCCCCTTATAATTTTCAGAGTTCTTAATATAAAATAATTTTTTTTTCAGAAAATATGACAAACAACATTGCACATAGTACCTTGTAATCAGAATTAAAAAATAATAAAAATTGTATGAAAAATGAGTAGGTTTACTAAATAATTTTTTACTGCGCATGCGCCAAAGATATCAAAATTTCATTTGCATATTATGTTAGCTAAATGTACAGAGCAACTTTTGTAAAAGTCTCTAAATCATAGCTTGAAAATTCTTAAAGTAATCGTCTATAGAAAAAGGACAAAATCCGTTGTTTCCAAAATGAAGCAAAAAAATGAGGGATTTTATCCAAATGTAGTAGTACATCCCGTATTGTGTATTCTATATTGACACTAATCAATGAATATATGGATACAACCCCTCTTGTTTTTGCTTCATTTTGAGAATAACGGATTTTCAACTTATTCAATTGACGATTATTTTCAGAATTTTCAAGTTATGATTTTGTGACTTTCACAAAAGTTGCTCTATACATTTAGCTAACATAATATGCAAATGAAATTTTGATATTGTTGACGCATGCGCAGTAAAAAATTATTTAGTAAACCGACTCCTTTTGTGTACAATTTTCATTATTTTTTAATTCTGATTACAGGGTACTATGTGCAATGTTGTTTGTCATATTTTCTGAAAAAAATATTAATTTATATTAAGAACTCTGAAAATTATAAGGAAAAAGCGTGGAAAAATTTGGGACCATTTTTATAAAAACCTTAATTACTCTGCGAGTATGCATGCTTTTTGCATAAAAATGAACAAGGCGTATTACAATAAGGAATTCAATCATAATCTAGAGTTTGAGCGCTTTTGCTACATTAGATTTGACAGGGTTATTCAAAAGATAATCATTCTTTTTTAATTTGTTGACGGTCCCCTATGGAGTTTCGGTAAAAAATCTTCACGGAGATGTATGACGTATACTATTATATTTATACACCAAGAGTTTCGAGATGATTCCTCATGTATTTTTCTAAATATTTAGTAAAATGTCTAAAATCGCAAGTGTCCAATAATCAATGGCAATATAGTGTATAACAAAAATTGCCCAAACGAATCGTGTGAAATTTATAATATATAATTATTACATAATTTTGTGGAGTCATTTAAAATTTTATGAAAATCAGATGCATAGTTCAATGACTGGGAGAATCAAAAGTATTCCGATACATTACGGTCAATGGGTAAAAAAGTTTCAAGTGTACTTTAATGGGGTTATACTTTTTCGAACATAATAAAATGGATATGTATCTATGAGGTTCATACTATAATATACATTCTGTACAATCTGTGGTGCAAAGAATATTTGTTATTGAATTACAGGGCCGCACAAAAGTATTCAATTACAGTTCTAGGAAGAACATTGTTTGATGCACATTTTAATTGCATTTAACTATTTAACATTTTATAAAATTGATATAGGTTGCTGAGGATTACTACAAGCTATTTCCTGTATAATAGAATGTAGGAAATATGTACAGGAACACACAAAATATTTCAAACGCTATTCTATATCCGAAGTACTGTTTAGTGTAACATCAAAATCTAAATATTTTTAAAATGCCGTTATAGTCGACCGCTCATGTGCTACATTTTATGTGTAACTTCCAACTTGTTTCAAAAAGAGCAACATCTATAATTTCATCGCATTATTGATGCAATATTTTTTGAAAAATCAAACGATCATTATTTTGGTAATTCCATCCAAAAATGGGATATTTGATTTTTATGAAAGAGCAAGTCATAACAGAATGAGTAAGATCCAATTGAAAAGATTTGGCAGAATGTACAAATAGGACAGATAAATCATTTCAAAGATCGTATTTTTAGCCATTACCTATGTACCAAAAAAATCTTTGCTGAATTTTTTCTTCATAATTTTTTAACGTCAACTTGTATTAAAGTTTTAACATCAACTTGTATAATTTTGGACGAATTTTCACTGACATGTCGTATACTCGACTTATGCAAGGAAATATATGGTACTACTTATTTGTCATGTATAACTTTAATCTTTTTTAAGATATGATGCTTGATGGCGAGCTTGATTTTTCTCTTCATTACATACATAAATACAACGTTCTCTGCAGGAACAGCATTATCGCTGATGATATAGCTTCTTACTAGGTGCAGTGAAAATATATAAAACTAGCAGGTGCAGATTTTAATTGTGTTTATAGATTTAATTATTCTTTTTATTATATTTTTGTCAATAATAGATACTAAAAAATTTTTAATGGAAATAAATTATGCATAATTCGTCCTCATTCATGATTAAAATTCAATATTTTTATCAAAATTAGTGAAACTTTTTGACTTTGAGAGACTTTTAATTTTTTTACCAGATGAGTTCTAACGTCATATAGTTTAATAATAGGAGTAGAAGAAACTTTTTAGAAAATAAGACTAAAAAAAAATCAATTTTGAGGCACCCTAAGGTGAAGTGAATATGACATTAATGATCAGCCATTATCGCAGTTTAATCTTATAGTTTTTCGATAAATTTTTGGTCGACTGGATAATCAAGTAGTACCGAATACCGAATTCTTGATTTCCCTGCCAGAATCTTCTAATTTGGCAAAGGATTGAGTAAGTAAAATGTAAATTAATTTAGAAATAAAAGTAGCTTGATACAGTGCTTAACATATATTTAAGGGCGATCAAACTGGTCGCCAAGAGAGGCTAGTCATAATACGACCAAATCTTGTGAGTTTGCATATTTTACCTTATAAGCATCTCTGACTTCATTTTGTTTCCCACCGTTTCGAGGTACGCGAGGAGCATTGGGATAGGTCACATGGTCAAGGCATTGCTAAGGGGACTTATCCCCCTTTTAAAACATTTTGAGCTACTTTTAGTAAAGATTTCACGCACATTAAATGAATTAAGGTTCTGAAAATCCATATGAAATTCTGTTCAGAAATCCAGTTGAGTTGGGAGGTCCTTTCACAGTTTTGCAGAAATACTAAACTGTCACTAAAATAAGTGTTTCAACACTCGCTCATCCTGTTTGCACAGATGAAGCTAACATGATGTTTAACACTGCACTCACTATGCACTCGAAGGTTTCATCATCCTATTCTTTTCTTAGCACAAAATGAAGTTATTACAAAAGTTTAACCCTTTGCGGCGCAGAGCAAATTCATTGCTTAAGTGTTGAAATTAATGACTGACACCGGAATTTGAAAACAACTTTATCTATAAATAAGAAGAAGCTATATCGCGCATTCAATAAACCGTCAATTTTTAAATCAAAATTCCGATGCCAATGTGGCGTTTGGGAATTAAATTGAAGTGGTTTCTTAGATATACCCGGAAGGGGTTAATAATCAACAATAGTACCCACAATTAAAATAAGCACTCATTTATCTTTTTGCGCCATTGAGGGAGAGAAAATATAAACCCCCCCCCCCTATTATTTACTACGCATGATTTGGAAAATTCGACGAGTGGTTGATTTTGGTGTAACTGTAGATCAGTGTATTTTAAAAGAAATGAAGATTGAAACAGCTACTAAGTTTCAAAAAATATATATTAAAATATTTAATTGCTAAAACGGACGTCAAATACTAATAAAATACATTAAAAGATCTTAATAATTTGACATGTTTCGATTGAATTTACTCAATCATCATCAGAAAAAACAAAATACAAATGAACACAAAGATGGAAAATGACAAACTGTTACAGATGAATTTTAAAAATAAATAAAAATCACGCGCGTTTTATTTTAATTATGTTTCACGTTGCTTAATTTTAATTTTCAAATTATCTAACATTAAACCAAATATTTGGTATTTGAAATGACAAGGAGTCATTGCAGACCATTGAGCTTCTGACGTAAATTTCAATAGATTCTCTGATAAAAAGTTGCAAATAAAAATCTGACCTATAAATTAATCTACTTTCATTAAACAAAATATGTTTTCTATTTTATTTAGCCTTGATAATGCGGCTTTATCTCTATTAAATTTTATGTCTGCAACGTGTTCTTTACATCTCACTTTGAATTTTCTCTGAGTCCTGCCAATATAATACAATAAAAAGTAACACTTTGTAACACGGTCCACAATTGTAACAGTCCAAGAGCCGACAACACAAAACCCTAAGTCATCGAGCAGAAGAAAAAATCCTTTATTTTATGAAAGAGTAGTCATAGGGTAATCTAATGATCCATGTGTATCGGCAGGGCCATCGCTAAGACTTCTTATTGAGGGGGGAGATGACCTAAAATTGCCAAGTCAAATTTCAATATTTGCCAACTCATTTTACAATTTTGCCAACTTACCACAATTAGAAAATGTAATATAGCCCCTATTTGTTAAAAGGTTAATAATATTCCCAATTAGTTTGTAATTTTTGCCAATTCTATCAAAAATTGAAAATATATTATAGTTTTTATTAAAATTTTAAAGAAAATTTGCCAACTAAGTTTGTGAATTTGCCAAGTGTACCAACATTCACGAATGTTTGGAGGGGAGGCTCCCCCATTCCCTCCCCCTTAGCGAGGCCCCTGTCTATCGGAAGTGAAGGGGCGCATAAGCCAAAAATTAATACTACTAGTGCTTTATTCATAGGCTTAACACTGTGTTTGCAATACATTCAAAAGTATGAAAACGTGGAAAGCTGGGCGCAGGATAACACAATGCTAAACCTACAAATCATTAATGCTATTAATTTTGGGCTTATGCACCACTTCACTTCCGGCGGGAGTTTTCTTGTACTCGATTACACAGGGTTGTGGTGTCGGCTCTTGAACTATAAAGGCACACAGTTTCGCGAGCCCATCATAATCGCGAAAATTCAAGACTCGCAAATTATTTATTTATTTTTGTCTAAAATAATAAGAAAACATCAGAAATTTTTCGCTTATCCAAAATTTAATGATTACAGTTAACCGCCGGCGACAGACACTGAACTTCACGAACAGGCTGCGTCAGTCACCTGGGACTGACAGACTAAAATATGATATAACAGCGGTTCCCAAACTTTCTTGGCACGCGACCCACATTTCAATGAAAAAAATTTCGCGACCCACTCAAGATAAATTAGTATATCAGTACAGCCAAACCTCGTTAACATGAACCTCATAGGGAATCAAAATTTGGTTCATGTTATTAGTATTAAATCTTCGTATTCTTTTTTACAGGGGACTGAGAAAACAGTTCATGTTAAAAGTAATTCACGCTAAGCGTGTTCATGTTAACGAGGTTTGACTGTATAGCAATTTTTGTACGATCTCTATGCGTTCAGCTGTCCTATCCTACAAAAAACTCAAACCTTCATACGGAAGATACTTTATCAACAAAAACTAGAATTGGTAATCTCAATGTGCATAAGAGAATAGTAATTAAAACAATGCACAAACTACAAACACAGTTGAAAATACGTTTATGATAAAAACATAAATTTACAATCAATGAGATTTATGGTACTGATGTTTACCAATCTGCGAAAATGTATTAATACGCAGTTTGTCTTACAAGAGGACCACCAAACATGGTGCTCACAGATTTTGATGATTTCAAAGTATGTTGTAGGGGTCACACCACTAATTATTCAGCTGGAAGGGTTCCTTCAAATGGGCTTTAGTTTTTGAGAAATTGGAGGTCAAAGTTTAGCGCTCATTTCAAATAGCCGTTAGTATTGCAAACAGAATGTGGCTCGGTGGCGCTGCGGTAACGAGCGAGACTCCGGACTCGGACTTGGCGGGTTCAACTCCAAGTTAGAACTTTTTTTTCTTTATATACTTTTTACACGTTGCATATTTTAAGCAGAATTGGGAATTCTACAGCTTTGAACTTTTTGATATTTTCTTAATAAATTAAATTTATATTTCGAATTTATTTCATGAAAATTTATTTTTTGTGCAATTTTTAAACTGATATTTTTATTGACAAAACTGCAATACTAATTTATGCCTAGAACTCTTTTTTATAAATTATTATGTAATTTCTTTTTTTTATTAAGCACAATTCTGAAATAATAATTTTTCTTTTTTCTATCGCCTTTTTTCGTGGAATTTTTTAAATGAAAATTTATCCTTTTTTGTATAAATTATATAAAATAATTTTCAGGTGCAATTTCTCAAACACTTATAGGATTAGTTAATTCAAACAATGCACATCTTCGAAAGTTTAATAAATATTAATGCAGTAGTGCTAAAATATTATCCAAATTTTTACTAATCTTTAAATACATTCATCTCTAAAGTTCAAATTCAACATTATTTATCGTTTGCACAAATAAGAAATGACAGATTACAATAAAAAAAGTACATGTACATTTTTTATTTTAACAAATTAAAACACTATTAATAAAAAAAATAAACTAGATCGGAAAAGTCGTCTGCTAATGATTTCAATGAGATAAAATTTACGATACATAAAAAATATATATGTATTTATTTTATTCGTCTGCTTTTATTTTCTCGGTAAAATCACGCAAAAATAGAAATTCTTTTTACTAATGTCATTTAGCTTCTTTTGCAGACAAATAAAAGACTTGCAATATTGGTATGTATATGTAGGGTTAAATGCTAAAAATACTGTAATGAAAGGAACCAGTACTAGTATAGAAAGTTCTCGTTTGGAAAAGGAACAAAAAGGCAAAATTACGAATGCATTAAAATATTGCGAAACGTTGTTACAAAATGATAATCTGCTTACAAATTCTGCACCGGATGATATTTCCTGTGCTTCTATTGCTATGGCTGAAGAATTTCATAATTCAATATTAAAAATATTAGATGATCGAGAAATTATTGAGGCAAATGAAATGATGTTGAATGAAGAATATGAATTAAAGGAATTTACAAAGGTATTAATTTTTTTACTTAGCAATATATATGTATAAATAGATTTATTTATACGTTATATTTCATTCCGAAAAAATCGAAAAAGTAAAAATTGAAAAAATAAACTATCCCCATAAGAAAATATCAAACAGTTTAAAGCTGTAGAATTCCCAATTCTGCTTAAAATATGCAAAGTGTAAAAAGTATATAAAGAAAAAAAAGTTCTAACTTGGAGTTGAACCCGCCAAATCTGGGTCCGGAGTCTGGCTCGTTACCGCAGCGTCACCGAGGCACAATCTAACGGCTATTTGAAATGAGCGCTAAATTTTGACCCCCAATTTCTCAAAAACTAAGGCCCATTTGAAGGAACCCTTCCAGCTGAATAATTAGGGTGTGACCCCTACAACATACTTTGAAATCATCAAAATCTGTGAGCACCATGTTTGGTGGTCCCCTTGTTAGTATTTGTTTTTCAAAAACACAGTAGAAAAGCATGTATATAATACATAAACACGAAATGTTAAATTTCATCAAGGACCTCAAAGCTAATTTAAATATTTCTGGATATTTTATTCGCATATTAATCTAGAAGGAAATTAAGTAATTTCCCTTAAAATATTATTTCCTGTTAAAGTTATCATTTCTTTTTAAACAGATGACATAAAAGATATATGTTGATGGCAAACCTCGATTGTTCAGACACCCACCAACACAACTGCCACGGCCCACCAGTGGGTCGCGACCCATAGATTGGGAACCGCTGTGGTATAAATCTAAAAATAAATATGTTGTTTTGAGTAATTACTGAAAATTTATTTAAAATTTACTTAACTTTTATTTATTACAATATTATACTTCCTTAATAATTATAAAACAATATATTTTTTTTAGTTTTATATTATATTTTATTCTGTCAGTCACGGGTGCCGAATGTGGCTTAGATAAAAAGATCAGTGTCAGTCACCGTGTTAAATAAGAAATAAGTACAAAAATTTGGTGAATACGATACAAGTATTTATTGATAAAACTAATGGAATGCAGCTCCTTCATTTACAATATTTATACCAGCTTCTGTGAAGTATTTCAAAATTATCACATGTTTGGCTTCAAAATCGTTAAATGTGTTCTTGAGATTTTTCAACTTTCGGTTCTGATCATTTGAAATTCGAGAAATTTACAGCCAGCTCGTGAAATCACCAATATTTTTATTCTCAAGAAAATAGATGCAGTATTACAGTATTTCACAGATTTCAGTCTTCTCAGTGGGGGGCGGGAGGGGGGGGGGTTCCCCTGTGATTTTGTTAAAAATCTTCTAGCGATGTTTTTTCGAAATTTTTTTTTAGATTATAAAGGAAAAAAGACTGCGCAAATTCGGATTTGGAATACTATAAAATCTCTTTCTTGTACTTGTTCTTTCTTAAATCTGTCCCCTGGGCAGTTTCTCTTTCCCCTCTCTCCCACCGGATCTGGTTGTATTGTGTCTGCATGAGTAACCTAAATACAATAGGTTATGTGTCAATAAATGTATGCAAGTCATTTAGCTGTATCAGTTGGAACCTTCAATGGTACAATGCGATATTAACTGACTTTACCGACAATGCATCTTCTACATAAATTTTGGGTACTACCAGATTAACCCGTTAACAAAAAAACTATCGCCTAACTATAAGATTAACTGTGAATAATGAATAATCGTAAATCTCACATACATTGACTTTGAACACGTTACATGTGTCTGTTATATCATTGAGTGATTTTTAATTCAACTTTTAATTAGTATTTTTATTAATGGTTTATTAATTTATTTGTTTTTTCATTATTAAAAATAAAATTTGTGTCAATTTGTATAATTTGGTGAAACCGGTCAATGGGATTGTCAAGTAGTTCAAAAATTTTGTTGTAGAAAGAACTGATAATAAAAAAATTTCTGTCTTGTACCTTTTTAAAAAAACTTTTTAAAGAATTATTCATAAATAGATTACTTAATATTATTTTTTTATTATAAAAAAATAATGCACTGCAATAGTTATATATATTATTTTAGAAAGAAATCAGAATTAAAAAATGTCCTATGGAACACATTGCTTATTCCCTCAGGCCAGAATTATTATTATTATTATTATTATTATTATTATTATTATTATTATTATTATTATTATTATTATTTAGACCCACAAAGCTTTGTAACTCTACAATAATTTTTGACTTTTTATAGAGTTCAAGATAAATTCTAACAATATAAACAAAAAGTCTTAAAACAAACAATTACTTATGCTGTGTTTAAAAGTTAATAAGTTTTTATTATTTTAAAAATAGTTTTCACTTTACTTATACATTAAAATCTGTAATTTCTTTATTTGAAAGAATTAACAATCTAAATTTATTCAATATATGAATTTTTTTAATGCAAACAAAGATTAAATAGACATGACCTGTAATCTGCAGAAAAAATATCTCATCTGCACAACTCTTGGAAGAAATTTTTATGAATTAGAGGTCTTCTGCTGTATAACTAGTTTCAAAAGTATTCAAAAATTGGTGCAACAGCTGTTGCACTTTCATACAACAATGCATGATTCAAAACTTATTACTTTATGTATGTTACATTCAGAAATACGAAAAAATATGACTTCATAATGGGATATCATTGAATTAATGATGTATTACAGGTTTGAATGGAACGAAAAAAACTTTTATGAATATCTCTTTAAGTTTTGATACAATTATTATAAAATTTTAAATGAATAAACTAAATTCGGCAGTGAATATAAATATTAAGTTTGAAACCGTTTAGCTGGATAGTTCTTGCAGTGTTATGTGTGGCCAGATGGACAGACAAGACGATGACTATGGGTGTTTATAAATATTGTGTTTTTATAAATTAACGAAATTTCAGCATAGAACATAATGAAATGGAATAGTTTTGAAGTGTCCTTTAAATGAATCATGAAGGGCCACACACAGTGTTCTCGCTGTCGCTCGCCATTGCGCCAAATTGCGACTGAATTCTTCATTTGGTGAGTAAACAAGCGATTATATTTGCCAAATTGCTAGTGCTCAATTTTTGCTTTTTTGTTCTTCTCTCTTTAGTGGGTGTTCTTTTGCCCTGTACTTTGAAGAGTACAATTTTGAAACTACATTTGAAGTGTGGGCTTCTAAAAAAGCCGAAGACTTCTAGAAAAATAAGTTTATTTGAATATGACTTATTTTGATTTTTCAGATTCATTGTATGCAATATTATAAAATTCTGAATTAACTTAAAAACTTTTATTTTATAACATTTTAATAAAATAAATCGATTTTAGAATTTTTTTAAATATGCATATTTTTAATATATTTGTGGCGGATAGTTGAATTTAGATTAATAGCAATTGTTGTCGCAGTTATAAAAATTTTAGAGCATATTGTGAAAAAGGAGGTACATTAAAGAATTAAAGGTAATTTTTTAGTGCTACACGGTAGAGGTCTGCACGGGCCGGGCTCGGGCCGATTTCTAATAATGGCATTCGGGCCGGGCCTAGTCACTAATCTTTTCGGGCCGGTCTAGGCTCGGGCCTTAATTTTTTTCCTGGAATATCGGGCCTGGCCTAACTTTTTTTTTCCGTACGAAGCCGAGACTGATTCCATTCTTCCTAGCTTTCATGGGCCAAAATAATCAGTTCCTATTGAATCTTCCTATATGAAAATCCTTTTCTCGACTTTTTATAAATCAGTAATATTTGGCTTTGTCCAAAAATTTCTGCAAAAAAAGCATATACTTTTAAGCCGTCATTATTCTACAATTAAACATTAGAATTTATTCCTTTTAAAGAATCGTAGATTACTAGGCGTTTTAAAATAGAATTAAACACACACACACACACACAAAAAACGATTGTGACGGAATTTTTTTTTAAACTAAAAGTTTCTTTTAAAATGTTCATCCATGCAAAATGAATACAAGAATACGGGAGAAAAAAATATATTAAACATTTACATCTGTTAAGAAGGGAATGTATTTTTTCTCGTTCCAAAGCGATTTCGTCTTTGGAAATTTTATCATATACCGCTTTTTCGATTTTTTTCTCCATTACAGGGAATATGGATTAATAATACTAGTGATAACTGAAACATTTACATACAACAAACAAAGATTTATTTAAAAGCATAAATATCGCAGCCTCTGCATAAATGGAGATTATAAACATAGAAAAAGAAGACTAATATAATTTTTTTTGGTCAGAACTCTTCCATAAGATTAAAGATAAATGTTCTGTAGAAATTCACTCGAGCCGGGCCGGGTTCGGGCCGAATTTTAAACTTTTTTCCGGACTGGGCCGAGCTCGGGCCGAAATTTTAACTTTCGGGCCGGGCCGGGTCGGGTCGGGCCAATATTTCTTTCGTTCGGGCCGGGCCGAAATTTTAACTTTCGGGCCAGGCCCGGGCCTGGAAATTTCGGCCTGTGCAGACCTCTACTACACGGTGAATCTATTTGGCTAATACTTTTTTCCTTTGGCGAATGTTTTTTAGTTTTAATTAGCCAAATTATTAACGTTGGTGAAATGTGTGCGAGAACACTGGCCACATATATTTTTAATACCGAAGATGCCATATTAACCTCAGTTACATATTTTAACAAAGTTTACACAATTCTGATAAAAACATTCCCGAATTTTTCCCTGACCTTTCTCTCACATTTGGCTTATATATTGTTGTAAAACCATCCACAATCGACCATTTTAATCTAGACAAATGCTAATTAAAGTATGAGCTGCTTTTAAACTTTTCTATCGTTATATGTAAGCATCAATTTTATATGCAATTTTAGATTGGATGAGTAATTAATTCAAAATTTTTTCTTTTATGGCTATGAAGAGTAATACATCAAAAATTCCTTGATCGCTTCAAATATTTAAAAAGTTCCAACTTAAATTTTCAAATTCACTCTTTATCAGTTTTTTTCTGACACGCAGGTATTCTGTTCAATTAAAGAACAATTCAACTATATTTATGTAAAGTTCGGACAAACAGACCAATCAAAACCATAAATAATTTCAAGTACGTTGGAAAGTATGAAGGATGCATAACAGGTTGACATTTGACAATTATGTCAATAGATTGAAGCGTACTGAATATTTTTGTACATACCTGTATTTTATCTGCTATCTATACATACATGCCTCTATTTAACTAAAATTTAATTAAGGCTGAAATATAAATTTTGGAGGTAAACTTTTAATTTCTATCAAAACTTACCAAATCTTAAAGGGTTAAAGAGAAATTTAAAAAAAGCAAAAGTAACTACAATAAATCTTTACGATAAAAGTTTATCGTAATGTGGTGAAAAAATGATGAGTTATTGGCTTATTATCAAAAACACAATACGCTGTGGAACATTTTTTGAAGATTTAGAAAAAAAGTGTACATTTTTATTTCAATACTACATGCTAAAACACAAGTGATTCTATAATAGTAAATGCATCGACAGATACAGGGTTCATACTCAATTTTGAGAATAAAAAGATAAAAGATTTTCTTCAGGTGTCTATTTGGTATGAGATAAATGATGTCTTCTTAGAGTACTCCTATCAGAAAATGCTTTGGAACATACTTCACAAACAAAAGGCTTCTCTCCTGTATGTTTCAAGAGATGTGTTGTTAGATTACCCTTCTGAGAAAAACTTTTGGAACATACTTCACAAACAAAAGGTTTTTCACCTGTATGAGTCAAATGATGGGTTCTCAAAGTACTTTTTTTAGAAAATCCTTTAAAGCATTTTTCACAAACAAAAGGTTTTTCTCCTGTATGTGTTAAGAGATGCTTTCTTAAATCACTACTATGTGAAAATACTTTGGAACATACTTCACAAACAAAAT
The DNA here is from genome assembly GCA_964019185.1 of Maratus speculifer. Taxonomy (NCBI): domain Eukaryota; kingdom Metazoa; phylum Arthropoda; class Arachnida; order Araneae; family Salticidae; genus Maratus; species Maratus speculifer. The sequence continues at coordinate 14,371,744 of CAXHSM010001376.1, read as the reverse complement.
GTTTTTCATCTGTATGCGTCAAGAGATGCCTTTTTAGATCACCATTCTGAGAAAAACCTTTGGAACATATTTCACAAACAAAAGGTTTTTCACCTGTATGAGTCAAGCGGTGCTTTCTTAGACTACTATTAACAGAAAATCCTTTGAAACATATTTCACAAACAAAAGGTTTTTCACCTGTATGAGTCAAACGGTGCTTTCTTAGACTATTATTTTCAGAAAATCCCTTGGAACATACTTCACAAACAAAGGGTTTTTCTCCTGTATGAGTCAAGAGATGGGTTCTTAGAGTACTCTCCTGAGAAAATCCTTTGGAACATATTTCGCAAACAAACGGTTTCTCACGTGTATGCGTCAACAGATGCCTTCTTAGAGAAATATTCTGAGAAAATCCTTTTGAGCATATTTCACAAACAAAAGGTTTTTCACCTGTATGCGTCAAGTAATGGCATCTTAGAGAACTATTCTGAGAAAATCCTTTAGAGCATGTTTCACAAACAAAAGGTTTTTCTCCTGTGTGAGTCAAGCGATGCCTTCTTAGATTACTATTATCAGAAAATCCTTTGGAACATATTCCACAAATAAAAGGTTTTTCACCTGTATGTGTCAAGAGATGTTTTTTTAAATCATTATTCTGAGAAAATCCTTTGGAACATATTTCACAAACAAAAGGTTTTTCACCTGCATGTGTCAAGAGATGCCTTTTCAGACTACTATTCTTAGAAAATGTTTTAGAACATGCTTCACAAATGAGAGGTATTTTTCTTTTACCAGTGGAGGAATGTTTTTCTTTTTCCCCATTTTGAGGAACAAATTGCATTTGACAGGAGGAAGAATTTTCTTCTGTAATCGATGACATTTTCTTAAATTAAAAAAAAATGGTTTCGGATGGTAACAGAAACTTCTTCGAAGTTTCACTATGAAGATATAGTTGCTATTTTCAATCAAGGAAATGACTTTCTGAACTTCAGCAAAAACAGTTTTAGCTACCATTCAATCTAAAAAACAGGAAGAAAAATAATAAATAAGGCTTTTTTAAGAAACTGCATTAAATTTTACTGTTAATTAAGAAGCTAGTTTGTCAATTTCCATTTCATTGGGGACTGGTCACTCAGCTTCGGAATTCTCCCTCCCAATGTTAAATCTATGGACGTTGGATGCATTGATGTATTAAAAATATCTTCTTGGGGAGATTAATATTTTTAACTTCTTTTTTGTGTTCTCTTCTTAAAAGATGTTTCCTTTATTCCTTTGTAGTCAAACTATTTCTAAATTCAAGGTTTAATTTAATATTTATGTATTTAAAGCAGACAAAAGTAAAATTTTAACACTTCCTATAAAATTAAACATATGCTTCAGAAACAATGTTTGAAAACTAAGAAAAAAAGAGCCAACTTTTAACTAGTATACACAAAAAATAGATGTTAAGAAAATTAATTTTCTGAAGAGATATTTTAAATATACAAATGTATCAAATGACTTTACATTACTGAGAGAGATTCGGAAGCTGAGTGAACAGCCCCCTTAACTCAAGCATAGATACAGAAACATATGTATACATTATATAAGTAGAGATATTAATCCATCTAAACCTTTCTAGAGTTTATGTGATAGGGGGCTGTACCATACACAATGTTATCATCTTTAGGGGGAGGGAACTTTTTCCCCATATACACAATAGAACAAAATTCTTTGACCTTAGACACATTTTAACATTTATTCATACAATAAAATAAAACTAACATATGATGGTTATTTTCTTTTTTGTAGCTTAGTAATTATTAAAAAAAGCAACAAAAAATGTAGAAATTCAAAAATGAAAGTTTTGTGGCAGTCTGCGAAAAGATATAAATCCAAATATCCGATGAAAGCTTGTATAACAGATTTAAAGAAATTAATGTTTCAGAATAGATTTTATTTTGATTGGTTTGACTGTTTAAAATTTTAACTACTCCCACCCTCTGCTTTTTTTTTTAATTCTCCATGATAACTAAATTCACTTCAAATTGATTTTTATCACAACTGAAATTACTTATAAGTGTTGTATCAATAAAATATTCTGTTCCAAAAAGAAACCTTATAGAATTTTTTTTTCCTTTTAAGATACTTTAAAGAACTTCATGACCTTCAGATACTTATACAAAATATACATAATTATATAGCATTTATTTACATTAGTATCTGTGTTTCCCCCAGGAGAAGGGCGCACAGGCCTTCGGGGAAACGTCCACCGGTAAATGTTAGCAGAAGGTTTTTTCTTATTTAAATTCTTAAAGATACAGAATTAATGCCAAAAATAAGGGGAACATTTCTTTTCAAAAATTTACGGGTGGAAGATCAAAAATTTACTGGTCGAAGGCCTGTGCGCCCTTGTCCTGGGGGAAACACTGTTAGTATCTAATATGTACATATATATAATTACATACATAATATACATACAATCGAACCTCGTTATCCCGACACTCTCAGGACCAGAAAAAGTGTCGTCATAAGCGGAGTGTCGTGGTAACCGGAGGTGGGGAAAAATGGATTTATAAAAAGCTATATTTTAAATTAATTTAAGATAATTTTAAATTCACAACTGTTCTTGCATTTTTAAGCAATAAAGAATTATTTTAAACAAAATAAACACAAAAACGAAATTGAAAAAAATAAAAAATAAAAATCAGATTTCTGATGACTTTCTTTTCTACTGTAACATTAAATACTGATGAATTAAAATTTGCGTGTCCCTAGATGCTTTGCCTACAATTCTTTTTCTATATTATACAATGAATTTCGAACAATATCCGTTGTTTCAGAAATTGATGTTAGAAAATTTCTGATTGTTTCAATGCAATGCAATTTTTCACTTGTAGCCAAGGCTTATTTTATTCTAACTCCGTATCACTTTCGATCCCGAGTCTGAAGAAATTTTCGTCTTTTTCTATTTCAGAAATCTTTGCATCTAGTGATGTGATGATATCCTTATCAAAATCAATGTATATCTGGACATCACCGTTATTTTTATTTCACGATCTAATAACTCTTTAAACAGTATTGGAATCTCTTCCTATATTACATATATGTAATGTCTGTAATGTCTATACTGTAATGTCTACTTCATTACCATTACCGTAATTTCCTGCGTATAATCCGCGGATCAAACAATTATTTTTAGACCCCGAATTTGTTTAAAAAGAAATGTAACTTATTAGATCGCCGTAAATACTTGTCTTCAACCACTAAATAAGATTTCTGGGTCCAAAAAGAATTGTTTGATCCTCGGATTATACGCAGGAAATCACGGTACTCGAGATCTGATGAACTTGGATAAAACCAGCATGTTTAAAGTAGTTATGAACTGTCTTAGATTTTCTTTCCACTTTGCCGTAAACAGTTTAAACACCTCGATTAAAATGAACAACATATTAACGGATTATTAGCATATTAACGGAAAGTCCCTGTTAAATTTGGAATGAATTGCCCACAAAGTATGTAAAAAATAAAAGTAAAAGCTGAAAGAAGTTTTTAGAAATTCATATTAAAATTATAATAATAAAAATAAAATTTCTAAAATTTGTTTTCGATACTAATAAAAAAGGGAGCTTAAAAATGTACATAAAAAGGTCCTTTTTTGAACGCGCAAAGCTAAAACTAAGAAACCATTAACCTTCCTACCCTGTTCAATTTTCAATCAATCTTGATAAAAACATTTCACACCAGAATTGTTATTCAAAACACTTTAATACATTTAATTGACTTAAATTTCTTTATCTGTTATTTAACTTTCTTCATGAAAAAAGTTGTGGTTCGAATCGTATAAAACAAATTATAGGTATGGGTCGATTAGACCCATTCAGGGTAGGAAGGTTAACAGCGCAGGCAATCAAAAATCTTCCTTTCATGTCTTAGTAGTTTTTAATGACTAGATATATCATCCACATCCACTGCAGAAAAATGAGTAAAACCTTGGTAGCTTTATAAAGTGATTCGCAAACAGCCAATCAGAGTCCAATTGACTGACACACACTGGCCATCTGCCGAAAAACGAAAACAAAAAAAATGCCACGTCTGTTAAAATATTCCGAGAAACGTTATAGAGCTTGACAGTTATTTTATTGCAAATATTCATTACTATTGATTCTATTACTATAACTGCTTTTAATTTAACACGAAGAAAAAAATATTTTAACTCATCGTTTGTTATGAGTTCAACTGTTGTACAGTAAAACCTCCATAACGGACACTCCCGAATAGCGGACACCTCTATTTAACGGGCAGTTTTTTAAATCCCCACTCCCAAAACTTAAATTTTTGTATGTTTAACCTCTGAATAACGGACATTCCGAATAGTGGACAGTAATTTTGGCAAAAAAAGAATGAAAAATTATTTTTTAATGAGGAAAAAAAATAAAAATTCTCTAAATTTATCAGAGCAATGTGTCACAAATTTTGTGATCACAGATAAATGTGGGGATGAGCTGGAGAAAATCCCCTCTCCTCTTACGTTTATCTGTGATCACAACCTCCCCCTCCCTCGGATGATTTAAGATTGCATGCTTTTAAGAAGCAAAAAAATACAGTAAACAGTTATATATATATATACAGGGTGTCCCTAAACAAATGGTAATACGCTAGGGGGTGATAGAACACATCAAGACGAATAGTAGTAAATAGGAGACCAAGGGTCCCAAACGTTTTCCAAAGGAGATAGCCGCCATTAAAGTTTGGGGTCCAAAATTTCAAATACACATAAAAAACGGAAAAAATGATCGATTGATTTACGGTTTTCACTAAAATTATTCTTTATGTTGGTATTTTCTTAAAAATAAATTATAAAGATAAATTTCGAAAAATGACGATAGAGGGCGCTTTAGACTTTGAAGTAATGAAAAACTATTTCTTTGCCGTGATTTTTTGCATCTCATTAAATGGTTTCGTAAGCTTAGACTTAAACTTAAATTTTGAGCTCAAAATCTGAATAGTTGGAAGCGGTTAAGCAGCACAAACTTAACTGTGTTCAGAGGGTTTAAATTTCAAATGATTATAAAAAACGGAAAAATTGGTCGATTGATTTGCGGTTTTCACTAAAACTATTATTTATGTCGGTATTTTATTGAAAATGAATTATAAAGATAAATTTCAAAAAATTCTGTTAGAGGGCGCCTTAAACTTCAGAGTAATCAACAACAAATTTTAACCGTTATTTTTTGTATCTAATTAAATGCTTTCCAAAACTTGTTAAATGTTTTCGAAATCTTAGATTTAAACTTACATTTTGAACTCAAATTCTGAATCGTTGGGAGGGGTTAGGAAGTGCAAACTGAAGTGTGTTCAGGAGTTGAAATTACCCCCCCCCCCCCTCGAACGCAGTTCACTTTTGCGCTACTTAAACACTCGCAACCACTCAGAATTTGATCACAAAATTTAAATCTAAGCATTTGAAAGCATTTAACAAGATTAAAAAAATAACGGTTAAAAATAGTTGTACGCTACTCCAATGTCAAAGGCGCCCTCTATCGGCATTTTGTGAAATTTATCTTTAAAATTTATTTTCAAGAAAACACTGATTTAAAGAGTAGTTTTAGCAAAAACCGCAAACGAATCGACAGATTTTTCCGATTTTTTATAGTTTTTCGTTTCGTTTGAAATTTAAACTCTCTGAACACAGTTCAGTTTGTGCTACTTAACCACTCCCAACTATTCAGATTTGAACTCAAAATTTAAGTTTAAATCTAAGCTTACGAAACCATTTAATGAGATGCAAAAAATAATGGCAAAAATAGTATTAGGATGGATTATTTCGTTAATTCAAAATCTAAAGCGCCCTCTATCGGCATTTTTTGAAATTTATCTTTACAATTCATTTTCAATAAAATACCGACATAAATAATAGTTTTAGTGAAAACCGCAAATCAATCGACCAATTTTTCCGTTTTTTTTAATCATTTGAAATTTAAATCCTCTGAACACAGTTAAGTTTGTGCTACTTAACCGCTTCCAACTATTCAGATTTTGAGCTCAAAATTTAAGTTTAAGTCTAAGCTTACGAAACCATTTAATGAGATGCAAAAAATCACGGCAAAAAATAGTTTTTCATTACTTCAAAGTCTAAAGCGCCCTCTATCGGCATTTTTCGAAATTTATTTTGATAATTTATTTTCAAGAAAATACCAACATAAAGAATAATTTTAGTGAAAACCGCAAATCAATCGATCATTTTTTCCGTTTTTTATGTGTATTTGAAATTTTGGATCCCAAGCTTTAATGGCGGCTATCTCCTTTGGAAAACGTTTGGGACCCTTGGTTTCCTATTTACTATTACTCGTCTTGATGTGTTCTATCACCCCCTAGCTTATATACCATTTGTTTAGGGACACCCTGTATATATATATATGATTTTCCCAATAGCGGAACCTCCGAATAGCGGACAATTTCTGAGCTCCCAAGATGTCCGTTATTTAGAGGTTTTACTGTAATTTGTTACACAGATAAATAGTGTTTCATGAAACCATTTTAGTAGATGAGATTTATTGGAATGAAAAGCAAGACCTGTTTTTTAATTTAAAAAATATCACAGGACGGCAATGATTCCGACTTCTTGCGTTGACTGAGTAAGTGCTTCCGCCATTTTTGACCCAGTGATGTTTTCTTTGAATTTCAATATTTAAAAGGGATCAGAGGGTGGATATAATTTTGATTTCATAGCATTTCTCACACAACTATTTTTGATCCGGTGGTGTTTTTTTGAATCTGAATGTTTAAAAAGGATATAGTTCATGCAGTTTGAAAGTTTTTTTTTTCTTTTTTTTGTTTGATACTAGTTTTTTTTTTTTTTTTTTTATCGAAAAGGAAACATACGTTTTTATTATTTATTTATTTATTAGAGTCTCAACACTGTTTTTTGAAAATATGAGCTATATATATATTTATTTCTGTGATTTTGTTTCATTGTAAGTAGAAGAAAGACAATAGCATCGCGCTGTTTGTGCAAGTATTTAGCACGCATGTAACTAATTTGTAAAACGTAATAAAAATCTGTTTGGTGTTTGGATAAATGTTTTTTATTAAAAATGAATAAATATTTTCAGGTCCTTATAGATTATCTTTGGACAGATGAGGTGTTAATAAATATGGCTGATGTGAAATCATGGATCAAATTTCATTTTTATTTAATCTTTCTTTCTTTTATCTAAATAAATGATATGAATGAAATGATGAATCATGAATCTTTGAACGAATCATCAAACATGATTTTTAATACTTGAAGCGATATTTGAAAAAAAGTTGCGTTTCTTTTATAAAAAAAACCAAAATTCTGTGGAAAAAACGCAGAAAAAAGAAGAAATTTGTAAAAAAAAAAGCCAAAAAAAGCACAAAATCTATTTAAAAAAATCTCGTTAAAACGCACATTTAATCAAAGATTCATGATTCATTCATTTCATCATGATTCCTGCCGTTTTCAATCGCCTTTGAGGACGCGATGAATCATGATGAAATGAATGAATCATTAATCTTTGATGAAATGTGCGTTTTTTCGAGATTTTCAAATAGATTTCGTGCTTTTTTGGCCTTTTTTTTCAAATTTCTCCTTCTTTCAGCGATTTTTCGACAGAATTTACGGTTTTTTCGCGATTTTTTGACCGTTCATTTATAAATACCACATATTTGCGTTTTTTCTAACAATTATTTTGACAAAATCTCCCGTTCTTTTTGGCGGTCCTTTGAGAAATTCACGATTTTTCTGCGTTCTTCTGACATAATTTGTGTTTTTTTAGAGATTTTTTTTAACATAATTCGCGTTTATACTGCAATCTTTCGTCGAAATGTGAGTTTTTTGGTGATACTTGGCGAAATTCATGATTTTTTCGCGATCCTTTCAACAAATTTGCGGTTATTTTTCGTAATTCTTTGGCGAAATTAGCGTTTTTTCAGCGATTTTTTTTGGGGGGGGGAGAGGGCGCTTTCTCGGGATTTTTTGAAAATTTCAAATATTTTATAAAGTGGTGAGGGGGCAAACGGAATCATGAAGGGCAGATTAACGGGATTTTACGGTAATGTATAGATGTTTGTCAGCCAGTTAATAGTCTTATAATTTAATTTCTGTTACCGGGGAAGGGGAAGGGGAAATTTATGAACATTTGTTTGGGCCAAAAGACCAAACCTAATGCCACCCAGTGAAAATGCCTTAAAATATGCTCTGAACTGAGATGCCTGTATATAAATGATACTACAAATATCTCTTTTTAATACAGCAGCAGAAAAATGCAAGAAACTTGATAATTGACAACATTAAGAGAAAGCAATTCAAATTGCTCGAAAACAAATTTTAAAAAACGATAACTATGTATATCTATGCAATGTCGTCATCTGTCGTAAATTTTGCAAAAAACAAAACAAATGTAAAATTTTTTATCTAAATTGTGATTTCTGAATACAATGCAAATCACATGAATAACAGACTTGTCATGAAAAATATTGAAAAAAAAATATTTTTAACCAAAAAAATTTATAGTGATTAAAATTATAGTATTTTAAACTTACATTTATAATTTAAAAAATAACCTTATACTTACATTAACATATTTAAAAACTGTTATATGTAAGGCTAATGATATAAAAAATTTAATAATATATAGCAATTAAAAATTGTATCAAAATAAGTTACATGTTAAATACTTTAATAATACTAAAAACAGAAAAAAAAACTGATTTTGCAATGTTTTCTTGAAATTTTTGGAAAAAAAAAAGTAGTGAAATAACTATTAGTCATGAATTTTCACAACTAAATATCTAAAACGACGCCTATATTAATTACACATGTAATTTAGATAGATTTTACAGTTTTAAAATTGAAAAAAAAATAGTGTTATTAGGTAGTCTTTTCATTTTTCTTAACCAGTTTCTAAAATTCATTTAACTACGGCGTCATCTAGTAATATCTCTAATTCAAAATAAAAATGAATAAACATATTTAAATGCTCGGATTATGGAAGTTTTTGATTTATAGGTGTCCAGATTAAATATGTTACACAGTATATATATATATATATATATACAAAGCTACCCACTTGTATGGATTTTTTCCACCAATAAAATTTAATTGAAAATTTTACCTGAAACAATCGCTGAAATTTAATGATTTCCGAACATGAAAGCAGAGAAAAATTTCTGCCAAATTTTAGTGGTTAAAAAAATTCATACAAGCTGGCAACTATATGTGTATACATATAAATGTATGGACATATAATACATGCATCCATCTAACTGGAAAGTACCTAACTTTTGATAACATTATGTAGCAGAAATTTTCACAAAAAACAAACAACTTTATTCTCTTAAGACCTGAGCATAAAATAATTTTACAAATATATATTTATTGCTTTTGCATAATCAAAATGGCACCATAGATGACAGAAAGAGTCATTTTTAGGAAATCAGTACTTTAGGGGAGTAGTAATTTAGGTTTACAAATATGGATAGTAAAGTACTAATCCCCTTAAAACACCAGTTTAACTATCAGTAATATAAATTTATGCAATAACAAAATTAAGGTCTTTAAACAAGTAAATGATCAGCAAATTCTCAACTTATTTTATTGTAAAGCATTTAAGTTTAATAATTAAAAATATTTCTTACTTTCTTGGCCACAATGTCTTGAAGGTATTTTCGAAACTTGGATGAAAATAATATTCAATTTATGAGGTAATATTCATCAATGCCGAGATTTATTGGTTTTGTTTTAAATAAAAAATCATTCAGCTGTATAAAAGTAAAATAAAAATGCAAAAAATTTGAACTGTTCAGTTTTTATGAGGAAAAGAATGGAGGTACACATTTATGTACTTCAGGTCTGAAGAGAGAGAAGTCCACCTTATTGTATTTTTCATTCACAACGAGCGAACATTGAGGGTCTCTCAAAACCTTATTTTCAGTAATAGCAATGAAATGAAAGTGGAAGTATTTATAAACTGGAAGTAAATTTTCTGTTTATTAAAATGGATGAATCAGTTTGTGTTCAATGGAATTAAATCTTTCATACAAATGCAATCCATCAAATAACAAAGGAATGAAGTACGACAAATCCAGCATTAAAGTGAAACTAGATCAATTCTTGATCTCCTGATGTAGCCGTTAGAAATGTGTAATTTCTATTTAGAAACAGTAGTGCCTTTTTATGCAGAAAGTTGATAATTTAGAGACAAATTCAGATTTAACTAACGTTTAAGACAGTCTTTGCAACAATTAATTATTTTTAAAAAATGCACATATTTAAATGGTTTAGAATTCAATTTTAAGAATTCTATCTCCATCTTCATTTCAAAAAACTGTGACCATGGTTAGTAAATTGATGCTATAGGGGGAAAAAACATGGAAAAATGTGGTTAAAAACCTCCCGTCAGAAATAGGTTTTTGCCAAATAAGTTGTGCATTTAATTCCCCCACCACCACCAAAATGCGAGAAAGAAATATTTCATGAAAGAAAAAAGAAATTTAATAATCAGTTAGAGAATAAATACTGTAAAATACCATTAATTCGCCCCCCCCAAACGTGACGAAAAATCGTAAAATAATTAGAGGGGGGCGCTTACACGGGATTTTTCCACGATCGTTTTATGGGGATGAGCTATGATGAAATGAATGAATCACGAATCTTTGAATGAATCATGAATTTTGATACTTGAAAATTTTCGTTTTTTTTAAAATATAAATTCTGTTGAAAAAACGCAGAAAAAAGCCAAAAAAGCACGAAATCTATTAAAAAATCTCAAAAAAACCCCACCAATTTCATCAAAGATTCATTCATTTCATCATGATTCATCCCGATTCAGCGATTTTTTTTTTTTGTGGGGGGGGGGGGAGCTTTTTCCGGATTTTTTGAAAACTTTAAATGTTTTATAAAGTGAGGAGGGGGCGTTTAATCGGAAGAGCTGATTAACAGGATTTTACAGTATTCTAAATTTACTTTTGAAATCTTCAGTTAAATAAGTACAATTATACATTTTATGAAAGAGTATTAATTTTTAAAACAAAATTATAAATGAAAAACTACTAATTTTATATAAATAAATAGAAAACTTTATTATTTATTCATGTTTATGATTATTCGTAATGATTAATCGAACTGTAGAGGCTCTAAATGAGTAAAGCATTAAAGTTTATGTGTGTTAGAAATTCAAATAAACAATTATATTTAATTTAACTTTTTTTAATACAATATTATATTTAAAGCTCGATGTTGTTCAATTTCAAATAATTCAGTGATACCTCCATCACAACCTAATTGTTACTGTTCTACCATAGCATAATATTAAACTAGTTTACAAAGAGTTTTAATGGGGACTGTTTTTTTTTTATGTTAGTCTGCATAAATGAAAAATTAAAAAAGAAAAAAGCTTTTTTGATACTTCTCACCCAATTATAAACACTGACACTACTAATCACTTCTTCTGCAAGATATGAATTAGGGAAGGATTTTTCTTTCAGCTCGAAATTTATGATATAAAATATAAAGTCGGTCTTTCTTTTACACAACCATGCTTTAGAGATTTCTTTTTGTTTATAATTTTCTGCCTGGTTTTATACAAAAATTTTACAAAACATGTAGGCTTACTTCTGCATTGACCAACTAGAAAGCAGGTTGCAATGCACAGATATTTTTTGTTGTCTGTCTTATGATCATCTGAGAATTTAAAAGAGTATTTAGAGAAGGGGGGGGGGGAATACAACAAAAAGATAAAATGGCTATAGGCTACTTACTGAAAATAAAGAGTGTCATTTTTTGTCTCTTTCTTGAAATGTTAAGAGGAAGGGAAAAAAAAAACTCTTAGTTTCATAACAAGATATAGCAGAGCGTCTTTCCATTGTATAATTTTCAATTTACTTTTATTACCGTAAAATACCGTTAATCCGCCCCCCCCCCCAAACGAAACGAAAAATCGTACAATAGTTAGAGGGGGGCGCTTACACGGGATATTTTCGCGATTGTTCAACAAAATTTACAGGAATGAATCATCATGAAATGAATGATTCGTTGAATGAATCATAAATTTTGATACTTGATAAAATTTGGGTTTTTTTATTTAAAACGTAAATTCTGTCAAAAAAATTCAGAAAAAAGGAGAAATTAGTAAGAAAAGACAAAACAAGCATGAAATCAATTAAAAAATCTTGAAAAAACGCACATTTCATCAAAGATTCATGATTCATTCATTTCAAAATGATTCATCCCACTCTCAATCGCCTTTGAGAATCGGGAGGGAGGGCGCTTTCTCGGGATTTTTTGAAAATTTCAAATTCATTATAAAGTGGGGAGAAGGCGTTTGATCGGGAAGGGCGGATTAACGGGATTTTACGGTACTTTTTTATGTGTAACAGACGAGTTTCATCAGATAAATGATTATAAATAATTACTAGACTTAAATATTTTTTAAGATTCATTACATAAAAAAAAGTAGTGAAGTAATATAAAACGTCTTAATAGTGAAAAAAACATTAATGACTGACAATAATAATGTATATATATATATATATATACACAGTAGACTGACTCAAATCTGCACATAATTTACAGATGTAAACAATGAAACATTCAATTCAGATAAAGGCACAAAATTTGACTTTTTAAGTTTTAAATTGAATGCATATAATATTTTAATTTGTAATTTTGGTACTACTAGGTTATCTCGTCGACCAAAAAACAATCGCCAAAATATAAGATTAAATGCCAATAATAGAGGATTGTGAATGAAACAGTCAATGATATTAAATACGATACATGTATTTAAAACATCATTAAGTGAGTTTTTATTTATATTTTTATCAATATTCTACTAATTATTTGATTTTTTCATTATTTTAAACAAAAAATATGTCAATATGTATTATTTGGCTATTAGTTTGGCGATTTGTATAATTTGACGAAATTGGTCAATGGTATAACCTAGAAGTACCGTAATTTTTGTTAATATTGCTGAATTCATGTTTTTCGTGAACGAAAAATGAATTTATTTCTGAAAGAGTAAAAAATATTACTGATATCACTGGTAATCACAATCTTTTTACGAAACATACTTATGTATTAATCAAGCTTTTTTGGCCATTAAGTCTGGCTGAACCTGAAATAAAACTTCTTTATATTATGATTTAGATATGAATTACTAATGTTTCTTTATGAGGCATGTTTCATAGAATAATTTAATAAAAATACATTTAATCTTTATAATGAATAGTTAATCATACATTATTGATTATTAACTTGAACTTTGATTTTAATATTGTAAACTTATCTAATTTAATATTATTTTAGCTTATTTCATATTTTAATATATTATTATATTATATGCATTCGTTATAATTTCGGTTAAGTACATTCAAACTATTGTTTAAGAAATGTAAACAAAGTAATGACCAGAAATCCGTAAAATTTCTAAAATCTGCACAACTGCTGGTCACAAGTTTTATGGATTTGAGGGAGACTACTGCACCTGATTTTTAATTTGGTTCTTAAATTTCTAATTATTAGGCTGAATCTCACCTAACTTATAAGGATTTAAAATTGGTCTGTAAAAATATTTACAGTATTTTGGGATGTATAGCTAAATTTTTAAACCAAAGAGTACAGTAAAAATGTTTGTGTACAAGCCGCGGAGTTGCATCGATGCATAGCCCGTGGGCTATACCTCGACTCAGAATTTTTTAAAATACAAAACACAATAATTTTTATTACCCCAACACCATGTAATAATAATGCGATTGGCAATAAAAAAGTATTTTCTGTTGCTATTATCTATTGTAAATGAAGCAACACTGTAAAGTTTTAACATAAATGCAAGAATTCTGAAAAAAAAAATGTATTAAGATACTTTTAAATAAATTTTGTTGTTAAAAAAACAATAGTTATAAATTTGTATAAATGAATTATCATTATTTTATTAATATTTCTAATTTAAAACTAGTCATATGTGGCGAACCCAAAACTTTCTTCCAACTTTTCATTGTTGATACTTCCTGAAATATACAACTTAGCAGCACCACGGGTTAGATGGTTTACACCAAAATCTAGTCAGGAACAATGTATGTCAACTTCTAACTGAAACTGAAGTTAGATGAAAATCTGTGCATTAGTTTCTAAAATAGAGCTATTACAAAAACTTTTATAAAATCTTCATAACAGAGCCACATGTTGGGTGATGCACACATAGAGCTAATCAGGATTGATATTTTCTACAGTCAAAGTTCTATAAACTGCACAAGTTGTAGCCAAAGGTTCTGTGGATTATTAATATTGATGATAATAGAATATTATGGGTTATACATCATTTTATTATTCTTAGACAGCATTTTAGCTCTGTAATCAGTATAATATGGAAAGATAAATATGAAATCTAATAATTAATTTAATATGCTACCTCAAAAAATGTATTAAAAATTAATATATATGGACATTTAAATAAAAATTAGATATCATCAACTGAGGTTCTATCTGTTTTTTTGAAAAAAAAATTACTTATTGATATAGAAATGTTCTATTTGTATCTATGAAGGCATTTATGGATTAAAATAATGTTATAACATAATCGTTATACCCTCATGTAAATTATATATAACATCATTTCGATGCAAAAATAGCTCCATAGATACAAATAAAAAATATCTAGTACTACTCTGTTATCCTGTCGACCAATTTCACCAAATTATACAAATCGCCAAACTAATAGCCAAATTATATATTTTGACATAATTTTTATTTTAAATGACGAAAAAACAAATAATTAGTATTATATTAATAAAAATTCAAATAAAAAAAGGAAATAAAGAACATTTAATGACATTTTAAACACGTGAATCATATTTAATGCCATTAAATGTGGCATTCACGATCATCCATTATTGGCATTTAATCTTATAGTTTAGTGATAATTTTTTGGTCGACGGGATAACCTAGTAGTACCAAATATCTATATCGGTAAGCCAAATTTTTTCAAAAACAGATAAAATCTTATTATTCTCAGGCGACGATATGTTCTGTAATACATTTTATTTTTTACTGTTAATAAAATAAAAGAGTTAAATAAAAAAATCCATTTTTTTTTATTATTTGTTTTAAAAAATCATTTTTGGATCATGAATTTATAAATTTTTTTTAAGTGTTTATTTTACTGTTTACATTCGCAAAGTAACGTGAATTAATGAAAATTGTGAATTATCGATTTTTGACTGTATTAACTGCACTAATTCTATAATGCACAGTAAACATAAAAAAAAGAGAAAGTCATACATTAACTTTGCATAATTTCAGCTAACTGTCAAAAAGTGGAGATGCTCAAAATCTCTGAAAAATAAAACAATTTAACAATTGGCCAAATATTGATCACATAATGATGTCAAAACAATTTAGAATACCTCTATACATAGTTCTGTCAACATTCAATCAATTTAGAATAACTTTATATAGTTTTATATACCGTATTTTCCGAGAATAACGTCGCGGCGTTAAACTAGATTTTTTTGTTTTGTAAACAAAAGTGCGGCCAATAACTAGGTGCGGTTTGTAAATAGGACTAATTTAAAAATTTTGAAAACAGATCGGCAAATCTAAACTTTCGTTGCTTTCGCTGTAATTATGCACAAGCATGTGGGATTATATTTTTAAGGTTAAAGAATCTGATGCTTAAAATTGATTTTAATTTACTGATATATAGTAAAATCCCGTTAATCCGCCCCCTCCCCACTTTATAAAAAATTTGAAATTTTCAGAAAATCCCGAGAAAGAGCCCTCCCTCCCCATTCTCAAAGAAGATTGAGAATGGTATGAATCATGATGAAATCAATGAATCATGAATCTTTGATGAAATGTGCGTTTTTGCCGAATGAATAATGAATTTCGCCGAAGTATCGCCAAAAAACCCACATTTCGACGAAAGTTTGCAGTAAAAACGCGAATTACGTCAAAAAATCTCTAAAAAAGTACAAATTATGTCAAAAGAACGGATGAAAAAGGAATGAATCATGATGAAATGAATAAATCATGAATCTTTAGAAATGTGCGTTTTTTCGAGATTTTTTAATTGATTTCAGGCTTTTTTGGGGTTTTTTGACAAATTTCTTTTTTCTGCGTTTTTTCGACAGAATTTAAGTTTAAAACAAAACAAAAAAAGACGCAAATTTTTTCAAGTATTGCTTCAAGTATCAAAATTCATGATTCACCCAAAGATTCACGATTCATTCAATTTATCATAATTCATCCCTGCAAATTTTGTGAAACGATCGCGGAAAAATCCCGTGTAAGCGCCTCTCTCTAATTATTTTACGATTTTTCGTCACGTTTTGGGGGGCGGATTAACAGTATTTTACGGTAAATTTTATCTTAAATATGTCTTCAGATGTGAGTTGTAAGCGCCGCAGTTACCCTGCAAAATTTAAGCTGAATGTTATCAATTTAGCAAAAGTTAATGGGAATCGTGGCGCAGCGAATGGATGAGGTTCCGGTTTCATTGAAGTAACTGTACAACAAAAAAAGATAAGTTATTTATTTAAGATCAAAATGTTTTTCTTTATATCAGTTAATAATTTTATTTCATTGCTCTAATAATGAATGTGGGAATACACCCGGCGCGGCGTCATACCCGGTGCGGCCTTATACCCGGTGCGGCGTTAAACTAGTTATTTTTAATTTTAACCAAGTGCGGCGTTATACTCGGTGCGGCGTTATTCCCGGAAAATACGGTATTTGACAATAGTTTAATAATTTTTCCTTCTTCTGCTATAACAGAAATTCGATTATGGTGATCGATTTTATTTGATCTATTACCAATAATGCTTGACAATTGTTTAATAATAGCAGGTAAAAATATTATTTACTAATAATAATTTTTTATATTTAATAATAAAATAAGTAAGAGACTCTTATTCCCAGAATATTTTTTTTCCTTTTTCTTTTACCATAATCGAACATTCGATTATGGCAATCGATTATATTCGATCTATTACAACCTTTGCCTTTTCTATTACATCCAACTAAATTCAGATGTGTAATTTAAGCAAAATTCTTTTTCAACATGACAAATAAAAGAAGATTAAGCTAACAAATGAATAGATTGCAAATTTTGATCGAGATGAGCTGAGAAACTCTGTATTCTTCATTAAGCATGTTGCAAAAAGACTAGACAAATATTCTTTAAAAATCGGAGGCCACTCCCACTAGAACGGTTATGTCATTATGTGAACCAATCACAAGCAGCTCCGCGAGTGGTTTCCAATGATCTAAGATACTTAGACACCACAATGGCAACCTTTTCTTAGGCCAACAGTTTTGCCTTCCGTCACGTGACGGAGGGCAGATTTAGCCTGCCAAACCGGTTTTTCTCCCGACTGCATTCCCGCCGCTTGTAGTTTTGCTTCTATGTTTACATAAATTTTACTGCAAGAATGAAATCTGAAAGTTGCCAATAAAGCGATCACCGCCAAAAAACAGCATCTTTTTGCCAAAGATGTTGGATTCGAAACCATGCCGAGATAACAATGGGATGCGGCGTCTACGTATATTAGAATGTCAATGGTAGTTTCCCAAACAGACAATCATTTGATATGTTTACATTTTATAATTGCCGGTAGAAATGGGAAATCAGTTCAGCTTGAAAAAAATTTCATCAGATTATCCGCACCGGCAGATAATCCTCACTTGAAATTTTCGAGATTTTTTAACAGATAATCTGCGGATTATATGCCGGAAAATACGGTAATGTAATATAATTAATGAAAAATTAGTAAAATGATACAAAGTAATATTTTGTGTGAATTCATTTAGCGTTTATGACTACTTCTAGATGATGAAACATAGATTCCACCAACTTTTTCGTAGCGGTCTGGTTAATGCTATTCCATGACACAATAAGAGCTTCTTTAAAACTGTTTTTTACTAATACATATTTTTTTTTCGGATTTTTCATGCAATAGCATACGCAAATTTTCTATTTGATTCAAGTCTAGAGATTTTAGAGGAGTAACCAGTCGTCTTCGAGTATTGTATTAACCATGTGCTGGTGATCACAGCAGTATGCTTTGGTCGTTATCCTGCAGAAAGTGAAAAGCTTCCTCTACGCATAATTTCTTGGCACGGTTTAATAAATTATGCCACGACACATCAATGTATGTTAAACCTGTCCTTCCGTTGTCAATAAATTTTAAATGTCCTGCTCCATTAGAAGCTATACACCCCAAAACTATAATATTCCCCCCCCCCAACATGCTTGATAGTTTGAAGTATACGTTTTGGATCTAGAACAGTTTTATTTTTACGCCAATGTTTTCGAATGCTTGGTGGTAAGAAAATTTTGAATTTTCCCTCATCAGAAAAAAATACTGTTTTCCAAAAATCCAATGATTTACTTCTGTATGCGAAAGCAAATACTATGCGTTTTCGCCAATTTGTTTCGCTGATGAATGGAATTTTTCTTGAGGTTATTCCTTTTAAATCTGCATTGAGAAGAATATTTTTTATTGTTTGAGGCATTACTCTGATGCGAGAAGATGTTGCAATGTCTCCAGCAAATTTTTGAACCGAACGCATAGGATTTTTTAAAGCTTTTTTAACAACACTCCCTTTTTCCCTCATTGTTAGTTTGCTGAGAAGTCCTAGTTTTCATTGAATTTTGATGTTTTTAATTTATTCATAGTTTCTCACTATACATCCAATAGTTGTAAATGGTAATTTAAAAGCTTTTACAAATTCTTGTTGCGAATTTAATTTTTTATTATGCTCAATCATAGGATTTCATATATCTAGACGTGCCTCTCTAGTTTTAGGCTCTAAACTCAATTACTTCAAGAGGAAATTAGATTAAATGTCAGGCAAATATAATATGAAGTTAAAAATTATTAACAGCTTCTGCAAAAGTAGTCCTTTGAACCATAAACACTATAAAACACAGTACATATCAGGATGGAGAAATGTACAAATACTTTTTTTGCAAGAAATTTTTAAACTTTTCCTTTTAGAAAATTATTTTACATCTTTATCGAAATTTTCTGTTGTGTAATTTAAAACGCACGGTAAACAGACTGTATTAAAACTATTTTTGACAAAATATCTGTTTTTGTTTAGTTAAAACTTAAAAATTTTAGAGTGTACAAATACTTTTTTTGTCAACTGTATGATATTCCTTCAAAAAACCCAGAAGGTATACGGCGTATACGCCCGTGTACCCTCCACTACATCTCTGGTCATCATACAATCAAATCACAATTTCTAAAATTTTTAGTAGGAGAATAAATAAAATAACATACCTTACCATTATTAAATTTCAGTAAAAGAGATAGGTTCAGTAAATTGGTTTAAAGAATAGAGTCATGTCGTCCATTTTATCACAGACGCCAATATAAAGAATGAATCACGATAAATGGAATCATACATAAAAATTGTATCAATCAATAAATCTATTGCAAATTTAATTTTTAAATAAAAAAGCAAACTATGTATTTGTATAAAAGAAATAGATAGCATTTGTAAAAATTCTCGGTCCTCGCAAATAAATGTGATTGCGGGTTAAGAATTTAAGCAATTTGACTAAGGAATAAATCATGAAAATTTAGCTTAGTTTTTTTTTTTTTTAGTAAAGTTCGTTTTTTTTTTTATGGCTGGCTGTTACTCATTATTACAAACAAGGATTAAATAGAACTACAAATTATATTGACATTGTAACAATTTAATTAATAAATTATTAAAATTCATGAAACATTTTCAATGAATCACCTTATAATTCAAGATTCATTCTTTCATTGGCGTCTTGCCTCATCCTTGTTTGTAATATCAGGTAACTTTTATTAGATAAATTTATTGTATCCAATCTCTTTGCTAAAATAAGTTAACGCTAAGGTAAGGTAATTTCTTTCGTTACTTTTCAACTAAAAATTCTACAATTTGCTATTTGATAATGACGGTACGAAATTTCATGCATCGCATCACAACTTTCTTTTTTGTTAATTTATCATTGAGTTCTTTAATTTTTTTCCAGATAATTTCTTTTATTATTATTATTTATTTTTAAATAGTTTAATTTTAAATTTCAATTTAAAAACAGTAAATTGGTATAAAGGAAATATTTCTAATGTTAAATTTTAAAGCATTCTGTCGCTCATAAACTGAATTTGATTACATTCTGTTCAATTGAAAGTAAATATTTTTTTAATAATATATCGCATGGTGAAGTATCGCTAAAAAGTTTATCGAAATTTACATAAAAGAACACATACACTTAAGAAACTACTGCTAAATCCTAGAACAAGCAAGGCACTTGGCAGGGCGATAAATGAGTTTTTGTTCTTACCAGTTTGTTTCTTAAATCCTTTTCACCCCTACTGAGTATTGATCTGGACTTGTGATTAGTTTGATCAGATTGATTATCTTTTGTATAGTTGGATTTTTTTAACGTGTTTGTGTTTAGTTAGGAATTTTGTGAAATGATGGTTATACCTTATACAGTGGTTATCGAGCGTTTTTGTGTGGTTTTGTCAGTGAAAATGGATGTTATTAAAATTTGTTTTTCCATATATTGAAGCTTTTTTATGTATAAATATACTTAGGAATGAGTTTAACTTTTGTCATGTAGAGTGAGCAGTTCTGTTTTTTGAGGCCATTTTTGTTAATTAGTGGATAAAGAGAGCTTCAGGGCTTGAAATTCAAATTCTTCCAGGAGGGGAGTCTGCCCCCAACATTTATAAATAGAGGGGAGTTGTTGTTTGGGGGAGAAAAAAATCTTTAAGACGTACGGTTTTATATCATACCATTAAGAATTACACTAATAAAAACATGACAAAACAGCATTGAAGCAAATGAAATCTACATTATCTCCTGGCATATTTGTTGCAAGTCAAATTAATTCTATTTTTGGTTTGTGTCAATTTTGGGCTGAGTGTAGATTCTGACAATTGAGATTGGTTTCATGTTACAATAAATTTTTCAAAAGCTAGTTCTGTACATTATTTCAGATAAAAAACAAATCTATAGTAATAAACTTAAGCATTTGTACATATGTTGCTTTCTAAGAGACCGCTGCGTTTTTTTTTTTTTTTTTTCAGCCTTTTGACAAATTTTGCATGATTTTTTGTGGAAATTAGAGTGTTTTCTGCGATCCTTTGACGAAATTCGCATTTTTTCAGTGGCTTTTTGGCTAATGAGCATTATTTTAGCAGTTCTTTCATGACATTCATATTTTTTTCATGAGCTTTTGATGAACAGAATTTTATTTCTCTTTTTGCGACCATTTGACAAAATTCTCTTTCTTAACAATCATTTCGAAAAATTCATGCACTTTTCGTGATCATTTGACAAAATTTGTTTTTTCTGATTGTCCGATTCGTTTTTTTTTTTCATGATTCTGTGACAAAATACACGGTTATTTTTTAAATCTTTTTACAAAATTCATGTTTCTTGCACAATCTTTTGAAAAAAATTCTTGTTTTTTGCAATTCTTTGACAAAATTTGTAGGTTTCTCTGGTCCTTAGACGAAATTTGGGCTTTTTTTGTTATCTTTTGATGAAATTTCTATTTTTTTTTTGTGATCATTTGACAGAATTTCTGCTTTTTTCGTGATTTTTTGACAAAATTTGTGTTTCAACATGGCCTTCTGATGAAAATTGTGTTTTTTTACATGATTCTTTGACAGAATTCACATTTTTTCTCATTACCATTTGAGTTTACCATAGTTAAACTCATTACCATAGTTTCTTACGCTATTTTTCAACTAAATTAGCATTTTTTCTGCAATCTCTTTACAAGAATTTGCATTTCTTCTGGTATCATTTGAGGAAATTTGCATTTTTCTGTCATTCTGTTCTGAATTTTCCAAAAAATTAAGGCACTCACTTCCAAAAATTAAGAAAACGTTTATCATAAATCTAAAAATTCTGACAAAAATTGTATCTTGAATTTCGACAAATGGTCTAAAAAATATCAATTGTTCAAAAAAAATGGCCAATCAATGCGAAATATGACGATTGATTGCAGTAAAATGGCATGAGTTCCAACAGTTTTTCACAGCAAAAGACTCGCGAAATATGTCATTCAATCGCATGAAAATATTACAAAATTCTAAAAAAAAGGGGGTGGGAGTTAATCGTTGTTTCATAATGCAAAATTTTTTTAAAAATACGTGATTTTTTTGGGGGGGGGGGAGCCTCCCGCCTATGATATTTTTTTGGGGGGGGGGGTTCAAAATTTCGGGCCCGAATCCCGTCATCCCACCCTGAAATTCAAGCCCTGAGTATGAGAAAATTTTTTTTTAATGCTTGTGTGTCAATGAGTGAAAAGAACAATGAGTATTACTTGATTATCATGATGACCTAAAAACTATCACCAAACTACAGGATTAAAAATCAATAATAAACAATCAAAAATGTCACATTCACTTGTTTGTTTGTGTTATGTTGATGTTTTTTGTTGATATTGTTTTATGTTGAGTTATGTTTATTTGTATTTTTATATTTGTTTTACTAATTTATTTCTTCTTTTGTTATTTAAAATAAAATTATATTGATTTATTATATTGTATTTATTGATTGTATAATTTGGCGATTTGTATCTTTTAATCAAATTGGTAAACCGAATAATCTACTAGTACCCAATTTTTAAGCAGTAGTTTGAATATAATACACTGAAAATTATAATGAAAGCTTGCAATAAGATAAAATAATTTTAAAAATTATAAAGTAATAAACTAATAAATGTTAAGAAAATTATTATTATTTTTAATTATTAAAAGTAAAGGTCAAGTAATAATTAATAATGCATGACAATGCTGAGATACTATTTTCTTGAATTATTCAATGAAGCTTGCCTGATAAAGATACATTAATAATTTACATCAAAATCTTAAAATATGTAACAAAGTTTTGTTTTATTTTTATATCCATAGTTAATATAAAAAAAAATGTACTTAAAGATTAATACAGAAATATGTTTGGAAAAAATTATGATTGCCACTGATATCAGTGCTGTGTGAACTATTTTAGAAATAAATTTATTGTTCATTCATGAGAAAACACAAGTTCAATCATATGTATCAGAATTACATATTCTGTATTAATCTTTATTCATTTTAAGATGGTAAATTTTAGAGAGTCTGTTCTAATTACATCTGTCTGTATGATGGAATACATAAACAGCTTCTTTATATTAAATAAATTATGACTAAGAAAACAAATAAGTTGCTATTCAATGTATGCTTTAATGAAAAACTTAAAAATAAATATCATATTTGATGTTTCAGTTTATCTTTAAAATCATCTTCAGAAGTTAATTTTTGAAAGTACAAATGAGCAAAAAATTATTTACATGTTACATAATCAAAGACATATTCAAACTAAAAGAATAGAAATTTCACAAAAACATTTAAAATAACTTTAGTGGTGCCATCTTTTATTTTAAAGAATGAATTAAAACATAATTGCTAGAATTATTAAGCATATTTGAAAGGATTACGTTTAATATTGTGTTGAAAAATTAATCCTATTCTGCATATATTTTACTCTTTAGGGAATAGCCTTCTAAGTTATTGACAGTGCAGATTCTTCTTACTGTACGATGGCGAAATGTTGCCTCTTTGAAAGTACATAAAAATGGTTTGTATATAATAAACTCTTCACTGCATTGTCACGAATGTTCCTTAAATGAAATATTTCATTCATTAACTTTGACAGTACCAATAAATGGATTATTATACTTACCAATAAATGAACAGTACCAATAATGGTAGGATTTTTTAAAAGCAAGTCCTTCCTTTTAAACCATTTATTCGAGAGTCTTAAGTGATTTGTCTAAGATATCAAGGAATATAAAATAAGGATGCAATTTCATTTTCTATCCTAGTATTTTGGGTCATTAATTTGAAAGGACTTTTCCACAGTATTTCTAGTAGTTTTGTATTAACTCATGTTTGGATAAGAAATTATTTTAAATGTTTTTACAAAATTTCTGTTTATTTTAGAGCTTGAATATGTCTTTTATTATGTAAAATGTACATAATTGTTTGTTGATTTGTATTTTAGAAAATTAGCAATTAAGTATGGCTTTAAAGAAAAATCAAAACAAAAAATACAATTTTTAGGGATGAACATTGATTCTGCCAGGTATTGGTTATCCAAAGTTTTTTTGCCTGTGGGATATGGATGTTTCGCTCTAGATATACTTTAAGTTATCTTATATGTTTATTTATTTTTTATATAATCCCGTCTCAGAGCAATAACTTGCAAACATGTCTCATGGATCATTCAAAGATTTTAAATATATTGAAACATGAATTACAAGAACTATATTTATTTGAATTTCAAAACTTGAAATTGATATTTTCACAAAAGGGGAATTTTCCTCCCCTCTCCCCTGCCCGTGTATAAGAGAAAATGAGTTGGACTGTTTAAAAGAATAAAATAGCTTTAAGCCTACTATTTTTCACACAACAGCTGTCATAATGGTGAGGTGACAGCTAATGGGGTTATATTTGCAAGGGATATAAGGGCAAAAACTTCTTTAGTATGCTTCCTTTGATTAGTTACAAATGTTACTAATAGATGGCACTGTAATGTATCAAGCTATCGTACTGTTTAAAATAACCTTTTAATTTCAAAATGCAAATAATTTAGGTGGCATTTCATTACTAATGGAAAAAAAAATTAGAAGCTGTATGAATGTATACTTTTATGGACTTTCTAATACAGCATTCTAATGGATCATTCTAATACAGCAGGAAGAAGTACAGAAACTGCAATACAGTAGACTCCCTCAAATCTGCACTCCTAAAATCCGCAACTCTCTAAAATCCGCACACATTTTACGGATGTAAACAATGAAACGTTCAGTTCAGATGTAGGTGCAAAATTTGACTTTTTTAGTTTTATATCAATTCCATATATTTTTTTAATTTGTAATTTTTGTTAAGGTTTTTGAATTCATGTTTTTACATGAAGAAAGAATAATTTATTTCTGAAAAAATAAAGATAGTGCTGATATTATTGGTAATCACAATCGTACCAAATATATTTATGTATTAATCAAGCTTTTTTAGTTATTAAGTCCTGGCTAAACCTGAAATAAAACTTCATTATTTTATGGCCTTGATGTGAATTAGTAATTACCTTTATGAGGCAAGTTTCATTGAATAATTTAGAAAAAACGCATTTTATTTTTATAATGAATATTTAATTGTACATTATTAATCATTAATTTGACCTTTGGTTTTAATATTTTTATCATTTTAAAAATTATCTAAATTTTTATTATATTAGTTTATTACTTATTTTTATATTTTAGCATATTGTAAGCATTCATTATAGTTTTGATTTCATTATTAATTGCATTCAAATTACTTTAAAAAAATTTAAACAAAGTAATGACCAGAAATCTGCAAAATTCTAAAATCTTTAAAACCTCTGGTCCCAAGCTGTGCGGATTTGAGGGAGTCTACTACTGTATCTCAAACTTAAAAAAGCTGCAGTAAATATTGAAGAAATTTAAATTTATTTTACATTTGAATTAGATTATTAACTGTGTCAGTATTTTAAGAAATTGATAGAGTTTTCTGGAGCATGCCTTTATCTCAATAACATAAGAATGATAAGATACATTTTATTTTTACTTTTTAAATATCTATTTGCATTTTAAAAAATATCAGATTTGCTCCTGTTTTAGTCATTTTCAAATTAGATGACAGCTACCGAATGTGATATTTTTAAATGGTTGGTGTGTTATACCGCTTTAGATTCAGTGTGTGTATTCTCTGAAAACCCAATTAAAAGTAATTTTAACAGTATTATACACTGCAAAAAATTGGATATTTTAATAACCCATATCTTATTAAAGCATAGGGAAATGTATTATATATAAAAATATTGAACTTTGTGGTCATTTACACTAATTAAATATTATTTTTCATATGTAAAACAGGAAGATTCTGCAAATATCCTCCTTGCCGAAGAATAAAATGATGGATTTCTGCTTTTAGAAGAAATTTCTTGTAAGTTGCATTTTTTCTATATCATCACTTATCAGTATCTTATTACATTCCTCATATTGGTGTTTTTTTTACATCATAAGTTTTACTCTAGTAAATGAGGCTTTCTTTTTTTTTTACTTATTTTTTTCTTTCTTTTTTAGTACTATGATTTTTGCATTATAAAACATGAGTATCAAGCAAGCAATTTTAAGAAAAATTAGTTGCACTAAGGAATAGTTTAACTTGTCAATTTTTTTTATCCCTTGTGCAGTGTCTAGCTATAGAGGTTTAACTGCATTTTAAAATACAGTCAAAACTCCATATTCCGCACAAACTGGGGCCAAAGGATGTGCGGATTACAGAATATTGTGGATTATAAAGTAGTACTATGAGTTATGCATCATTTATTATTCCTAGACAGCATTTTAATTCTATAATCATAAAATATAAATAAGAAATCTAAGAATTTATTTAATATGCTATCTCAAAAAATGCCTTTTTTAAGTTATTTTATTATAAAAATTGATTGCATTTAAATAAAAACAATCACATACATAATCCATAATACAGTTTGTTTTTTACTGTTAATATAATAAAAAAATTATATTTGAAAAGTAGATGTTTTATTATGATTTTTTCAATATTTTATTATTTGTTTTAAAAAATCATTTTTGGATCACAAATGTTTTACATTTTCTTAACTGTTTATTTCATTGTTTACATTTGTAAAATGACGCGAATTATAGAAAATAGCTGATTATGGGTGCGTGGATTATTGATCTTCGACTATACATAATTTTTTTAAATGTTAATCTTTTTGATAAATAATGTGATTTATATCCCGATTGTGGATTGTAACTGAATCCAAAACAGATGGAATAGCTATTATTTTAACACAATCAATTTTTCGCTCAGTTAGAAATATTCAAATTCAGATGGAATAGCTGTTTTCAAAAGCAAATTAAACCTGAAATATTTATATCAAATTGTTCTTTCAATCTAAAGAGAAAGAAAATTAAAAGTTGCCGGCAAATGTTACTTTTAATATCAATCTTATCGCTTGTAAAATTAATTAATTCTATGTACAAAATGTCCCTAGAATAATAAAACACACTTTATTTTTTCCTTTTATATATAAGACGTTATACATATATAACATATCATTTCAGGGGAGAGGGGGACCTGGTGCATAATATTGTAAGATATCTCTTCTTAGAAGAATGCGTATTAGTCGTTTGATATCGTTATCATTTTTCATCCAGCCAAAATTTTCTTTTTTACTTGCATTTCAGTTTGTTATATTTTTTTCAGTCTGTTACCTTTTTTATGAGAATACAATGCTATTTTTAACATCATTAAATGGTTATAAAACTATTTTATTCCAAATTGTGGAATACCATAATATTTGACATTCCTATTCTATTATAAATATATGCATATGCAATCTACTATTTGACATTATTAAATGATTATAAAACTATTTAATTCCAAAATTTGGAATACCCTAACCTTTGGCATTCCTATTCTTCTGTCATAATGTGTATGCATATATGATCTGTTGTTTGACAAACCATATGTGAAGTATGTTTGAAATTTTAATTTTTACTAGTAAATAAAAGAAAAAAATGTCGTCCACATGTTTTATTGATAAGAATTTCTTTCTGTCCAGAAGTTTTGTGTTGTAGCAAGTACTAGAATAGGCATTTTTTCTATTGCATACAATATGTAAAAAAAATTATTATTAAATACTTTTGGTGTTAAACAAATAATATGAATCATACTTCATAATAAATTTTAATATTTAATAGGTGCTAAATATTAAAATTTTAAACATTAAAACTTTATAAAATGTTAAAAACATTGATGTAATTATATATTAAATTCCTAGTACTTTCAGCTAATCACTGGCCATCGTCAGCTGAACTGTTGTAACTTGAAAGATATATAACCAGCAAATATCTTTCAAGTTAGACCTATACTCCTTTCTTCCATCCCTCCCCATTTTTTTTTGTTTATTGGTTTGATCCTCTGATATATAATTGGCAATATATAATCTTTCTCCAGATATATAATCTTTCAAGTTACAAAAGTTTCTTTGATGGTGGCTAGTGGATAGCTGAAAGCACTAGTGTTTTAACATTATGTGACATTTATGTTTTAACATCTTATAAAGTTTTAGTGTTTTAAAACTTTAATATTTAGCACCTATTAAGCCTTAAATTTACTATGCAGTATGATTTATATTAGTTATTTAATTTATTAAGGTGAATATGATGTTTCAGCTTATGATTTAGAATTTCTATACATGTTTCACTTTAAATGTTATTGGATAAAATTATTCCTTGTACAAAGTGATATTTAACTGATTTTTCTTTGTTTGAATGTGTAAACTGTGTCAAAAATAAATTTCACCATATCTGGTAATCACTTGAAACAAAAGAAAAAAAATCAAATCTCTAGACATTGATAACGATATTATCGAGGAAGGTAAGGGATGATAGTGTATAATATTGTAAGAGTTGTGTTTGAAATTACAAAACAATTAATGATAATGATCTATGAATTAAAAGTCAATTAATATAAAAAGTCATTCTAAATGTATAAAATTCAGTGTCAATTGTAAGAAGTTTAAAATAAGTTTGGAAAAAATGTATAACTGCACAATTTGATTAATTATTTGTACAACAGTACAACTTATAAGAAATACAAATGAAATTAAGTTCAGGCTGAATATATGGATAGCAAAGAAGCAAATTTTTTTCGGATATGTATTGTGAATATGCTTAACAGGTAATTAGAAAATTATGGAAGAAAAAAGTAAACTTATTAGCAAGCAAAGAAATAAATTTTGCATTTTTTTTCAATCTGGATGTGAGAGGGTCAGATATGTTAGAGTCTAGGATATTGCATACCTACGTATATAATCAATATCTAAGTTCTCTTGAACTTAAGAATGCATAATGTATATTGAGATAGTTTAACGTATGAATTTTTCTATTTTTCAAAGAAATTAAACCTGTGGATTCTCTTACTTAATTCAGAATTAAATTTTAGTGCTATTTATTAAAAAAGTGTTCTTTTATTATTTTTCTTTTTGTTCTTAGATTCAAAGTTCGATAAAACTCTTTTAAAGTTCCATAAGTCATTTCTTTGAAAGAAACTGGTTGCAATATCTCCATAGTGATACTTTGAAAAAGTTTCTGTTGTCATCTGAAACTAAATTTATTCACTTTAGAAAATGTCATCAATTACAGAGGAAATTTCTGCTTCTAATGTACAGCTCTTTGATTCTCAAAATACTAATAAAGAAAAACATTCCTCTTTTAATAAGAGGGAAAAAACTTTTATTTGTAAAGTATGTTCCAAAACATTTTCTAAGAATCGCTACCTAAAAAAACATCTTTTGACTCATTCAGAAGAGAAGCCCTTTGTTTGTGAAATATGTTCCAGAGCATTTTGTCATAATTATCAGCTAAAAAATCATCGCTTGATTCATACGGATGAAAAACCCTTTCTTTGTAAAATATGTCTCAAAGGTTTTTGTCACAATTATAATCTTAGAAGACATCTTTCGATTCATATGGGTTTAAAAACTTTTGTTTGTGAAGTATGTTCCAAAGCATTTAATGATAGAAGCACTTTAAGAAAACATCTCTTGATTCATACTGGAAAAAAACCTTTTGTTTGTAAAATATGTTCCAAAGGATTTTCTCAGAATGATCATCTAAGTAAACATCTTTTGACGCATACAGGAGAAAAACCCTTTATTTGTAAAATATGTTCCAAAGGATTTTCTCTGAGTAGTAATCTAAGGAAACATCTTTTGACGCATACAGGAGAAAAACCCTTTTTTTGTGAAATATGTTCCAAAGGATTTTCTCGGAATGGTAATCTAAGAACCCATCTCTTGATGCATGCAGGAGAAAAACCCTTTATTTGTAAAATATGTTCCAAAGGATTTTCTCTGAAAGATCATCTAAGAAAACATCTCTTGACACACGAGGGGAAAAAACTTTTTATTTGTGAAATATGTTTTAAAGGGTTTTCTCGTAGTAGTATTTTAAGTACCCATCTCTTCACTCATAGTAACACTACAATAGAAAAATCCTTTTTTTGTGAAACATGTTCCGAAGCATTTTCTTATAATCACCATCTAAAAATGCATCTCTTGAAGCATTCAGGAAAAAAACAATTTGTTTGTGAAATATGTTCCAAAGCATTTTCTTCTAACCATCATCTAAAAACTCATCTCTTGAAGCATTCAGGGAAAAAACCCTTTGTTTGTGAAATATGTTTAAAAGGATTTTCTGATAAAAGTAATCTAAGAACCCATCTCTTGACGCATACAGGAGAAAAACCCTTTGTTTGTGAAATATGTTCCAAAGGATTTTCTCAGAATGTTAGTCTAAGAATCCATCTTTTAACGCATACAGGAGAAAAACCCTTTGTTTGTGAAATATGTTCCAAAGGATTTTCTCAGAATAGTAGTCTACGAACCCATCTCTTGATGCATGCAAGATGAAATCATTTAGTTTGTGAAAGTTCCAATGGATTTTGATAAAAGTAACCTAAGAGCCCACCGCTTCAATCATTTTTTCAGAAAAAAACCTTATCTTTGTAAAATATATTCCAAAAGATTATCTGATAATCATTATTTAAGAAAATAATTGTCTCTTATCAAACAAACAATTCCTGAACATCTATATTTTTGTTTCCAAAACTGAGTATGAACCCTGGATATCTCATTACATTAACTATTAGCACTTGTATGTTTTTGTCTATTGTAATAAAATAGAAAACTACACTTCTTCCGTGGCTTAGTGTCTTTTTGATAATGAGGAAATAACTGTTTACATATTCATTAGATTTCAGCAAACTTTTATTTAAAATCTTTTTGGTAGTAATTTTTTTATTTCGCTGTAAAATTATTGTCTCATAAAATACGAAATCATTCTGACCTAAAAGGATAAATTGTACCTCAATATCTTATGCAATAGAAAAGGCTTCATTGAAGTAATACTTTTGAAAAATATGTTTGTAAAAAAAAACCTTTCTTATTTGGTTAAATTTTCCTCTTAAAAATTTCCCAAGCATTTAAATGAAATATATCTCATTATTAGGGATGGAGAAATGCACCATTTTATTCACCAATAGTGAGTAAATATTAATTTAGTCTTCTAAGCCAACTGCATGTTGCATTTTGCCGGCTAATAAAATAAATCCTTTGCTGGTAAAATTTTGTAAGTGCCCCCCCCCTTGCTCATTATAATCTGTATTCTTTGCACACATCATGAGCTAAATTTTTTTTTCTACATATAAATACTTAATTCAATACTTATTAAGCATGAATGTGACCAAATCTTGTGTCTTTGGAAAGTATATCAATAAAATGTCTCTGATAATCTTCATTAAATGTTGTATTCTACCATAATGAGGTACAAGAAGACCATTGGGATAGGTCACATGGTTGAGAAAATTTGTTAAGTAGGTGGCTTTGGTTGCACTATTGGTCATTGTATTTTAATAGAAATGAATATTCTTACAGTTATTAAGTTGTTGAAAAATTGGCAGTAAACGAAGTCTGCAAAGCTGACATTTTACCAGATTTGACAGGAGAATCGACTTTTAATATTATCAATGTAGAAACGAACACTTGGCATCAAAGAAAATAATATCACTGAATTTAGCACCAATATATGATTTTTAACCCACGAAGAGTGTATTTTTGTCGAATTGAACTAAAAGTTAATATTGATTCTTTCCTGCTATTAAGTTACAATATATGTAATTGTATGTATATGTATGGAAATTTTATCTGAAAAATAATGCTATTGATTTTGGCTACATTTTGATTACTAACCTTTTGGTGTATGAGAAATCTTAAATGTTCGAGAAAGCTTGTTGAGTAGGTCATTTAGATGTCACTGCTAATTAATTGGAATAGGATGTTGTAACTGTTATTGAGTTATCGAACATTTTTTAAAAATAACTGCTTTTTACAAAATTGTACAGAACAGCCGTAAATATATCGTGATGAAAAGAGGCAGGGAGGGAGGTGTGTGTTTTGTTTTTATGCTTTCCTAACTGAAAGTAGAATTCACAGGAAGGTATTGTAACTTAATCATTCTCAATCATCTATTAATGTTTTTTATCTGATTTTATTTATTTATGTGCATAATGCATTTTACATTATTTTTTAAGCTGTTTTCTTTCTTGTAATGTTACAGGTTTTTGATAATGATTGGTGTACAAATGTTAAAATGCTTATCTTGGTTACATCTGCCTTTTTTTCTAAAGTGGCTTTGTTAAGGGTTCCTGTTGCAATACTGTTTCTACAGAAGAAAACATATTTTAAAAAACTTTCAAATGAACGATTATTATTATGAGGAACAACAACTTGACCACTCAAAAATAAGATGTTTTAAGTACTAATTTTTAGAATCCCACACACAATAGTGTTGTCTGCGTTAGTTCAAAAAATAAGGCATAAATAAAAAAAAATCCCTTAAAATGCTGTGCACAGTGTTATCAAGTCAAAACTATAATGATTACATCACTATTGACTTAAAAAATTGATCTGTGTTCCTTGTCTGACTTCTCTGTCTTTCCCACATGTCCCATGACAATCCGATCTTGAAATGTTCTGTATTTTAAAGTAATTTTCTTCAACCTATCTAAAGGCAGAATTATCGGTGATTAAAGATGAAAAAAAAAAGTATTAGACATGAGTGGTATTTGGAGCCCAGATTTATATGGTATACCTGGCAACACAGTATGTATGGGTAATTCTCAAAATAGGGGACAATTTATGTCTTTCGGCATACAAAAAAATGAGAGGTTTTCTGTTATGTTTTTATATTTAGATATGTTTGCTTTAGTATTATTCATTATTTGCATTTAAGAATTGCTCACTTTTCAGTTAAAAACACCTTAAAATAACAGAATAAATGTTCAAAATGTCATTAACATGGATGTCCACAGCAGCTGTGCCTTGTATATACTAGCATTTTTCAAGAGTTAATATCATGTTTATAAAATAAAACAAGTGTTATTCTTTGTTTAAATTAATCAAGGAGAAGGTTTATCCAATAATTAAAAAATAAAATAAAATTATAGTATACAGAAAAAGAATTAAAGTTTGTCCTCCATATGCTATTTTCAAAAAAAGTCATAATATAACAGCTGGTTATAAATCAAAATTTCATTTTCACATATGACAATACTTTGAAAATATAAAGTTTCTCCATGGCAACAAGTAGCGATTTTATCCCAGCCTGAAAATAGAAGCATGTATTGTATTTTAAGAATAGAAATTGAATATTAGGCGAGTACATCAATTGTATGTCATTAGAATGGATAATAATTTTCATGTTTATTTTATAGTTAAAATTTTTATTTTACTTATTTGCATAGAACTTTTGTGTTTTAAAAAGCCCCAGAAAGGACTATTGCATTGTGATTATATTATGGCTCATAATCTTATTTAATGTAAAATTTGTCATTAGCATGGACAAATATCAGTGTCATTAGCATGATTTTTCTGTCCATGCTAAAGATTCCTATGTGCATAAATGTAAATAGTACTTATATTGTATCCTTTATAAAGTTTAATTTTACATATAAATTTAGGTATTACATTTATTATCCCTAAAATATGCATTAAATTTGTCAGAAAATCACTAAGACAGCTTCTTACATTGTTAGTGTCAGAATGTTGCTCATGTAAACAAAGTTTGCTCTTTGGTAATGTTTTTATTCTCCTTATATGTATAAATGTAAAAATGGAAACTATTTGTTGAAAAGGAAGGCTAATAAATATAGAAAAAAAATATTTAAACAGGAAGAAAATAAAAATTTCTTAATATATTTATTCCATGCAATTTGTTTTGTCATTAGCATGGCTCATAAAATACTAATTATTTTTTAAAGTTAATTTTTAAATATTTAGCTCTGCTGACTACATATAAAGTATACCTAATACTATATTAACAACATCTATTTTTTTTCAGAAATTTTGCTAACGGTAATTTTTTTAAGATTTCACTTTTGAAAAAGTCTCCTATTTTGAGAATCACCCGTATGTGATGCCAAACAGAAAGTAGCACCTTGTTTGTTGTCATTCTAGCTTTGCTTATAATCATTAGAAAATCGATGTTTCCATTTGCATTTGGCTTCCTGCATGAGGCTACTTCAATCAGGCGAAAAAAACTTCTCGCTAATGGTAATTCTGTGGAAGAAAATTTTAATGTTATCTTGTTTGCATTTCAATATTTTGAAATGATTTTTTCTTTTTGCATTTAAAGTTGGTTTGTAGAAAGGTCTTTTTTTTTTACTTTTTAAGAATTTTGTTTGTAGTTTTTTTATTATCATACTTTTACTTTTGAAACTGGTTCTAAAACTGGTAGTGTTTTAGTTAAAAATATTTTAAAACAAAATCGAAAAAATACAAAACGGCAGATGTAAAGATAAATCTGAGTTATCCAATGCGAAAAAAACATTTAAATTTATCAAAATGCAAACGAGTTATCTTAAAAAGTTTTACTCATTGAATTAACATGAGCGAGCGGATGTATTGTCCTGAGTAAAGTAGCCACTTAAGTATGTCTGTTTTAAAGCCTGAGATCTAAATGAAGCAGAAGACATCATAACAAGTAAGTAACATAAAAAAATTGTGAAAAAATACTCTTAAAATTATTTGGTGTACTGTTTGCCAATGGAAAATGCACGCTACCTTTGTCATTTATCTAAACATAGGGAAATTAGGGGAAATGAATTTGGAAAATTTAAATACCTACATAGAAATGAATTGGGCAAAAATAAAAAAAATAAAAACTTTTATTATTGCAAAAAGACATTAACAAGAAAATGAAAAAATATATATATTTTAAACCCTGTTTACTGAGCGTGGGAGAAAAAAAGGATTTTTGAGAAGATGTTGGAGGGGGAATGTAGGTTATTAATCAATTATCATTACAACAAA
Organism: Maratus speculifer; assembly: GCA_964019185.1. Taxonomy (NCBI): domain Eukaryota; kingdom Metazoa; phylum Arthropoda; class Arachnida; order Araneae; family Salticidae; genus Maratus; species Maratus speculifer. The sequence continues at coordinate 14,336,796 of CAXHSM010001376.1, read as the reverse complement.
TTCATAAATAAAGGAAGAAAATATAAAGGATTTTTTTAATTTGAAATTTTTTGGTTGCTGAAACAGATCTTCATGATATAAGGGAAGGGCAAGGGGAGGTAACAGACAAACACAGATTTTGGCAATAGGAGATAATTTTGGGTAAGATATTCATTTAACTGTTAAAAACATATACACTGTTACAAACACATGCTCATCTATTTCATATTATTATCTATTTATTAAATAAGTAAGAAAATAAATGAATTTCAAAATAAAGAGTTATAAAAATTAAACAAAGTGTGTTTGTTAGTAGATGGGTAAAAAAAATGGAAGTAATTTCAAAGAGAAACATTTAGATGATAAATTATTTATTGTTAAAATATATTTTTAACGAATTAAATAAAAGGGTTTTTAATTTTGTGTGTAAAGAAAGGAGAATTTTAGGGGGAGAATTCAGATGATTCCTTTTTCTGTGCGTTCGTAATTATATAAACAAGTCGTACCTATAGTCGTCATTCACTGCATCTGTCTGCATATAACAGAACAAAAACTACCCAACCGAATCGCCTGAAATTTAAAACATATAGAGCGATATTACGGTGCCTCACTTAAGATCGACGTAGAGACTTACAATGTAAACAAAGTGCAAACGGTAGCAGCGGAACTTAAGGCAGCTCGAAAGCAGTCGTAAATTTGAACACAAATGGATGTGCGCGCAACCACAACAAAAGTGACTACGGCCTCTGATTGGCTGAGAGTAAGAGGACTTACGCTGAGGCATCATAATACGAAGTTACGATCGATCCAATGACCTAAGACACCACATTGGCAACCTTTTCTTAGGCCGACATCTTTGCCTTCCGTCACGTGACAGAGGGCAGATTTAGCGCGCCAAACCGGTTTTTCTCCCGCCGAAACTCATATTGTTATGTTTGTCTTGAGTTGACCGCACTTCTGCTTTTCTCTTTGTGAAATCTGAAAGATGCCAATAAAGCGATCACCGCCAAAAAACGGCATCTTTTCGCCAAAGATGTTGGAATCGAAACCATGCCGAGAGAACAATGGGATGTGGCGTCTACGCATATTAGAAAGCCAATGGATCGATCGCAAGAACGCCTATCCTACGATCGAGCGTAAGATAAGACAGAGCGAGGTACCGTAATCCCAGGCTGGGATTACGGTGCCTCGCTCTGTCATATCTTACGCTCGATCGTAGGATTGGGAACTAAAACGGCCTATAGAGGCGCTGCTCGCAGCCTTCGATACAGGATAACTGTCCCTTTAATTTCCCTTTAACTAATGTTAAAGTCCCATTGAAACAATTCTTTATTATAAATGTATTTAAAAGTTTTAGATATTCAAATTCATGTAATACAGTAAAACCTCTAAATAACGGACACCTTGGGAGCGCAGCATTTGTCCGCTATTCGGAGGTGTCCGCTATTGGGAAAACCTCAGAGATAGAAAATGAATGAGATATCTAATGAATGCTTAATGTTTCATTAGTCGATTTTAATATGTACTAAGACCTCTATTATATAATTAACCAGAAATTAAAATAATTGTTAAAGCAATAAAATTGAAATAAAATTATGCATACCTTTATCCTTTGTTTATTACATTCTTACAAAAATTGTTTTTACAAAAGTTTGCTTCTACTTGCGATTACATGTAATTTGTTTTACAATGTGAAGTTTTAACTCTGTCAGTAGTTTTAATCCTTTTAAATCACCTTTTTCAAAAAAAAAAAAAAAAAAAAAAAAAAAAAAGAAAGAAAGAAAAGAAAAAGAAAAGAAGAAAAAGAAAAATGTATAACTATTTATTGTATTTTTCTGCTTCTAGAAAGCATACAATCTCAAATCATCCGAGGGAGGAAGGCGAGGGGTGTTATGAGCACAGATTGATGTAGGGGGAGAGGTGGTTTTCTCCAATTCATCCCCATATTTATCTGTGATCACAAAATTTCTTACACATAGCCCTGATAAATTGACAGGATTCTTTTTTTTTTTCTCGTTAAAAAATAATTTTTCATTCTTTTTTGCCAAAATTACTGTCCGCTATTCGGAATGTTCGTTATTCAGAGGTTAAACATACAAAAATTTAAGTTTTGGGAGTGGGGATTTGAAAACTGTCCGTTAAATAGAGGTGTCCGCTATTCGGGAGTGTCCGTTATGGAGGTTTTACTATATATACTTCGTCATATAAGACAGAAAACAAATGTCACATAAAATCTGAAATTGTGCAAAAGAATAATTATTTTGAACAAATTTAAAACGCATGTAATGCAATGAGCTTACACGGCGTTATCCTGAATGGAGAGGTTACATCTTTTCTGCACCAGAAGGCGTATTCGAGCGCTTGAATCGCCAATAGGCGTTCCTGCGATCGATCGTAACTTCGTATTACGGTACTTCAGCGTAAGTCCTCGCGCTTAGGCGTAAGTCCTCTTGCTCTCAGCCAATCAGAGGCCGTAGTCACGTTTGTTGTGGTTGCGCACGCATCCATTTGTGTTTAAACTTACGGCTGCTTTCCAGCTGCCTTAAGAGCCCACAATAGTCACAGAAAAAGTACGCAAAAAGACCCGGATGATTATGTAAAGTCTATGGGAGCGTTCTTTTCTAATATCTCGCTCAAATTTTAATGTTTTCACATGATTTTTTTTGCATAGGCTAGCTTAGGACGATCTACAACCGGGCTAGTTTTTACTTTTTCGATTTTGGTTTCAGATTTAAAAAAAAAAAATTTAACTTTCAAAACCGGTTTAAACCGGTTCTGAAATTGAAACTATCATAATATAAAAAATATATGAGCAAAATCGAAAAAGTAAAAACTAGCCCGGTTGTAGATCGTCCTAAGCTAGTCTATGCAAAAAAAATCATGTAAAAATATTAAAATTTGATATCTCGCTCAAATTTTAATATTTTTGCATGATTTTTTTGCACAAGATAGCTGAGGGCAATCCACAACCGAGCTAGTTTTTACTTTTTCAATTTTTGTTTCAGATTTTCTTTAAAAAAATCACTTTAACTTTCGAAACCGGTTCTGAAACTGAAACTATCGTAATATAAAAAATATATAACCAAAATCGAAAAAGTAAAAACTAGCCCGGTTGTGGATTGCCCTCAGCTATCTTGTGCAAAAAAATCATGTAAAAATATTAAAATTTCAGCGAGATATTCGAAAACAACGCCCCCATAGACTTTACATTAGCGCTCGACTTTTACCGCGTGACTAGTGTGTGCTCTTAAGTTACGCCGCTACCGTAATACCGTTTACACTATGTTTACATCGTAAGTCTCTACGTCGATCTTAAGTGAGGCACCGTAATCCCAGCCTAACTGTTGTATAACTTTGTTGAGTCTTTTTAAATTTCATGAAAATCAGATGCATAGTTTAATGACAGGGATAATCAAAAGCATTCCGCTACATTACGGTCAATGGGAAAAAATTAGTTTCAAGGGAATTTTAATGATTCTATTTACTTTTTCGAACATAACAGAATACGTATGTATCTAAGAAGTATATACTAAAAAATACATTCTGCACAATCTGTTGTGCAAAGAATATTTGTTATTAATTTACACGGCTGCACAAAAGTATTCTATTACACAATGGCATGGTGGGGAACAGTGTTTGGAGTGCGTCTTAATACAATTAAACCATTTCACATTTTATGAAATTCATATATAGTGCTGAGGTTTAGAACTAAATACTTCCTATATTATAGAAAGCAGATAGTATTTACAAGGACACACAAAAGAATTCGGCCACTGTACCATATCCGGTGTACTATATACTCTTACACCAAAATTTGAATATCTTAAAATAAAATTGCTTTAGTCATTTGCTACCTTTGATGTGCAATTTCCAACTTGATTTATACAGGGATCGGGTGAAAAGTCGAAGATTCTCATCCTTATATTAAACTTCTTCACTTTTACATTAAAGATAACAAGTAAGAAAAATCATGCGTTAAGCGTAGATTATGAAAAACTTCCCAACACTTCCTGAAATCTTTAACAACACGTCATTATCTAGAGAAATAAGGTGTTACTGTCTATAGCCAATTATGTAATGCAATACTTTTGAACAACCTTGTATTGAATCTGTCAGTTGATATATGTAATGAGGGAATTCAATTTTGCAAGAAAATGCGCAGTTGGTTGAAATTTTTGTTATGGAAATATACTTAAATATTTTTTGTTCAGCCCTACAGTTTTCCCAATCCCTTTATTACTCGAAATCATTTTATTAAAATTTAGTTTAAAAAAGATTCTTTAAAGTATTTGAATCACATTGCCAGAAATTATCATCCAAAGGCAACCCTGTATCCAGTTCTTTGCATGACTCTGTATGTTATTTTATCTATATTCTACAAAATTTTCTTAGAAAAATTGAATGCAGTTCAACATCCTATGCATAATCTATTCAAAAAATCACCTTTAAGTAAATTACGTTCATATTCAGTAACATTTACGAACTCTTTGTGTAATCCTGTAAATCTAAATTATGTAACTATTAGTAATTATACACACCATATAATGTACATACATTTAGTGAAACTTAAAAGGGCATATTATAATTAAAAATGCATTTAATCAATTCAACAGCCATCATCCATAATATACAGTAATTCGGATAGAATATACTATTTAAAATCTTTTGTTTGCCCTGTAAATGCTATGTACTGCGTATGATACCTAAAATAACTCATATTAAGCCTCAGCGACGTATTTTTACAATTTGTTTATACATGAAATCGTTTACCATGATTCAAATATGTCAAAACAATTCCTCCCTTTATTATGTAATGGGATTCTTTTGTCTGGCACTATAATAGATGAATATTAACTATTATTTTCACTGCATATTTTACAGAATGAATATTTTAATGAACTATGCAGTTGTATATAAATTTGAATATGTTTGACCAGGTGTAACAACTTTAAAATTCATTTGAAACGATTTTTCCCTATAAGCTGTAATAGAGCACGCGCATGTGACGTCCCGCTTCTGCCGGCGGTTAGTTTGAGTGGCAAAATCTATCGTGATTATACGTGTTTTACTACTACGACATTTCCTCTTTTGTTGTCATTTTTTTTTATTTTAGAGAAAATCAAAGATGGTTGATAGCTGTTCTGCTTACGGATGCACAAATCGTTTTGTGAATGGCAGTGGGATCGGATTTTTTCGTTTTCCACGAGATACTGACCGAAGAAAACAATGGATACGGGCCATAAGTAGGCAAAATTGGGAACCTTTAGAGGAAACAAGAATATGTGGCCAACATTTTTAATCTGGTAAGTAAAATTTATGTGTACAAAAATGTAAAAATTAAAAATGTGTAAAAAATGTGTAAAAAATGCGTAAAAATGTGTGTTAAAAATGTGTAAAAATTTCACTCGAAATTTTTTAAATAAAAAGCATACTTTGATGCTTTAAAGTGTATTGCATAAAAATGTTTCAGTAATATGTTCAATAGAGAAGTTTTGTAATTATCCCGATTATACAATTAATAGCGAATTCTTAACGCATCATTCAAACAATAGTAAAAAAATATATATATAAAAATTTAACACATATTTGTGTCAAGCGTCTACACTTTGATTAAAGAGGAGTAAAAAAGAAAATAAACAAACGCTTCCTCCTCCCTTCACACTTTTCATTCGAAGTATTTTTGAAATGCTTTATTATTCTTAATGCATGAAAAAAAAACACTTAGATTCATAAAATTTCTACTAAGATTATTATTATCTCTCTTATCTCTACAGTTATTTATATGTGTGTACTATGTGTATGCAGAATTATCCAAAAGAACTTAAATAGTAAAATCCACCACATCAAATTATTTTTATATGAGAAATCAGTGTTATTCTTACTCTTAATTATGTTAGTCTTATTAATTCACTGAAACCAAACTGAAGGTTATTTCGCTCCAATAGAAATTTGAATTAAAATGTAACTTGAATTGCATTTTAATTTATGTTTTGTTTACTACATTAATCCAGAAAACTGAATATTTTGATTTGATATTCAGTTATTTTATACGCCAGTTTTAATTTTACTGCTTTTTTCACAAGTTTTTATTGGAAAAATAACATTTATTAACAAATTAGCAAATACTTTGTTAAATATATAATCAGTTGTTTAGCTTAATACTATTACTTAGTTTATTATCAAAATACATGTTATTAGTAACTTTATTTCTCAAAGAAATCTTACAATAAATTTTATATTTAAATTTTAGGAAGGCCTTCTCATAAAGCTGACCACCCTGATTTCATACCAAATGTTTTTGTGTTTGGAAAGAAAAAAAGGGATCTAACTTCTTTTGAAAGAAGGCAACGATTATGTGAGAAGAGAGAAAAAAATGCTGAAAATATGATTTCTGATCCTGAGCAAATTAATTCATCAACTGCTTCACTTTCATCTGATCGAGCCCATGTAGATGATACAGCTAATTTAGCTGCTGCTGATAACAATTTTGACAATCAAAGTAATTAATATTTTTGTAATATGATTTAATTTCTGTGTTATTTATTAATATATTATAGAATACAGATGTAATGAACAAACTTTTCTTATGCACAAGTACACAGATTAATATAAATTTGTTTTTCATTTTGTATAGTGTAAGATGTACTAATATGAATGAAATATTTAACTAAAGATTAATTGGTTTGTGGCATTTCGTATAATAATTGTTATACAATGTAATTCAAGTCTTCTGTATTAAATTAGGTACTATGTGGTTATCCCATTGAACGATTTCGCCAAATTAAATTTTTATTTTAAATAATGAAGAAACAAATAAATTAGCATAACATTAATAAAAATACAAATAAAAAGAGGAAGTAAAAATCACTTGATGACGCTTTTTAAATATGTGTATAGTGTTTAATGTCATTGAATGTGATATTTATATCCACTATCGGTATTTAATCTTTCAGTTTGGCATTAGTTTTTCAGTTTAGTCAACAGAATAACAATTAGTACCTAAATTTGTTATTTGTATTAATATTGTATATTTAGGTATATTTTTATGTTAGACAGTCTTAAAATTCACCAGTAGAGTTTTTTTTTCTTTTCTCAACTTATAGCTTTTATTTTTTGCATGTAAAATAAAATTTTTTGGTTTGGTTTTTTTTTCTTATCGATACTTTTTGGTGACCCAGGTGCCAGTTTTATATATAGATATGTATATATAAATGGTTATATCTATATATTCACATATAAGTAGTATATTGATATATTATTTTGCAGTAAATTCTATTTATTCAAAAATATGTATCTATACATGTAAACATACAGTCAAACCTCGTTAACATGAACAAGCTTAATGTGAATTACTTTTAACATGAATTGTTTTTGCAGTCCCCTAGAGAAAGGAATACAAAGTTTTGATTCCCTTTGAGGTTCATGTAAAGCGAGGTTTGACTGTACTTACATATGGATGAATATTGCATGCATATATAACATTGGTGTCTGGCTAACCGAAAAGTTCCAAAATATATTTTTAATGAAATGAATGTAAAAAAAAGATGACAATAACAACAATATTTATTCAGTTTGTCACCTGCATTCATTTAAATAAAAGTACTGGTATTTAAACACAAATGTATGCAATGTTACTTGAATTTCATAAGAACAAATTATAAAATGATGCAATATATAGTTAGTTTTTTTATGTTAAACATAAACTAATTCCCAAAACAACATGTTTATGAATTGCAATACAGTAAAACCTCCATAACAGACACACCCGAATAACAGACACCTGTATTTAGCTGACAGTTTTCTAATTCCCACTCCCAAAATCTAACTTTTTGTATGTTTAACCTCTGTATAACAGACATTCCAAATACCAGACAGCAATTTTGACGATAAGAGATAAAAATTTATTTCTAACGAGAAAAAAAGTAAAACGTCTCTAAATTTATGAGCGTAATGTTTTTTGATAAACAAATTTTGTGATCACAGATAAATGTAGAGAGTGGACTGGAAATGCAAGTTCTCATCCAAAGCATTTGAAATTCAATAATGTTAAAATTGTATTTTTCCTCCAAGCATAACATAAAATGTATGCAAGAATCTTGATTAATACACAATTTTAAATCCTGTTGTAGAAAACTTTTGTTACATTTTTTAAAAAGTTATATTGTATGAATACACTCAGTGGCGTAGCTAAGGGGGGCGTCCGCCCCGGGCGCCGACGCCTAGGGGCGCCAAATTGAGAGAAATTGTTATATATCTATATTGGGGTAGGGGCGCAAAATTTCTTGCTGGCCCCGGGCGCCAAAAAACATAGCTACGCTACTGAATACACGTGAACTGTCTAAAATTAGTTTATGCTGTCAGTGCTATAATTTGGATTTCCTCATCTGTAAAAAACAAACTGGAAAGCTCATTTTCCATAAAAGCAGGCTTTATATTAAAAGAAAATTCAACACACATTTCCGACACAAATGAAGAATTGAGCGTAATAAGTGAATTGATAAATTATATCAGGAGTGAATAAATTGCAAAATTTTTATTAGTATTAATGATGAGTTACTGAAGAAGAATTGTTATATACAATTATACTGTTTCAGAATTTTCGGCAAAATTACTTTTAGTGTTGATGAAAGAGATACTGAAATTGAAGGTGTTTTTTGCAATATCGAATATTTCCAAGAAACGGCAAAATACAGTGAGCAGTTTCAGTTTTTTGTAAATAAAAGATAGATCAGAAGGATTAAATTACTGACAGAGTTAAAACTTCACATTGAAAAACAAATTGTATGTAATCGCAAGCAAAAACAAACTTTTATAACATATTTTTTTTCATATAAACAGTGGATAAAGGCATGCACCGTTTTATTTCAGTTTTATTGTTTGAAAAAATAATTTTAAATTCTGATTAATATAAAACAGAAGTTTTAGGACATATAAAAGTTCTTTAATGAAACATTAAGAATTTCTGAGCAATTTTTTACTATCTCATGTTTTCCCAATAGCGGACAATTTCCGTGTTCCTGAGGTGTCTGTTATTTGGAGATTTGACTGTATTTTTATTTAATTATGTATTTTCAGTATCTGCAAAAATCTGTATTTGTGTTTTTAACCAATTCAAGGTTAAGTCACATATTCAAGAAAATTTGATAAGTGGATATATTTAGATTACTATGTTTATGGATCAAGCTAATTGTATCTAACAACCTTTGTAGTAGGTGAGCATTGGAAAATATGTACAGATTTATAGTAAAAAAAAAAAGTTTTTTTAAATACCATAAGAATCTCAAAACCACTAAATTTATAAAAAATATTGTTAATACAAATGCTGCGTAGTTTACAATTCTGACTAAAATGAGTACCTACTTTTGTTGAATATTAAAGTAACAATTTTGCTTCAAAATTCCCTGTGGTCAGACGGTTGAATTGAGAACTGGAAATTGTTTTGATTCTTTCTATGCATGTTTCCTAACACCCATCTTGTACAAGTAGAAAAACATGGCATATTCATTCTAGACCTAAACTGAAGGGATTAAAACAATTTTCAGCTTTTTACTACCTAATTACTTCTGAATTCAACCCCCTAACCACTGGACTACTAAATTTCTTTCATGAAATATTTTTCTCTTTCTTTGAAAAAAAAAGCCTTTTTGTCACCTCTTTGGCAAAAACCTATTTTGGTCAGGACAGTTTTAACCAGATTTTTTTCACCTACGGCAAAAATTAGCCAATCCTGCTGCTAGTATATATATATATATATATATATATATATAACTGCTGATGAACTGCCACTATTACCCCTTGATTTTTTTTCTACTTAAATAAGAATTGTTTTTTAATCATCAAACATTCTAATCAGAATTGTTTTCCTTTTTCAGATTCTTCAGAAAGTGAAGAAATTAAAAGATTGAAGCTGGAGCTTAAGCAAGCATATGCAGAAATTGATGCTCTACGAAAAGAAAAAGAAAATCTGCAGAAGAAATTGGGGCAAAAAAATTTAACAGAATCAATTCTACGTAGCAGTAGTAAACTACAATTTTACACAAGCCTTAAGTCAAAGGATTTATTTGATTTTTTAGTTTCATTGATCAAAAATGAAACTTATACCATCAAAACTGTAAAATTAGAAACGCAAATGTTAATTGTACTGGCAAAGTTGAAATTAAATCTCCTGACTTAGCATATCGATTTGGCACATCAAGAAAGACTGTACAGAAAATTTTTTATTTTATTATTCCTGTGTTGGCATGCAAGCTAAAATCTTTAATAAGGTGGCCTTTAACAGGATTCCTTGCAAGAAAATTTGCCAGAGTGCTTCAGACATTCTGCCTACAAAGACACTGTATGTATAATTGATTGTACGGAACTGCCTATACAGAGACCAAGTAATTGGCGCTCAAGACAAAAAACTTGGTCTAATTATAAGCACTGCCATACAATCAAATTCTTAGTAGGAATGAATCCAAGCGGTGCAATAAGTTTTTTATCAGAATGTTGGTGGGGCAGAGTGTCTGATAAGCATATTACAATAAATAGTGGGCTGTTTGAAAAAATAAAGCCTGGTGATGTAATCCTTGCTGACAGAGGATTCATTGTTTCGGATTACTTTGCAGCAAGAGGAGCTAATTTAGTAGTTCCAGATTATGTAAGAGGCAAGAAGCAACTTGCTCCCCAAAAAGTTGTAACATCCCAAAAGTTGTAAGTTGTAAAAGTTATATTTTGTATCTTAATTTTTTTTTTCTTCTTACTATTACTAGGCCAGTCAAATTGTCATAAATAGATGCAAAAATTCTGCTAGAAGATTTTATGTTTTTAAACTGTTTATGGAGATGCTATTAACAAGAATTAATGGTTTTCCAACAAAATATCTCAAGGCTAAATTTTGTGGAGCCAAAAAAAACACAAAATTTTCGGACATTTTTCAGTTTTTTGCCTATAACTCAAAAATTATAAAATTTTTGCGTACCATACTCAATTACAAAAAGAAACAACATTAAATTTTCTGCAAATTTCATAATAAAACTGTTTTTCTAAAGCTAATATTAAGCGTGCTACAGCTTTCTACAAGTGACTCTTTTTTTCAAATTGTGTGTAAAAATTGCAAAAACGAAAATTTGACACAATTTTTCATTATTTTATCCTCTTTAATGTAACTTATTTAAATTACAGGTATTTGCATGATAACAATCATGATGATTTACAACGGTAACATTGTAAAAAAAATTAAGAACATTATAACTTTTTTTGTATTTACAGATTTAGTGGATAACATTAAGATTAGGTAATGTATGAATGTAAGTAAAAAATACTTACGGTGACATTTTTACATCCCCTCCTTCTGGATAAATAATGTCGTCGACGTTTTAGTACTAGATCCCATTACATTTTTTGCAAAATGCCGAGCATTTGAGTCTTAATTTCTGAAAAGAACATGCTTTGATGCACCCTTTTTTACAGTTACATGACACAACATGGAGCAAGGATTCAAGTGCCGGGTCTTGGCACATTTGAACTAGCTGAAAAAGATCTCCTGTGATCCCACTCCCATTCTTTAGGAGGATGTTGTTTCCTAGCCTACCTTCTACCTAATGATAACATTTGAGAAAATGATGCTGCACAGCCTCTCGTGTTGGTGGTAGTCTTACAAAATGAACTTTTCTTTTTTGTGGCAGATTTAGCAAATAACTGAAACCTGAAGGTGTTCAAATTCTGTGTGGTAGCTATGCATCCACTGTGTAGTGCAATTTGGAATTTTTTTTCTAACCTTGATGATTTCTTGACGGATAGAACCTATTTTATTGAATACGCAGACTATTTCTCCAAACTGTTCATGTTTTTTCAAAGCGTTACAAAACTTTGACTTTCTTTGCCCAAAAAGAGCGAATGTTGTATCGCATCCGCAGATTGCATGAGAAAAAAGAATATTGTTGCAATTGTATTTGAACGACATGGTTGAAAACCACTTGGTTTCGATGTTACCTCTTCCTGGCTTTTAGAAAAACAGATTTTTGTGCTGATAGTCTTTTGTGCTTGAAAGAAGTGCCTGATCTGAGGGACAAACTGTCTGTGTAGAATCTTCACCCCGACGAACATATGCTGCTATCATTCTCTCATTCACATATGTTTTTCGGCAATCATCCTGTATTCTGACTTCCTTGCTATTTTTCAAAAAACTGATTAATATTACTTTTGATGAATATTACTTTGAAGCTAAACTATGTACAAAGAGCTTGGCAAGTCTTTCTGGCTCACAATGCGAGTATCACTATTTGAAACCATTTGGCAAAGTAAACACAATTTTGGGTAGAGCTCACTCATTTTTCATCACTACACGAGAAGAGATACAATAAACTTAATAGCAGCATATTAGAAGCGTATGTATTTAAAAAAGAACACGTGCATCTGAATGAAAGCAGCTCGGGAACGTCACTGACCACAATCTTCCATCAGCATTCCTTATTTTTTTTTTTTTATCCCCAGCCGTCCCTCCCTTTGTAATTGTTTTCTTATAGGGTTTCTAGAATTTGTGCATCTTCTTCCTGCCTTTCTTAAAACATTCATTTTTCATCAATCAATAGGTCTATTTAATTTTCATTGTTAGTGATGAAAAAAAGGTTTTTCGGGACGGGAGGCGAAAAATAGGTCACTTTCTATAAAGTTTTTAAAAAAGTGACATTTTCAAAAAAACATAGTGCGCTTAGTAATGGGTTTAGAAAAAAGTTTTTACAACAAAATTTATAGAGAGTTTAATGCTCTTTCTTTTTGTATGTAAGTATGTTACGCAAAAAGTACATAATTTTCAAGTTACAGGCAAAATATTGAAAACATTTTTTACTTACATTCAGATAAATACCTAATATTAATGTTCTTTACTAAAGCTCTAAATACAAAAAAGTTACAATGTTCTTAATTTTTTACAATGTTACCGTTGTAATTCATCATGAATGTTATCATGCAAATACCTGTAATTTAAATAAGTTACATTAAAAAGGATAAAATAATGAAAAACTGTGCGAAATTTTCATTTTAGCAATTTTTCCACAAAGTTAGAAAAAAAGAGTCACTTTCAGAAAGCTGTAACGCACTTAGTAATGGCTTTAGAAAAACAGTTTTAATATGAAATTTGTAGAGAATTTAATGTTCTTTCTTTTTGTAACTGAGTAAGGTACACAAAAATTTTATAATTTTTCAGTTATAGGCAAAAAACTGAAAAAAGTCCGAAAATTTTGTAGTTTTTTGGCTCCACAAAGTTTAGCCTCGAGAATATTTTGTTGGAAAACTATTAATTCTTGTTACTAGCATCCCCATAAACATTTTAAAAACATAAAATCTTCTAGCAGAATTTTTGCATCTATCGGCCCTTTTTTGTGACAATTTGACTGGCCTATACTGTTTGCATTAAAAAATTATGTATATATTTAATTTAAATAATTATCATAGCACCATGTATCCAACTAGATTTTTTCCTTCTTGCTATTGCTGTTTGCATTCAAAAATCATAATATAATTATATAATTCATATTTGCTGCAAAGTAATCTGAAACAATGAATCCTCTGTCAGCAAGGATTACATCACCAGGCTTTATTTTTTCAAATATGAAATATATTTAACTAATCTTATATAATTTTCAAAGCATTGTGTATTCTACTAGATTTTTTTTCCTTCTTGCTATTACTGTTTGCACTCAAAAATGATCCATACTTTTAATTTTAAATAATTATCAAAGCATCATGTAACCAATAAGATTTTTAAATTATATTGATTGTGTTACTGTCATTTGTGCAGGATTGTGCAATATGTCTGCATCGACTGTAAAATATTTTTTTTTTAATTTAAATTTAGATAACGCTTTTATTTGTTTAACTTCGTTTTAAGTATGAAATTTCAAGTATTTTATGTATATATTTAGTTTTAAGTATTTTTCGGAGCATTTTGTATTTTACACAATTTTTTTCTTCTTATTATTACTGTTTACATTCAAAAATTATGTATATACTTAATTTTAAGTAATTGTCATAGCACCGTGTATTTAACTAGATTTTTTACTTCTTACTATTGTTGTTTGCATTCATAAATCATGTATATAATTAATTTTAAATAATTTTCAGAGCATTGTGTATTCTACTAGATTTTTTCCTTCTTGCTATTACTGTTTGCACTCAAAATGATCTATACTTTTAATTTTAAATAATTGTCAAACATCATGTAACCAATAAGATTTTTAAATTATATTGATCGTGTAACTGTCATTTGTGCAGGATTGTGCAACGTGTCTGCATTGATTGTAAAATAATTTTTTTTTATTTTAAATTTAGATACGCTTTTATTTGTTGTAACTTTGTTTTGAGTGTGAAATTTCATGTATTTTATGTATATATTTAATTTTAAGTAATTTTCAGAGCATTTTGTATCTTACACAATTTTTTTCTTCTTACTATTACTGTTTGCATTCAAAAATTATATATATATTTAATTTTAAATAATTGTCAAAGAATTATGTACCCTATAAGATTTTTTTTTTCTTGTTATTACTGTTTATAAAAGTTATTCTCCCACATATATTTTCAACCAAAATTCTCTCTTATTTTATAATAAAATTTGTTAACTTTTTTTCCATGTGTATGTGTGAATTTTTTCTGTAGTAAAGATTTTTTTATATTCAAAGCATGAGACAAAATAGGCTCTGTTAATGTTTCTCGGAATGATTCAATGAAGCTTGTGTTTTTCACCATTTATTGTAATGGGGCGTAAAAAAGCTTAAAAGGGGAGGGGGGAGGCACTAAATGGAGGGTTACTTTAAACAAAAATTATCTTGCAGAATTTGAAAACTATTTAGAATGGTTGACCTTGTTTGTGTATCTGAGACCTTGGACCCAATTACAGAAGATTCTCCAAGTGTCTGTGACAGATACTTCAGGGCCAAAAAGTAATCTGCAGGTAAAATACTTTTGCAATTAGAGTGTTAATGAAACAATCATTTACCTGCAGCCATGTAGTGGAGGATATACGCTGTATAATTTCTGGATTTTTTTAAGGAACACTATATACCCTGTTTATAAAAAAAGCTGTAGTATACGCACTCTAGAGTATACTCTTTGTTATTTTCACGACTACATCCCTGCTTACCTATAATATTCTTAGTCATTTTATAAATTCTTATTAATAATATGAACTTTTTGTATTAAGTAATAAATGGCTAAGCATAATGTGCAGCAAACTAAAGGTTCAATGAAAAAAAAATCTACCAGTCTCATCTCTAATACCCTGTTCACACTGAGAAAGTTAAGTCACTTAACTTGAAGTTTTTGGAAGCGGTTGTACCCTGAATCAAGATTCTCACTTGAGCAAGTTTCTTAAACTCGCTTAAATCTTTGATGCTTTCTTAACTTTGAGTTCAGTGGAAATCTGCCTTCTGAATATTTAATTATTATTTCTGAATTTTAAAATATTTAATTCTTATTATTAAATTACTGGAGTTGAGTCTTACAAAAAATTATAAACTATTTCAAGTTGTTATTCATCTATCCCAGTTGCATAACATGTGTGTTTGTGGGGATTTTTTGTAATCAATGGCAGAAAATGGAAAACGTTCAACCTGTTATTTCCAACCCTTGCAAAAGAAATTAATTTTTTAATTGAAATAAGGCAGCATAAGTACTGTGTAAACAAAAAAGAAGTTAAAAGTTGCGGTGACAAATTGCAGAAGCTGAAAAAAACAGAAAAAAAAGATTATTTGAATGGAACTTTTGCATTTTGTTGACACACAGGTGGAATAATTTGTATTATTAGAAGGTACAGTAGAATACATTTAATATTTCCGTTAATCCGCCCCTTCCCCACTTTATAAAAAAATTTTAAATTTTCAAAAAATCCCGAGAAAGCATCCGCCCTCTCAAAAAAATCACTGAAAACGGATCGCTTGAGAATGGTTGAATCATGGTGACATGAATGAACCATGAATCTTTGATGAAATGTGCACTTTTTCAAGTTTTTTTATTTGATTTCACGTTTTTTGGCTTTTTTATACAAATTTCTCCTTTTTTCTGTGTTTTTCGACAGAATTTACGTTATTTTTTTTAACGTAATTTTTTTCAAGTATCAAAATCTATGATTCATTGAAAGATTCACGATTAATTCTTTCATCATGATTCATTCCTGCAATTTTTGTGAAATCGCGGAAAAATTCTCATGTAAGCGTCACCCCCCCCTCTAATTATTTTACGATTTTTTGTCATGTTTGGGGAGGCAGATTAACGGTATTTTACAATATGTATTTTTAGTAGATAATGCAGCATTTAACTGCTACACACATGAATCCGTTAGAATAGTAACGAAATATTCAAATGCATAATTGATGTTACTCAACATCACATTATCAAAAAATACAATGTAGGCATGGAAAACATTGATGTTTTTCATAAACAGTAGTTAGGCAGTTATCTGCCAAAAATTAGGTAAAAGAGATGGTGGTGGAATCTTTTCATAAATTGTTGTGCAAAAGAGGCATAAAGTGAAAGGTTAAATTCTACATATAAGCATCTAAAAGTCATGTACATGAAGTTGCTCTAATTGTCTTTCAAGAATGAAATCTTTTCTAGATTTTGAAAATTCAAAGTGAAAGGAAGTTTCTTTTTGGAATAAAATATTTTGTACAATTTATACAACATTTTTGGAGAAATTTTTGTGACACTTTTTTGAGATGTGTTTCTGAAGCAAAGATCAATTTATCATGGAAATTGTTTTATTATTTGAAAAAAAAATGTAGGGGAGATTTAAAAGCTAAACTATTCAGAAAAAAAATATATATATATATATTTTTAAATTAATGACTGTACTAGGGATGCACCGAACATTTGGTATCTATCCGGCCATGTTACCAAATATCAAACTATCCAGTTTGGCCGAATCCTATAAACGCATTTTAAAAAGCTTTTTGCAATTTCTACTTGTAATTGTCAATTTATAATCAAATTTAAAATAATTAGAAAGAAAATAATATTTAAATAAAACAGAATGTTTTTACACTATTTATTTGCTGTTTGTAAAGTATAACTTAAGAAAACTAACCATGAGAAAAATTTAAATGGTTATTTATGAGGAATAAATGATGTGCAGATGCAAGTTCCTAAATTTTGTTTAGTAAATAATCTGTTTCTTGCTTTTTCCAAGTAAAAATCCTTTAATAAAAAATAATTTTTTTTTTTTTTGAGATTAGTAATAGCTATCAAGGCTTTGTTCATGAAACCATAATCATAATCAACTTATTGAGTCATAAGTACATGGTATTTCATCACACTCTAGGTCAAACTTGAAAAACTATTTTTCAAACTTCAAAATTTTGTTTAACTTCAAAACTATTTTTGTTTGTTGCATTAACAATAAATAAGATACCATAGCTATATTTTCTACTCACATGCTTTGATTTCTGTAAAATATGATAAGAAGGCTGGTAAATGCTACCATTCATAAGAAAAAAACTATGAGCTATAGATTACTTTATTAAGAATTAAGTTGAAAATATGTACTTTATAATGAAAAAAAAAATGTGTCTTCAGTTATTATAAAACTTCAATTATGAAAGTGTAAAGTTTTTCTTCGGCTATTTTTTCATTATTTCTCTTTGATTTTAAAATGTTTGTTTTAATTCGTAAAAGAAACCATGAAATTTAAAATTTTACTAACTAAAAAGTCTCATAATTGTGCTTCTTAAATAACTCAACGCAGATTTTTTTCAATACTAAATCTTCTTATAAAAAATCTCTAAAGTTGTTCTAAAAAAAGCACATTTCTAAAATTTTATATTAATAGGAAGATCCATTTATATTATTGCATTTAAACAGTTAATAATTGAAGCGTTAGCTGCAAAAAATAAAGAAGTTTATATATACTTTTAAGCTGTTCTCAAATCCAAAAATGGCAACTTTTAAGGCATATGTTTTAATTAATTTTTATCCGGAAATGTCTGAAACTAGCAAGTGTTCAAAAAATATGTAATCGACTTTTTTTTTTTTTATAATGGAATAGATTTTTTTGAAAATATCAATGTGGGTGTCTTGAACCGAATTTCCATCCGTAAGAAAAATAAGTACTCAAAAAAGGGTTAAAAAGGTATTTGTCACTTGATCAAAATCACATATACAGGTTTTTACAGGTAATTTGTTTTTCAAAAAATTTAAAAAATAGTTCAATTGCAAATTGCTTCCATAGTCAAGCATTCCAATTTTGTACCTTTCAATTAAAAAATGAATTTGTAAATGTGCCAAAACGTTTCCCACTTGCTAAGTAGAACAGTTGAGAGATTTGTTAAAATATGCAAATATCTTTTGCCTTAAAATATGCAAAAGAGTTTAATACTTTTTTTCTTCGGTGAATACTGCTGGTAATGAAGGACTAAAATTTATATATATGGTAAATGAACATGTGAAAGGTTTATACTGAAAAATTGAAAATTTTTCAATTGAAAATTGAAAATTGAAAATTTGCAAAACGATCACTTTTGATTGTTACTTCATGTAAAATTCTTTCAAATGTTTTTATACTTTTTACTGCATGTACACAGTTTGCATAAAAAATACTAATCAATAATTCTACAAATCATTTCATAATTTAGTAGTTAATTGAAAATTTTAATTGATTAATTCGCTTTTCTTCCTTTTGTCTGATTAACATTATTTATACACTTTGGGTCATTTATGGTGCATAATGTTTAATGCTTTGCTATTTTTATATCCTTTAGAGCAATTAATTAAAAATAATATAAAAACTCCGAATAAGGGACACCTCTATTTAAGGGACAAAAGTTCTGATCTCATAGTTGTCCCTTATTTGGAGGTTTCACTGTATTTATAGTTTATTAAAATGCATTCTTTACTTTTTCTGCGACTCTTTAAATGGTTACTTTCAGTTTCAGAAAGTTCATTTATGGTTTATATCTTGGTCTGTAACCTTAATTATCATGGAATCTTTAATTGGACATCTTTTGGAATCTTAAAATGTTTGAATTTTAATTTAAAATAATAAAAAAAAAAACAAAGTTTTGGCAAAAACAGTGATTTAAGAGTAGGCCTTAAATAAAATAAAATGGGGTAACTGGACCATATGCCATTTTATAATAAACTATTGGTGTCTTTTGAGTTCTAGAATTTATATATATATATACACACACACACACAAATGGTGTTGTTGATACAAATAATTTATTATAGAGCAGACTATGGCTCAGTTATTCCATTTCAACTTATACAGTATAACTTCTTTAATTCGGAATCGTCGCGATTATAGCGAGTCCGAATTACAGAAAATTCCGGATTACAGAAGTTGTGCAGCTTAGATGCATGAAGATTAATGAAAATACTAATATCTGTTACTAATATGGCAACAGGAACTGGATAATTGAAAACATTGAGAAAAATCAATTTAAAATGCTCAAAAACGAATGTTTTTTCTTTTTAATTATGTATATTTTATGCAGTGTTACGTTAATTCTATGCAGTGTCGTCTATCATAAATTTTAAAAATAACAAAAATACAATTTTTTAAAAAATTGCGATTTTTTTTCTTAATGAATACTTAATAAATAATGCATATCATAAAAATAATAGACTCATCAAGAAAAATATAGGAAAACTAAATTATAAAGCCAAAAAACGAAAAAAAAATTACACTGAGAAATTTAAAACTTACAATTATATTTGAAAAATCAATCTTATAATTACAGTACCATATTTAAAAATGTGATATGTAACATAAAAAATTAAATATATAGCAACTATAAATATCAAAGTAAATCATAAGTTAAATACTTAAAAGAAATAAAATAAAAAAAATCCGCTTTTGTGATATTTTAGAAACATTTTATCTTTCGAAAAAGAAAAATAACTGAAATCATGAATAATGATTCAATTCATGTTCATGATTCACTATCATGATTCAATTCGTCATCATTCACGAATTTTTACAACTTTGTAACTATAAAGACACCTTTATTAATTACAAATGTAATTTAAAGAGATCTTACAGTTTTAATATTGAAACCGTAAGAACTCTTTTATTACTGAAATGTAAAAAAAGCATTGAGTTGCTATGTAATTTTTCATTTTGTTAACCATTTTCTGAAAGTCTTTTCCATAAGACCTATGGCGCCATCTATTATCTCTAATCCTAAACAACAATGAATAAACGTACCGAAGTGTCCGGATTACGGATGTTTCCGGATTATAGATGTCCGAACTAAAGATATTATACTGTATTGTTACTCTGATGAAATAAATTTTAATAAATCATCATGAAAATCATGATATACAAAATGAAAGAATTATTCATGAATCATACAAGCCAGACGTTCACAAAAAAACTATTTATTTTTTCAATTCAACTAAAACATGGTTGAAAAGCTGTTTCATTTTCTGGAACAGTGCCATTTGAGTCTCTTTATGAGCTCCAATTCTTGTTATAGAATACCCTTTAGGAGTCCATACAATCAAATCGCAATATTTTTTTTATCTGTCACAAAAAGTTGTCCTTGAATTTGATAAAAATAATTGTTATTTTCCTTTAACTTCAAATCAGCATCAAGGAAAAACTTTGGATCTGTTGTGGCTGCATGTTGCGGTGACACAGTCCTGTGCTTGAAAGGGCATTTAATCTCTAAAAGCCCTTCCCCACAACAGGAACATGCCACCACTGCATCAGGTGAAGCAGCTAAAAAAGGTACATCCCTATAAATGAATAATCCACATTCTTCCATCGAGAAATTACTATGTTTCTTTTCTGAAAAAGATTTATAAGTTTGAAAAGCAGTTTTTTCATGTTCTATGCCCCATTTTGTGGCATCTGTATTTACATTTTTGCAATGCAAAAAAGAATCGACAAAGGTCTGCGAGATTTTATTTCTTTTAAAAATTTCCCCAAATCTGATTGCAGTAATTCTGCTGCATCTTTGGGAAAACCAAATTTTGTTCTTAGCCTGCCCCCTTGTCGATTCCTCAAGATATTTGCAATTTTCTGTAGTAAAAAATGCTTTCAAATACATTTCTAGATTGTTTACACTCTTGTTCATTTTTTTACAAGTTCTGGAATGGTTTCAGGAATTGACAGGGATTGAATTGATGTTGACTGTGCAGTATTCACATTACTATTATCAGCATTCATTAGAGTAAAAAATACTGCATTTGGTGCGATCATCTTTAGTCTGTCAAGTTCTTCATCCGTCATCCCTCCACCAATAACTTTGTTTTTTTTTTTTTCTTTTCTTCATCATTCCATTTTGGTCTGGAAAAATCTAGGTCCAACACCTTAGATGGACTGACCTGAAATAAAAAGAATAAATTAACAAGTGAATATCTCAAATTTTAAAATTCTATCCCCAAGAATTTTAAATAAACCATATTAAAAATTCACTTCACACTTATAAATTTCAAATTCTTAATGAACTGTTTATATTGAAGAATATCTCAGTCAAATTTTAAATTTTTATCCGCAATGATTCAATATAAATCACAGGTGAGAACACCAGCTATTCACTTCAACAGTAATAATTTCCATATACCAACTGTATAACATAAATCGTAATTTTAAAATGTTTTTTGCTCTTGAATATTTTAAAATTTCTAGAGTTCTAGAAAAAAATTAAGAGTTTTGAATCAATTGTAATTAATGTTTTGTGCTCATTCCAACATTTAACATTAAAATTTTTTAGATATCATCCCTATCAAGATTTACAGATTAAAAGTAACCATGATTCCAAGCTTCTTCTATACTAAAGTATATCATATGAGTCTCAATTTTGGCTAAACAAAATTCTTTGCAAGCTTTATGGAACAATGAAAATAAAGATTTACTTCAGATTTGAATACCTCATATATCAATTTGGAAATTTCATGATTCTGAATAATTTTATATAAATAGTCAGCCTCATTTGAGTAAAGATAATTCTGAGGAACATGTTCAAAATGAAGCATGATATATCCATTATGATACATATGTTTACAGTTTTTTCAGTTAGTGCAACAGTGGATCTGTTTTTTAAAGGGGTTTCATAGTCACAATATAAAAATTATGAAAATAAAATTTGTAGGAAGGACATAACATACGGTTAATATATGTTTGTTCAGAATTAAATTCAGAATATATTTCGTTAGATAAAATTTTGCTGTTTCAAGGAAAAATGTATGGATTTTGGAAAAGAAAGGAGGATTTAAAATGCAAGAAATTTTCATTCACAAGGAATTTTCTTCCTAGCAATGAATTTTTGTTTTACCATGTCAATAATTTTTTTGAATGTATCAAAACTTTTCTTTAGTAAGTTATATTAAAATCTCATTTGTGAAAAATAATGTTTAAGATCTATCTTTAAAATTCAATTTTATTGTAAATAAATTATCAAAAGTGCCCCATACCTGATGATAAGTATCCCATGATAGGGCACATTCAACCATCAACCATTTTCAAAATTTGACACATTACAAAAGAACAGTAAATTCCCTTTAATCTGCACAGCCTGTCATTGCTTTGTTTACATTTAAAAAAAATTAATTTGAATCAAATTTGCTATTGAAATGATAATGAATGCTTCCAAGAGTAAAATAATTAAATAAAGTGATAAACTAAAACCATAAAAAGAAGATAATTTTAAAAATAATTGAATTATCAAAAGTAAAGAGCAAGTAAATAATTTCTAGTACAAAACATTCCATAGAGTACTAATAATTTTCTGTGACATATTTTTTCACTTAAATGAATATAGTCATACATACTTTTTTCTTGAAACTATTATTCCAACGACAGATTTCATCTGTTGTTGCTTTTTTTGGTATAACCAAAATTTACAGCCCTTTCAATTTTAAATAGAAGGGCTGCAATGTGACTGCAGGTTTCTCCTAACCTAAAATAGAAAATAAAAATGATAATCTGTCCAAAAAAGAAAAGCAAACATTTATAAGTTTAGCATTTAAGTTATAGAATTTTGACAAGTTTATTCCTGTTCAATTTAAAACCATTGTTTGCAAAATATCATGTCTCAGTTCAATTGATATTTTACTTGCATTTGTTTAATTACAGTATAGCTAATTGAAAAACAACATATTAACAGTTTACTGTAGAGTTAAATAAACAAATGTATTACCGTAAAATACCGTTAATCCGCCCCCCCAAACGAAAAGAAAAATCGTACAATAGTTAGGGGAGGGCGCTTACACGGGATTTTTTCGCGATCTTTCAACAAAATTTACAGGAATGAATCATCATGAAATGAATGATTCGTTGAATGAATCATGAATTTTGATACTTGAAAAAATTTGGGTTTTTTTTTATTTAAAAACGTAAATTCTGTCGAAAAAACGCAGAATAAAGGAGAAATTAGTAAAAAAAGCCAAAACAAGCATGAAATCAATTAAAAAATCTTGAAAAAACGTGCATTTCATCAAAGATTCATGATTCATTCATTTCAAAATGATTGATCCCACTCTCAATCGCCTTTGAGAATCGGGAGGGAGGGCGTTTTCTCGGGATTTTTTGAAAATTTCAAATTCTTTATAAAGTGGGGAGGGGGCGTTTGATCGGGAAGGGCGGATTAACGGTATTTTACGGTAGTAAATACTGTAAAATCTCCATAATTAACAATTCCTCAAAAGAAGATGTTTCTTCTATCCAAAACACCCACATGCTTATGAATAGGATAAATTCTATGTCCCAAAGATGTCTGTTATTTGGGAATTTCATATCCAAACAAAACAATTATTAAAAGAGTAATAAGCAGATGTATGTAGTATTGACTGATCATAAATATTTATGTATAGTGCAGCCCCTTGCTATAACGCTCGTTTGTAATAGCCATGTTTTATGTCCCCACCCCATTTACATACACAAACGGGGAAAAAAACTAGTTAAATCACATTTTTACTTCCTGTACACCTATACTGTAAGAAAAGTACTATAATTATGATAAAAACATGATTGTGGAAAAATTGATAAATTTTTATACATTTTAAGCAATCCTGAATCCCATTCAGCTATTTTCATAATGATTCTAAAAGTTTAGGTGGATGTGTGTACATATTAAAATTTAGGTCTTCAAATTTTCAAAACTTATTTTTATAAAATTAGAATCTAAATTTTAATTTCTTGTTATGTTAATAAATGTAGAGTACTTATTAGGGATGCACTGAATAGTGATTTTGGCCGAATGCCGAATATTCGGCCGACAGCTGAACCGAATACCGAATATTCGGCTTTCCAAAGATTTTTTATATTTCAAAGTTTAAAGGTATTAAAATGTTACTTTTAAAAACAATTTTACATAATATTTAATAAAAGAAACTTATATTTTGATAAACAAGAGTTTATAAGAACATTCAGTATTAATAAAAAAAAATCTGCCTTTTTTATTTAAGAAGCATAATTATGAGACTTTTTCAATTAATAAAATTTTAAATTTTATGATTTCTTCTACGAATTGAAACAAACATTTTGAAATCAAAGAGAAATAATGAAAAAATAGTTGAAGAAAAACTGTACAGTCTCATATTTATTCTTTTTAAATAACTCAAGGCAATTTTTTTTTTCAATATAAAGTATAAATATTTTCAACTTAATTCTGAATAAAGAAATGTCTAGCTCATGTTTCTTTTAATATGAATGGTGGCATTTTCCATCCTTCCCATCATATCATATATTTTTTTTAAAGAAATCAAAACATGTGAGTTGAAAATATAGTTATGGTATCTAATTTATTGTTACAAATGACATTTACAACATTTACAACAAATGAAAACACAAGTTTGACCTAGAGTGAGATGAAATACAATGTACTTATGATTCAATAAGTTGATTATGATTATGATTTCATGAACAAAAATTGTCTGCCTTGAAAGCTATACTAATCTCAAAGTTTTTCTTTCTTGTTTAAGAACTTTTATTTAGGAAAAACAAGAAACAGATTATTTACTAAATAAAATTTAAGAACTTGCATCTGCATTCGCATCATTTATTCCTAAGGAGAATCCTAATTAAACATAATTTTAATCCTTCTCATGGTTAATTTTCTTAAGTTAAACTTTACAAACAGCAAATAAATAATGTAAAAACATTCTATTTTATTTAAATATGATTTTATTTCTAATAATTTTAAATATATTTATAAATTGGCAGTTAAAAGTAGAAATTATGAAAAGTTTTTAAAAATATGTCTTAAAAGGCTTTATTAAGTATTGGATTCGACCGAATACTTTGATATTCGGCTAAACCGAATATTCGGCATGCCGAATATTTTCATATTCGGCCAAGCTGAATATTCAGCTTAACCAAATAGTTTGATATTCGGTCTAACCGAATATTCGGTAACATGGCCGAATACCGAATATTCGGTACATCCCTAGTACTTATGATACAATAAAGTTAAGGGCTTTCTTGTTTGGACATTTTAATAACACAAAATATAATTTCACAGCAACTAAAAAAACATTATAGCCTAAATTCTCTAAGCCTTCTAAAACAGAAAAAAAATTTGATTTAGCCTTGGAATCTGTTCATGTATAGAGAATAAATGTATTTAAAATGTATTGATATTTAAAAACTACACAGAATCAGAAATTTTGAAGAATTTTTTGGTACTAGATAGCTGTTGAATATTAAAGTAAAATTAAGTACTACTTGGTTATCCTGTCGACCAATTTTGCAAAAATTCACGGCCAAATGATACATATTGATGTAATTTTTATTTTAAATAATAATAGAACAAATAAATTAGTAAAATACTAACAAAAACACAAATAAAAAGTCAAAATAAAAAACAATAACGTTTTAAACATGTGTATCAAGTTTGTCATTGAATGCAATATTCATGATCATTCCTTATTGATATTTAATCTTACAGTTTGGCAATAGGTTTTGATGGACAGTTGAATCAAGTAGTACGTAAATTTATTACATAAATTAATTATTAAATTTATAATAATTTAAGTGTTACAAAAAAAAATAAAATTTTTGATGATTAAAAATTTAAAATGAATCAAATATTACATTCTGTTGGAAGCATTTTATAGTCTTACCCCGCAATACAAGTACAGTGTGCAGTTTCTACCACTCCATCAGTCTGGGCTAAAACCCAAGGCTTGTGATTTGGAGTGCCTGTACGCTGGGATGGTTGTACTTCAGCAGTTAAAATTCTGTAGTTTTCATGCTTATAAACAAGCACTTTCTAAACTTTACCTGAAAAAAGAAAATAACATTGTTATAAGATATAAATTTTAGCACTTGTTTATCTTTTTGTTAATTAGTTAGGGATGAATGCAGGAAATTTTTTCTCTAGAGTAATGATCAAGTTAATGTTATTTTTTTCTTTTTAATGAAAATAACATTTTATAACAAAAATATGAAATCCAATTACAATTTAGAATCAAATATTAATCAAGAATAAATTCTTGTGCTAAAGTTTTGCTTCCTAGTGAATTTGTTGTGTTTACTACCTAATACACATTTTAAAATAAATAAAAGCATGTTTTTATGAAAAAAAAAGTGAAGGGGTCTCTTTTATTAAACATATATTTGGACTCCAAAAATAAGTCCCAAATTTTGTGTGGATTGATCTCTGCCTTTGTGAAAAATGCAGCATAGCAGTGTCCTTTGTTGGGTGATACACACCAATAACTAAACATCTCCAGTTTTATCAAGGTGTAACTGAATCTAAAGGTTTGTGAAATTATGTGCATAAGTTCTTGATGTAGAGCACCAACAAAATTTTTATAACATACAGGTGACAGACATTTTCCGAAAAACATTGTACTCAGAACCTCTTAAAACATAAATCCAACAAAAAATGGAAGTCAAATTTTTTCATGAATTCAATACTTACATCTTGTAAAGATAGAAAAAAAGGGTATTTATGCATTAACGCCACCGCAGTAGAAGTGACTCTATATCGGCCTATTTTCTACCGAAATCCAATTTATTACTTTGCTTTTAAATGAAGCGTTTTTGAATTTTGAAAGTGTTTTGATTTTAAATAAAGTGTCTTATTTTATAATTTGTCTCAAATATTTTTGGTGTAAAATGATGATACTTAAAAACTGCCAAATCTGTAGCTGCGGTGGCGTTAATACTTAAGTACCGAAAAAAAAGTAATAAATGCATGTGTCAAATTTTATGTTGCATTTTCAATATAACTAGTTCCATTAATCGGCATATATTATTGAAATAATTTGGTTTATCATAAATGACAGGAAAAAAAGTAAAGAAGTATCCAAATTTTACATAAATTTTAAAATTAAATATTACACTAGTTAATATATTCAAAAGTCTAAAGAAAAAAAAATACTACCTAAACAATATATTAAATTTATTGCTTTCCTATGCAAATATCTCCAACAGCAGATCATAGTTCTGATGCATACACAATAAAAATAATAAGAACAACTTAATATCAATTCTAACACAATAAGAAAACAGCAGTATTTATTCATTACCATAAATTTAATATTTCATTTAAATTCCAAAATAATACAATGATGGCAATACATGAAAATGTTATACACACATTATGCAGAACAATTCCAAAACAGCAAAAGCACATTGTGTCAAAATAATATTTAGACGTTAATTTTTTATTTTTATCATATAAATACTAATAATAATAACCAATTTTTTGGGCATTTCACATTAAACTATACATTAAAAAAAAAAAAAAAAAAAAAAAACTACATTTACAGTCAAAATGAAGTGTTTCATATATTCTTAATAACACAGATATTAATAGATGGATAGTATATGAATGCCTTACCTGCTAAAACATAATTATAAGCATCCAGAGAACGGTAATGCTTTAAACAAGCAGCAGTATATTCTCTGCGACTTTCAATTAAATAATTATAAATATTCCCGTATTGAACATCTGGCCATAATGACAAATCCTCGGACCATTTAGATGGTTCTAAAAGATATGGATCTGCCAAAACAGTTACAGAGCCATTACGGGATTTTAAAGTTAATTTTTCAGCATAGCGGAGCTGATCGCTATCTGATAACGGTTTTACATAATCAGATAGCATTAGATTGGGCTGAATATAATCATGATCGGGTATGTAGCAAGCCATATCGTAAAGATTGAAAAAGATATCAATGATACACAACGGAGAAGTATGGGAGTTTCTGCCACCCAAACAGTGAAAATGACAGTTTGTTTGCCGGCAGTCTGTAACCGTGCCCATGCTCTATTAATAGAAATATTCATAAAAAGTCGAAATAAAAATCACTTAATGACATTTTAAACACATGAATCGTATTTAATGTCATTGAATGTGACATTCACGATCATCCATTATTGGCATTTAATCTTATAGTTTGGCGATAATTTTTTGGTCGACGGGATAACCTAGTCGTACCAAAATCAATATAGTCAACAATAATAAAAAAATAATAAATAAAGTATAATAAATAAGCACTTTAAGTAATACAAAAAAATAAAAATGAACTATAAAAAAAATCCCAATAAACTATGATAAGTAAATAAAAAATGTCATGTATTATTATAATTACATTGCAGCTCTTATTAACAATGCCGCAGTATCTAGTTTCAGAATCTAAAGTTTATTTTAATCGGTATAACTGTCATTATACTTGGTACAATTACTGACCTGGCATGGAAAATAAGTACAATTAATACAAGTTACCATAATGTGACTAAATTATAATATTTATATATTTTGTATTTTTTCATTTTAGTGCTTTTCTGTCAAAGAAACAGCATATGATGGATATTGTTTTCTTTCAAATCCTCCAAAATTTCTCTTTGATTTTAAAATATTTATTTCAGATAATAAGGAAATTATGTTTACAATCATAAAAGTAAAAATTCTATTAATTAAAAAAAATTAAACAATAACTCAAAGCACAGTTTTTATAGTGTAAATTTTACTTGTGAAGAAATATATATATATATATATATATATATATATATATATATA
This sequence comes from Maratus speculifer, assembly GCA_964019185.1. Lineage (NCBI taxonomy): Eukaryota > Metazoa > Arthropoda > Arachnida > Araneae > Salticidae > Maratus > Maratus speculifer. The sequence continues at coordinate 14,307,867 of CAXHSM010001376.1, read as the reverse complement.
TATATATATATATATATTAATGTAAAGGAAAGTACCAGCAGTAAATATTATATAAAACTTATTTCTTTAGCATCTTTAACTACTAAAATATTAAAGTATTCGATCTGATAGTTACTATTCGGCTAGCTAAATATTCTATTTATTTGTGCCGAATATTTTATATGTGTATGAACGACATCAAAAATGCAAGTTGCAATACATAAAGATTTGTGTATCATACGATCGAATCATAAGTTATAGAATTTTCAGTAGAATAATAACTAAAGAAATATATCTTACCAATATCTTTTTACAAATGAAAATACGTCAGTAAACTGGTTTAAAAAATTAGCTACTGTTACCATCAGAATAAATCCATTTCGTATATGTTATCATAAATGTAGAGAGACGCCAACCCAATGAATGAATCACGAAGGATGAATTTGATAGTGAATGTTAAATCAATGAAAAAAATCTACTGTAACAGAAATGCTCGACAAATTTTCAATTAACAAACAAACAAACAAACAAACAAACAAAAAAACATTTATTTTTTAGGAAAGGAATGTAAAACATTAGACAAAATTTAAGATTCAAGCAAATAAATATATGAGTGATTATTTTCAATGAAACATGATGTAAAAAATATACGATTCATTCTTGCATTGGTGTCATGGTTATCTTGTCTGGTTTGTAATATCTGATAAATTTTAAAACATCAATATTGATTCCGATCCCATCGAATTTACTGAAATTAGTTAATACTAATATAGTTTCTTTAATTAATATAATAATCTTCTGCTAAAAGCCCTATGATTGACGGATTTGATAAGATGACTACAGAAAATTTCATGTATCCCAGCTTTCATTTTTGCTGATTATTTAGTCATGTTTTTGTGCTTCATTTGGACTTGATCATGATAATTTCATTATTTTATTATTTATTTGTAAGTAATTTAATTAATATTATTTGAGTTTCAAATTAAAAATGGGACATTCATCTGATTTTTTTTTTTTACAACATTTATTTTTTTTAATAATTGTGTTGCTCATAGGTTGCATTTGATTGTGTTCTGTTCAATTGAAAATAATTTTTTTTAAACAGTTGTTCGCATAATGAAAGGCATTTAAAGTTCATCAAAATATACATAAACGAATGCATATGGGAGTGTGGGTGGAATGGAACAGTATTAGATTAAAAAGGGCTAACCCAATCTTATGTTGAAAAAAGTTGCAGATCTGCATAGAATTGCTATTGTATAAAGAAAAAAATTATTTCAAGCATAAAAAATAAATTTGTTTTATATACATTTTCGTCTTGCTGTATACTAATGACTTCTTTATGTCATAGTTCCCTTATTTATAACTAGAGGCAGATTACCCATTAGGCTGAAGCCTATGGGCCCCAGTGCTATTTCCTTGCTATTAAGATTTTCCTAATATGAAGAACCTGAAGTATTTTTTTACACATTGGGCGGGCTAATATTTCATACAGAAAACAAATGATGTGCAAAATTCTTTGTTGTAATCAATTATAAATATAAAATTTTGAAAGTTTTAACACATAGATTGTACAACAAACTGTAATCCATTTTTAATTTCTATTAAAAAATAATTCAGTTATAGATTTACACAGCAATCAGAACACGATTTTGAAAGTAACTTTAGGAATAATATCTTTTAAAGAAGCTTTTAAGTATTAGTCAAGCATTTTGTTCATTTTTGCCATTTAATCTTTAGCTTCCTGATCATCAGCCAAACTCTCCCCCCCCTCCCCCACCGCCCTACACAATTAAAATCATCCTTGCATTTATAAAAGTTAGGAAGGATATCCTAAACATCATTTGACTATTTTGTGAATGAATTCTGTTCTTGTGCTAAAAGTTTATGAATGCTGCTAATGCCCACCAAATACAAAAAAGCTTTATAACAGTACTCAGTAAACTCAGTTCAATGATTTGTGTTTTTTCAGATACTTATTTGGGGTTTTTACAGATCAGGTTAAATCTAAAATACATGGAAAAGTCAGAGAATTTGAAAATTCAAGCGAAAAGTCAGCGAATTATGATAATAAGTTAATTAAATCCAACTGATTTTTTAAATCATCAGATTTTAAAGCATTCACCTTTTATATAAACATTTTAATAACAATTTTAATTTTTCTTAAGAAAGGTGTTATAGTAAAAATAAAATAAAATACATTGACATGTTTTGGAACCGTCAAATAAGTTCCATAGTCATAATATAAACAAAATTTCAAAATATTAATTGGCCAATACAAATGACACGCGACAATGAGATATAAATAACAAAAAACACGTGCACTATTGCAAAAAATTAAATTAAAATATAGACCATGATCTAAAACTTAACTAAAAATAAAAATTTCAAACTATTTCACGGTTAATACAAATGACAAGCGACAATGAGATATAAAACATCAAAAAACAAAATCTATTATAAGAGAGTCCATTGAAATTTATTCGCGTAATAATCTGGTTTGCAATGATACCATTTTTTTTATTATTCCTAAGTTATGGTTAGAATTAATGAATAAATTCCTCGCGAGGGCTTGAATGGGATGAACCAGGTTGGAATTTCTTTTAGATCATGGTCTATTTTTAATTTAATTTTTTCAATAGCATGCGTGTTTTATATCTCATTGTCGCGTGTCATTTGTATTAACCGTGAAATAGTTTGAAATTTTTATTTTTATTTTTAGTTAAGTTTTAGATCATGGTCTATATTTTAATTTAATTTTTTGCAATAGTGCGCGTGTTTTTTGTTATTTATATCTCATTGTCACGTGTCATTTGTATTGACCGAGTAATATTTTGAAATTTTGTTTATATTATGACTATGGAACTTATTTGACGGTTCCGAAACATGTCAATGTATTTTATTTTATTTTTACTATAACACCTTTCTTAAGAAAAATTAAAAATGTTATTAAAAAGTCGGGGAATTTTTCTTACTATTTTTTATCAGAATCTCAATAATTAAAGTTAAAAAATTTTGAATTAATTCTTCATTCAATCTAAAATTGTTGCATAATTTTTTTACATAAACTATATAACAGTAGCATAATATGAAAAGCAATTAAAAATCAAGAATTCATATTGCACATTTTTTTCAGCACTTATCTAGATTAAAGTTGGCTGTTGTGGAGAGTTTTGCAACAATACATAAGTGAATTTTTTATTATAAAAATATTATATATTAAAAATATTTTGTAATAAAAAAAAGTAAACTTTAAAAATAGCAAAAAAAAAAAAAAAAAAAAAAAAAAAAAAAAAAAAAACTTGGAAAAGACAAGATTTTTTTATTTACCAGAATTATATTTTAATTGTGTTATTGTATTTTATTGATAATGCAGAAGAAAAAGTAATTCATCTCTAGGGAGGAAGAAGTTTTTGACGTAAAATGGAATTCCTGAGGTGCTTGACGCTTTATATAGTTTGAAATTCAATATTAAAGCATACTATTGAAATTGATATGAAATTTAAGAGTTTGCAACTTAATTTAAATGTAGGGATAAAATTATTAGATCTTCATATCAATACTCGCCAGAGAACTATTTTGTTTCATGATTTTGAAATAGAAGAAATTTTACAAATTAGCACCGTCTCATATAAAGAACAAAAATGGTTATAATACAATAAAACTGTAACAGTAAAATAATATATTTCAGTTAAACTTCCATAATGGACACATCTATTTAACAGAAAGTCTTTCAATCTCCCACTACCAAAACTTAAATTTTTGTTGGTTGACCTCTTACATTTCAAACAGCGGAGAGTAATTTTGGTGAAAAAGAGTGAGAAATTTTTTAATAAGAAAAAAAAAAGTAAAATGCTTCTAAATTTATCACACTCATTATTGTCAGAAATTTTGTGATCATGGATACATGTCGGGGGTGAGACGGGGAAAGTCCTACAATGTCCTATATTTATATGAGATTACTCCCCCAATTCTATTCAGGAAAATTTGAGATTTTATGCTTTTAAAAAGTGGCAAAATACAGCAATTAATTACACTTTTTTTTTTTTTTTGAAAAAAAAAAGATGATTTATAGGTGTTAAAACCTTGTACAGAATTAAAAATGAAAGCATGGCACACATTGAAAAACAAATTACATGTATTCGCAAGCAAAAGCAAGCTTTTGTAACATATTTTTTGTAAGAATGTAATAAATAGTGGATAAAGAAGTGTACAATTTTATTTCAGTTTTATTGCTAGAAAAAATAGCTTCAATTTCTGATTAATTATATAATAATAAAGGTTTTATGATATATAACAGCCAATTAATTAAACATTAAGTATTTCATAGCTATTTTTAAATTACTGAGGTTTTCTCCAAAGTGGACACCTCGTAATAGCAGGCAGTTTCCACGCTCTGAAGTTTTCATTATTTAGAGGTTTTACTGTATAATGAAAATACCGGGAAAAACAAATTCACACTTTCTGACAATTTTTTAAAAATTTATATACAGATTTTAGATAACTTCTTGATATAAATAAACAATTGCTTGATAGAATGCAAATATGTATGCAGTTTCTATACATGTGAAACCCGAGAAAGTTAAAAGTTGTAATCAAAATATACATTGAAACCTTCGATGATCCCATTTTCTGAAAAAAAATATCCCACTCTCTGAAATATACCCAAGACGCATGGGGTTATGGTTTATGGGTATCTTTTATGTTTTAGCACAAAGAAAGCTTTCTTTTCAGTCATAAAATATAGCAAGACATTCTTACACAGAATAATAAGAGACAGAAAAAAATATTATAATAATTATGCACATTTAATCTTCAATATTAAAGCAAATTTGCATTAGGCTGTTCTCAAATCTCCTACTCAACAAGGCAAAACTTTCACACACATTTTCTGAATCACTTTTAAACATAAGATGTAAAATTAGTGAGCTTCAGTATTGAAGCAATGCATGATCAAAAGCCATTTTCTGTTTGGAAAAAAAAACTTATTTAGTAACAAACAATTTTCATTACCTGACGACCATTTTTATTCCTTTTCCACTGTGTCACACCAGAAATTTTGGTTTTAAAACGTTAACTTTGACAGTACTCTCTTAAAGATCTTCTGCTTACCAAAGTATGGAAAACCCCGTTCAATAACATAGTTTCTGAATAAGAACATCTGATCATATCACAAATGTCCGAAAACAAGTGAATTCATACATGTATCAGAAAATAGATCCTTTGGATTTGAGAAGAGCTTTAATATAAATATGAGACACTTGAGTAAAACTCATTGTTAAGCTATTTTTCTATTGAAAAAAGCTACATAAATGTTTGTATGAAAATACATTGATTTTAAAGTTTTTCTTACTGTAAATTCATTCTGGAAAATTTTTACAGTCAAAGATCGGTAATCTACAATTTTCTATAATTCACATTACTTTATTAATGTAAACAGTGAAATAAACAGTTATCCAAAAATGGTTTTTAAAACATCCAAACGTGTGATCCAAAAATGGTTTTTAAAACAAGTAATAAAAAAATTGAAAAAAAAAAAATCATAATAAAACATTTTTTGTTAATGTAACTCTTTATTTTACTAACAGTAAAAAACGGATTACTGCATTACGAAACATACGTAATTATTTTTATTTAATTGCACTTATATATAAATTTTTTAATAAAATAACTTTAAAAAGGCATTTTTTTTCAGATAGCATATTAAATTAATTATTAGATTTCATATTTATATTTTCACATTATACTGATTAAAGAATTAAAATGCTGTCTAGCAATAATAAAATGACATATAATATGTAATACTCTATAATCCACAATATTCCATAATCTGCCCAACCATCGGCTGCAGCATGTGTGGATTATAGAAATTTGACTCTATTTACACATTCAAAATATTAAGAATAGTTGTATTATTACATTGTATGGATTGATTCAGTAATTATATCTGCCTGATTATATCTTGCATACATCATAATAGAAACATACTTTCAGTTGCAAAAAAGTACATCTTTTAGATATAGAATAAGCCGTCCTACTTCAAAAAACCCATTGGTTTTTTTTTCTTTTCTTTTTTTTTTATTTTAACGTGCAACAACTATATTACTATTTAATTTAGTGTATAAGAATAAAATGTTAAATGCCAATTCAAATATATTTCAAAAGAATGAGATTTAACAGAATTTCTAAGCAGAGATAAAATGACGAAAATAGAAATTAGCTGTAAAGAAGAAAGATTTAGTGCTTGTAATCTAAAATGCATCTAAATGCTTTATTAAATCTTAATGCATGCCTAAAGATGGCACTTGAACACCATTCTGAATTTTGGAATTGTGCCAGATTACTTCAGGAATAAGATTGTTTTCATTGTTATAGCTTTTAAGATTAATCATTACATTTATTATCCTGCTTCAATGTTCAATGAAAATATTGCACATGAGTTTTCAAACCAAAAATGGTGGCAGATTATGGCCAAAAAAAAAATAAAAGAGCGTAAAAGATTAAGTTTTCTCTTATATTTTGCAATATTTCTTTTCGGTACTACTTGGTTATCCCATCAATAAATTTCGCCAAATTACATATATTGACGTAGTTTTTATTTTAATAAACAAATAATTGGTAGAATATTAATAAAAATAAAATAAAAAGTCGAAATAAAAATCATTTAATGACTTTTAAACATGTTTATCGTATTTAATGTTATTGGTTGTGACATTCACAATCATCCATTATTGGCATTTAATCTTATAGTTTGGTGATAGATTTTTTGATCTACAAGATAACCAAGTAGTACCTTCTTTTCTTTACAATCAGCACCAGCTACCACTGTTTCAATAAAATAATGCATTTGGTCTATTTTGGAGCAAATTACTTGATTTACAAAAAAATAAAATTTCTTTTAACAAAATCAAATGAACAAACTAAACCCTACAAACAAACTAAAAGGACTCATAAAACTTATTTTCAATAAAATTACATCTGGCCATCCCTATAAAATGTTAAAATTTCATTAAAATAAAAATTACAAAAAAAAAAAAAAATAGTTAACAGTTATTAAAAAAGAAAAAAAAAGTTTTACTACTGAAGCAAAAAATGAGCTAAAACCAGTCAGTCAAAAGCGATCAAAATATTGAAAACAAAACTTTCCAACATATTATAACGATTATATTTGGTATGAAAAAAAAAATTATTTTTATTTGCAATGCAAGTACAATCTCGATTTAAAGATATAAGCTGAGCTCTTAAAAAACTTATGAAATTTCATGAAAAGAGTAATAATAATTTTCCTTTTATATGTATTGAAGAAATTTTTAAATTGTCAAGCTGAAGCCCGTAAAAGCAATCTCAAATTAAATCTAACCATCATGAATTTTCTTATTTTAAAAATATATCTATAAGATTTGCTTTAAACACAAAATTTGTTCATTTATAATTACTTACCAAAAGATGGCACCAAAACAATTTTTCAAATCTAAAGTAAACGATTCATGAAAGTTTTTTGATAATCAATTAATCTCAGATTATGAATAATCGATAGTTGAAATTGTTTAATAGAAAACTTACAAGAAACAATACAACAGAGAAACTCCTGATATATATCTTCTCAACTATTATTTATTAATTATTTTTAGTTTACACGCTATTCTTCTGATGAGGGTGCTGCTGTTATTGTAATGTACGATGATACTCTGTGAAATATTTCACCAGAGGGCGAATTCAAAAAATTGATTCAAATATTTTGAATAATGAATCATTTCATTTTTTATTGATAACCTTTTTTTTTCTTTTTTTTTCTTTAATTCAAAGGGATATTTTTCTAAATTCTTGAAACAAATGGTAACATTGGGAAGATGTAAGAAAATAAAAACTGTTGCGGCAGATTTTTCTTTTGATTCATTCGTTATTCAAATTCAATCAGTGTGATTCATTCATTGAGATGGCGTCTCTTTGCTTCTATGTGAACTTGGAGAACTTGAAAACTCTCTATTAATAAACGGCTAATTTTTGATTTATAATGAAACAGTGTTTTTAGAATTTTGTGACCTATCCTTTTTATTAAAAAACTTAATGGTAAGATATGTTTCTTTTACTTACTCTTCTACTAAAGATTCTGTATTTTGTAATAAAAATATTCTAAATTGTTAATGATTATTAATTGGTGAAAACTTTTAATTTTATTTCAAACTTGTACAGGAACATCTAAGGCACTGAATAAGGAAAAAATACATTTTTGAATTCTATTTATTACGATTTGTTTTCTAAGAAGTGGCAGTTTGGAATATCGTTAGGCTTAGCGTAAGTATTGTATGATAGGCACATTTTCTATTTCTTTATTAATTTTAGTACATGTCTAATGCTTTATATTTTAATAACGTGATAAAAAAAAATATTTATAACATAGAAAGTGTAACTTTAACACTGCAAAACAATTTATTTTCTAAATGTAGTTTAGAAAGAGAAAAATGATTAACAACAGTAATAATAATAATAATAATAATAATAAATGGATTATAAGTGATAATAACAAATGTAAAAAACGCTGAGGAAATTGAACAAGAAAAAAATCTTACAAAATAGAATGTCAGAACATCCAAAATGCAGAGTAATTATGGAAACAGCCCAGATGGGTTAATTGCGTTTGAATCCCCTTCTTGGCAACTGTTTTTTTAGTTGTATGATTGGTATGCCAAGTCTGGAGACCCTTACTCTCTCACTGTAAGAGCTGTTCTTTATGGCAACCTCAAAGGAAATCTTTTCTGTTTGCTTTCAGCCTTCCTGCACATCTGCTGTTAATTCCTCTCTATTAGGTGTTTCGTGATTGGTAAATAAAAAAAGAATTTGCTAGAAAACAAATTAGCATCATTTTTAATTTTCTCATTGTCTAGCTGCAGCTATTGTAACTATGATTTTGTGTTGACCGTTTAACCTCCTCAGTCCAGCGCCGTAGTTAAGGGGGTGCTATGGGCGGCTCAGCTCCCCCCCCCCCCCCCCTAAAACATTTTCAGCCACCTCTCCACTGGAAAAGATTACAAAGTCAATAAAGGAATTTCTGTTCCAAAAATTTGAATGGAATTATGTTCAAATATCTAATTTAGTTTTGTGACTCTTTCACAGTTTTACAAAATTACTAAATTGTATCTAAAATAAGTGTTTCAACACTCCCTCATCATATTTGTACACATAAAGCTAACAAAAATCTAATTTTAACCAAGTTATACACTTAAAAATTTCATCATCGTACACTTTTCTTAACATAAAATGAAATTATTATAACAGCTTAATAAGAAACATAGTACCTACAATGTGGATATGCACTAATTTATCTTTCTGCATCAGTGAGAGAGAAACAAAAATTATGAGCCCCCCCCCCCCCCTATTGTTCACTTCTAGCTACGGCCCTGCCTCCGTTCTGAGACAAATTTTTTGTGGCACTACAAAAATCTGATTAAAATTATTATAAAACATATCTAAAAATGCATCGGTCTTTATATTGCTGCATCTAACATGTATACATCTATTAAAAAAGGTCTAGATTTAATTTTAACAATTCTAAAAGTATTTAAATTAATTTAAAGAGTGTTTTTTAGTGTTCACTCCAGGATATATCAGAACTGAGGAGATTAACCATTTTAATTTAAAAGCAGTAAAATTTTCTTTAATTCTTTTAAAATTAAAAATAGTTTATTTTGTATTTAAATGGAAATACTTTTGATATTTCTGTTGTCATTTGACCGTAGAGTTGTTTTGCATTTAAACGTAAGTATTTTAGGCATTTCTTTAGTCTGTTGCGATGTTTTGAATCTTAATGATGTTTAATTGTGTATATATATATATATATATATATATATTTTTATGTTAATATCGATTATTAATTATTTTTCCAGTTCAATTCTATTTCCATTCTGCTTTATCTTTTTGTTTGTTATGTATAACTATTATTTTTACTTACTTTCAACTCCTTTTTGTAAAATATCTTTGTTCCTTGTTTAATAATTTGGTTTTTGTGTGATGGTAGTCCCAAATTCGTATTGTTTTGCATTTTCATGGCAAATACGAAGATGAAACCACACACTCCATTTGTAGTTCCAAAGTATTTGGGACCTGAAGATTCTGCTTTGGTTCTACAAATTTTATTTGTATTCATATTATTCTTTTTTTCTTCCATGTTCAATGTACTATAAGTTATTAAATTCAATGGTTAATTTCACATGGTTAATATTGTTTACTATAATTCAATTTAATTCTTTTATTGATAAAATCCATTGGTGAATCTTGTCTACTTTTAATGGTATTATATATATATATATATATATATATATAAATGATTACTTGCTTTCAAAGCTTAATATATTTCTTTAGAAAATCATTTATTAATATCTTTTTTTTATTTTAAAAAAAAGTTTGTTTTGTTTTTAAAAGCAATTATGTGTACAATTTCTTTGTTTTTTGAACATAATTGTTTTCCATGTTTAGATATGTGTGTTTTAATAAAAATTATTACGGGAGGGGGGGGGGTCATTTGGTTGGAGCCCGTCTGACCAAGAAATTTTTTTCTTTCTAAAAAGTTTGTAAACTAAATTTTTTTACTGTAGTCATCTGAATTTCATATCATAAATTTTAAGCAATAATTTTCTAGGTAAATGAGAAAATTGTTTTTAAATTATTGAGATAACTATTTTTCATAATTTGTATGTTTTTTAAATCATAATTTTTGCAATATTTTAAGATTCTGTTTTGAAATATGTATTTTTGCTTTAGTTTCATTATCACCATCTCCAAAACTCTGTCAAAGACCTAGTTTTTTTGGTAAATGGCTTATTTGTTTATCTTCAAGATTTGTTGATTTAAATCGGCTTGATTTTAATCATGATTTAAATCAATTGATTTTTAAAAAAATCATTGATTTAAATCAGTTTTTCTTTTAACTTATTTTTAAATAAATTTAAGATGTAGGGCCTCCTTGGCCGAGTGGTTAAGACACGGCTCTGCTAACAAGGAGGTTGTGGGTTTGATTCCCGCTGGCTCTATTGCACACACACTTTGTGTGGAGCTCCTGTTTGTATTTATCTTGTGCTGTAAATTTCCTTGTGCTAACTCGTCCTTATATATTGACAATGACTTATGAGCAAACTTTCATGTTGAGCACACAAGTTGGATGCATGTTATTCAAATAATAAATAAATAAATTAAGATGTAAACAAACATAATAATGTGATTTAATATATTTTAGTTTTATATAATATATATATAATCAAACAACTTTCAGAAAGCTTAAGCTTTGTCAAAAAGTAAAATAAATGTAAAGTTTAGAAAAAAAATGGTTTCAAATTTCATTTGAATCAAATTATAAAATAATTTTGCAACAGTAAAGAAATCTAAGCAAAAATATTATAAATATTTGAATATTCACTCATTAATATTTAGAAAAACTTCTGCAAGTCTTGGTAAAATTGTATTATTTTACATGCTGTACTTTGGTGAGGCCTGTTAAATTAAGATCTGAGCAAAATCTGAACCAGTCATTTATTTATTTATTCATTTTTTAATTTAATATAATTGATCTCAGCCATTTAGAATGATGGAAGTTTTTTTTTTTTTTTTTTTGTTAAAGTTATCGAAAGGCCAATATTAAAAAACTTAGAGAATTAATGATCAACTAGCTTTTTACTGGAATAGATTTATTTGCTTGAGTAAAACAAAATGTTTTCTGCTTTTGGTTTGGTACTTTCAGAAATTAGAAATCAATTGATAAAACTGCTAAACCGCTGCCATCAAAATGCTCAAGCTAATTGAGACTTCTCATTAGTGTTGGAATTTTACACTGGAAAATGTTGTAAAACAATTTTCTTTTATTTGATTTGTAGAATATCTATCATCTTTTAAAACAATGAACTTATTGATTAACTTATGATTAATTATTACTTAAACTTACTTATGAGAATTTGGAATACCCCAATAAAATAACAGCTACAAATAAAATAACAACACTGTAGCATTCCTTCTCTGGCTGAATTTTTATTTAGGGATTTTAAGTTCTCATTAGTAAATTTAAATACAGTATAACTTCTTTAATCCAGAATTGTCGCAATTAGAGCGAGTCCAGATTGTAGAAAATTCCGGATTACAGACGTTTTGTAACTGAAAAGCATGTCGATAAATGATAATAATAATATCACTTATTACTATGGCAATACAAAGATGTAAAGAGATGGACAATTGAAAACATTGAGAAAAATCAAGTCAAAATGCTCAAAAACGAAAGTTTTTAAAATAATTATGTAAATTTTATGGAGTGTCGCCATCTGTCATAAACTTTAAAAACAACAAACTTACGATTTTTAAAAAAATTGTGATTTCTCATTTATGAATACTTAATAAATAACGTACATCACAAGAATAGTAGACTTGTCATGACAAATATTGAAAAACTAAATTCTAAACCCAGAAAAATACAGTGAGAAATTTAAGACTTACAATTAGAATTTAAAAATCAACCTTATAATTACAGTAACATATTTGAAATTGTGATATTTAAAGCTAATGTTAGATAAAATGAAATATATAGCATTTATAAGTATCAAAGTAAGTCACAAGTTAAATACTTAAGAGAAATAACAAAAATAAAATGCGATTTTGTGATTTTTTCACGACACCTTATTATTATTTTTTTTAAAGTGAATTACCATTAATCATGAATTTTTAAAACTTAATATCTAAGAAGACACCTCTAATTATTACGCATGTAATTTAGAAAGTTCTTATAGTTTTAAAACTGAAAAAAATGTTGTGTTATTATGAAATCTTTTCATTTTCTTTAGCCATTTTCTGAAATTTGTATATATATAAACTATGGCAAAATCTATTATCTCTAATTCAAAATAAAAACAAATGAAAGTAATGAAATGTCCGGATTACAGAAGTTTCCTGATTATAGATGTCCAGATTAAAGATGTTATACTGTATATGTTATTTACTTTATTTTTCCCTTCATTCTCAAAATATAATAAAGTGAGTTCAGGAATACCATTAACTCCCAAAAATCTGCAACTCTCTAAACTGTACTCATAATTCACAAATGTAAACAATGAAACATTCAGTTCAGATATAGGGACAAAAATCTGACTTTTTTGGTTTTATATCAACTCAGTATATATATTTTTACAGTGTACAGTCCCTCAAATCTGCACAGCTTTTGACCAGATGTTTTGCAGATTTCTGGTCATTGCTTTGTTTACATTTTTTAAAAAAACGTAATTTAAAGGCAATTAAAAATGCAATCAGAACTGTAATGAATGCTAACGATATAATAAAATACTAAAATAAGAAATTGTCTAAAATAATAAAAATTTAGATCATTTTTAAAAGGATTAAAATATTGAAATCAAAGCTTTAGTTAACCATGTAATCTGAATGTTTAAATATTTATTATAAAAAAAAGAAGAAACACACATAAAATAAAGAAGTTTTATTTCAGATTTAGACAGATTAAACAACCAAAAAAGCTTGATTAATAAATCAATATATTTCATAAGAAGATTTTGATAACCAATGATGTCAGCAGTATCTTGAATTCTTTCAGAAATAAATTTATTCTTCCTTCATAAATTCTGTAACTTCTTTCATCTTCTTCTTCCATAAATTCTGTAATATGAACAAAAATTAGAAACAAAATATATGTATGGAATTGATATAAAACTAAAATAGTCAAATTTTTGTACCATGTATCTGAACTAGATGTTTCATTGTTTACATTTGTAAATTATGTGTGGATTTTAGAGAGTTGTGGATTTGAGGGAGTCTACAGTGTTTGTATATATATATATATATATATATATATATATTACAGAATTTGTTGTTTGTTTTTTTTCATGAAGGAAGAATAAATTTATTTCTCAAAAAATTCAAGATATTGCTGATATCACTAGTAATCGATATTTTCTGATTTATGTATTAATCCAGCTTTTTTGTTATTAAGTCTGGCTAAACCTGAAATATAACTTCTTTACTATGTGATTTTCATTTGAATTAGTAATGTATCTTTATGAAGCAAGTTTCATTGAATAATTTAGGAAAAATTTACCTCTTCTTTATAATGAGTATTCATACATTATTGTTTTTTAACTTAACCTTTGCTTTTAATATTTGAGTCACTTTAAAAAATTATTTTTTTTTATTTTAGTTTATTATTTTTTAATTTTTTATTATATTGTAAACATTCAATTTCGATTCTTTGCATTTAGTGAGTTTGTATTAAGATGCCTTGTTTATTATATTTCTGTTTCTGTTTTCAGATTCAAAAGCAGATAAAACTTTTTGTTGAAGTAAGTTCAATAAGTCATTTCCTTTGATGAAAATGGCATCAATTTGATAAATACTGCTTCTTTCAAGAAGTTTTTGTTATCATCTGAAAAAAAATCATGTGAAAATATTAAAATGTGAGCGAGATATTTGAAAAGATTGCTCCCATAGACTTTACATTATCATCCTGGTCTTTTCCAGTCAGTTGTGTGGGATCTTAATATTAAAGTTAGAATCTGAATTAGATGATTCTGCATTGCTAACGGTGTTTGTCTGAAGTCTGAACTAAATATGGGGAAAACTATGTATATAAGAAGTTTTGGTTTAGTTTTAAAATGCAAGTTTGCAGAAATATTAATTTTTTTAGCTGCATGCAATATTTTTGATTCATTGTGTCTGTTTTTAATGTGCTGAATCTAAAAATGACCTCCACTTCCCTCAATCCTATTCAGTATTGTTGCAAAACACAGAGAGTTTACATTAAAAAAATACAATTGCCATGAAAAAAGTCAATATTTTATTACAAGTAGCTTATGTTCCAAATTATGCTTTTCCTTTTGACTGAACTTTGAATTTTTGAATTGTATGAAGCATAGTAAAAACTCATGTCTGGCTGTAATTACATTTTTTTTTTCCTTTAAATTCCTTGTTTTTTCTATTTGTAAATGTTGTGTTTTATAATTCATGTCTCTTGAGTTCCATTCTTAAAAGTATGAAATTACCATATGGAAACATTATTGCTTATGGTTTTTTGATTAAGAATGGGATATCAGATTTCAAAGTAAAAAGAGAAATTTTATGCTTAGTTAAATTAAAAACATCACTTTTTAAGGAAAACCTTGTGTGATGCAAAATTATTTTTTAAATATTTTCTCAGTTTCAGTGAGTAAAAATCTAACAGTTAATAAATCCTATGAAGGTTTATGGTTGCAGAATTGAGTTAGCCCAAACTAAAACTTAGTTTTGTTAGAGTTTAAATCACGAAACTAAAAACTTTTTTGAGTTTAGATTGGAAACTTATATCAAAACTAAATATATAGATTTTAAAGGAAATGAAAATTATCACTGCAAGAAAGAAAAATGTAATATTGTAAAAATACACATTTTCTAGCCAATGGAATATTTGAATACTACTATTCATAACAATGACAAAACTACAACAGTTAGTTTCTTAAAACTAGTATCATTTATATACTGAAAAACAATGCTATGAAAATTTGATTTATAATAGATTTGATTCCAAACTGCAGAGATATTGGCAGAGGTTTTTTACATCAGGTCAATTGGTAATTATACATGTAACCGAAAAATAATTTCAACAGAGATATAACAAGCAATAGTATTAAGTAAAATGTGAATGTTACTATAAAAATTCTGAGACTGAAAAAAAAAGAAATGAAATTTTTCAAAATAGACTTTGCTTTTTTCTGTAATATAGTCATATAAATTTAAAATTATTTTTGTACACATAAGTGCAAAAAAATATTAAATATTCTCTAAGAAAATATAATTTATTTAGAAAAAGCATAAAACGTGTAAAAAATCAATTTTTCTATTTTTTTCCAAAAAAATCCAGAAAAAAATCGTTTTATTTTTGCTTTTCCATTTTTTCTGGAAAATTTACATCTCTACATGTGAATATTATAAAAAGGAAAAAACTTTCAAATTAAAAGTAAATGAACTTTATGTTATAAAAAAAAAATATATATCAAAAAATGTAGCATAAAAACTCAATTTGCATGTGAATTTAAAAAGAGAAAGAAAATTCTAAAATAATAAATGCATTAATATGCATTTAAAATCATAATTAGAGAAAGAACTGCGTCAAATTTTTAAAAACAAAATAAGACAGTACAAAAATATTTCCTTTCTCCATAAAAATATTTTCCCATGAATGTTACAAAAGGAAAAGAAAATTTAATGGAAATTACGTCAGAATTAAAATATTACATTTAAGAATCACTTACTTAAAGCCATTACATAAAAACAACTTAAAAATACCCAGAAGCTAAGACTCTGTTGATTAAGCATTTTGAAATGTTTAAATAATCATATTTAATCAAAGGCAAAAACAGCCCTTAACAGCAGCTCATTCAGTCTTAAACCCCCTCTGTAAAGTGCAAAAGAATAATTATCCATTTATTGGGCAATTGACACTGTTATTAAAAGGCTTCTATAAATAATTTTAAAGCTGAATAAATTAACTGATTTTTAGAGACAAGACAGGGGTGGAAGAGCGTAGTGCATAAGAGCAGAGCCCCTAGCCTATGGAAAAATTATCAAATTAAATACTAGTACCTAAGAGTATATAATGTGTGAATTTAATTCGTGAATTTTGTACTGTTTTAAAAAATGAAACTTGTTTTAATTAACACTTAAATTTAGTACAGTTTATTTTAAAATTTCTTATTTATGATTTTTCTTAGGTAGATAAAACTGTTTTTTTTTTTTTTGCTGAAGTTCAGTAAGTCATTTCTATAGATGAAAAAGGAACAATCTCATCATACTGCTACAACGAAGCAGTTGCTGTTTTAAATTACTCATTTAAGAAAATGTCATCGATTAAGACAGAGGAAAATTCTGCCAGTGAACAGCACTTTGTTCCTCAAAATGGGGATAAAGAAAAACATTCCTCCACTGATACAGGAAAGAAACCTTTTGTTTGTGAAGTATGTTCTAAGGGATTTTCTCGGAATGTTGATCTAAAACGGCATCTCTTGACGCATACAGGTGAAAAACCTTTTGTTTGTGATATGTGCTTCAAAGGATTTTCTCAGAATTATAATCTAAAAAGGCATCTCTTGACGCATACAGGTGAAAAACCTTTTGTTTGTGAAATATGTTCCAAAGGATTTTCTAATAATGATGATCTGAGAAGGCATCCCTTGACACATACTGGTAAAAAAGCTTTTGTTTGTGAAATGTGTTCCAAGAGATTTTCTCGGAATGAAAAACATTCCGAGAAGGAGGAAAGGAGACATAAGGAAAAACATTCCTCCACTGTTACAGGAAAAAAAACTTTCATTTGTGAAGCATGTTCTAAAGGATTTTCGGATAATAGTCATTTAAGAAGGCATCTCTTGACTCATACAGGGGAAAAACCTTTCATTTGTGAAGTATGTTCCAAACGATTTTCTCGGAAAAGTATTCTAAGATCCCATCTCTTGAAGCATACAGGAGAAAAACCTTTTATTTGTGAAATATGTTCCAAACGATTTTCTCAGAATAATAATCTAAGAACGCATCTCTTGACGCATACAGGAGAGAAACCCTTTGCTTGCGAGTTATGTTCAAAGAGATTTTCTCGGAATAGTCATCTAAGAAGCCATCTCTTAACGCATACAGGAGAAAAACCTTTTATTTGTGAAATATGTTCCAAAGGATTTTCTCAGAATCGTGACTTAAGAACACATCTCTTCACACATACAGGTGAAAAACCTTTTGTTTGTGATGTATGCTTTAAAGGATTTTCTGATAAAAGTACTTTGAGAAAACATATCTTGACTCACACAGGGGAAAAACCTTTTGCTTGTGAAATATGTTCCAAGAAATTTTCTCGGAATAGTTATCTAAGAAAGCATCTCTTGACGCATACAGAATAAAATGCTTGTGTTTCTGAAATGCGTTACAAAGAATTTTCTTGACATTGTCAACTAGAAAAAAAAAAACATTTTTTTCATACTAAATAGATAATCTTGAAAATCTCTTCTATTTTTGTTATTTTAAATCTGAGCATGGACCCTGTATATATCGTTGCATTTACTGTTATGACATCTTTTTTGGTTTAGCATTTAGTTAATTTATTCTTTGTTAATTGTTGTAAAATTCTTCCAGAATTGTCACAGTTGTCATTTTGATAAAAAGCAGTAACATGTTCATTAGTTTTCAATAAAACTTTTTGATAGTTTTAGTTTTTGTTATTTTACTGAAAAGTAACTTTCCCCTAAAATTAAAAATTAATGTCACCTGAAAAAGATAAATATATCTGTTTTTTACGCAGTAGGCAAGGTTTTATTGAAGTAACACTTTTAAAATCGGAAAAGAAATATGCTAAAAATATTTTTGTGCAAAAAAAACTTATTTGTTAAATTTTCTTCTTAAAAAACTCTAAGGATTCAGATGAAGCATGTCTCATTATCATGCATTCTTTGAACCCAGCATGAGCTGAGTATTTTTCTAAAATTATATAAATAATTAATAGAATATTGATTCGTCATCTTTACTCAATTCAAAAACAATAATTTTATGAGCTAATCAAGCATGCACTTTGTTTCTAAGGTCTTGTTTCTTTTGCTTCTTATTTGTGTTCTACATCATGAAATACAATAACTTTTTATTACACGGCATTATTGCCTCCTATCATCTCTATAATGATAGCCTAATCAATGTGACTGCCATCAATCGTTCTGAGCTGATCACTTTGTTTTTTATACATCAAGCAGCCATTTTGGTATTTTAGCCAAGTGCAAGGAATAAATCGCCAATACTGTTTCATCGCCATCATTTCATTTTTATTATAATTGTCCAAATCCCGTGACTGTCATATATGTCTTCGCTTTTTTATGCAAAAAATCCTTTTCTTTAAAAAATCAAAATTATTTTTCCGAATAAAACTACATAAAAGTTTTCATAATCGTAAAGGATTCTTGGTACTTTTGTGTTAGCCAGATGAAAATCCCACCAATACCATTTTTTAACTCACCATTTAGCATTTTTTATTTATTGCGTGGTTAATTAAAACAATGTTCTGATGTTGAAATTAAGGGTACTACTTGGTTATCCCGTCGACCAATTTCGCGAAATTATAGAAATCGCCAAGCTATTAGTGAAGTTATATAAATTGATGTAAATTTTATTTTAAATAATAAAATAAATTAAATAGCAAAACATTAAAAAAATACAAATTACAGGTCAAATTTAAAATCACTTGTTGGCGTAGTAAACACGGGTTTTGTGTTTAATATCGAGTGAATGTGATACGTACAGGAAGCTATTATTGGTATTTTAATCGTAAATTTTGATGATAGTTTTGGCCGGCGGGTTAACCAAGTAGTACCAAACTATGTGTCATGGTTTTCTGTATTATTACTTTTTCTTTCCCTTTTTTTAGGAATAAGCAAAAGCTACGAATTTCAAACGTTCCAATTTTAAATATAAGTGTGATATTTTAAATAAAAAATGAGTGAATCGGTTACATGAAAAAAAATAATGAAATAGGAAAAAAAATGTGACAGAAATATTGCTTTGATTTATCACTTCCGCCCATCTAACAAAGAAATCCTATCGACCAATTTCGCAAAATTATATAAATTGCCAGACTGCTTGCTCACCGGATTATACAAATTGACATAATTTTTATCTTAAATAACAGAAAAATAAATAAATTAGCAAAATATTGATAAAAACAGGAATGAAACATCAAACTCCCTCGATGACGTAGCAAACACATGTGACGTGTTTAATGTGAAGTAGAGTGTCTCAAAAATATAAATTTTTAAATATTTTGACTCTTACCCCTTAAAAAGTTTAATATGGCGAATTTAAGATCTTCTGTACATTTTCTACTCGGAAAAAATATTCGCAAGTCCTCTCAAGGTCGCCAAAAAGTTTTGGAAATTTCATTAATTCCATAATATTTTACTTTTACTTGTCAAATTATGATTTTTCAAATGTGTATACAGTCAAAGTTCCATAATCCGCACAAGCTGGGACCAAATGATGTGCGGATTATGGAATATTGTGGATTATAGAGTATTGTGGATTATGTGTCATTTATTATTCCTAGAGAGCATTTTAATTTTAAATCAGTATAATATGAATTTATAAATAAGAAATCTAATAATTAATTTGATATGCTATCTCAAACAATGATTTTTTTTTGTTATTTTATTATAAAAATTGATTGCATTTAAATAATTAATAAAAATAATCACATGCATAATCCATAATACAGTTTGTATCTTACTGTTAATATAATAAAGAAGTTATATTAAAAAAAGCAGGTGTTTTATTATGATTTTTTTCAATTACTGTACTATTTTTTTAAAAAATTCCTTTTTGGATCACAAATTTTTACATTTTCTTAACTGTTTATTTCACTGTTTACATTTGTAAAGTTGAAGCGAATTATAGAAAATTGCGGATTATGGGTGCGCGGATTATCGATCTGCGACTGTATGCCTTTTCTAAAAAAATGTACCCTATAAGTAGTATTTGGAATAGAAAATATGATAAAATGACTAAAAGCGAAATTCATTCAAAATTGACAACTGCATTGTGCAAAGAGTTTTGTACCACTATCTTTAAAAAAAGAAGCTAAGACACATAAATGGTCGACTTTTCTTATTTCACTTGATTATAAATCAGGTAATGATTTCCCATTCCAATGAACTATTGTCAGTCAGGATTGTCCATCTGTCTGTATATAACAATGCAAAAACTGCCCAAACGAATCGTGTGAAATTTAAAATATATTATTATTACATAATTTTGTGAAATCTTTTTTTAATTTTATGAAAATCGGATGCATAGTTCAATGACTGGGAGAATCAAAAGCATTCCGATACATTACGGTCAATGGGGAGAAAATTTTCAAGTGCATTTTAATGTGGTTCACTTTTTCGAACGTAATAAAATTGATATGTATCTATGAGGTTTATACTATAATATACATTCTGTACAATCTGTGGTGCAAAGAATAATTGTTATTGAATTACAGGGCCGCACAAAACTATTCCATTACAGTTCTAGGAAACTATTTAACATTTTATAAAATTGATATAGGTTTCTGAGAATTACTACAAGTTATTTCCTGTATAATAGAAAGTAGGAAATATGTACAGGAACACACAAATATTTCAAACACTCTACTATATCCGAAGTGCTGTTTACTGTAACAGCAAAATCTGAATATTTTTAAAATGCCGTTATAGTCGACCGCACCTCATTTGCTACATTTTACGTGTAATTTCCAACTTGTTTTAAAAAGAGCAGCATCTATAACTTCATCGCATTATTGATCCAATATTTTTTTGAAAGATCAAACGATCATTCTTTTGGTAATTCCATCCAAAAATGGGACATTTGATTTTTATGAAAAAGCAAGTCATAACAGAATGAGCAAGATCCAATTGAAATGATTTTGCAGAATGTACAAATAGGAAAGATTAATCATTTCAAAGGTCGTATTTTTAGCCATGACCTATGTACCAAAATCTGAATTTTTTCATCATAATTCTTTAACGTCAGCTTGTGTACGGATTTCCAATTTTGGACGAATTTTTGCTGAAATGTTGTATACTCGGCTTATGTATGGAAATATACGGTACTGCTCGTTTCCATTTAAATCTTTAATTTTTTTAAAGATGTTGCATTGGTCTTATGTCTTATTGGAAAATTGATATTTCCCTTCATTATATATATATATATATATATATATATATATATATATATATGCATACAATGTTGTAAACAATGACAACACTCAGAGCCGTTTTTAGGGATATACGACAGGTGCGGCCACACAAGGTCTCGCGCATAGAGAGGCCACGCACCTGGACACAAAATATTTTCCCTTTCATAAAATGAAAAATGTATAATAGAAAAACTTTAATATAAATTTATGATTACAGTTAAGAAAAAAATAGTGGTCTTGGCATAAAATATAGCCTATGTTGGAAGAGGGACTTTCACCATCAATTTGCCACCATTACTTTTGAAATTTGTTCAGTACTTGCAATAAATTATCCCCACAAAAACACAAACAAACGCTTCTCTTTTATAATAGCTAGAGCATCAAACCTTGCCTTCCCTCTAGTCACAGTGTACGGGTGAAAACTACTTTTTTAATTCTTAGTATAGATAAGATTATGTTAAGAGTCTGAAAGCTAAAGGCTTCGCAAAATCCTTGCACTGGACCTCGCTTTAAAATGCCCTCCTTCAGGACGGCTCTGATAGCACTATCACTGATTGAAAGCTTCTTAACAGGTATAGTGGAAGTATATAAAAATATCAAGTACAGATTTTAATTATGTTTCTATATTTAATTATTATTTTTATTATATTTTTTTGTTACAATAGATTATAAAAAATTATTAATGGAAATAAAATACATAATTGATCATCACGTATGCTTTTTATTAAAATAACATACTTTTACGAAAATCAGTAAACTTGTGTGACTTTGAAATCTTTTCCAAATTTATAATAATTAAATAATAAATAAATAGGTAATAAATAAATAATAATTAGTTCTAACATATATTTTAATAATAGAAGTAGAAGAAACTTTTTAGAATGTCAGACTAACCTTAAAATAAATAAATAAGTAAAAATAACATTTTTACATTGAATTTTGAAACACTCTAATGTGAAGTGAATGCAACATTTTCGATTATCCATCACAGTAATTTAATCGTATAGTTTTTTGCTGATTTTTTCGTGTAATCAAGTAGTACAAAATACCGATTTCTTGATTTCGCTGTCACAATCTTCCGATTTGAGAAAGGATTAAGCAAGTAAAATGTAAGTTAATTTAGGAATAAATGTAGCATGAGCATATATTTAATTGAGATCAAACTGGTCGCCAAGGGAGGCTAGTCAAATAATATAATACGAACAAGACTTGTGTGTTTGCAAATTTTATTTATAAAACATCTCTGATAACTTATTTTTGTATCCTACCATTTTGAGGTACGAGAAGATCATTGAGAAAGGGCACATGTTTGAAAAAAATTTGATAAGGGAGTCATTTTGTTCTCACTATGGGTCATTGTATTTTAATGGAAATGAAGATACAAACAAGTATTAAGTTGTAGAAAAGTTGGCAGCAATCGAAATTGGAAAACTGACAACATTTGGCCAGATTTGGCAGGAAAATCGATTTTCAAGATGACCAATGCTAATAATGCTTCACTTCAAATAAAACAATGTCACCAATATATAATTGTTATTTTGCTAAAAATGTATTGTTTTATCGAATTAAAGCTAATTTTGTGTAAGCTATGCCCAGTCTTTAATGCTGTTATGTATAATACGAGCAAACGTTTGTGTGTGTTTAAAAAACAGTTCTAATGGTTTTAAATGATTTTTGAAAATTGATTTAAAAATACCTTCCAATTGTAATAATTTTAATATTAAATTTAAGTGTGCTGCTATTTATGTTCTAATTAAAACGATGGAGAATTTAATAATTATAAATTAATTTTTTATATTTATTAATTAAAACTTTATATACTGGTGCTAGTTTTAAGTACCATTAAGGGTGTTTTTAAATCATAAAGGGAAACTTTGTGACATATGCTTAAATTTATTTTTGTTCGGAAATGCATGAAAATAGCAGGTGTTTTTCTTCAGAAATTGTTTAATTGCACTCAATTTTCTGGGGTTTTTTATAAACACAATAGATCTTTTATAAGAAGCCTTCAAAGTTGACGATTTTGAGCAAATTTCTCGACGAAAGCAGGAGAAAAACAGATCAATAACCAATTATATTTAATCTTTCAGTGAAACGACAAGAAATTTTTTTTTGAAAACACAATTCAAAATTAATATTATGTTGCCAAAATGAGTGCTATAACGCCAGATATTGCAACCATGTTAGGTCACGGTTAAGCCAAGCTGTTAAGCCAATGGACTGAAAAATCTGTATAGGCTTTTACATACTCGCAATTTCAACGTTCCACAACTAACTTTCCTAACCTAAACTTTCATCATGTAATTGTGAATTGATTTGAATTTCATTTTCGAAATGTTTGTTATAATTTGTTTAATTACATTTCTTTAAAATTTGTAGTTTCGTAAACTTTTTTTGTTTTGGTCCTTGAAAGCCCTTAAAAATCTTTGATTTTTGTTTAATAAAATGTGTTGAAACCCTGAGCCTTTTTTTAATCTGTTATCTATTTATAAGAAAATAAAGAAAGTTTTTTTAAAACCATGAATGAGATTGAATGATTACATAATTATTTCAGTCAAAAATAGGAATATCCCGGCCGACCCAGTGGCGTGGTTGGTAGCATCAGCTCCTCCCACAACGCTGGACCCTGGTTCGAGTCCAGCTAGCTGCATGGGTGTGTTGTCCCTGTGATCCGTATTAAAAATGTATGTACTGTATTTCCTGTAATAATAAAGTGTTCTGTATTTGTTTCTGTGCATTATGGATCATTCGAGGTAACAGCCATTGTAGCTATAGACCTCAAAGCATTGTTCACTCAAACTCAAACTAGGAATATCCAAGTGTTTGGAATTCCTATCCTTCTGCTATATGTTGGATATAATCCACTGCTGGAGAAAGCAGCTATAAAGTATTTTTGAAATTACCTTTGTTGTGCTAATTGCAGAAAGAAAGTTGTCTACTTGTTTTGTTGAAAAGAAGTGAGAGATAAAAATATTACTGCTGAATGAATTATGCAGCAAAAGGCTATTGTTAAATACATTCAAAAAGTAATTACCTCAAAATACATATTATGAACTCTAAAAAGCTCATTGATTTACTTAAAAAGTGACAAAAATAATAAAATAGGTGTTAGAAGGTAAAAATATGCATTTTATTTAAACTTTCTTAGTACTTTCAGCCTGCATTTTCTTCAAACAAGATCAGCAAATATTTTTATAATTAATCTGATTTTCTTAATTAATCTGAATTGATTTTTACTATTCGCTGATGATGGCTGGAGGAAATGTAGGCCGAAAGTGGTAAAAAATTTTAAATAAAATGTGCATATTTAACTTGTAAAATTCATTTTATTATTTTCATCACTTTTTAAATAAAATGGTGCGGCTTTTAAAAGTCATAATGTGTATTTTGTAATTGAGTCAAAATGAAATATTGCATTTCGTCTTGTGATTTTATTTAGTAACTATCTCTTTCATATTACCATTGATATAAAGTAATTTCACATACAGTGGTGATCTTTTATCGACTTCTTTTTTTGAATCAGTAAAGTATGTAAATTATAAATGTCTAGTCCTATTTGTATATCACTGGAAATGTATAAAAAGAAAATTTTAAAAAAAAATGTAAAAATAAAAAAGAAATTGATTACAATATGATTATGTAGTATGGATGGGATCCAGAAACGATAACGCCTGATACTGTTACGGGGAAGTGGGATTCACATAATGATATCATACATTGCTCACCTGCAAGAAAGTGACTCATATCGTAAAAATTCATTTTTCATTTGATTCCACTAATAGGTCAGTCATAAGTTCACAAACAATTTCATGAATGTAGCAAAGTGAAACATCACTTTATTATTGAGAAACACCGAAATCACTGGCGATAAAGTGATAAATATTCTAAAAAAACTTTGTAAAATCACCATAAAAAAGAAAATTAAACAGAACTTTTATTTCCACTCTGTCCCTTGTGACACGTGTTTGGATTAGCTGATGACGAGCGGTATTTTTGAAGCTCGAAACGCGTCCTGTTTAATTTTCTTTTTTATGGTGATTTTACAAAGTTTTTTTAGATTATTTATCACTTTATTATGCTATTTACCCATTTGTGACGACAAAAGATGGGTGAGATAAAATTATCCAAGCCTCATCCAATCGTCTTCATTTTTAAAGGTTTTATCCTTGTATGCACAATTTTATTCTTCTACGCTGGAATTAAGTTCTATAATTTCACGATACAGTAAAATCACGCAAATTTTCTTTTACCTCTCCGGTTAAATTTACTTTGGTCGAGAGGTGTTATTTTTCTGGCAAGAGAGTGGTCAAAGATCTTTAACACACACTTATTGGGTCCAAAAGTTGTGCAGATTATAAAATACCACAGAATATTATATATATATATATTGTGTGTGTGTGAACATTTTATAACATAATCAGTATAATATGAATATGAAAATTAAAAATTTAATATACTTTCCCATAAAAAAATATTTATAAATTAACATATTAAAAAAATAAATTAACATATTTATAAATTAACATTTGCATAATAAACAAATAATATATAAACTGAAATTAGATATGAAAATGAAGGGTTTTTTGCGATCAATTGCCAAAATTCGGGATATTTTTCAGCGACTATTTGTCGAAGTGCTCAGTAAATTTCTGTAACATATTGGCAAAATTCGTTGTGTGATTCCACGATCTTACAAAATTTACTGTGTATTTCAGCGATCTCTCGACAAACTTTGGAATATTTTTCCTTTATTCTTTACCGAAATTCGCGTTTTTTTTCAGCAATCGTTACATGAAATTTGCGCTTTTTTGACATCTAGTACATGTTTTAAAAGTTTATCTTACACGCAGCAGAAATGCACATTGAAAGTATGTTTCTGGAACAAAGGGATGTAAAATCATAAAAAGTTTCTTTGGAAATAAGACTGAATCCTTGTTTTGACTTCAAAACCACTTTTATTTATCAATTAGATGACATCGTTAAAGGATAAATTTACGTAATTTACAATACTCCAAGACGGCATCAAACAGACAACATCACTAAGATATAAACATTAGCAATTGATCAAAAGCAATTATAAAACGTTTCCATACGTTCAAACGTTTTGGAATCACTTCCCTCAGGCAGTGGTGTAGTCGAGGGGGAACGCTGGGGGACGGCGTCCCCCCACTTTTTTATTTTATTTCAAGCGTCCCCTTACTTCTTTTTCTTAAGGGGGACGCTAAGGATGAGAGGGGACACTTATCTTTTTGATTTAATAAATGGTTAAAATAAAAAAAAACAAAAAACACAGAAAAAAATAATTTTATAAAATAAAGAAGTGATATTTTAAACCATTTTAGTTTTCTTTAACAAGAGCACCCAATAAACAAACCAAAAGAAATAGGGATGCTCACTTGCTGTTTCATTATAATTACCACTAGTGAAATACCGCGATACGCTAACATTAGCTCTTTCAGAGGCATCCATTAGTTTTACTTGGAATTCCCTAATCGAAAACTTTTATCCGTCTCCCGTTCTGATAGAAAGACTACACATGCTCACTGTAAATGATCTTGACACACTGCAGTCTAATTAAAAAAATACGCAGGTGTTTCAATTATGAAAGCCTGGTCATTTTTTTTCACCCGACAATGAACACCAACTTGTTTCTATTAGTCAGTAAATATGGTCTTTAAACACATTCGGGGTAACTATCATATCTGTCACATACCGTTAGTTAGTGGGGGTCCTCAGTAATGAATGGACCATATTCTTCCATTTGGTTCGAGGCTACGAAAATTCGTCTGCTTGGGAATATTGTGATAAGAAAATTTATGCTTATATTTTATTCTTATATGAAGTTTTAGACTTTTTCAGAGACAGGTATGAGTTATACATGAATTCTTTTCTCTGTTTCAAAGCAATTACATGCACATTTTTCATTTTATTTATGAAACAAAAAACAAAAAAAAATTAAATTGATAAGTATATATGGAATTTAATGAGCATGTATATGAATTTTTATAGAAAATAATTCGTACAGAATAAATTTTACACATGCATTTATCTATATTTATGCTTGCATCAAATGATGTAACAACGAAACAAACGCGCTAGCAGCCGCTTTTTTACCCACATGATTCCCACTGTGACGTCACGAGAATACTGTCCATATTATCAGTAAAAGAGCATCAACGCAGACCAATAACTCCTGATATTTTTTAGTGAAAGAATGAACCAAAATCATTATCCTTCCTTCTCCCATTCACATTGACAATTATTTCCCGATTAGTTTAAAAAAATATTTTATAAGCAGGAAAAACTACAAGCATTGGACTAGTGTAAATTCTCTAAATTGCCATTTTTTTTCTTACTATAAATATTTTGTATCATAATTTCAATTTTTCAAATAAAAATAATAATGAAAAGGTAGGCAACCAAAACTGGAAAGTTTTACAATTTCTTCCAAGTGTTGTCGTCAAAGCCTCAGCTAGAGGGCTGATAGGAGGGAGGGGGGTAGTCAGATCTCCTATAAACAGAGCCTCCCTTGGAAAAGATATTCTGAAAGTAATCATCTATAGAAAAAGGACAAAATCCGTTGTTTCCAAAATGAAGCAAAAAAATGAGGGATTTTATCCAAATGCAGTAGTACATCCCATATTGTGTATTCTATATTGACACTAATCAATGAATATATGGATACAACCCCTCTTGTTTTTGCTTCATTTTGAGAATAACGGATTTTCGACTTATTCAATTGACGATTATTGTCAGAATTTTCAAGTTATGAATTTGTGACTTTCACAAAAGTTGCTCTATACATTTAGCTAACTAAATATGCAAATGAAATTTTGATATCGTTGACACATGCGCAGTAAAAAATTATTTAGTAAACCAACTCATTTTTTATACAATTTTCATTATTTTTTAATTCTGATTACAGGGTACTGTGTGCAATGTTGTTTGTCATATTTTCTGAAAAAAATAATATTTTATATTAAGAACTCTGAAAATTATAAGGAAAAAACTTGGAAAAATTTGGGATCATTTTTATAAAAACCTTAATTACTCTGCGAGTATGCATGCTATTTGCATAAAAATGAACAAGGCTTATTACAATAAGGCATTCAATTACAATCTAGAGTTTGAGCTCTTTTGCTACATTAGTTTTGACAGGGTTATTCAAAAGATATTCATTCTTTTTTAATTTGTTGACGGCCCCCTTTGGAGTTTCGGGAAAAAATCTTCACGGAGATGTATGACTTATACTATTATATTTATACACTAAGAGTTTCCAAATGATTCCTCATGTATTTTTCTAGATATTTAGTAAAATGTCTAAAATCGCAAGTGTCCCATAATCAATGGCAATATAGTGTATATATATATATATACACTATACCCGAACTGGCCAAGCTTCCTGGCCAAAACCCGAAATACATGAAATGAATAGCGTACTTCGGGTTTTGGCCGGCCAATTCGCGAACTGGCCGGGAAGCCTTGGCCAACATCCGAACTATGATGCATAGATATCAATATTTTTGTAATTAAGATAATGTAACATTAAAATGTACAGTAAAAAAGATTCCCATTGATTAAATTGAAACGAAATATTTTTGTGTACCCAACTAAATTAACCAAAAATAGTAAACAGTTCCCTTTCGATATAGAAATCAATTGATAAACCAAATACGATGACAATTATAAGTTAACCGGAAACTTTATTTGAGTTAGATCACGGACAGGCTGACGTCTAGACTATTTGAATTCATAAACACTTTCAACTATGTTAGAAAGGATTAAGCGGAGTGCTTATATCTATTTCGCGAATTGGCCAATCGCATCTAGTCAGTCCGCGAATTGGCCAACTGCATCTGGCCAGTTCGCGAATTGGCTAGTCATTTTTTAACGTTGCTGGCCAATTCGGGAATTGGCCGGCCAGTTCTAGAATTGGCCAATTTCGGGTATTGGCTGCAACATATATATATATATCTGATTTTTGTCATGCGATAACTAAAATATTTATGAACCGATTTGAATGAAACTTGGTATGTACATAGTACATACAAATATCTCGACCGAGTTCGTTGGCCAGAATCATCCGCCATCTTGTTTCAAAATGGCGGCCACTTAAAAAAATTTTAAATTTAAAATTAAATGCGAAAAAATTAAAAGTTGAAAAATATTTTTAGTTTATGTGTTAGATCTTAAAACATCGACTCCAGAACACTTTTTACTTTGTCTATATCTTAAAAAAATGATTGAGTTACAGCACTTTGAATTTTTCTTATGGCTGACATTTTAAAACGATCTGATTTTTGTCATGCTATATCTGACGAATTTATGAACCAATTTGAATGAAACTTGGTATGTACATAGTACATACAAATATATAGATCAAGTTCGTTGGCCAGCATCATCCGCCATCTTGTTTCAAAACGGCGGCATTTAATTTTTTTAAAAATAATTTAAAATTAAATGCGAAAAATTTAAAAGTTGAAAAATGTTTTTAATTTATGTGGTAGATCTTAAAACACCATATCCAGAACCTTTTTTACTTTGTCTATATCTTAAAAAATGATTGAGTTATAGCACTTTGAATTTTTCTTATAGCTGACATTTTGAAATGATCTGAAATATTTGTCATGCAATAACTAATGTATTTATGAACCAATTTGAATGAAACTTGGTATGTACATAATACATACAAAAATCTTGACCGAGTACGTTGGCCAGCATCATCCGCCATTTTTTTTAAAATGGCAAACATTTAAAATATTTTAAAAAATTTAAAATTTAAAATTAAATGCGAAAAAAATAAAAGTTGAAAAATATTTTTATTTTATGTGTTATATCCCAAAACACCAGTTCTAGAACACTTTTTACTTTGTCTATATCTTAAAAAATGATTGAGTTATAGTTTCTTATGGCTGACATTTTGAAACGATCTGATTTTTGTCACGTGATTACACTCGTATTTATAAATCGATTTGGATGTAACTTGTTGTGTACATAGTACATAATAAAGCCTGGACCGAGTTCGTTAACAAGTTCTATCAGCCATCTTATTTCAAAATGGCGGCCATTTATTTTTTTTATTTTAAAACTTGAAATTATGTACAAAAAACTGAGAAATTGAAAAATATTTTTCTTTTACGCATTTGACCTTGATACAAAGATTCCAAAGCAATTTTTGTTTCGTCTGTATCTTAAAAAATGTCTGATTTATAGTACTTTTAATTTCTACTGTTGCTCACATTTAAGTAGCTTTCATTACAAAAAGTAAAAAGCTACTTATTGCAGCCGTTCAGAGGAAAGCACTTCCAGAAAATTTTGGTATATTTTCACCAATCATGACCCCCTTACCCCAAAACCACCCTCCGTTCAAATGTTGACATATATATATACATATATATCTGAGATTTGTCATGCGATAACTAACGTATTTATGAGCCGATTTGAATGAAACTTGGTATGTACATAGTACATACAAATATCTCGACCGAGTTCGTTGACCAGCATCACCCGCCATCTTGTTTCAAAATGTCGGCCATTTAAAAAATATTTAAAAAATTTAAAATTTAAAATTAAATGCGAAAAAAATAAAAGTTGATTTTTTTATTTTATGTGTTAGATCGTAAAACACCGATTCCAGAACATTTTTTATTTTGTCTATATCTTAAAAAATGATTGAGTTATAGCACTTTCATTTTTTCTTATGGCTGACATTTTGAAACGATCTGATTTTTGTCACGTGATAACACGCGTATTTATAAATCGATTTGGATGTAACTTGGTGGGTACATAGTACATAATGAAGCCTAGACGGAGTTTGTTAGCCAGTTCCATCCACCATCTTGTTTCAAAATGACGGCCATTTAATTTTTTTAAATTTAAACTTAGGTACAAAAAGGGTGAAATTGAAAAAGATTTTTCTTTTATGCGTTTCACCTTGATACAAAGTTTCCAGAGCATTTTTTGTTTCGTCTGTACCTTAAAAAAAATGGCTGAGTTATAGAACTTTTAATTTCTAGCTTTGCTCACATTTTGAAATGATCTGGTTTTCGTCACGTGATAACACGCGTATTTATATACCGATTTGGATGAAAGTTGATACGTAGATAGAACATACCGATGGCTGGATCGAGTTCGTTGTCCAATTCCAACCGCCATTTTGCTTCAAAATGGCGGAATATTAAATTTCTTTAATTTAAATTTTAAAATTAGGTGCAAAAATGTAAGAAATCGAAAAATATTTTTCTTTTGCATTTTGACCTTAATACAATGATTCCAGAGCATTTTTCGTTTCATCTATATCTTGAAAAATGGCTGAGTTTTAGAATTTTCAATTTCCAGTGTGATTGACATTTTGAAAAGGTCAGAAATTTGTCACGCGATAATAAGAATATTTATAAACTGATTTGGATTTAACTCCGTGTGTACATAGTAGATACCAATGTCTTGACCGAGTTCACGGGCCAACTTCATCCGCCATCTTGTTTCAAAATGGCGGCCATTTAAGTTTGGCAAAAATCTTTTAAATTAATAATGATGTACAAACTAATTCAGAAATTGAAAAAAGGTTCTTTCTAAACTATTTATCTTAATAATGAATTCCGGAGTATTTTTTGCTTTATCTTTACTTCAAAAAACGCCTGGGATATAGAAGTTTGAATTTTTAATGTGGGTGACATTTAAAAAAAATCAATTTGGCCGCGACATCACTCGTATATATTAATTGATTTCGATGTGAGTGTGCATGTGCACATGAATTAAGATTTGGACCAAGCTCATTGGTTTGTTTATCCATCATGTTGCTTTAAAATGGCATCACTTCATAATATCGTGGAATTTGGCGACCCTATAAATCGCTTAAAGTAAAACCATTTTGAATAAAAGATGACTAATTTCTAAAAATTCCTATTAATAATTATTATTGACGAAAACTTATAGTCAGTCTTATATAATCGGGTTCCACTAATTTGAGATTCGTATATTTGAATAATATAACTTAATTTAAAATAAATAAATAAGTATATGAAAGCTACCTCTTCCTCCCGACACTGCCGGAAGGAATTTTTAAAGCCCCCCCCCCCCCCCCCTGAAGACTCTCCAGATCCGCCCTTGAGACAAAGATCGAAATGTTGCCTTTACTAAATTTTCTTTAACGTTTGTATAGTTTTTAAGTTTTGCAACAGTCTGAAAAGTAATAATGTTATTTCTATTTGTAATATATTTGTAACATTGTAATGAATTTGTAATCTATTTATAACATTTCATGGCGTAAATGTCCAGCTTTTCTATCTAATTTTTATAAAACATTACAAGCAACTTAGGCTACATTCTAATTTCTCCATTATTGAAAGATTTTTGTTTTTGAATTTTTATGTAATTAAAATATTCACCATCACCCTAAGTCGAAAACTGGTGTAGAAATTCAAGCTGGTTTCAACCAAAGAACTATTTTTATATTATGAAAAAAACTCCACTAAGCTATCGATCAAGTACAACTTTTTATTTCATTAATAAATGCTACAACATAAAAAGTAATAATAGTAAATGCAATGACATATATAGGGCTCATACTCGATTTTGGAAATAAAAATAATGGAGATTTTTATGTATTGACTATTTGGTATGACACAAACGTTTCCTTAAATAATGGTTATCAGATAACCTTTCGGAAAGACATTACAGAAACAACAGGTTTTTCCTCTATAAATCATGAGATATCTTTCTAGTTGACAGTGTCTAGAAAATCCTTTGTAACACACTTTAGAAAAACAAGGATTTTCGTCTGTATGTGTCAAGAGATGCCTTCTTAGATGACCATTCTGAGAAAATTCCTTGGAATTACTCCACAAATAAAAAGGTTTTTCATCTGTATGCATCAAGAGATGGGTTATTTGTGGACGCTTCTGAGACCATATTTCACAAATTAGAAGTTTTCCTTCAGTGTGAGTCGATTACAATTATCAGAAAATCCTTTGGAACATACTCTAAATAATGAAAAAATGTTTTACTCAATTTCACAAACAAAAGGTTTTTCACCTGTATGAGTGAAGAGATGGGTTCTCAAATTAGTGTCATTCCGAAATCCCTTCCAACATATTTCACAAACAAACGGATTTTCTCACATATGAATGTTTTTTAGATGCCTTCTTAGACTACTATTATCAGAAAATCTTTTGGAACATATTTCACAAACAAAGGGTTTTTCTCCTGTATGTGTCAAGTGATGTTTTCTTAGATTACTCTTATAGGAAAACACTTTGGAACGTACTTCACAAACAAAAGGTTTTTCACCTGTATGTGTCAAGAGATGATCTCTTAGACTACCATTATGGGAAAATCTTTTGGAACATATTTCACAAACAAAAGATTTTTCTCCAGTATGAGTCAAGAGATGGCTTCTTAGATCACCATTCCGAGAAAATCTTTTAAAGCACATTTCACAAACAAAAGGTTTTTCACCTGTATGTGTCAAGAGATGGGTTCTTAGATTGTTATTACGAGAAAATCCTTTGGAACATATTTCACAAACAAAAGGTTTTTCACCTGAATGAATCAAGAGATGATCTTTTAGATTACAATTATGGGAAAATCTTTTGGAACATATTTCACAAACAAAAGGTTTTTCACCTGTATGTGTCAAGAAATGGCGCCTTAGATCACTATTCCGAGAAAATCCTTTAAAACATATTTCACAAACAAAAGGCTTTTCACCTGTATGTGTCAAGAGATGGGTTCTTAGATTGTTATTGCGTGTAAATCCTTTGGAACATATTTCACAAAGATAGGGTTTCTTCACAGTATGTGTTAGGATATGGGCTCTTAGATTAAAACTGCGAGAAAATCCTTTAAAGCATGTTTTGCAAACAAAAGGTTTTTCGCCTGTATGTTTCAAGAGATGGGTTCTTAGATCACACTTCTTAGAAAATGTTTTGGAACATACTTCACAAATATAAACTTTTTTTCCTGTATCAGTGGAGGAATGTTTTTCTTTATCCCCATTTTGAAGAAGAAAGTGTTGTTCATCAGAAGAAAAATCTTCTCTAATCGATGACATTTTCTGAGATGAATATGCTTAATTTCTAACGATAACAGGAACTTCTTCAAGGCATCAGCAAGAAGAGATTGTTGCAATTTTCATCCAAAAAAAATGACTTACTGAGTTTCAGAAAAAACAGTTTTATCTACCACTAAATCTAAAAACAAAAAGAAAAATAATAAACAAGACATTTTAAAATAATTTGCACTAAGTTTTAACTCTGAATTAAGAAGTCAATTTTACAATTTTCTTTTCCTTCAATAGTACAAAATTCATACATGAAATTATCAACTTATACATTCTTAGATATAACCTAACAACTTTTTTTATAGATACAGGTACATATGCATAGATTTGCATGCAAACAGTAGACACTGCCATAGCCCCTGTTGGGACCCTCCTATATCTTGAGTGGTAAAAACTACAAATTTATTTCATCGATTGATTGTAATTTTACTTTTTCCATCTTTACGAGTAATAAGTATTGGCTTTGTGAAAATTTTTTGAATTCCGGTTTTCGACGGATCTATACGTTTTAGGGATCAGAGATTCTAAAAATCATGTTTTTACAAAATGTCTGTCTGTGAATTTGTCTGTATGTGACATAAATTTTGTAGGCGTTTTATCTCAAGAACTAAAGCACGAATTTTTGCAAAACTTTAGATTCAGTTAGATCTTGATATAAACTGTATCTGATTTACTTTTTGGTGTATATCGCGCAACTTGTTGTACTGCTATGGTTCTTTTTTTCATGATTTTCAAAATAATTATATCTAAAGAACTAAAGGTAGTATTTTCATAAAACTTCAAATACCATTAGTTCTTGATATAATTATGGTTCTGAATATGTTTTAATGTAAAATCTCCCAATAGATGGCATGGTATGCAGCATTATTTATGATTATCACAATAGCTGTTTCTCAGGCACTAATGCAATTTCATAAAACTTCAGATTCAGTTAATCCCTGATATAAATGAGTATTATTTAGCTTTTATAGTAAATTGATTTACAGATGGTACTGTTATGCAACATTATTCACTGTAATTGTATTAGCTCTACCTCAGGAATTAATGCATGAATTTCCATGAAACTTTAGATTCAGTTAATCCCTGATATAAAATTAGTATTCTTTAGTTTTTTTATGTAATTCACTGTCCAGGTGGCGCTTCTGTCCAGATACTTTTGACGATTTCTGTGATTTTTCTATCTCAAATACTAATATAGTAAATCCTCTCAAATCCACACAGCTTGGGGCCAGAGCTTGTGCGAATATTAGAATTTTGTGGATTTCTGGTCATTGCTTTCTTTGCATTTTTTAACCAGAAAATTTGAATATAATTAGTAATGCAATCGAAACTATAATGAATGCTCACAATGTAATAAAATATTAAAATAAGTAATAAACTAAAATAATAAAAAATTAGATAATTTTTAAAATGACTAAAATATTAAAAGTAAATTTCAAGTTAATAATTAATAAAGTATGATTAAATATTTACTATAAAGACTGAATATGTTTTTTCTAAATTATTCAATGAGACTTGCCTCATAAAAGAACATTACTAGTTCAGATCAAAGTTTTAAAATAAAGAAGTTTCAATTTAGAATTAGCCAGACTTGAAGTTTTGATTCAGGATTAGCCAGACTTAATACCTAAAAATGCTTGATAAATATACTGGGTAAGAAGACTCTGATTACCAATAATATCAGCAATAGCTTGAATTTTTTTAGAAATGAATTAACTCTTCCATTATGAAAAAACATAAATTCACCAATATTAACAAAAACTGCAAATTAATATATACATAGTATTGATATACAACTAAAAAAGTAAAATTTTATACAAATATCTGAATTGAATGTTTCATTGTTTACATCTGTAAATTATATGCAGATTTTAGAGAGTTGTGTGTTTTACGGTTGTGGATTTGGGGGAGTCTCCTTAACAGGGATTTTCATCAAATTTCAGATTTGGTTACAATTTGAAATAAGTTGTTGCGGATAAGATTTTGGCGTAAATTATCTAACCGGTGACGCTGCTATGTTTCACTTTTCTGGAAATATTAATGTGTATGAGATAGAAGGAAGTTTTGAGATTACCACATCCAACTCTGTTCTTTTTTTTTTTCAATTATGCCTATTAGTTCAACATATTGCCGAATGATATCCAAACAAGATTTTTACCCATTTGCTAGCCACATATTCAGCCCAAACTCAATTTCACCTTCATTACTTATACCTATTCACATTGTCAAGCATTGGAGTTATGCATTTTTTTCCTTTTCTGATATATGTATATATATTTAAACTTTTTTAATCAAATGCACTGAAACTGAATTTTATACATTTCGAATTCCTGTTTTCATAAATGTTGTCTTGCAGACCAGCACAGCGAATCAGTTCCCTGCAAAGTAGGATTCTATATTTATTCTGATGGATATGCAGCATTATATATTTTGTACCTGTTTTAACCTTTCATAGTACCTGATTTAACCTTCCTGGTCAAAATATGTTTTGACCATCAGTGGTCAAAGAAATATAAATTTATATTTTAAATGATAAATTTAGTGCAACATTTGAATGGATTTTTAACAACAACATTTAACAATATTGGAAAATAAATAATTCTATGTACACATTTTTTATAATTAATTTATTGTATAATTTTCAATTTCCTGGAATTTTTTTTAAATGAAATTTTTCTGTAGCATATTATGTAAATATATATATGTGCATATGCATACACATAAAAATATTTATATAAATTTTGTATATTTTTAACACGTGCAATATATAACGTTTATTAAATAAATATATGTTTATAAATAATTTCAGTCATGTTTTTCCATTAGCATCAGAAACCTGATATATTGCTAAAATGTCTTTTTGTTGCCATTGTTTATTTTTTTACCAATCCAAGTCAACTGTAACAGGATATGGCACTCCTCCCGGTCAGTTAAAGTTCATTCTTTTCTGTTAATTTCTTAACAGAATTATCTGATTTATGATAGTAAAATACATAAATACAATCCTATAAAGACGAATAATATGTCTTATGGGGCTTATCAGGTGTCATTGAGCCTACTTAGAATGAGGCTAAGTCTATAACATTTGTGTTTAAATAAGAGGTAATGAATGCTAGAAACATCATTATAAGAAGTGTAATACAATAAATCTACAGTCAAAGTTCTATAATTCACAAAAGTTGGGGCTAAAGGTTGTGCGGATTATGGAATATTGTGGATTATAGAGTATTATGGATTGTATGTCATTTTATCATACTTAGACAAAATTTTATCTTTATAGTCAATATAATATGAAAAGATAAATATGATATATAATAATTAGTTTAATATGGTATCCAAAAAATGCCTTTTTAAAGTTATTTTATTAAAAAACTGATATATATGTGCCAGGGTTGGCACGGTTTAAACCAATTGGTTTTAACCATGGTTTAAACCACGGTTTAAACCAAATGGTTTTTTTCTCAAAAAAACCAATTGGTTTTTTCAGAAGAAATCTAATGACATTTTCTTTTTTTTTCTTTATAATTTACGTGTTTCAAATTATTGGACATAAATAATTTCTACTTTTAACACTTCATTTTAGTAATAAGTATTATATATAGTGGGTTTAGGTCTTTTTTTATGCATAGGATTAAACCAATTGGTTTTTTCTATACAAAAAAAAGGCAATTCTTTTTCAGAAGAAATCTAATGACATTTTCTTTCTTTCTTTATAATTTACGGGTTTCACATTATTGGATATAAATAATTTCTACTTTTAACACTTTATTTCAGCAATAAGCATTAGATATATTGGGTTTACGTCATTTTTTATGCATAGGATTAAAATCAGTACACATTGGTGAACATATCTATTGCTCTAAAGAAAAACTTCAAACATGTGAATTGATCAAAGATAAAATAGATTCAATATTTAGTATAAAATATTTTAATTTTTTTTATAATGCAGATTACTTAATGCAATTAATAATGTAACACAATGATCTTTTAAGATTTTGCACAAGCTGTAAAATAAATTTTTCTTTTGGGAGATTATCTTGATGAATTAAAAGAAAGACTGGTTGTTAGTTATAGCATTTTTATAATTTTTTTCCCTTTGCTATCTGCTTAATTTAACGACTAAAAATGTTACTTTCAAATTGTCACTCAGAAAGAAAAAATCCTAAGAAGTATTTGTAATTTATTATTTGAATAATTTTGGAAAAGAATATTTATCAAACTATATCCAAATGTTTATTATTAGTAATCAAAAGATTGGTTATGAAAATTTACAGGAACTTCAATGGTTCATTGTGTAGAACAGTTAAAACTTTCAACATAAGACTGCTTGCTAAAACTGTTTAAATTGAAAAATGATTTTTTTCAACTTTCAGCATAAATTTACTATAATTATTAAATTTAAATTATTTTAAATGAAGTTATACACTGCTTATAAACCAATAATGTCTGTTTTTATCAGTAAATATGCATGTATATGTAATAAGAAAGTATGTTTAAAAAAAACCCGGTTTAAACCAAAAAAACCGGTTTTTTTGGGTTTTTTCAAAAAGACCTGGTTTTTTTCCAACCCTGATATGTGCATTTAAATAAAAATAATTACATATACATATTACATATGTTAAGTAGTACAGTTTGTTATTTACTCTTAGTAAAATAAAAGGGTTATATTTAAAAAAGTAAATATTTTAGGTACTACTAGGTTATACTGTCGACCAAAAAATTATCGGCAAACTATAAGATCAAATGCCAATAATGGATGATTGTGAATGTCACATTCAATGACATTAAATACGATTAACATGTTATAAATGTTTTTAAGTGATTTTTATTTCGACTTTTTATTAATATTCTACTAATTATTTGTTTTTTCATTATTAAAAATAAAAATTATGTCAAGATGTATAATTTGGCTATTAGTTTGGCGATTTGTATAATTTGGCAAAATTGGTCAATGGGATAACGGAGCAGTACCATATTTTATTATGATTTTTTTCCCTTTTTTTTTAAATTGGTTTTGGATCACAAATTTTTAAACTTTCTTAACTGTTTATTTCACTGTTTACATTCGTAAAGTAACGCGAATTATAGAAAATTGCAGATTATGGGTGTGCATATTATAAAAGATTGACTGTACTTCCTTCTTAAAAAGGCTATTTCACTCACACAAAAACATACCTTTGCTAATGTTAATCCTACAGGAGGAATTTTTTTTTAAATCTTGTTTGCATTTTAGTATTTTTATAAGGTTTTTATTCTTGTATTGGATAGCCTTACAAAATCATTTTTGGCTTTTTATTAGGTATATTTTGGCTGCAGGTTTTACTCTGTCAATACTTTCATTTCGAAAACTAGCTCCAAAATTAGAAGTTATATAAAAAATATTAAAATATAAAAAAAGTAAAAAACAGCCTTTGTATAAATATCGATCTCAGCTATCAAATGAAAAAAAAAAAAAAAAAAAAAAAAAAAAAAAAAAAAATTTAGAAATGCAGATTACATATTGAAAAACCTTTCCCACTGGATTAACTTTAGCAAGACAGTGCTTTTGTGTGAGTAAAAAATATCTTAAGATGCATGCACTACAGATTTATACACTGACATCACACAAAAGATATTTCCATCAAGTCTTCCAGGCAAAAACAACTTATATACAAAAGTTTTTTTTTTTTTTTTTGTTTTTTTTTTTTTTGTTTTTTTTTTACTTGTAGCCATGAGATAGATTATTATAAATGGCTGATACTTGTGCCATTCTTATTACCATAGCATTCAAACTCAAAACAGCAATTTGACATACATTTATACTTAAAAATAAAAATTAAAACGTTTTCTTAAAAATAGTAAATAACATAGCAATGCAATATACCAATGTGTTTATAATATAAATCATAAAAGTTGGTGTAGGAGTATTATTAGTATAGTTGTATCTGATCTGGATTAGAAAATATGTAAGTATACACTGTTTTCAATTGTAACTATCATAAAAGAATTAACTTATAAGCAACATACAGTCAAAGATCTTTAATCCACAGTAATTGAGACCAAAAGTTGTGCAAATTATGAAATATTGCAGATTATTCAGCATTGTATGGTTTTATTTTTACTGGGGAATATTTTAATAACATAATCAGTATAATATAATAAAAAATTAATATGTAATCCTATAAAAACTCATTTATAAAAAATTACATATTAAAAACACAATACAGTAGACTCCCTCGAATCCACACAGCTTGGGACCAGAGGTTGTGCAGATTTTATTTTTGTGGATTTCTGGTCGTTGCTTAGTTTATATTTTTTAAAAAGTAATTTGAATGTAATTCATTGTGAAATCAAAAGTATAACAAATGCTTACAATATACTGAAATATTAAAATAAGTAATAAACTAAATTAATAAAAAATTAAATAATTTTTTAAATGATTAAATTACTAAAAGCAAAGGTCAAGTTAATAATCAATAATGTACAACTAAATATTCATTATAAAGATTAAATGTGTTTTTCCTAAACTATTCAATGAAACTTGCCTCATAAAGATACATTACTAATTCACATCAGGATCATAAAATAACGAAGCTTTATTTCAGGTTTAGCTAGACTTAACTAAAAAAGCTTGATTAATATATAAATATATTTGGTAAGATTGTGATTACCAATGATATCAGCAATATCTTGATTTTTTCAGAAATAAATTATTCTTTCTTCACGAAGAAACATGAATTCAATAACATTAACTAAAATTACAAATTAAAAAATGTTTATATTTTTGATACAAAATTAAAAAAGTCAAGTTTTGCACCCACATCTGAATTGAATATTTCATTGTTTACACCTGTAAATTAAGTGCGGATTTTAGAGAGTTGCAGATTTTAGGAGTGCAGATTTGAGGGAGTCTACTGTATATATACTGAAATTAGATACGAAAATTAAGTTTTATTTTTGCGATCGATTATTGAATTCCGTGACCATGATTATAGTGCACAATAAATTTTAGTAACAGATTGACAAAATTTGCTGCGATTCCACGATCTTACAAAATTAGCTGTGTATTTCAATGATCTTTTGACAAAATTTGGAATATTTTCCCTCGATTTTTTACTGAAATTCCCGTCTTTTTCAGCAATCGCTTCATGAAAATTCTTAATTTTTTCAAAGATCGTTTGATGAAATTTGCAATTTATTTTTTCAGGATCAATTGTGAAAAATTGCGTTCTTTTTTGCTATCATTTCATTCTTTGATTAACAATCATTTGATGAAATTAATTTTTTATCAGGGATTGATTGTTAAAATTAGCAATTTTTTTACTGCAAACATTTGTCAAAGTTCATGATATTTTTTACAGAAAGATTCACAGAAATCATTTTGTAGTACTGCAATTTTCTGACAAATTTTGCAGATTTTTTGTTGATTGTTTACCAAAATTTAAGTTTTTTTTTTTTATCCACTTGTCAGAATTCGCAATGTTTTTCCACAACATATTGGCAAAATTTGAGATTTTTTTTCTGTGGTCGTTTTACAAAATTACCAATTTTTTCCACAATTCTTTGCCTAAAACTTTTTTTCCTTTCTTTTCTTTCTTTATTTGAACAATTGATTCAAAAAATTCATGACCATTTGTCAAATATTGTAATTTTTTTACTGACAGATTGGAAAAATTCCCAATGTTTACTGCTGCTAAGCAATGCAAATCATAAAATATTGCGTATAATGGGTGCGCAGTTTATCTATCCTTGACTGTATTAAGTTAAAATAAAAAATATATAGCTAGCACAAAAGAGTTTGTTAAAAAACGTATAGCATTCATGAGTAGAAATGTTTTGTTTACAGATTCATAAAAATATTTTGAACCTGAGACTTATGTCATTTTTGAAGTGATTCAGGGAATGAATACAAAAATTTAAATGTTGACTTACTTCTATTTTATACAGTCTTATAAATACCCCATGAAATGAAAGACTTTAAATTTATCGATAACTAGTATTGAATTGATAACAAAGTATAACTTAGCAAAGTTCAGGAATCTCAAAATGTTTAACATTATGGTGGTCATAAATTGGGATTCAACAACAAAAACAATCACCTAATCGAGTTCATGTATAATATTTCAGTATTAGTTAAAACTTGATTTGCATATTAAAATGCAAATGAATTGCCAAGACCTATCTTGGCAATCATGTTAAAATGATGTTGAAAAACATCATTTTAACAGTTGACTTGTAGGTTTACCATTATATATTTAAATACTCCCACTACTACATGTTTATCACATTTTTGTAATGAATGCAATGAAATAAGTGTGGCATAGAAACAACACACATTATAAAATATTAATTTTATGAATTTGTTCCAACCAAAAAACAAAACAAAAAAAGACGTCTACATTATACTAAACGATTTGTGTCACATAATAAATACTTTTGCAACAAACTTTACAATGGCAACTAGAGATCTGCATGGGCTGACCCAAGGCCAAGCCCAGTTTGGCCTATTTTTGTTCAAGACTCTTTGATCAGGCCTATTTTTTTTTTTTTTACTTTACAAAGCTGGGATTTGTTTCCTTCATAGTCTTCATGGTCCAAAGTTTTCATTTCTATTTTTGATACAGCTCATGTGAAAATCATTCTCTCCACATGGTCTAATCCATTTAAAGGTCAGTAAAATAAAGCCTGGTCTAAAATATTTTTGCAAAAAATACATATATTTTTAAATCGGCATATTCTGCAATTCAAAATTATTTTTTTTTCTTTTTAAATAATTGTAGATTGTTATGTTTATTAAAATATAACTAAATTAAAACACTGTAGAAAGAGTGAAAAAGAGCCTACCTATAAATCTTGTTTTAAGCAAATGTTTTGATTATACAAAATTAATATACTAATTACACAAGAAAAGATATGTAATACATTTACTCTTACTAAGAAAGGAACTTGCCCATAAACATATTTTTTTTTCTATTCAATTCTGCCTTGGAGGATTTCAGTGTATACCATATTTCAGATTTTAACACTTCAATACATAAAATATGGATTAAGAATATAAATAATAACTGAAAAGTTTGCATACAAAAAATAGAAATTCATTAAAAATAAATACAACATTGCAATGGGTAGTATTTCTATATAAATCAAGATTATAAAAATGAAAAAAAATTCAGATAAATATTTTGGTTAGAACTCCTCATACGAGGAAAATGTTTAACCAAACTTATGTAAAAATCAATGTTTTGTAGCAATCCACTCAGGTCAAACTTTTAATATTTTTATCAAACCGGGCCAATATATATATATATATATATATTTTTTTTTTTGTACAGGTCAAGCTAAACTTTTAAATTTTGTATCGGGCCTGCCCAAATTTTTGTTTCTACTGTAGTACTTGAAAATTTCAGCCTGTGCTGACCTGTAATGGCAACTATAAAAGATTAAAGGTGACATTGCAACGAAAATAAAATGTTTTACGTGTAAACATTATTGGTACAGTGTATCTTCT
Organism: Maratus speculifer; assembly: GCA_964019185.1. Taxonomy (NCBI): domain Eukaryota; kingdom Metazoa; phylum Arthropoda; class Arachnida; order Araneae; family Salticidae; genus Maratus; species Maratus speculifer. The sequence goes on along the minus strand of CAXHSM010001376.1, from coordinate 14,263,629 downwards.
CAGCATGAGAAATAACAAGTGCAATTTTATTGTTGAATTTGAGCGATATCTCGCCAATTCTGGTTGTGCTTGGCGACCTTACTTTTACTTGGCGTGGCTTGTCCGCCGATTCGGCAGTACACGTATGTAACTCATGTCGGTATGACGTGCGTTTTGTTGCCGGCATAATTCTCAACTTTTTATTTTTCATTAAATGCATAATCAAGATGATTATTGAGTGATTAATTATTATTTAACATCACTTACAAAAATTCAATAGGTTATGGCCTCCAGCAACGTTTCCAATGCGAAAAATGCCGTATTTATGTGAACTTTAAGTGATTGGAATTTAAGCGTCGCGCCATTTTTTTTTTCGTAGCGTTGTGTACTCCGGATTAAGAAGTTAAAAATGGCACCAATGGACTTTAAGTTCACGATTGAGAAACTGGAATCGGCAAAAGACTGGACAAGATGGAAAATGTCCATGTCATTGTTATTAAAAACGCACGATTTATTGAGTTATGTTAACGGAGAAAAGACTTTTCCGGAAATGGCGGATGGATTTGCCGATGCTGCCGCTTTAGCTGACGCGAGAAAGAAATTTGAACTGGCAGATGCAAAGGCACTTTTGTTTATTTCTCAGGCGCTGGATGATGTGAACTTTGATTATATTAAAACCTGCTCAACTGCAAAAGATGCATATGAAAAGTTGACCGCGATTTACGATAAATCTTCGACGCATCGACTCGATCGTTTGTGGACTGAATTTTTTCATCTGGAATGGAAACAAGGTGAAAATATTGCATCATTTATAAGTCGAAGTCAAAATATTTTCATTGAAGCTAACGATGAATTGCAACGTATTTTGAAATGTGCTGTTCCAGGAGCGATGTTACTTTTTCGAATTATTTCGATGCTGCCGCAAGAATACATTGCATTTAAGACTGTTTGGGATGGTATTCCTTTGAAAGATCGATCGATTGAACTTTTAACAGAACGATTGTGTGCTTTTGAGCAACAAATAGAACAGCAGCAATTTGAAACTACCGCTCTGCAAATTCAATCGAATCGGCAAGCGCCGTTGTCAAGTTATGGAAAAGATGACGCCAACGCCAAATATTCAAGAGGAAATAAGCCAAAACCGAAGAAATGGCAGAATAAGAAGCCCATGAACGGAAATATTACTTGTTTTCAGTGTGGATTTTCCGGACACAAACGAATAAATTGTCCTCAAAATAAACACAAAACAGCTTCTTCTTCATCTGGTGTTGCCATGCCGTGTTCAATTTCTCAAGATGACAAAAGCTGGATTGCAGATTCTGGAGCATCTCAGCATATGACTTTTGATTCTTCTGTGTTTGAAAGTTTTAAGAAATTTGTTGTCCCAGAAGTAGTCAATGATGCAGGAGGTCGGAAACTTCTTGCTTATGGTTCAGGAAATATTAATGTGAAAACTCTTGTGGCTGGCAAATGGCAAGAAAATCATCTAACAGATGTTTGGTACGTACCAGAGTTGAAATATCAGTTATTTTCTATTTCTCATGCTTTAAGTAAAGGACTAAATGTTGTTTTTAAAAATAATTTTTGTTATGTGAAAAATGGTAACCAAACTATTGCAATGGCTCAGAAATCAGTTAATAATCTATTTGAAATGAAAATGTTTGCTATAAATCCTAGAAAACCTGCAACTGTTCTCATTGCAAGTACAAGTGATACTCTTCAAGTAATGCATGAAAGGATGGCACATCAAAACAAGAAATACTGCATTAAATTTCTTAAAAGACAGGGTATTTCTTTATCAAATGAGAACTCCGATTTTTGTGTAGGATGTATGTATGGCAAATCTCAAAGAAAGTCATTCCACTCAAGACCTGTTAGACCTACGAAGCCTGCTGAACAAATAAATGCTGATCTTGCTGGTCCAATGGAAGAAGATTCAGTTGGTGGTTCACGTTACATGCTTGTTCTCAAAGATGATTATACAAAATTTCGCAGAGTATTTTTCTTGAAAGTCAAGAGTGAAGTACCAAGTTGTATAGAAACGTTCCTTAATGAAGCGAAGACTGCTGGACATACAGTTAAAGAGGTACTTTGTGATTCTGGAAAAGAGTTTGACAACTATTCTGTGAAGAAGATTTTAAGTGACAGAGGCATTAATCTGCGTTTGGCAATGGTTGAGACACCTGAACAGAACGGAGCTGCTGAAAGAGAGATCCGTATCATTGTGGAAGCTGCAAGAGCCATGGTTCACCAAAAAGAATTGCCGAAGAAGTTGTGGGCTGAAGCATGTAATACTGCTGTCTTCGTGTTGAATCATACAGGTCCAACTCCAGTAGAAGATAAAACTCCGTATGAATTATGGCATGGAAAGTCAGAAAATTTCAACATGAAACGATTAAGAATATTTGGTACAAAATGCTATGTACATGAGCCAAAACAAAGACGCAGGAAGTGGGATAAAAAGTCAGTAGAAGGTCTGGTTGTTGGATATGAAGCTCATGATGGATATAGAGTTTTTATACCTTCCAAAAACAAAGTGGAAAGAAGCTGCCATGTTACATTTTGTGATGAATTCACATATGAGCCATTGACTGTTGAAGTCACCAGTAGTGATGTGCATTCAGAAGAAGAAAATGAAAGGTCACAAAAGAGTGATGAAGATGAATGTCAAGATGAAGCTGATCATGGAAGACGGTATCCTGAACGAGAACGTAAAAGGCCACAATTTTTGTCAGAAAATTATGTACTGTTTGTAAGTACACTTACAGGTTTTGAAACTCCTGCCTGCTATGATGAAGCAGTGAAGTCGCCTGAATCTCAGCTGTGGAAAGAAGCCATGAGAGAAGAACTGCAGTCTCATGAAGAAAATGGAACATGGGAGCTCACAGAACCTCCAGCAGATAAAAAGATACTGGACAACAAGTGGGTATATAGATTGAAAACAAATACAGATGGTTCTCCCTGTAAAGCTAAAGCTCGACTTGTGGCAAGAGGATTTTCTCAGAAAGCTGGTTATGATTATGATGATTTGTTTGCACCAGTAGCCAGATTTGACACTTTGCGCACAGTTCTTAGTGTTGCTGCTTCACAAAACCTATACCTGCATCAATTTGATGTGAAAACAGCTTTCCTTTATGGTTTTCTTGATAAAGAGCTCTACATGAAACAGCCAGAAGGTTTTGATGATGGTTCTGGACGTGTGTGCAAATTAGTTCGCTCACTTTACGGCTTGAAGCAAGCTCCACGCTGTTGGAATCGACGTTTTGTTCAAGCAATACAGAAATTAAATTTTCAACAGTCACAAGCTGATCCCTGTTTATTCACAAAGAAAAAGGATTCATCTATACTAATAGTGGCATTATATGTAGATGATGGACTTGTAGCTGGATCAAGTGTTTCCGAAATAGAGAAATTAATTAGCAGCCTGAAAGAAGAGTTTAAAATTATTGATAGTCCTCTTGATTCTTTCTTAGGAGTAAAAATTGACCATAGAGATAATGGTGACATCTTTATTTCTCAGTCTTTGTATACTGAAAAGATACTGCAAAGATTTAGGCTTGAAAACTCAAAACCACTATCTACACCTTGTGAGGTGGCTAAATCTCAGGAAGGAGATTCATCGACAGCTGATGTTCCCTACAGAGAAGCAGTAGGTTGTTTACAGTATCTTGCTGTTGCTACTAGACCAGATATAGCATTTGCTGTAGCTTTGGTTTCAAGAGCTTTATGCAAACCAACAAAAGAAGACTGGAAACATGTGAAAAGAATTTACAGATATTTACGAGGCACGAGCAATGTCGGTCTTCTGTACAAAGCACACGTAAAAACAGAATTTTCCGTTTTTAGTGATGCCGATCATGCTGGTGATGAAAAGACGAGACGCTCAACTTCTGGTATGGTTTCCATTAATTCATGTGCTGCAATAACATGGTGGTCTCGATTGCAACATTCTGTCGCAATTTCTTCTACTGAGGCAGAATATGTTGCCGCTAGTGAGGCAGCTAATGAGCTTGTTTGGCTCAAGTTACTCTTCAAGGAGCTAATAGGATATGATGGCACTCCCATTTTGTATGTCGACAACCAAAGTGCCATAAAACTTGCCCAAAATCCCCAGCACCATCGAAGATCAAAGCACATAGATGTGCGTTTTCACTCGATTAGAGAGAAAGTTGAACGAGATACTTTAAAATTAGAATATGTTCCATCAGCAGAACAAACTGCTGATATTATGACTAAATCTCTCTCTAGCATTCAGTTTATGAACTTACGTGATAGACTTGGACTGGTTAAAAGTGTAATTCAAAGTGAAAACTGACTATTTATATCTGTTATTTAAGTTTTCCTTTTTTGTTGTGTATATATTTTTTTTTGCTAATTATTTGTATTTATTTTATGTATTATTCTAAATTGGCCTTGATATCGGGAAGGAGTGTTGAATTTGAGCGATATCTCGCCAATTCTGGTTGTGCTTGGCGACCTTACTTTTACTTGGCGTGGCTTGTCCGCCGATTCGGCAGTACACGTATGTAACTCATGTCGGTATGACGTGCGTTTTGTTGCCGGCATAATTCTCAACTTTTTATTTTTCATTAAATGCATAATCAAGATGATTATTGAGTGATTAATTATTATTTAACATCACTTACAAAAATTCAATATTTATAAATGTAAGAAAATAATAAAACGCTGTCTTTTGTTTTTTTTAATCAATGCCACTACAGCAGTTACTGGCAAGATATCTAATATTATGAAGATATTGAAATTTCAAATTCTATTCTTGATTTCTTGGACTGCTTTAATATTTTATGCAAATTATTATAAATTTATAAAGGAACTTCCCTTTGCTATCAATTATATAAAAAATATTTAAATGTAATACAATAGAATACAATTAAATTTGGTCTATGAGCAACACAAAGTTTTAAATTTAAATCTGAAAAAAAATGTTTTGAAATTTAAATTCGAATAATATTCACTGAATTTACATACGAAATAAATAAAATTATGAGCTCTAAGTAAAACCTTTTTATAATGCTTTAAATGACGATCGGCAGAAAGAAAGTTGTATCAATGAAATTTTGCGTAGTCACGTTATCAAACAGCAAATTATATAAATTTAGTGGAAGATTATCCAAATAAGTATGTTAGCATTAACTTAATTTAGTAAAGAGAGTGAGATTAATAAATTGACACTTTAAAAGTTACCTGATATTATAAACAAGGGGAAGCATAGGACGCCAATGCAAGAATGAGTTGTGGATTTTTACATCATGATTCATTGAAAAGGATTCAATTATTCAAAGTAATAATATCGATAATGCTGAATAATGTAGTAGAGTTACTTATATTGTTTATTAATAAAACTGTTGCAAAGGCAATATGACTAGTGCTTTTTTTTACCACTGATTATAATATTGACTATCAGACAGCCATTAACCGAAACAAGCTTTAATAAAGAAACTAAGCTTAATTTTCATGAGTTTTTATAAATCAAATCATATCAAATTTTATAGCGGAGAAAATATTTAAGTGTTAGACTCGTAAATTTTGGTTGCTTTCTACTCCTTTTTTATAAAAAAATGTTTTATTTTGTGGATTGAAATTATTTATGGACTCATTCACTTCTGATGAATGAATCCATCTGCCCTGATTCATCCAATCTGTTGGCGTCTGTACCGTAGTAATGAGTGTATTTTTGTAACAATTGCTAATTTTTAAAATCAATTTACTGATCCATCCTCTTTATTAAACTACATTGATGGTAAGAACATTTTTTTTATCGTTTAGTAAATCTTTTATTGAAAATTTTACAACTTCTGATTTGTTCGTATCATGACACAAAATAATTCAGTATGTTGCAACTTTAATTTTTGCTAATATTCTGCACACAGGTAAACTGCAGAGGTGCAGAAAATGTCTTTACTTCCAACATTTTCCTCATTCTGTATGAAGATTTATCCAAAAATTTTGCGATACTTTATAGTTTTACATAAATTCTGTATTACTGTAGCTATAGATTTTTTTTTCTTTTTTTGCAAAATTTCTCCACATCGACTATATACAATAGAGTACGTATATGTGCTACAAACGTTTCTAAGATAAATATTGTAAAGTTCACCATTTGTGTCTTTTTGTTTGTAGTGAATTTATTTCTGTCTAGGGTAATTATGTAATTCAGCATTATAGCTAAATGAATTGTATAGTTTTCAGCAAAATTCCTCCAAATGGCCAAAATTCTCTAGATCCCAAACTACCGGATCTGGCATATTCTGCATCTCTCACTGAATATTTGGCTTGTCGAATTGCAACTGTAAGGTAAGGAACTAACATACACTAGAAAAAAATATACTTTTAATTATCACTTAAGAAAATTTTTTAATTTCATGCTTTTGAGCATGTTTTTCTTATATCCTAAGACAAATATTTTAAAATTAAAGAGAAATTTATAAAAGATTGGATTTGTAAGAAAATCACTAAAGTAATAAATAATAGAATTAATTGAAATCATGGTAACTCACCAAGTGTTGTAACATTCTAGACCAGAAAATTAGAATTGTACCAAGTATGACCTCAATTTACTAATTAACTATAGCATAGCACAGGTAATAAGAAATTCAATTTTATAATAATATGTAATATAGTTAATTTCACATAGACTCTTTTTTAATACTGTAGACTCCCTCAAATCCACACAGCTTAGGACCAAAGATTTGTGCAAATTTTAGAATTTTGCCAATTTTTGGTCATTGCTTTGTTTGCATTTTTTAAATGCTAATTTGAATGTAATTAATAATGTAATCAAAGTTATAATGAATGCTTACAACATAGTAAAATATTAAAATAATTAAGTTAAGTAATAAACTAAAATAATAAAAATGTATATAATTTTTTAAAATGATTAAAATATTAAAAGCTATGATCAAGTAAATAATCAAAAAATTTATTATAAAAATGAGATGCATTTTTCCTACTTTATTCAGTGGAACTTTCTTCTAAAGGTGTACTACTATTTTGCATCAAAACCATAAAATAAGAAGTTTTATTTCATGTTTAACCAGACTTTATAATGAAAAAAGCTTCATTAATGATGCATAAATATATTTGTAAAAAGATTGTGATTACCAATGATATCAGCAATATATTGATTTTTTTTCAGAAACAAATTTATTCTTCCTTTACCAAAAAGCATGAATTGAGTCATACTATCGAAACTTACAGATTAAAATGTATATGGAATTGATATAAAAATTAAAAAATCAAATTTTGCTGCTACATCTGAACTGAAAGCTCTATTGTTTATTAATATATAGTTTATTAATATTATTGTTTATTATGCTCTTTTGTAAATTATGTGTGGATTTGAGGGAGTCTACTGTAGTTCGTTTTTATTTTTTTTTTTTAGTTTTTTGTTACTTATTTGTTATGTTCATTCATTATATTTTATTTATTAATTTACTTTTCATTATTTACCTTTTTTATGCATATTTAATTATGTTAAATTTCTGTTTTGATTGTAATTGGCAAAAATAAACAAGTTAATGTCCCTGTTTCTTTTGATAAACAAGAAATTTCTACAAAAAAATTGCATACTAAAAAATTTTTTGCTTTGTGTTATTTTAAGAATAGGATAGTTTAAAGATTTTTTTACTTTCTGAAATTTTAAATTTCATGATTTCTCCAGTTAGTTAAAACAAATTTATAAAATTTTACTATACCTTAAAAGAAATAATTTAAAATCAAAGAGAAATTTTGAATGAATTGAAAGAAAAATTCAAGCATCATATAGTGCATTATCTGTTAGCAATAGGTCAAGAGCATAGATTTTTACTGGTAGCAGTACCCCCCCCCCCATCTGTCTGTAGGTAGTGGAACCTTCCAGGGGTGTGGTGGTGGCTCCAGAGGCAATTGGGGTGAAGGTCTTTAAGACAGTCAAGGAGAGCATTGCCGTTGCCCAGCTTATTTCCACAGTGCTGTCTGGGACCTTGATAAAAACTTAAAATATACCTTTAAATGAAAATTTTCTCAATGGAACCTAGAGCTGGGTCCCAAAAATGTAATTTAATTTACGAATGTCAAAAAATTTCTCCACTGCTATTGATGGTTCTCCAGCAATTACTGAGCTTCATAAGGGATGCATTTCAAACAAGCAGTATCAATTGTACTCGATATACATTATTCATCTTCGGCCATTGGTTAAAAAATAATTTAATGAATGACTGCATACATCACTTCATTGCAAATTAGTTGATAAAATTAAAAGCATTTCTTTACATTACAGATTATTTCTTAACCTTTGTAATGAAAATGAGGAAGATTACAATTGCTTGCTGCTGCATACAGGAGTTTGCATTTGTTCACAGTAGATATTTGTTTGAATCATGTTTAAATCCATTTTGACTCAATACTTGAATTTGAGAATGTAATGAAAAATAGGGCAAAAACCTGATTACATCCAAAAATGATGTAACTTATTTAACAGGGGAAGAGTTAAAATGAAAGGGATACTCAAAATTTCAAGAAGGAAATAAAATGTATACAGTTGAATTTCTATAATCCGCACACACAGCGGCCAAAGGTTGTGCGGATTATGGAATATTGTGGATTATAGAGTATTATGTATTATACGTCATTTTATTATTCCTAGACAGCATTTTAATCCTTTAATCAGCACAATATGAAAAAATAAATATGAAATCTAATAATTAATTTAATATGCTATCTGAAAAAAATGCCTTTTTATAGTTATTTTATTAAAAAAATTATATATAAGTGCAATTAAATAAAAATAATTATATATGTTTCATAATGCTGTAATCCGTTTTTTATTGTTAATAAAATGAAAGATATTTACAAAAAATAAATGTTTTATTATGATTTTTTTTTTCAATTTTTTTTTATTATTTGTTTTAAAAATACTTTTTGGATCACAAATTTGTAAATTTTCTTAACTGTTTATTTCATTGTTTACATTTGCAAAGTAACGCGAATTATAGAAAATTATAGATTATGGATCTTTGACAGTACAGTTTCAACTTTGGCTCAATTCATGGGGATACTTATTTCTGTCTTAATAATCTTTACAATTAACATCCAGAATTGTAGCATTGTGGGTAAAAAGCTAAATTTTGATCTTGCTTTTATTTTCTTTCTCTAACAAATTTATATTGAGTTTAATATTATAATATTTATGTTATTTAGTGGTGTTAAGTATGCACTTTATGTAAATATTAGTATATTTTGTTAGCTAATATACTATTATGTCTAAATACATTTTGAATTTCATCAGGTGGGTATTGGGCTGAAAGGGACAATAACTGAAGAGATTAGAAGGGACATGGAAAAAAAAGTCAAAAAATTTATGAAATACCAATATTTTGTTATAGAGAAATTTGCGTTCTTTAATCTCTTTATATATTTGGAAGCAATTTCTATAAGAAAATACTGTTAGCTTCCTCTTTTTTTTTTTTTTTTGACTGTGTTTTTCTTTGACCAATCCTTACCCTACTAATATATTTTGATGAAGTTATTTAAATCCATAACTTTTGGTGAGATACTTGTTTTTGTTTTATCATACGTTGCAAAATACTTTATATTTGTGTTATTTTGTCTTTTATTTTTGAGTAATGTAATCGCATATAAACAGGCAAAATTTTCATAAAAGCACTTTCTCTAAGTGTGCCCCTTTCAATCCTTATAATGGGGTTAAAAGGGACATTTTTCCCAATTTTTATAATGCATAGAGATTATTAATTGCTGCACTTGAGAATAAGAGGTTTTACTAGTATCAAAGCCAAGGTTTTAGACAAGAATTTGTCAGAAATGTGAGAATATCTTTAACCTTATAAAGAAAAAATGTCTCTTTCATCCCCACTCTCCCCTACTGAAAATACTTAAGGAAATCAATTTAAGTCAAAGCTCTATAATCTGCACCAGTTGGGGCCATAGGTTGTAAGGATTATGCAATAATGTGGATTATAGAGTAATATTTCATTTATATGTCCTTTTATTATTATTAGACAGCATTTTAATTTTATAATGAGTATAATATGAAAAGATAAATATGAAGTTTAATAATTAATTTAATATCTTATCTCAAAATATGTCTTTTTAAAGTTATTTTATTGAAAAAAATTATATATGTATAGTTGCATTTAAATAAAAATATTTACATATGTTCCATAATACAGTTTGCTTTTTACTGTGATTAAAATAAAAGAGTTATATTAAAAAAAGTAGATGTTTTATTATGATTTTTTTCATTTTTTTAATTATTTGTTTAAAAAAAACTTTTTTGGAGCACAAATTTGTGAATTTTCTTAACTGTTTATTTCATAGGTTACATTCATAAAGTGACGCAAATTACCGTATTTTCGGGCGTAAGCGCCGCGGCGCATACGAGTTTAAAAGTTAAAATTATGCTTACTGCGGCGTTTCTACCGGGGCGGCGGATACGATATATTTTTTTTTTTTGTCTTGCAGCGATATTCATTACAGAGGTGATTTTTTCTCACGGTTCCTTTGATAAAATTCTTGCTTTTTCTGCCAATGATTGACAGAAATTAGACTATCATTTGTCGAAATTCGCGATATTTTTTATGCTTCGCATTTTCTTCCTGATGATTGACTTTTCACAATTTTCAGAAAAATTCCGATCAGAATCACCTCTGTAATGAATATCGTTGCATGGGAAAAAATATATCGTATCCGCCGCCCGGGTTTTTTAGCGATACTTCGGCGAAATTCATGAAAACATTTCGACGAAAGATTGTAGTAAAAACGCGAAATATGTCAAAAAATCTCTAAAAAACACAAATTATATCAAAAGATCGCAGTAAAATCGTGAATTTCTCAAAGGAACGCCAAAAAGAACGCACAAAAGAATTGTAAAAAAAAATGTTAGAAAAAATGCAAAAATGTCGTATCTACAAATGAACGTAAAAAAAACCCGAGAAAAAACGCAAATTCGGGCGAGAAAAAAGGCAGAAAAAAAGAGAAATTTGAAAAAAAAAAGCATAATATCTATTAAAAAATTTCGAAAAAACGAACATTTCATCAAAGATTCATGATTCATTCATTTCATCACGATTGATATCGTTCTCAAAGGCAAATAAAGACGGGATGAATCATGGTGAAATGAATGGATCTTGAATCTTTGATGAAATGTGTGTTTTTTTGAGATTTTTTTAATAGATTTCATTCTTTTTGTGCTTTTTTTACAAATTTCTCCTTTTTTCTGCGCTTTTTCGTCAGAATTTATGTTTAAAAAAACGCAAAATTTTCCAAGTATTGCTTTAAGTATAAAAAAATCATGATTCATCAATTCATCATGATTCATGCAATTAATTCATCATGATTCATCCTTTGCTCATCCCCATAAAAAACGCAAATTTTTTCAAGTATCGAAAAAACTCTGCAAATTTCGTCAAATATTGCGATAAAACCCTGCAAACCTCGTTACAAACTATAAAAAAACGTATTAAAAAATCGCGAAAAAAAGGCTGCACGAATTCAAATTTAATTTTATTATAAAAAATATGCTAAATATACTAAATTTAAAATTGGATTTATATTACAAATGTTAAAAAAATCGCGAAAAATCACTGAATAGAACGCAATTTTTAACATTTTGATATATATTCGTAAGTGCGGCGCATACGGCGGTGCGGCGCTTCTGATGAATATTTGTTTTATTTTAATGCATTTTCGGAGGTGCGGCGCTTACGGTATGTGCGGCGCATACGACCGAAAATACGGTATAGAAAATTGTGGGATATGGGTGTGCGGATTATCGATCCTTGACTGTAATTAAAACAAAAACCATCATAACTGTTTCCCTGGGAAAACTTCAGTTTAAATGTAATGTAAGAATTGGTAGATACAAGCATCTTTTAAATTCTTTTAAATTTTTCTGCAAAACAGGAATACTAATTTGCATGCTGCTAACATTTGATGTCTTCATGTTGAATTTATGCATTGATTCCAGGATATTTCATGCACGAATATTCCTAGTTGGCTTTTAGATCCTTTCGCAAATGCAGATGCAATAAAATCATCTGTAGATAAATAACTTTTGTCTCTGGCATTGACTCTTATACCAGTCAAGTCACGGCCAATCTTTAACTCTCAGTTCAACTGTCAGTTGAGAAACCCTAGGTTGGCAAATTTAACCACCAGTTAATATTTCGAATTCATCGATAACTTTGGAGCCATGATTATTCAACCTTGGGTTACTAGACCTAAGTTTAAAACTAGTTAGCAGATTGACCACAGGGGTCACATAATCAGGTAGTTGCTGCCGCGAGTTCCTAACTTAACACCATCTTTATCTGTTTTTTCAAGAACAAATCTAAAGGAAGTATTGAAAATGCATACTTATCATTTTGAATTTTTAAATAAAAAATTCTTATGAATAAATTTTGATTGGTGGTTTTCGTTTACAAAGAAAATTTTTGTGTTGCATTGAAATTCTTAAAAAATATTTATTTTATTAAATATTATATATTTTAGGCTGGCACCGAATATTCGGTATTCGGCCATGTTATCGAATATTTGGTTAGGCTGATATCAAACTATTCTGTTACTCTGAATATTCAGCTCGGCCAAATATAAAACTATTCGGCCTGCCAAATATTTGGTTTTGCCCAATATCAAAGTATTTGGCCGAATCCAATACTTATACTTCTGTTGCCACAATGACAAAAAAATTATTAAAAACAATAATAATATAGTAGACCTCTCAAATCCGCAGCTCTCTAAAATGCACACATAATTTATGGATATAGACAATGAAATATTCAGTTTAGATATAGGACCAATATTTCATTGACATTTCATGACAATTCATTCACATTTCATAGTTTTATATCAAATCCACATACATTTTAATTTGTAATTTTTTTTAAACATTACTGAATTCATGTTTTTTCATGAAAGAAGAATAAATTTATTTCAGAAAAAAATAATTAAGATATTGGTAATCACAATCTTCTTACCAAATATATTTATGTATTAAATTAATCTTTTTTCGTTATAAGTCTGGCTAAACCTGAAATAAAATTTCTTTATTTTATGATCTGGATGTGAATTAGTAATGTACATTTAAGAGGCAAATTTCATTAAATCATTTAGGAAAAATACATTTCATTTTTATAATGAATATTCAATTATACATTAACTTGATATTTGCTTACAATATTTTAATCATTTTAATAATTGTCTAAATTTTTATTATCTTAGTTTATTACTTATTTTAAAATTTTATTATATTGTAAACATTCATCATTGTTTCAATTACATTAATAATTACATCCAAATTACTGTTTAAAAAGTGTAAACAAAGTAATGACCAGAAAACCACAAAATTCTAAAATCGGCACAACATCTGGTCCCAAGTTGTGCAGATTTGAGGAAGTCTACTGTAATAGTTTGAACACTAATTGTGATAAAGATTTCAAATAAATTTCAGTTAAAAGTCAGTTTTTTTTCTTTACCCAACAGTGCAAAATTTTAAAATGTGCGATGTTTAGAAGTTTAAAAATCTGCAGTTCCGAAAGTTGCAAAATTGAAATTTCATGTAAAATATTTTTATGATGTATCCAGGAATATTAATGTTTAATCCATATAGTACATAATATGAGGTGGTCATAAGTCAGTCTGATTAACTCTATCAAATAAAAATGCACATTTTAAAGAGTGTTTTTTTTTTATCATTGGTTTAGGAATATTAAGATTTATTGCATGGCGTACATAATATATGACTTGTTATGATCATAATAAAAATGACGTTTATTATTATTTTTATATTAACTATAGAATTTATTTATAAGACTTAAAGATTTTAGTCTTTGAAAATATCATTTTCCAAATAGTCATTGTAATGTGTTAAATTACAATTTTGTTTTATTATTATTACTATTATTTTGGTAAAGTTAAAAGGAATACATACAGTTTTTATTATTATTTTATTTTATTATCTCACATAAGCATTTTAGTGTTTTAACAGTATTGTAAGCATTCATTATAATTTCAATTGCACTATTAATTACATTCAAATTACTGTTTAAAAAATGTAAACAAAACAATGACCCGAAAACTGCAAAATTCTAAAATCCGCACAACCTCTGGTCCCAAGCTGTGCGGATTTGAGAGAATCTCTGTGGTCCAGCATGACTTTGGGGGGAAAAAAACTAGTATTGTTTGTTGAACCCTCTCACTGACATATTCGTGTTAATATGTTCATTAAGTTCCAGATTTTACTGCAATATAATCAATATTTAAGTTAATATAATCTGATTGATTTAATAGATTTTTAATACACTGAAACAATGGATAATACTTTCAAGGATTAAATTCATATTCTTAATTAAGTTTTTCAATATACTATTCAAAGAATCATATTTTTAAGAGAATCATTCTTTCTTTTCTTCAAAGAATCAGTGTTTAAAACAATGTTACAATTTTGTCCTTATACAAGATTGTCAGAGGTTTAATCATTCCTGATATATTATAATAATCCAGTGGAACTTTAGAATTATGAATTACATAACAATCCATTACAAATGATTCAAAATCATGAATCTCTAAATAACTTAGTCGCAATGTCTATTTGGGCGAAGAAAATAAACATCTCTGTAGATAATTTGTGAAATCTAGCTGTTGAAAGGGAAAAATACATTTTTAGCATCTGAATTAAGTCTTTGTTGCATCTTAGAAAAGAAATTTATTATGAAAGTCAAACAAACTGATATTCGAGATTTCTTTTCAAGATTGCTTCTTCAAGTAGGCTTACAACGCACCTTTTTATTCTATATTCTCATACTTAAGCTGTATTTTTACATAATTGACTTTTTTTTAATTCTAATATGACTGTTTGTGGAAGAAAAGTTCTATTTTAAATGCTATACATGTGTAACATTTTCAACTTTTTACCAATTTTTGACCCCCTCCCCTGTGTTACGATAGTATACATTATCATTTCTCTACCTCCCTCCTTTGCACTTGTATTATTGATATCAATTTAAAAAAAAAAATTGATTTTTTTTCCTTTTGTTTGCAAAGATTACAGATATGATTATACTGTAATTATTTACATTTTTTTTTATTCAAATGAAGAGAAGTCAATGAAACTTCACTTTAATTTATGAAATAATTTTATATCACAGAAAAAGTAAAAAAGAAATAGTTACTATTTAAAAGTTATTATAGTTATTAAATAGTTATTATTTACTATTTAATAATAGATTTTTGTTACATAATGAACTCCCCAGTAATAATACCTACTTGCACTTGATCCCAAATGAGGAGAGGGCAAGGCAGGCAGATCATTTAATCAACAAATAAAATAGACATTCTTTTTCTTTCCTTTACTGATAAACACAAACAAAATTTCAAACATACTTTGCACCTAGTCTCTCGAATAGCATTATACTATATGCATACACATATAAC
Source organism: Maratus speculifer (assembly GCA_964019185.1). Taxonomy (NCBI): domain Eukaryota; kingdom Metazoa; phylum Arthropoda; class Arachnida; order Araneae; family Salticidae; genus Maratus; species Maratus speculifer. The sequence continues at coordinate 14,248,203 of CAXHSM010001376.1, read as the reverse complement.
AGAAAAATTGAAATACCAATCTTTGATGTATTCTTTATTTTGGAATTAAATAATTTTATGATTTGAATAATAACTTTGTATTTTCTTAAAAATAGATAATAAATAATATTTTTAGTTTGTACCATTTCATTTTTTAATGGAATTTTTAGGTTTTTTTAATTTAGAGTAACATTTTTGTCTTTGTATTTTTGCACTATTTATTGTCTACAAAAACAAAAACAGTTCTGAAAGTTCCATTCTCAAATCCACAAGTTTTAAGAGTTTTTGTGAATCACATCGCAAAATTGGTTGAATTCAAAATGATATTGATGTCAAAAGAAGAATCCTAACCTCCACCTAGAGATATCTTACAATGTGAAATGCCAGTCCCCTCCCCCATTTTCTGCTCAAGAGTAAAAACATTGTATATCTACAGCTCCCTATCCAAAATAGAGTCAAGGCAAACATTTGTATGTACACTCGAGTCAAGTCATATGTCTAAGAATACATAATGGGATAATTTAATAAATGATTTTTGTGCCGTTTAAGGAAATGAAATTCGTAAAATCAGCTACTTAATTCAGAGTTTAAATTTAGTGCAGTTTGATTGAAAATGTCTTGTTTATTACATTTTTCCTTCTGTTTTCAGATTCAAAGATTGATAAAACATTTTTCTAAAGGTTCAATAAGTCATTTCCTTGGATGAAAATAGCAAAAGTTTGATAAATACTGATTCTTTGAAGAAGTTCCTGTTATTATCCAAAGCAAAACTTTGCCATACAAGAAAATGTCATTCATCGTGGAAGAAAATCCTTGCTCCTGTGAACAGCACATTGTTCCTCAAAATGGGAATAAAGAAAAACATTCTTCCATTGATACAGGAGATAAAGTTTTCATTTGTGAAATATGCTCTAAAACATTTTCTCAGAATAGTAATCTGAGAAGACATCTAAAAAATATTCATGCAGGGGATAATTCATTTGTATGTGAAATATGCTTTAAAAGATTTTCTAATAATAGTGCTTTGAGAAATCATCTCTTGTCTCATACAGGAGGAAAACCTTTTGTTTGTAAAACATGTTCCAAAGGGTTTAATGATAAGAGTACTCTAAGAAAACATTATTTGACCCACACAGGAGAAAAACCTTATGTTTGTGAACTATGTTCCAAAGGTTTTTCTCAAAATGGTCATCTAAGAACTCATCTCATGACACATACAGGAAAAAAACCTTTTTCTTGCGAAGTATGCTCCAAGGATTTCTCTACAAGTAGTAGTTTAAAAAAGCACCTCTTGACGCATACATGAGAAAAACCTTTTTCTTGTGAAGTATGCTCCAAGAAATTTTCTGCAAGTAGTAATTTAAGAAGTCATCTCTTAACGCATACAGGAGAAAAACCTTTTGTTTGTAAAATATGTTCCAAAGGATTTTCTCGGAATAGTGATCTAAGATGGCATCTCTTGACTCATACTGAAGAAAAACCATTTGTTTGTGAAATATGTTACAAAGAGTTTAGTGGTAAGCGTACTCTAAGAAAACATTATTTGATTCACACAGAAGAAAAACCTTTTGTTTGTGATCTATGCTCTAAAAGATTTTCTCGGAATGATAGTTTAAGAAGGCATCTCTTGACACATACACGATAAAATTTTTGTGCTTCTGAAATTTGTTCCAAAGAATTTTCTAGACATTGTGAACTAGAACGACATCTCGTGATTGATACAGGAGAAAATGTTTTGTTTGTCTTATATGCTTCCGAAGGACTATCTGATAACCATTATTTAAAAAACACATGTCTCATATAGATACCTCTTAAAAATCTCTTGCATTTTTGTTGTTAGAATGTTATGTATGAATCCTGTATGCCTCATTACATTTACTATTATCACATCTCTTCTGTTTTAGCATTTAGTAATAAAATAATAAAAATTGTAAAACATTTCCATAATTGTCACAGTTGTCATTTTGATAAAGAACTCCAGACCTGTTCATTAGTTTTCGGTAAAAACTAGTTTTAAAAATTAGTTTTCAGTATAACATAAAAATACCGGGTTATCCCATCGACCAATTTCGCCAAATTATATAAATCGCTTAACTGCTCACCAGATTACACAAGTTAACATATTTTGGTATCTGAATAATTGTTAAAAAAATATAACAAAATATTAATAACAATATAAATAAAATATTGACTTAAATATCATTTGGTGATGCAACAAACATGAAATGAATGTGACATTTACGATAAGCCATTATTGGCATTTTATCTTATAGTTTCGCGATAGATTTTGTTTTATCGACGAGGTAATCAAGTAGTACCAAATATTGAATTCTTGATTTCTCTGTCAGAATCTTCTGGTTTGGTAAAGGACTGAGCAAGTAACATATAAATTAATTTAGGAATGAAAGTAGCGTGATGCAGTGCTTAGCATGCATTTAAAAAATACATGACTGGTCGCCAAGGGAGGATATTCATGTATCATAATATGGCCATACCTTGTGTGTTTGCAAGTTTTATCTAAAAAACGTCTCTGATAATCTCTGACTTAATTTTGGGTCCTTCCATTTTGCAGTACGAGAAAATCATTGGGATAGGTGACACGGTTGGGAAAATTTGACGATCAGTTTAGTGTCACTATGAGTCATTGTATTTATTGGGAAAAAAAGATTGAAACTGATATTAAGTTGTTGAAGAGTTATCAGGAATCAAAATTTGAAAGCTGGCAACGTTTTGTGAGATTTGGCATTTTAATTTATTTTCAAGATTACCAATGCCAATAAGGTTTGGTCATCAAGTGAAACAATGTCACCAAATTTGGCACAAATATACAGTGAAACCTCCGAATAAGGGACACCTATGGTACCGGAACTTTTGTCCCTTAAATAGAGTTGTTCCTTATTCGGTGGTTTTATTATTTTTTTAATTAATCGTCTTGAAGGATATAAAAATAACAAAACATTGAAGGTGAAGTTTAAATGTATTCAAAGTGTATAAATTACGTTAATCAGACACAAAAGAATAGTGAATTAATTAATGAAAATTTACAATTGATTACTAAATCATTAAATGATTGATAGAAATATTGATTTGTATTTTTTATGCAAACTGTGTCCATTCAAAAAGTATAAAAACATTTAAAAGAATTACACTTGAAATAATCACTCAAATCTCTCGGCTGCTCTGCTTAGCAAGCGGAAAACATTTTGACGCATTTATAAATTCATTTTTTAATGGAAAGGACCACCTGACAATGGTTGCGATTTTCGAACTTTGTGTTCAAGTTTTGAATAAATTACCTATTGAGTTATAAGCGATTTTGATCATGTGACAGACTTTTTCATCATTTCTTGAGTGCTTATTCTTCTTACGCGTATAAATTTGGTTCAAAATGCCCACATTGGCATTATCTTCCAAAAATCTATTGCGTTTGAAAAAAAGGGGGGGGGAGGAAAGGAAAAAAAAGAAAAGAAAAAACAGTTCGATTACATAGTTTCTGTACAACAACGTATCTGCTAATTTCAGGCATTTCTGAATAAAAATAAATTCATTTTTTTGTCATAAAATTTGCCCTTTTGGGTCTGAGAACAGCCTTAAAGCATCTGTAAAGATTTCTTTATTTCACAATTTTCTTTTATTCTCCACTTTCAGAATCATCCTCATAAGGTTTAGCATTACTTTCAATGGGGCTAAAATTCAAAAGCTAGCCCCTTTTATCTCATTTTCAAGTGCCCCTTAAATCGAGTGTCCCTTATTCAGAGGTAAATACATTACACGTCCTATACCAAGGGACTGGGACCGTGAGTTTTGTCCCTTAAATAGAGGTGTCCCTTATTCCGAGTCTCCCTTATTTGGAGGTTTCACTGTATAATTGTTAATCTTCTGAGAGTATATTGTTATAGAGTTTAACTCAGAGCTAACTATTGAACGAGCTATGCCCAGTCTTTCTTGCTGTTATGTTATAATACAAGCAAATGTTTCTGAGTTTATGCAAATTTTATCCACAAAATAATTATAACAGTTTTGGCTAAATTTCTAAATTGATTAAAAAGAAGTACCTTCTAATTGAATTAATTTTAAAATTCAATTTAATGGCGCTGTCATTTACGTGATTATTAAAAAGATGATGATTTAATAATTATAAATTCATTTTTTGGATTTATTAACTAACTCTTTATAGCCTGGCGGTACATGTACAGTTAAAAAAACAATGTAAAATTTATTTATTCGTCTGTTCAAATAAAAGCATATTACACTTTTCATACAAAGTAATTTGCCAAATCCTGTTTTAGAAAGCACAGGTGAAGCGTCGAAGCCTCACTATTTTCCAATGCGGTTCTTTTCTCGACCCTTAACAAAGGTGTCGCTTTTCTCCTTTCAAAAAATGTTATACGAAAAATTTGCAACTACAAAACAATTTTCTGTTACAGGTGGCATCACAATACATTTATTGACATTGTTTTGTTAAGAATTGCAAGATTCACATAACAGTATTTTTTGTTAATGAATTTCATTATTCTCGCTCTACGTATTTTGCAAGAATAGCTCTCACTACCGATAGATTAAATGAGTTTTAATTTAAAAAATGATTTAAAAATTAAAATTATTGTCATCCATGTTGTTCTGAATAACTCGAACATTAACATAAATAATTATTTATGGGGAGTATTTATTTATTTATTCAAAACGAAATCACTTATTACTTGGATTGTCAAGGAAGTCATTTAAAAATCAGCAACTCATACAAATAATAATAATAATAATAATAATAATAATAATAATAATAATAATAGATATACAGGGTGTATCTAAACTACTGGGCAAAACTTTAAGGAGTGATAGTACACATCAAGACAAATAATATTAAATGGGAAACTAAGGGTCCCAAACGTCTTCCGAAGGAGATAGGCGCCATCAAAGTTTAGGGTCCAAAATTTAAAATGATTATAAAAAACGGGAAAATTGGTCTATTCGTTTGCGATTTTCACGAAAATTATTCTTTATGTCAGTATTGTCTTAAAAATAAATTATAAAGATAAATTTCAAAAAATGACGATAGAGGGCGCGTTAGACTTTGGAGTAACGAACAATTATCTTTTACCGTTATTTTTTGCATCTCATTAAAATTTTTTAGAAGTTTAGACATAAAGTTAAAATTTTACCTCAAAATCTGTGGTTAAGTAGCGCAAACTGAACTGTGTTCAATGGAAGTGGTTATGTTCAAATTTCAAATGATTATAAAAAACAGAATAATTTTCCAATTGATTTGCAATTTTCTCTAAAATTATTCTTTATGTCAGTATCATTTTGAAAATAAATTATACAGATAAATTTCAGAAAATGTCGATAGAGGGCGCTTTAGACTTTGGAGTAACGTACAACTATTTTTTACCGTTATTTTTTGCATCTGATTAAATTTCTTTAGAAGCTTAGACATAAACTTAAATTTTGAGTTCAAAATCTGAATCGTTGAGAGTGGTTAAGTAGCGTAAACTGAACTGTGTTCAATGGGGGTGGGGAGATTCAAATTTCAAATGATTATAAAAAACGGTAAAATTAGTCGATTCGTTTGCGGTTTTCTCTAAAACCATTCTTTAATCAGTATTTCTTTGAAAATAAATTTTACTGATGAATTTCAAAAAATTCCGTTAGAGGGCGCCTTAAACATTAGAGTAACCGACAACTATTTATAACCGTTATTTTTTTTAAATCTAAATAAATGTTTTAAAAGCTTAGACTTAAATTTTGAGCTCAAAATCTGAATCGTTGTGTGTAATTAAATAGCGAAAAATTGAACTGTGTTCGCAGGGTGGGGAGGATAATATTTCAACTCCCGAACACAGTTCAATTTACGTTTCATAATCTCTCCCAACGATTCAGAATTTGGGCTCAAAATTTAAATCTAAGCTTTTACAAGCATTAAATTAGATACAAAAAATAACAGTTAAAAATTGTTGTTGGTTACTTTAAAGTTTAAGGCGCCCTCTAACGGAATTTTTTGAAATATATCTTTAAAATTTATTTTCAAGAAAATACTGACATAAAGAATGGTTTTAGAGAAAACCGCAAATGAATCGATCAATTTTTCCGTTTTGTATAATTATTTGAAAATTTGAACCTTCCCACCCCCATTGAATAGAGTTCAGTTAGCGCTACTTAACCACTCTCAACGATTGAAATTTTCAGCACAAAATTTAAGTTTATGCCTAAGATAAAAAAAAAAAGAATAATGAGATGCAAAAAATAACGGTAAAAGATAGTTGTACGTTACTCCAAAGTCTAAAGCGCCCTCTATCGCCATTTTTTGAAATTTATGTTTATATTTTATTTTCAAGAAAATAATGACATAAAGAATAGTTTTAGTGAAAACCGCAAATCAATTGACCAATTATTCTGTTTTTTATAATCATTTGAAATTTGAACATACCGACTCCCATTGAACACAGTTGAGTTTGCGCTACTTAACCACAGATTTTGAGCTCAAAATTTAAGTTTATGTCTAAACTTTAAAAAAACTTAATGAGATGCAAAAAATAACTGTAAAAAAATAGTTGTTCGTTACTCCAAAGTCTAAAGCGCCCCCTATCGGCATTTTTTGAAAATTATCTTTATAATTTATTTTCAAGACAATACTGACATAAAGAATAATTTTCGTGAAAACGGCAAACGAATCGACCAAATTTTCCGTGTTTTATAATCATTTAAAATTTTGCACCCTAAACTTTGATGGCGCCTATCTCCTTCGGAAAATGTTTGGGACTCTTAGTTTCCCATTAATTATTATTTGTCTTGATGCGTACTATCACCCCTTAAAGTTTTGCCCAGTAGTTTAGATACACCCTGCATAAAATGAAATAAATAAGTCTTGTGATAATCCAGAAAGATATCAGCGATATGAGTGAGCTGAATTTCAGTTCTTTCTAGAAACAACTGGATGATAAGGGATTCTTCACAAATTAACAATGTTAATTTAATTTTTCAGTTTAATTTTCATGTTTACTTTCTTTTATCTATGCAAGGAGAAAGCATTGAATTCGTTAAAATTTTCGAATTCCGGTTTTCGACGGATTGCCACATTTTAGGCGTCAGGGATTCCAAAAAATATCTTTTTACAAAACGTCTGTCTAGAATTGACATAAACTTTGTGGGCGCTCTGTCTCCATAAGTAATGCACGGAATTTAATAAAAAATATATTTAGGTACTCCATGATATAAATTGATGCTGATTATTTTTTGGTATAAATCGATTAACAAGTGGCTTTTCTGTGCTACTTTTTATGATGTTAACTTAAAATTCCGTTATTAATTGACATGAACGGATACCGTTTGCATTTTGGCGCAAATAACTTACCAGGTAGCGCTGCTATGCTGTATTTTTCACGATTTCTGCAATAGCTTATCTCAAGATTTAATGCATGGATTATCATCAAACTTCAGATTCCGTTAATCCTGGATAGGAAGTAAAATCATTTACATTTTCGTATCAATCAAAAAATAGAATCTAAATCAAAACTTCAGATTCAGATTTATCAGTTTTATTGCTTATTATCTTTTAGTGTAAATCGCACAGCATGACTCTTATTCTGCATTTTCCCGATATCCACAATGTTTTTAAATGATTTTTTTATATTGGATAGCTGAGATTTATATAAATGCAAGCCTTTTTTTTTTTTTTTTTACTTTGTCGATTTTGGTACGGAACCAAACCAGTTCCGAAAATGAAAGCGTCTTCATAAAAAATATCTGTAAACAAAATCATAAAACGGTCTGCATACAGATCGATCTCAGCTACCCAAAGCTAAACAAAAGAAATTAAAAATATAAAAATGTAACCGAGATATCTTTATAAATTTCTTCCTTAGGTGAATGGGTCTTTTCATTTGAATAAAATAGCCTCTTAAACAGGATTCTGTTACAGGCATGTTGTTATAAAAAAACATTTCATATTTATTTACTTAGAACAGGTGTCACAAATAAAAAATTAAAAAGTTGACATGTTTCGGTTCATTCATAAGAACCGTATTCATAACACATAAAATCAGTAGAAAACTAAATGACACTGGATATAAATATAATTTAAAAACCCAAAACAAAACATTGCGCCCCCTATGATCGTGAATAGCCATTGCCACCGCGGCATATAAATATAATATATTTTGATCATATATTAAATTTAATATGCATAAAATTAATATTAATATAAGTAGAAAACTAAATGACACTGGATATAAATATAATTTAAAAACCCAAAACACAAAATATTGCGCCCCCTATGATCATGAATAGCCAATACCACCGCGGCTCCCCCTATTAGGGGGTCATAGGGGATCATAGGGGGCGCGATATTTTGTGTTTTGGGTTTTTAAATTATATTTATATCCAGTGTCATTTAGTTTTCTACTTATATTAATATTAATTTTATACATATTAAATTTAATATATGATCAAAATATATTATATTTATATGCCGCGGTGGCAATGGCTATTCACGATCATAGGGGGCGCAATGTTTTGTTTTGGGTTTTTTAATTATATTTATATCCAGTGTCATTTAGTTTTCTACTGATTTTATGTGTTATGAATACGGTTCTTATGAATGAACCGAAACATGTCAACTTTTTAATTTTTTATTTGTGACACCTGTTCTAAGTAAATAAATATGAAATGTTTTTTATACGTAAATGAAAAAGGTGAAGTGATTTTGTCAGAAACAAGTCAGAATCAGAAACAAGTTAAGATTGAGATAGATTTTTATCGTAGCTGGTATATACGTGATTATAGCATTTCACTGTATAAGGAAAGATTTCGTTATAAACAGGATCCATATTCACAGATTGGTATAGTAAAAACAATTTTGCATGAACAAAATGCTCAACTATTAGAGACATATTTAAACAAAAGGTATAAATCATGCAGTTACAATTCTCAGTTGAAAACTTTATTTTCCCGATTTTAATAAAGATTAGAATTCTGAATGCGTTGGGTTGTCTGCAGCCCCAACTCGAAAATCATACTTGAACTCAACCCAAAAGGCCAGCAAGGGGATCACCAGGGATTGACCCCCTTCCCCAAATTTTTATCTAGATTTAGCAAAAATGGCATAAATTGCACACAATAAAATAAGTTTAAATACAAGCATCTTCATTTTATTATTTTGTTTCATCTCTTCGTCCTATTTTTGCATTTGTTCTTTTAAGTGATCCAGCAAAGTAAATCGTTTTATTAAACGAAGAAAATGACGTTAGAATTGCAGCAATGTTAATTTTTGGGGAACGAAAATATTTTCAAAAACTTTCTCGTTTCTTTCCACTTTCCTTGCGTGAGAAAGCGGACATCCTTGACCTGAGTATAAGGTCAAGCTTGTGTCCGAGTGGTTGCATTGATTGGACGTGCGGACACACACAACTACTTTTTGCGGTTAGAAGTTGGCGTGTTTTATGTTCGCAAACGACACGTTTTATGCTGAATGACTTCTCCATTTCAAGGAAGGAAAATTTCAGTCCAGTATTAGGACAGGGATCTTTCTCTTAAGGCTGTATTTCGATTCAAACTCCTTAATTTCCGTTTTATTTTTAAATTCATTTTTGCTCTTATATACATCATTTTGACTAATTGTCTTCTTTAGAAAGTGCACAACTGTCGATTATTTCATAAATGCAAAAAATATTGCAAAAAAAGCAATCAGAAAGGCATTTTTAATCGATTTTTCCGAAGCGGGAGATCTGAGAACGAAAAAAAGAGACATACTGAGAAGATAATTGTTTATAAATCAAATTCTAATGAATGGAGCGTAAAATAATATCACACAGTACCTTTTACGTCTCTTCAAAAATCCCCTCACCAAGTTTTGTGTTTTTACTTTTAAAAATGTGTCTGAAATTGTATCAGAAAATGTCGAACTGTTGATGGTGGAGAAGCGTTTTTTTTAATACACCCTTAAGTAGAGTTGAGATAGTTATCTCGTGAACCGACGTGGTGAGCGGCTCATCTTATGTGTATGTATTTGGAAAAAGATAACATATTAAAATGCACGTCGTCTTTATTTACGAAATAATAAAATTAATTCAGGAGAATATTATTTAACACAAAATTTAGAATATCAAGTGATTTAAAATATCAAATGAATATTATTTAACACCATATTGTTTATATTTTGAATAACAGATGGCAGCTCTAGCAAAATTCCATTTGATTTCACCAGAAGTTATTAAAAAATTACAGATATACATTAACTATTTGTTTAATATATAACACAATTAAATATTTTACTTACAAATTTGGAGTTTAAATTTCACTAAATGCTAGTTGTAATGTATAGGTATCAAATTTTTATCTATAGAAATGTGGGTAGAAAATTCATTATCAAAAATAAGACGTCTTCCATAGGGAATTAATTTTTTTAATAGTTTCTTTCCCAACTCTTTATTCTCTTTTTGGGCTTTCACATAGTACGTTTCACATCCATACATAAAACATTTCCGCGCTATATCAAATTATAATGCAAAAATATGAATTTATGAACAAAATAATTACACAGTCGTATAGTATACAATGTTAAAATGATGCGTGTAGTGCGCACAGCGCTAATATGTGGCTACTTTAGCGTTAGGGTCATGTTTGGTTGAGAGATGCCATAAGCGATGTTTCATAAATATCCCTTTCCGTTCTTTTTACTGTTTCAGTTTTTCCAATAGGACTGTTTTTTTCTGTGTGTGTGTGGGGGGGGGGGCGTTTCTCATTTTTTAAATGCAATTTGTCTATTGAAAGCTTTTGCTTTATACATTACAAAGCTAGCATAAAAAATTCTCTCCCGCCATTCTGCGTCACGTTACGGACTTATAATGGTTTAAAATTTAAATTTCTCAAACTTCTTCGAGGTTTTCAACAAATCAGCATCTGAAAACAATCGTGCGAATGGGGTATGTGTATGATATCTATCTATCTGTGCCATATAAATATTATTTAGTTTTTTTTAAGTCCACTCCAGTGTTATATTTTCTAGTGACAGTCAATGCACAGTTTCTGCTCGGTCAACGCGGGCAGGTCAGCTAGTATGAGATAATTTTAGTAAAGATATTTACTTAATCTTACACATACACTGTACAAACATATGCGTACTTGTTTCATATTATTACTAGTATTAAAAAATACTCTGACGAGCACCAAAAAAGGTAAATTTTTTTAAGCGTAAAAAAAGATTTGACAAATGTTTATATTAATAATTGAACCAGAAGGAGGACCATGGATCCCTTCATGGCTGCAATTCACATAAGTGCCAACTTTAAAAAAATCACGTTTGCGCTTTTTCCATGTAAAATAAATTTGCGGTACTTTAGTCGAACCACAGACTTCTAATGTACGTAGGCGCCAGATTCCATTGTTCTCTCGGCATGGTTTCGAATCCAACATCAATAGCAAAAAGATGCCGATTTTGGCGGTGATCGCTTTATTGGCAACTTTCAGATTTCACAAAGAGAAAAACAGGAGTGCGGTCAACTCAAGACAACATAACAATATGAGTTTCAGCGCGGGAGACAAACCGGTTTGGCGCGCTAAATCTGCCCTCCGTCACGTGACGGAAGGCAAAGATGTCAAAGTAAGAAAAGGTTACCGATGTGGTGTCAAGGTATCAGAGGTCATTGAGTCGAACTTTCCATCACGCTTTACATGTTGACTGCTCTGCACTACAATCAATTTTCGCTGCAATTCTATTCTCTGGGCGTGTTTGGTGGCACTACATTGGTGTGATACATTATAGGAACTAGGCTTGTGGCACTATGTGGCCTAGTCTTACACTCATGTTTAACAAGCTGCATCTTTACTGGGTACGTCTTTACACTTTACATTTTTAAAGTAGTTGTGACTGATTTGTTTTTCATGAAAAAAGGTGAAATATGATTTTTTCAAAACTGGCTTTGAAGTGAGTTGCAGCCAAGCAGGGATCCCTCATGCTCAATTATTAATAAAAGCAATTGTCAAATCTTTTTTCATACTTAAAAACATATTAACCTTTTTTGTGCTCTTCAGAGCATTTTTTAATAATAGTCATTTAATTTTTTTTTTTTTTGATAAAAACGAAGATTTTTTTTATATCTTGAAAAGCAGAAAAATTGCTGCCGTCAAGATTTAATTGTTGTATTAGAATAACAAGAAAGTCATTGCATTGTCATAAAAAATGCATTGAAAGAACAGAAACTGAAAGCTTCACAATAAAAACAAACAACCATATTTTTCACGTGATTTATTTAATTTGAATGAATTATGCTACATACATAACAATTTTTATATTCATTTAAATTTGGAGCCAATGAATTAAAAAACTACATTAGCAACAACAAGAAACAATCTTCAACTGGAGTTTAAAGACACAAATTCGATTTTTTCAGCGACCGTCAAACATAGAAAAATGAAAAAAAAAAAAAATCTAAATTAAGTTTTATCATGACGATAAAAATAAGACAAAAATGAAGTTAATCTATCCATGGGATCGTTAGCTACAGTTTGTTGAATTTTTGATCTTCCTCTTTTTGTTAAAAGTTTTATAAAAAAAACTACAGTAAACAACAATATTTTTTTAATGCTATCATTTTATTCGTCTCATCGTGTTCTATCTTTTAACAAAAAAAATCACTGTTGTAGGTTAACTGGTTCGTCAGAAATTTCAAAAAGACTTTTGCATTTTTCATTTCTTTTAAACACATTATACCAAACGCTACCCCGTTTGCAATGATTTTTTCATTCAATATTTCAGAAAATAAATTAATTTAAAATAAAGAATTATAAGTATTAAACAAAACGTGTTTGTTATTAGATAAGATAAAGAAGTTAGAAGAAATTTCAAGGGGAGGTATTTAGATGATAGATTATTTATTTTAAAATATTTTTTAACGAATTAAAAAAAAAATTTAAAATATTGTGTGCTAAAGAATGGTTGATTTTAGGGTGTGAATTCATATGATTTTTTAGGTGCGTTCATAATTATAAAAATAATTGGCACCTAAACTCGTAGTTCAGTTCGTCTGTCCGCATATAACAGAGCAAAAACTACTCACCGTATCGCTTGAAATTTAAAATATACAGGGTGTTTCCAATTTTTTTTTTTTTTTTTTTTTTTTTTTTTTTTTTTTTACAATATAAAAGGGGTGATAGTACACATCAAGAAAAATAATATTAAATAGGAGACCAATGTTCCCAAACATTTTCCAAATGAGATAGCCGCCATTAAAGTTTAGGGACCAAAATTTCAAATAAACATAAAAAAGGAAAAATCGGTCGATTGATTTGCGGTTTCCACTAAAATTATTCTTTATGTCGGCCTTTTCTTGAAATTTAATTATAAAGATAAATTTCAAAAAATACCGATAGAGGGCGCTTTAGACTTAGTAACGAACAACTTTTTTTGCCGGTATTTTTTGCATCTCATTAAATGTTTTCGTAAGCTTAGACTGAAACATAAATTTTGAGCTCAAAATCTGAAAGTGGGAGTGGTTAAGTTGCACAAACTGAACTGTGTTCAGAGAGTTCAAATTTCAAATGATTATAAAAAACGGAAAAATTGGTTCATTGATTTGCGATTTTCACTAAAACTATTCTTTATGTCGGTATTTTCTTAAAAATAAATTATAAAGATAATTTTTTAAAAATGCCGATAGAGGGCGCTTTAGACTTTGGATTAACGAACAACTCTTTTTTGGCGTTATTTTTTGCATCTTATTAAATGCTTTCGTAATCTTAGATTTAAACTTAAATTTTGAGCTCAAAATCTGAATAGTTGGGAGTAGTTAAGTAGACAAACTGAACTGTGTTCAGAGGGTTCAAATTTCAAATGATTATAAAAAACGGAAAAATTGGTCGATTCGTTTGCGGTTTTTGCCAAAATTAATTTTTAAATGAGCATTTTCTTGAAAATAAATTTTAAAGAAAAATTTCACAAAATGCCGATAGAGGGCGCCTTAGACTTTGGAGTAGCGTACAACTATTTTTAACTGTTATTTTTATAATCTCATTAAATGCTTTCAAATGCATAAACTTAAATTTTTGGCTCAAATTCTTAATCGTTGAGAGTGTTTAAGTAGCGAAAAATTGAATTGTGTTCGTGGAGGGGGGGGGGGGGAGTGTTAAATTTTAACTCCTGAAGACACATCAATTTAGGATACTTAACTACTTCTAATTATTCAGATTTTGAGCTCAAAATTTAAGTTTAAATCTAAGCTTCCGAAAACATTTAATAAGTTTTTGCAAGCATTTAATTAGAACAAAAAAATAATGGTTAAAATTATTGTTAGTTACTCTGAAGTTTAAGGCGCCCTCTAATGGATTTTTTTTAATTTATCTTTAAAATTTATTTTCAAGAAGATACTGACTTAAAGAATAGTTTTATTTTAAACCGCAAACCAATCGACAAATTTTTTCATTTTCTATAATTATTTATAATTTGAACATCCCCCCCTTCAACGCAGTTCAGTTTGTGCTACTTAACAACTCTCTGATATTCAGATTTTGTGCTCAAAACTTAAGTTTAAGCTTCCGAAAACATTTAATGAGATGCAAAAAATAACGAAATCAATGTAGCTTTTGAATCAATGTAGCTCAAAACAATGAGTCATGATATAATTTCCTAAAGAAGAAACGAAATATCAAAGGAATACAGATAGTTTCGATCAAATTTCAATCCGGCCGAATTTTCAGCATCATTTTCGACTTTTTCTTTATTTGATCTATTAATATTTGAAATATTAATGCCACTGGTCTGAACATAAATAAAAATAATATTGTCCATTTAAACTGATGGCATTGAGCTCACAGCCTATTCACGCTAATTGTATATTATAGCCTTGTTTTTTCAAGGAATAATGTCCCTTGAAAAACAAATTAAGGCGTATTGGTTCCCCCATTTAGAGATCTGCACGTGCCGGGTCTCGGCCCGAAGCTCGAATCCGGCCCAGCCCGAGGGCTGGGTTCGGACCGATTTTCGTTAACGGCGCGGCGTTCGGGATGAGCCTAATTTATTTTTTCCGTACGAAGTCGGACTGATTTTATTCTTCCTAGTCTTCAAGAACCAAGCTATTCAATATCGGTTGAATCATCCCGTATGAAAATCATTTTCTCGACGTAGCCAAGGCATGTACTTTTAAATCACCATTATTCTACAACTAAATATTGAAATTTATTCTTAAAGAATCGTAGATTTCTAGATTTATTAAAAAAGAGTTAAATGCATGAAAAAAATCCTCAATATGACGGAATTTTCTTTTAATCTGAAAAAGGAAATTTCTTTTAAACTTCTTTTAAACTGTTCAACATGCAGAATGACTACATTAATATGCAAGAAAAAAATATAAATTATACATTTACATCCGATATGAAGGGAGCTTGTCTATAACGTATTTTTTCCCCGTTCCAACGCGATTTCGTCTTAGAAGATTTTACTTTGACCATATGCCATTTTTTGGATTTTATGTCTCCATTACATAGAATATGTATTGATAATATTAACGATAACTAAAACATTTGCATACAACAAACAGAGGATCATTAAAAACATAAATATCGCAGTATACGACACTTTCGTAATTATGAATATTATAAACATGAAAAAAAAAGACTAAGAAAAGTTTTTTTTATCAGAACTCATCCGGAACAGTAAAAATCAATGTTCTGTAGAAATGCACACGGACCGGGCCGGGTTCGAGCCGAAATTTTAACTTTTTCCGGAAAGGGCCGGGCTTGGGCCGTGTTTTTAACTAATATGTCGCGTAGGGTCAATATTTTTTTCATTCGGGCCGGGCCGAAAATTTTTTAATAGATCGGACCGGGTTCATGTCTGGAAATTTCGGCCCGTGCAAACTTCTACCCACATTTCCCTCGTTTATACTAAATCATTGAATCTCCATAACGAATCAGAGATACGCATCATCTTAATGATCCTATATACAAAATGCGAAGCAAATAGGATGATTCTGAATAAACAACAATATGTCTGAATAGTATGTCTGAATAAATAGGCTTCGTTTTATTCTTACTTACTCCGTACATACAAAATTTTAAGCCTATATCTCCATTTGTTCGTGAGATAGAGCGTTTACAGACAGACAGACGGCAATTTTTTTTCTGAAAATGTGTTTTTCGGAATCTCCAGTATCTGAAATGTGTTAATCCCTCAAATTTTTTTTTTGAGTCCGAAAAAAATAGTTCCGGATAATCGAGGTTATTGATATTAAATAGGCTTCGTCCTATTCTTACTTATTATATACATATAAAATTTTAAGTCTCCATCTCCATTTGTTCGTGAGATTGAGCGTTTACAGACAGACAGACTGACGGACGGACGGCAATTTTTTCCTAAAAATATGTTTTTCGAATAACCAGTATCTGAAACGTGTAAATCCGTCAAATTTTTTTTCGAGAGTCCGAAAAAAATAGTTCCGGATAATCGAGGTTACTGATATTAAATAGGATTCGTCCTAATCTTACTTACTAAGTACATACAAAATTTTAAGTCTCTATCTCAATTTGTTCGCGAGCAGATAGAGCGTTTACAGACAGACGGACGGACGGCAATTTTTTTTCTGAAAACTAGAGGACTCCGCCCCACTGCTCGCTACGCTCGCCAACCCCCCGCGTAATCGCTTCGCGATTCCAAGTTGTAGCCTACCCCTACTTGCTGCGCTCGCCAATACATCCATACTATGAATAAACAGTTGCAGACCTTTCAAATGATGTGTCACACGACTAGTGTTGTAAGGAAATTAAAAATGTGCCCCCACTTGGTGGCAGAAGGGGGTGACACACAAGACATCCATAATATGAATAAGCAGTTGCAGATCTTTTAAATGATGTGTCACACGACTGGTGTAAAGAAATTAAAAATGTGCCCCCTAGGGGGTAAAGTAGGGGGTAACACACAAGACATCCATAATATGAATAAGCAGTTGCAGACCTTTCAAATGATGTGTCACACGACTGGTGTTGTAAAGAAATCAATAATGAGCCACCCCCCTGGGGGGCAGAGTGGGGGGTGACACACAAGACATCTATAATATGAATAAGCATTTGCAGACCTTTCAAATGATGTGTCACACGACTGGTGTTGTAAAGAAATTAAAAATGTGCCCCCCTAGGGGGCAGAGCGGAGGGGGTGACACACAAGACATCCATAATATGAATAAGCATTTGCTGACCTTTCAAATGATGTGTAACACGACTGGTGTTGTAAAGAAATTAAAAATGTGCCCCCCTGGGGGGCAGAGTGCGGGGTGACACACAAGACATCCATAATGGGTCATTCCATGTCAATTCAACCAGACCTTGTAACCCGACCCACAGGTATTTTGATGAAAATTTGTGTACACACTAATTCTATCATGAAGTGATTCGATCAGAAATTTTTCCTTCCTAGACCTCATACTTTGTGAGATATGGGGGTCCAATTCTTGGGGGTTTCTCAAATTGCACATTTCTGAGTCTGTATTTTGAGAGTGCAGTTCCATCTTCAAAAAATTGTTTCTCTGGATCTAAAACGTGAATCATCTTAAAAATGTCACTGTAAGAATATAAAAAAATGCAGATTTTAATAAAAAAATATTTAAAAAATTTTCTTGAAATATTTAGGATAAAAAAAATTAGCCAAAGTTGAGAGTTATGGTTATTTTTCCAAATTTTTTTGACTTCACCAAAAAGGCTGTACACAAAAAGGCAAATTAAATTTCCAATTTCTTTTAAATAAAAGTTTATATTTTGGGCTTTCTATCTATGAAATAAAAATGATGTGTTTCGCATGGCTTATGCAAAAATTTTGCGTACTTTCCAATTAGCCGGATGCATGTTTTATTTTTACATAATACATATGCAAACAAAAAGGAAAATAAAATTTCCAATTTCTTTTTGTTTTAAATAAAAGTTTACACTTTGGGCTTTCTATTTGTGAAATAAAAATGATGACTTTCGCATTGCTTATGCAAAAATTTTGGGTACTTTCCACTTAGCCGGATGCATGTTTTATTTTTACATATTACATATGCACAAAAAAAGGCAAATGAAATTTCCAATTTCTTTTTGTTTTAAATGAAAGTTTACACTTTGGGCTTTCTATCTGTGAAATAAAAATGATGTCTTTCGCATGGCTTATGAAAAAATTTTGTGTACTTTCCAATTAGCTGGATGTGTGTTTTATTTTTACATATGTATAGATCTATATAAATGCAGATGTATTATACATGTACATATGTATGTATATATACAGTATATTGATATATATATATGGGTGATTCTCAAAATAGGGGACTATTTCAAAAATGAAATCTTAAAAAATTACTGTTAGCAAAATTTCTGAAAAAAATAGGTGTTGTTAATATAGTATTAGGTATACCTTCCATGTAGTCAGCAGAGCTAAATATTTAAAAATCAACTTAAAAAAATAATTAGTATTTTTTGAGCCATGCTAATGACAAAACAAATTGCATGGAATAAATATATTATGAAATTTTTATTTTCTTGCTGTTTAAATATTTTTTTCTATATTTATTAGCCTTCCTTTTCAGCAAATGGTTTCCATTTTTACATATATACATGTAAGGAGAATAAAAACATTACCAAAAAGCAAACTTTGTTACATGAGCAACATTCTGACACTAAAAATGTAAGAAGCTGTCTTAGTGATTTTCCTACAGATTTAATGCATATTTTAGGGATAATAAATGTAATACCTAAATTTTTAAGTAAAATTAAACTTTATACAGGATACAATATAAGAACTGGTTACATTTATGTACATAGGAGGCTTTAGCATGGACAGAAAAACCATGCTAATGACACTGATATTTGTCCATGCTAATGACAAATTTTAATTTAAATAAGATTATGAGCCATAATATAATCACAATGCAATAGTCCTTTCTGGAGCTTTTTAAAACACAAAAGTTCTATGCAAATAAGTAAAATAAAAATTTTAACTATAAAATAAACATGAAAATTTTTATCCATTCTAATCACATACAATTGATGTACTCGCCTAATATTCAACTTCTATTCATAAAATACAATACATGCTTCTATTTTCAGGCTGGGATAAAATGGCTACTTGTTGCCATGGAGAAACTTTATATTTTCAAAGTATTGTCATATGTGAAAATGAAATTTTGATTAATAACCAGCTGTTATATTATGACCTTTTTTGAAAATAGAATATGGAGGACAAACTTTAATTATTTTTTTGTATACTATAATTTTATTTTATTTTTTAATTATTGGATAAATCCTCTCTGATTAATTTATACAACGAATAACATTTGTTTTATTTTATAAACATGATATTAACTCTTGAAAAATGCTAGTATATACAAGGCACAGCTGCTGTGGACATCCATGTTAATGACATTTTGAACATTTATTGTGTTATTTTAAGGTGTTTTTAACTAAAAAGTGAGTAATTCTTGAGTGCAAATAATGAATAATATTAAGGCAAACATATCTAAATATAAAAACATAACAGAAAACCTCTCATTTTTTTGTATGCCGAAAGACATAAATTGTCCCCTATTTTGAGAATCACCCATACATACTGTGTTGCCAGGTATACCATGTAAATCTGGGCTCCAAATACCATTCATTTCTAATACTTTTTTTTAAATCTTTAATCACCGATAATTCTGCCTTTAGATAGGTTGAAGAAAATTACTTTAAAATACACAAAATTTCAAGATCGGATTGTCATGGGACATATGGGAAAGACAGAGAAGTCAGACAAGAAACACAGATCAATTTTTTAAGTCAATAGCGATGTAATCATTATAGTGTTGACTTAATAACACTCTGCACAGCCTTTTAAGGGATTTTTTTTAATTTATGCCTTATTTGTTGTATTAACGCAGACAACACTATTGTGTGTGTGATTCTAAAAATTAGCACTTAAAACATCTTATTTTTGAGTGGTCAAGTTGTTATTCCTCATAATAATAATCGTTTATTTTAAAGTTTGTTAAAATATGTTTTCTTCTGTAGAAACAGTATTGCAACAGGAACCCTCCACAAAGCCACTTTGGAAAAAAAAGCAAATGTTACAAACATAAGCATTTTAACATTTGTACACCAATCATTATCAAAAACCTGTAACATTACAAAAAAGAAAACAGTTTAAAAAATAATGTAAAATGCATTATGCACATAAATAAATAAAAGCAGATAAAAAACATTAATAGATGATTGAGAATGATTAAGTTACAATACCTTCCTGTGAATTCTCACTTTCAGTTAGGAAAGCATAAAAACAAAACAGCCACCCCCCTCCCTGCCTCTTTTCATCACGATATATTTACGGCTGTTCTGTACAATTTTGTAAAAAGCAGTTATTTTTAAAAAATGTTCGATAACTTAATAACCGTTTCAACATCCTATTCCAATTGATTAGCAGTGACATCTAAATGACCCACTCAACAAACTTTCTCGAACGTTTAAGATTTCTCATACTCCAAAAGGTTAGTAAACAAAATGTAGCCAAAATCAGTAGCATTATTTTTCAGATAAAATTTGCATACGCTTACATATATTGTAACTTAACAGCAGGAAAGAATGAACTAAGCTTAATCAATATTAACTTTTAGTTCAACTCGACAAAAAATACACTCTTGGTGGGTTAAAAATCATATATTGGTGCTAAATTCAATGATATTATTTTCTTTGATGCCAAGTGTTCGTTTCTACATTCATAATATTAGAAGTCGATTCTCCTGTTAATCTGGTAAAATGTTGTCAGCTTTGCAGACTTCGTTTACTGCCAATTTTTCAACAACTTAATAACTGTAAGAATATTCATTTCTATTAAAATACAATGACCAATAGTGCAACCAAATCGACCTGCTTATAAAATTTTCTCAACCATGTGACCTATCCCAATGATCTTCTTGTACCTCATTATGGTAGAATACAACATTTAATGAAGATTATCAGAGACATTTTATTGATATACTTTCCAAAGACACAAGATTTGGTCACATTCATGCTTAAAAAGTATTGAATTAAGCATTTATATGTTAAAAAACACTTAGCTCATGATGTGTGCAAAGAATACAGATTATAATGAGCAAGGGGGGGGGGGCACTTACTACAAAATCTTACCTGCCAAGGATTTATTTTATTAGCCAGCAAAATGCAACATGCAGTTGGCTTAGAAGACTAAATTAAAATTTACTCTGTATTGGTGAATAAAATGGTGCACTTCTTCACTCTTGATAATGAGATATATTTCATTTAAATGCTTGGGAAATTTTTAAAAGGAAAATTTAACAAATAAGAAATTTTTTTTTGTTACATACAAACATATTTTTCGCACACTTCTCATATTTTTCAAAAGTATTTCTTCAATGAAGCCTTTCCTATTGCATAAGATATTGAGGTGAAATTTATCCTTTTAGGTCAGAATGATTTTATATTTTACTGGAAAATAATTTTATAGCATAATAAAAAAAATTACTACCAAAAAGTTTTTACATAAAGGTTTGCTGAAATCTAATGAATATGTAAACAGTTTTTCCTTATTATTACAAAGACATGAAGAAGGGTAGTTTTTTATTTTATCACAAAAAACAAAAACATACAAGCACTAATAGTAAATGCAATGAGATAAACAGGGTTCATACTCAGTTTTGAAAATAAAAATATAGGAGATGTTCAGGAATTGTTTGTTTGATATGAGATAATGATTATCAGATAATCTTTTGGAACATATTTTACAAAGATAAGGTTTTTTTCTGAAAAATGACTGAAGCGATGGGCTCTTAGGTTGCTTTTATCAAAAAATCCATTGGAGCTTTCACAAAGTAAATGATTTCATCTTGCATGCATCAAGAGATGGGTTCGTAGACTACTATTCTGAGAAAATCCTTTGGAACATATTTCACAAACAAAGGGTTTTTCTCCTGTATGCGTTAAAAGATGGGTTCTTAGACTAACATTCTGAGAAAATCCTTTGGAACATAGTTCGCAAACAAAGGGTTTTTCTCCTGTATGCGTCAAGAGATGGGTTCTTAGATTACTATTCTGAGAAAATCGTTTGGAACATATTTCACAAACAAAAGGTTTTTCTCCAGTATGTGTCAATAGATGGTTTATTAGATTACTTTTATCATAAAATCCTTTTGAACATATTTCACAAACAAAGGGTTTTTTTCCTGAATGCTTCAAGAGATGAGTTTTTAGATGTTGGTTAGAAGAAAATGCTTTGGAACATATTTCACAAACAAATTGTTTTTTCCCTGAATGCTTCAAAAGATGCGTTTTTAGATGGTGATTATAGGAAAATGCTTTGGAACATGTTTCACAAACAAAGGATTTTTCTATAGTAGTGTTACTATGAGTGAAGAGATGGGTACTTAAAATACTACTACGAGAAAACCCTTTAAAACATATTTCACAAACAAAAAGTTTTTTCCCTTCGTGTGTCAAGAGATGTTTTCTTAGATGATCTTTCAGAGAAAATCCTTTGGAACATATTTTACAAATGAAGGGTTTTTCTCCTGTATGCGTAAAGATATGGGTTCTTAGATTACCATTCCGAGAAAATCCTTTGGAACATATTTCACAAATAAAGGGTTTTTCTCCTGTATGCGTCAAAAGATGTTTCCTCAAATTACTACTCAGAGAAAAGCCTTTGGAACATATTTTACAAATAAAGGGTTTTTCTCCTGTATGTGTCAAAAGATGTTTTGTTAGATGACTATTCTGAGAAAATCCTTTGGAACATATTTCACAAACAAAAGGTTTTTTTCCGGTATGCATCAAGAGATGTTTTCTTAAAGTGCTTTTATCATTAAATGCTTTTGAACATACTTCACAAACAAAAGTTTTTAAACCTATATGAATCGAAAGATGTCTTCTAAGATCATAATTGCAAGAAAAACCTTTGAAACATTCTTTACAAAGAAAGGGTTTTTCATCTGTATGAATGAATAGATGTTTTCTTAGCTGATAACTATGACGAAATGCTTTGGAACAAATTTCACAAACAAAGGGCTTCTCTCCTGAATGAATCAAAAGATGTTTTCTTAGGTAGCTATTCTTAGAAAATGTTTTGGAACATACTTTACAAATGAAAGTTTTTTCTCCTTTATGAAAAGAGGAATGTTTTCCTTTATTAGCATTTTGAGAATCAAAGAGCTGCATATTAGAGGTAGAAATTTCTTCTGTAAGTGATGACATTTTCTTAAGTGAATAAATTTAGTTTTGGATGATAATAGAAACTTTTTCAAAGTATCACTATGAAGAGATTGCAGCCAGTTTCTTTCAAGGAAATGACTTATGGAACTTTAGTAAAAGAGTTTTATCCGACTTTGAATCTAAGAACAAAAAGAAAAATAATAAAAGAACAAATTTTTTTCATAAATAGCTTTAGATTCTAATTCTGAATTAAGTATGAGAATTCACAAGTTTAATTTCTTTGAAAAATACAAAAATTCATGCGTTAAACTATCACAATATACATTATCCTTCTTAAGTACATCAGAACTTAGATATCGATTACATATGTAGGTGAGTTATTTAATATCTTAGACATTAACATATCTGACCCTCTCATATCCAGATTAATAAAAATGCAAAATTTATTTCTTTGCAGGCTAGTAAGTTTACTTTTTTCTTCAATAAAATTCTAATTACTTGTTAAGCATATTCACAATGGATATCCAAACAAAATTTTGCCTCTTTGCTATCCATACATTCAACCTGAACTTAATTTCACTTGTATTTCTTATAAATTGTACAAATAGTTAATCATATTGTACAGTTTTACATTTTTTTCGAAAGTTATTTTAAACTTTTTGCAGTTGACTCTGAATTTTATGCATTTTGAATTAGTTTTTATAATATTTCATAGATCATTATCATTATTATTTTTGTAATTTCAGACACCACTCTTACAATATCATACACTATCATCTCCCCCCCCCCCATCCTCAGTAATATCGTTATCAGTGTCCAAAAATTTAATTTTTTCTTTTGTTTCAAGTGATTACCAAATATGACGACATTTATTTTTTACACACTTTATAGATTCAAACAAAGAGAAATCAATAAAATTTCACTTTATATATGTAATATTTTGATATCAAATAACACTAAATGTAAGAAATGTATAGAAATTCTATATCATGAACTGAAACTTGCATTCACCTTTAAAAATTCAACAAATAATATCAATCATAAATCATAATAAATTTAATACTTAATAGGCGCTAAATATTAAAAGTTTTAAAACAATAGAATTTTACAAGATGTTAAAAAATTGATGTCAGATGTCATACGATGTTAAAACTCTAGTACTTTCAGCTAACCACTAGCCATCATCAGAAGACCTTTTGTAACTTGAAAGATATAAGCTGGATATATATCAGGGGATGAAACCAATAACTGACAAAAATAGGGAGGGATGGAAGGAAGAAGCAGGTCTAACTTGACAGGTATATGCTGAATTTATATCTTTCAAGTTACAACAGTTCCCCTGATGATGGCTAATGGTTCTCCATCTGAAAGAACTGGGGTTTTAAAATCTTATAATATTAATGTTTTTAACATATCATAAAATTTTAAAACTTTTAATATATAGCACTTATTAAATAGTAAAATTTATTATGAAGTATGTTTCATATTATTTATTTAACATTAAAAGTATTTATTAAGAATTTTTTTAATGTATCAAAAGCAGTAATACCTTCTACCACTACTACTACATAGTACTTCTGGGCAGAAAGAACTTATTAACAAAAAACATTTGGACAACATTTTTTCTCTTTTATTTACTAGTAAAAAGTGCAATTTCAAACATACTTCACACATGGTTTGTCGAACAATGGATTATACAGCGTGTATCTAAACTCTTGGGCAAAATTTTCAGGGGTGATAGTATACATCAAGACAAACAATATTGAAAAAAAAAAACTAAGGAAAACTAACCCAAACGTCTTCCGAAGGTGATAAGCGAAATTAAAGTTTAGGATTCAAAATTTCAAATGATTATAAAAATCGGAAAATTTGGTCAATTTGTTTGCGGTTATTACTAAAACTATTCTTTATGTCAGTGTTTTCTTGAAAATAAATTATAAAGGTAAGTTTCAAAAAATGCTGTTGCAAGGTGCTTTAGACTTTGGAGTAACGAACAACTATTTTTTACCATTTTTATTTGCATCTCATTAAATATTTTTAGAAGCTTAGACATAAACTTATATTTGAGCTCAAAATCTGAATCATTCGGAGTGGTTAAGTAGCATAAACTGAACTGTGTTTAGGAGATGAAATTTAACCTCCCCCCCCCTCGAACATAGTTCAATCTTGCGCTACATAATTACTCCCAACGATTCAGAATTTAAACTCAAAATTTAAGTCTAAGCTTTTGCAAACATTTAATTAGGTACAAAAAATATTTAAAAATAGTTGTTAGTTACACTAAACTTTAGGGCGCCTTCTAATGGAATTTTTTGAAATTTATCTTTAAAATTTATTTTCAAGGAAATACAAAGAACAGTTTTAGCAGAAACCACAAACAAATCGACCAACTTTTCTGTTTTCTATAATCATTTGAAATTTGAACCCCCCCCCCTACCCTTGATCACAGCTCCGTTTGTACTACTTAACCACTCCCAACGATTCAGATATTAAGCTCAAAATTTAAGTTTATATCTAAGTTTCTAAAAAAAATTAATAAGATGCAAAAAATAACGGTAAAAATAGTTGTTAATTACTCCAAAGTTTAAAGCGCCTTCTATCGGCATTTTTCGAAATTTATATTTATAATTTATTTTCAAGACAATAGTGACATAAAGAATAGTTTTAGTGAAAACCGCAAATCGATCGACCATTTTTCCATTTTTGCATGATTATTTAAAATTTTGAATCCTAATCTTTAATGGTGACTATCTTTTTTGGAAAACGTCTGGGACCCTTGGTTTCCTATTTAATCTTGTTTGTCTTGATGTGTACTATCACCCCTTAAAGTTTTGTCCAAGTGTTTAAATACACCCTGCATATGCGTACACTTATGACAGAAGAATAGGAATACAAAAGATTAAGGTATTCCACATTTTGAAATCAAATAGTTTTATAATCATTTAATAATTTCAAACATACTTCACACATAGTTTGTCAAAGAGCAAATTATATATGCGAACATTTATAACCGAATAGGAAAGTCAAAGATTAGGGTATTCCACATTTTGGAATTAAATAGTTTTTCACTAACTTATTGATTTTAATAATAACTTTGTATTTTTATAGAAAAAGATAACAGGCTGAAAAAATTATAGCAAACTCTTTTGGTTCAAAAAATAAGATACAGTGGTAGTCAGAATTATAAGAACAATTGAAAATTGCACAGAAAAAATTTATTTCTGAACTAAATAAAGTGAAATTTATTCATAAAATGCTTTTTCATGCTAAAAATCATTGTAGAATTCAAAATATTGAGAAATGCAAAATATGAATGTTTTGTCACAATTAACGAAATATGTCATTGTAAAAATTATTAAAATTATAAGAACAGTGAATATTTTTTACCTGAAATACACTGATAATTAATAATTTCCTGCTTCTTCTCAATCATATTTATCAGTCTCGACGTCATAGCGTTTGATAATTCCTTAACAAGGTTCTTGAAAATTTTTGACCAGCCTTTTTTGATGGAAGATTGGTTATTGCTTGTTTTAATATTATATACAATTTTTGCATTTTTTGTGTGCCAGAATACCCAACAGATTTTCCATTGAATTAAGATCAGGACTTCTGACCAGCCAATCAAGTAGTTTTGCAAAATTTTTAACAACCACGAGTTTGAAGTTTGGGAAACATGAACCGAGGCACTGTCCTGCTGGAAAAAATAGCCTCCAATCGCTATTAACGGTGCTTCTGGTAAAAGATTATCGCCCAATACATCAGTATAACTCTCAGAATTCCTCCTACCCTGCACAAAAACTATTGGGAGTAGCTCTGCCAGTTGTGAAATCTCCCCAAACCGTTACTGAGTCAGTTCCAAATACATGCTTTGAGAAAATTCTTTTTTCTCTATGGATATCATACTAGAAGTTGCAAAAACAATCTAGTCTATCCAAATTAATCTTTTTCTTATCAGAAAACACAGAATGCCACTTTTTTCACATAGTATTGCAGATTTTGGCAAACTCCATCCTCAGTCTCTCATGAACTTTTGTAAGTGGTCTTCATGCATGTTTACTGTAGCAAACCTTTTTCTTTCTTTTTGCAAAACATGTCAAACAGTTTGAGCACTTGCATTCTAAGTCCAATTCACGTTTTTTTTGTTTTTTGGAGCAAGCTCGCCTTATTATCATTCTTTTCCCTCCACACAGAAACAGAAGATGGCTTGCCTGTATGCCTTTGCCGTCCATATTTACCGTTATTTTGAAGATAATTGTAAATAACTGTTCTTGATCTATTAAACTTTGAAGCAATTTAACATACAGAAAGTCTTGAATTTGGAAATGCATCCATTTTTTCTTTCTGAAACTCCAAAAGCTTTACACCTTTTGGCATGATTGAAAAGCAGGATAATACGATCCCAAACGCTTACTATACATTTACATCATCTGGAAGTTCCGTGTGCAGAGAAAAAAACATGCAAATTTTATTTTTTAGAACACAAAAATACAGTTGTTCTCATAATTTTGTCCGTAGCAGATGGCTGTATAAATTTATACTACATTTTATGAATATGAATTTATCACATATTTCCATAAAAACATACAAAAATAATCTCCATTTTTCATTGGTTGCCAGCCATTAAATTTGCATAAGTTTCCCACCAAATATAACCAAGATTTGGCAATTTTTGCCTTGTCCTTATAATTGTGACCACCACTGTACAAATAAAAGAATAAATTTTGATGGGATGAAAAATTATAACAATATCAAAAGACAATATCATGTGCCAGACTTCCCTGTCCCCTGAAATGATAACGTTATATATGCACAGCCCCGAATCTATAACAGGAAAAAATTAAACTGTGTTTCAATTTTTTTAGATATTTTGTACATAGAATCTATTTATTTTATGAGCGATAAGATTGATATTAAAAATAACATTTGCAGGCTACCTTTAATTTTCTTCCTCTTTATATCTCTGGTACAATTCAATTTAAATACTTCAGGTTTAATCTGATTTTGACAACAGCTATTCCATCCGTTTTCATTCAGCTACAATCCACAAATGGGATATAAATAACATTATATATAAAAAAGATTAACATTTAAAGAATTATGTACTTTAAAATGCAGTGAAATCACAATAACACTGCACAAGGATAAAAGAACTTGTGAAGTTAATCTATTCCCTACTGCAATGTTTCTTAAATTGGTTGTTTGGTACCCATGTTATACGATGCAAAAGTCATACTACTAACAAAGCATAAAAAAGAAAAAAAGAAAATCTACCTTATTAGTGCAAAACTTAAAAAATGATGTAAAAAACACCAATCTGAAGAATGTAATAAGATACTGGTAAGTGATGAGATAGGAAAAAAATACATAACTTACAAAAAGTTTCTTCTAAAAGGAAAAATCCATCATTTAGTCTTGAGCAAGGAGTATATTTGCAAAATTTCTTTATACATCTAAAAAATAATATTTAATATATGTAGCGAGCAAAAAGTTCAATGTTTTTATAAAATGCATTTCTATGTACTCTAACAAGAAATGAGTTATTAAAATATCCAATTTTTTGCAGTATGTAATAATGTTAAAAGTACTTTTAATTGAGGTGACAGAGAATTCACACACTGAATCTAAAGCCGACATAATACACTAACTATTTAAACACATCACATTTGGAAGCTGTCATTGAATTTGAAAACAACTAAAATAGGAGTAAACCTGAAATATTCTAAAAATGCAAATATATATTTAAAAAGTAGAAAAAAAAAGTATCTCGTCATTCTTATGTTATTGAGATAAGTGCATTCTCTAGAAAATTCAATCAATTTTTTAAAATACTGACACAGTTAATAATTTCATTAAAATGTAAAAGAAATTTCAATAACTTCAATCTTTTCTACAGCTTCTTTTAAGTTATTTTCTTAAGTAATTAAGTTATACTCTTATACTATGAGATATTGCAGTTGCTGGGAGGAAAACTCCACTTCTGAGAGAATATTAATTTCAAGTCTTGATATTCAAATAAATATAGTTCTTCTTCTCTTCAATGTATTTAAAATCTTTTAATGATAAGTGAGACATGTTTGCAATTTATTGCTCTGAGAAGGGATTACATAAAAAATAAATATATATAAGATAACTTAAAGGATACCTAGGATCGAATATCCATATCGGCAGACAAAGAAATTTCAGATATCCAATACTTGTCAAAATCAATTTTCGGTTCATCCCTAAAAATTATACTTGTTGTTTTGATTTCTGTTTAAAGTGATACTTTGGAGCTAATTTTCTAAAATATAAATCAGCAAAAAATTATGGACATTGTAGGTAGTGAAAAAGATATTCAAGCTAAAAAATAAACAGAAATTTCATAGGAACATTTAAAATAATCTTAGTAGTGCCATTTCTTATCCAAAAATGAGTTAAAGCAAAATTACAGGAAACACGGTGGAAAAAATAAAGTCTTTTCAAATTATTGATCTAAACTTCTCGAATAGAAAATGAAATAGCGTCGCTATTTATATTCTTTGACATCTTAAACAAATCTCTAAAAACTCCTGAATAAATAGTTTAAAAGGAGACTTGTTTTTAAAGAATCCTGAAATTGTCAAAATCATACTTCCTTTAACCCCTTCGCGACGGGAGTCTTTTACGAAATTTTTAATGTTTTGTCACTGGTTTTAAAATACAGAAATTTGTTCCTTTTTAAATCGTGGTAATGCTCCGATTCAATAAGGCAAATTTTACAATATAATTTTACCGGTGAGAATAAACGACGATTCTTAAGCCTTTTTGCGGCACAAATACATGTCGCTCGTCCCCAAGGGGTTAAGGAAGGTTCCTGACAATGCAGTGAAGACTATATTAAATATACAGTCAAAGATCTATAATATGCACAAGCTGGGGGCAAAGGTTGTGCGGATTATAGAGTAAATAGGATTATGCGTCATTTTATTATTCTTAGACAGCATTTTAATTTTATAATTAGTATAATATGGAAAGATAAATATGAAATCTAGTAATTAATTTAATAGGTAATGTAGTGTCTTTACTATACATAATTAGGTAATTCATACGAATCCATTAAGATAAATAAAATAGACCTAAAAGTTGCGTATTCACAGCATCTTTATTACAATTTTTACAACCGTGGAAATTGCCAGATTCACATAAGTAAGTTACATAAATAAATATTATATCAAGTTGAGTTGAACAATAAATATAAAACATATGGAGGTTGATATATGGAGTGAGAATACATTACAATACCCTCCTCTACAAGTTAAGACGTACAACTGGTTTTATATGACGCTTAGGGCGTTCATGTATATTTAGTTTTACTGGTTGTGAATCACTATTGTCTCTATTACATTTTAATTCATTTGGATGAGAGATTGTTGGTTTTAATGATATATTTTGATCAGTAATTGCAGTATCATTTTGAGGTTCGTCTGATGGTACATCAACATCCGTATTTGGATATGGAAGTTCATTATCTCTAAACTGGTTATCAACATTATCCATAACTTTCCTGTTATTAAAATTAGTAGTATCAAAATTTGAACTGAAGTTGTTACTGTCCTTTTTATTAATATAACTTCCAGAATCATAAGTACTTTTATCTGCAATAATTTGATCCAAATGCCTTTTCCAAATTAAATCCTCATTAATTAGTTTACACATATATATTCTATCACCCAACACTTCATCTATTGTGCAATGAACCCAACCCTTCTTGTTTGGATTTCGGTAATCTCTACACAATACTCTATCCCCTTCTTTGAATACTTCCTCTCTGGTACCCTTAGTAACCACCATACTCGATTTATTTGTATCTTTCAACAAATCTAATCTAGTTCTAACTTTACTTTTAAAAATTAAACTAGTGGGTGTAACCCCTGTCGTCATGTGAACTGAATTTCTATAGTGGAAAAGGTACCTATTCATTAAAGTTTCAAAGCTTACATTGCTATTAGTTGGTGATTTTAATAATTTACCTAAGCCAAGTTTAAAGTTTTCCACAGCATTCTCAGCAAGTCCATTAGTAGCCGGATGAAATGGTGGAGATGTTAGAAATTTTACCCCATTCATTTGCAAGAAATTAATCAATTCTCTTGATTCAAACTGTCTTCCATTATCAGTTTCCACAATCTTAGGCAAACCGAAACGAGCAAAACACTCCCTAAACTTTTCAACGCATGTTTTAGCCTCCATATTCTTCATAACAAATGCTTCGACCCATTTAGAATATGCATCTACAATTATTAAAATCATTTTTCCCTTTATAGGACCTAAAAAATCAGCATGGACTCTTTCAAATGGGTAATTAGCTTTGTTCCCTGAAATGATTTTGCATTTCTTAGGCTCTGGTCTAGATTCAGAACAAACGCTACAACTTTTGACAAAGTTCTCAATATCCGAATCTAATCCAGGCCACCAAAAATAAGCCCTAGCATTACATTTCATTTTAACTATACCTTCATGAGTACCATGAATTTCATTAAGCAGCTGTTTTCTATACTTTGTTGGGATCACAACACGATAGCCCCACATTATTACACCCTTATCCACATTTAATTCATCTTTACGACTAAAATACTTTTTAATCTCACCATCAGTAACATTTTTAGGGAATCCATATGTTATATAATTAAACAATTTTCCTAAAATTGGGTCTCTTCTAGTTTCAGATCGAACTTTAAACAAATCAATCGGAACATCATTTTCTATAAAATGGACATAATCATATTCTTCGGGTTCTACCAACTTGTTATCAAATACTGGGTATCTGGATAAAGCATCTGCCTGTGTGTTTAGGTTACCTTTTATATGTCGAAAAGTATAGTTAAACCCTGATAAAAATAGTGACCACCTTTGGAGCCGTCCTGCCACCATAGGTGGTAAAGTACGGTTTTCTCCAAATAAAGCTAATAGTGGTTTATGATCACTTACCAATTCAAATTTAGTCCCTACCAGATACTGATAAAGCTTTTGACATGCCCAATAAATGGCTAAAGCTTCCTTATGTATCATTGAATAATTTTTCTCCGCTGGACTAAAAACTCGGGATATAAAACAAATTGGTCTGTCAGATTTGTCGTCCAATACATGTGATAATACAGCCCCTATCCCATTTTGACTAGCATCACATGATAATCTTAAAGGTTTAGACCTATCAAAATGAATCAGAACTCGGTCTGATGTTAATTCTCTCTTAGCATTTTCAAAGGCTTGTTGACATTTGGTAGACCATTTGAAATCTACATCTTTTTGTAACAAATCATACAAAGGTTTCATTTTTGGTGATAAATCTGGAATAAATTTTGAATAATAATTAACCATCCCACAAAATATTCGAACATCATTAACATTACGTGGTTTAGGAAAATTCAAAATTGCTTTAACTTTAGTATTATCTTTTTGCAAACCATTTTTACTGATAGTGTGTCCTAGATATTTAATGCTGTCTTTGAAAAATTCACACTTCTTTAAATTAACACGAAACCCAGCAGTCTGTAATCTCTCCAAAACTGCTTTTAAATTCTTTAAATGCTCTTGTTCATTACTACCAGTGACCAAAATATCATCTAACAAATTAACCGTTCCCCCAATTCCTTGTAAAGTTTTCTCAATTGTTCTTTGAAAAATAGCACAAGCTGGCTTAGTTCCGAAAGGTAAACGGTTTACTAAATAAATACCATAAGGTGTGCTCCATGCTAATAATTCTCTAGTTGAATCATCTAAGACTAACTGATTATATGCATTAGATAAATCTAATTTACTAAAATTTTGTCCTCCCTGTAACGCTGAGAAAAGTTCCTCAATCCTAGGCAGAGGATGGTTATCATCCTTCAAATATTTATTCACCGTGATTTTATAATTTGCACAAACCCTAATGTCTTTACCATTAGGTTTCATTACAGGAACAAGAGGTGTGCCCCACTGAGAATTATCCACTTTTGTAATTACTCCCTTTTTTTCTAAGTTATCTAACTCTGACTTAACTTTGTCTTTAAAAGCAAAAGGAATTGGTCGTGGTTTATGGAAAATAGGCTTTATATTACCCTCAACTTGCAAATGTACCTTCTTACTTTATAAGTACCCAATTCATCTTTAAATAACTCAGAGTATTCTGTTAATAAGGACTGTAAGTCTAAATTTCCTTCCGCATTAGAAATTCTGTTCACATTAGTGTTTCCTACTATAATATTTAATCCAAAATCATTTAAAACATTTCGTCCCAATAATAATTTTTCAGACTCTTTCACCACAATCATGTTAACTACTTTTGAAATCCCATTAAGATCCATAGTAACATTAATTTGCCCAACGGGTATTACAATATGTCCCCCATAAGATTTTAACTTAATCTTTGTATTTTCTAATCCTATATTTCTCAAATTTTTCTTATAAAATGAAAAGGGAATACATGAAACACCTGCCCCCGTATCCACTTCCATTTTAACTTCTTTTCCCTCTAATTTAACATTTAAAAATAAAGGATTTACATAAGAGATATCCATACTATACATATCTATATAATCAAAATCATCATCTACTGAATTTACAGTAACTTTAGATTTACATACCTTAGCTATGTGCCCTTTTCGATTACACGCGTTGCACTTAAAGTCTTTAAATTTACACTTTTTAAAATCATGGTTAGTTTTACCACAGTGAAAGCACTTGAAATTATCGTCTCTTTTATGATTGACTTTCGAGGGAACTTTGGGGAACTTTTTGGTAGGCTGTGTCGTCCTCTCTTTTGGAGATTTGCCTTGCAGTCTGTTTACTTCCTGCAGCCTAGCTTCTTGAAGAAGTACTTCCTTGCTTTGAGCAATGTCCAGCAAATTAGCCAATGTGGTGGTGAGTTTTTCTTCGCACAGTCGATCTAGAATACGCCCAGGTTTCATTCCGGTCACAAATTTGTCACGGACTCTGTCTTCCAGGCTAGCTCCAAACTCACATTCTGCCGCTTGCGTCTTTACTTTCACGTACCACTCTCGCACAGATTCTTGAGACTGCCTTAATGAGTCAAATATGATTCTTTTGCGGTACACTGAAACAGCAGGTTGAAATTGTTCGGTTAAAAGTTTTTTTAAATCAGCAAATGTTTTTAACGATGGTGTAACAGGATGGCACAAATTTTTCAGAATCTTGTAAACAGCTTCGCTGACCGTCGTCAAAAGAACGGGCACTTTGCGTTCCTCTTCCACCCTGTTAGCCAAGAAATATTGCTCCAATCTTTCAATAAAAATATTCCAGTCATCATGTAAATTATACTGGTTGATGTTTGCAACAATGCCGGTATTTACTACAGTCACATTGGTCGGATCCTGTGCCATTATGAAACCACACAGTGATGAAAAATATCTCAAGTTGAGAATTAAAATATAATGAAATATCAGAACTTTTTCCGAAAAATAATGCTGTCTAATTAAAAATGTTGACTCGTCGCCACATTTGTAGTGTCTTTACTATACATAATTAGGTAATTCATACGAATCCATTAAGATAAATAAAATAGACCTAAAAGTTGCGTATTCACAGCATCTTTATTACAATTTTTACAACCGTGGAAATTGCCAGATTCACATAAGTAAGTTACATAAATAAATATTATATCAAGTTGAGTTGAACAATAAATATAAAACATATGGAGGTTGATATATGGAGTGAGAATACATTACAGGTAATCTCAAAAAATGCATTTTAAAGTTATTTTACTTTTATAAAATAATATACATGTGCACTTAAATAAAAATAATTACATATGTTCCGTAATACAGTTTGTTGTTACTGTTAATAAATAAAAGAGTTATATTAAAAAAGTAGATGAGCGATATGTGGGATCTTTTAGCTGCTGAAGAACTTGAAGCATCACTACTACGCTCTCCGTTATTCATTTTGCACCTTGCATAAGCATTAGAGTAAAAAGTAAAATCAATACTAGACGACACGTAAGTCGCAATTCATAAACATCAACTAATTTACTGTGTTTGTTGCCAAATTAAAAACGTAAATAGAATGAAAAAAAAAGAACTCCCCGTCTAAAGTTTAGTTTCCAGAAAGATCGGATCTTGAGAAATCAATCAGAGTTCGCCTGTAGTTGAAGGTTCCCGTTTGCCTTTCGAGACGTTCGCGAAACCTCGGGAATCTATCACTATGATTGATTACATTGATTTAACCTTCCCAATCCATAATATCTAGTTCTCAGTTGGTGCTGTGTTAATGCTAGGACGCGCAACGCACACGAAATAGAGCGTTTTCATAGGTTATTTACTCTTCTGAACTTACACAAATTGAAATAGCTACGAATGAAAAGTCGGCATTTCGAACATCCAGTAAGATTAGATGCATTCCATAATACAGCTTAGTTTTTTACTGTTATTAAAATAAAAGAGTAATTTTTTTAAAAATACATGTTTTATTATGATTTTTATTAATTTTTCTATTGTTTAAAAAAAAAATCCTTTTTGAATCACGGATTTGTAAATTTTCTTAACTGGTTATTTCATTTTTTACATTCGTAAAGTAACGCGGATTATGGAAAATTGTGGATTACAGGTACGCAGATTATAGATCCTTGACTGTAAGCCATTTTTATACATGTTCAAAAAGGCAACACTTTAACATAGCACAGTAAGAAGAATCTGTATTGTCAGTAACTTTCAAGGCTATTCTCTAAAGAGTATGCAGAATATGATTAATTTTTTCTACACAATATTAAACGTAATCCTTCAAATATGCTTAATACAGTCGAGGATCTATAATCCGCAGACCCATAATCCGCAATTTCCCATAATCCGCGTTACTTTACGAATGTAAACAATGAAATAAACAGTTAAAAAAAATTACAAATCCGTGATCCAAAAATGATTTTTTTTAACAAATAATAAAAAATGTAATAAAAATCATAATAAAATATGTATTTTTTTTAATTTACTCTTTTATTTTATTGACAGTAAAAAACTAAACTGTATTACGGAACGTGCCTAAGCTTACTGAACGTTCGAATTGACGACTGTTCATTCGTAGCTATTCCAGTTTTGGCAAGTTCAGGAGAGTAAATAACCATTGAAAACGCACTATTTTGTGTGCATCGCGCGCCCTAACAGTAAACACAGCACAAGCTGAGAACTAAATATTAAAACGTGACGAAAAAACGTACAATAGTTAGAGGGCTTACACGGGATTTTTTCGCGATCGTTCAACAAAATTTACAGGAATGATTCATGATGAAATGAATGAATCACAAATTTTGATACTTGAAAAAAATTGTTTTTTTTTAAACGTTAAATCTGTTGAAAAAACGCAGAAAAAAAAGGAGAAATTTGTAAAAAAAAAAGCCAAAACAAGCATGAAATCATTTAAAAGAATCTCGAAAAAATGCACGTTTCATCAAAGATTCATGATTCATTCATTTCATAATGATTCCTCTCATTCTCAATCGCCTTTGAGAATGGAGAGGGAGGGCGCTTTCTCTGGATTTTTTGAAAATTTCAAATTCTTTATAAAGTGGGGAGGGGGCGATTTTGAAAAGTAAAATAACTTTAAAAATGCATTTTTTTAGATTACTTTTTAAATTAATTACTAGATTTCATATTTATCTTTCCATATTATACTGATTATAGAATTAAAATGCTGTCTAAGGATGATAAAATGACGCATAATCCATTGTACTCTATAATCCGCAAAATTCCATAATGCGCACAACCTTTGGCCTCAACTTGTGCGGATTATAGATCTTTGACTGTAATTCTAGCAATTATGTTTTAATTCATTTTTTAAAACAAAAGATGGCACCACTAAAGTTATTTTAAATGTTTTAGAGAAATTTCTGTTCTTTCAGTTTGAATATGTCTTTGATTATGTAATATGTAAATAATTTTTTGCTCATTTGTATTTTCAAAAATTAACTTCTGAAGTTGATTTTAAAGATAAACTGAAATGTCAAATATGATATCTATTTTTAATTTTTACATCAAAGCATACATTGAATAGTAACTTATTAGTTTTCTTTGTCATAATTTATTTAATATAAAGAAGCTGTTTATGTATTCCATCATACAAACAGATGTAATTATAACATGACTCTCTAAAATTTACCATCTCAAAATCTGCAAATGAATAAAACGATATGTAATTCTGATACATATGATTGAACTTGTGTTTTTTCAGGAATGAACATGTAAATTTATTTCTAAAAAAGTTCACACAGCGCTGATATCAGTGGGAATCATAATATTTTTTCCAAACATATTTCTGTATTAATCTTTAAGTAGATTTTTTGGATATTATCGATGGATATAAAAATAAAACAAAACTTTGTTACATATTTTAAGATTTTGATGTAAATTATTAATGTATCTTTATCAGGCAAGCTTCATTGAATAATTCAAAAAAATAGTATCTCAGCATTGTTATGCATTATTAATTATTACTTGACATTTAGTTTTAATATTTAAAAATAATAATTTTCTTAACATTTATTAGTTTATTACTTTATAATTTTTAAAATTATTTTATCTTATTGTAAGCTTTCATTATAATTTTCAGTGTATTATATTCAAACTACTGCTTAAAAATTGGGTACCATTAGATTATTCGGTTTACCAATTTGATTAAAAGATGCAAATCGCCAAATTATACAAATCTATACAATTCTATTTTAAATAATAAAAGAAGAAATAAATTAGTAAAACAAATACAAAAATACAAATAAAAAGTCAAATAAACATCACTCAACAACATAAAACACTAATATCAAGTGAATGTGACATTTTTGGTTGTTTATTATTGATTTTTAATCTTGTCGTTTGGTGATAGTCTTTAGGTCATCATGATAATCATGTAATACCCATTGCTCTTTTAACGCCGTGACACACAAGCATTACAAAAAAAATTTCTCATACTCTCCTTATCCACTAATTAACAAAAATGGCTCCAAAAAACATAACTGCTCACTCTACATGACAAAAGTTAAACTTACTCCTAAGTATATTCATTCACGAAAAAAAAAGCTTCAATATACACAACAACAAATTTTAATAGCATCTAATTTCGCTGACAAAACCACACAAAAACGCTTGATAACCACTATATAAGGTCATTCATAAAATTCACAACTAAAAACAAACACATTAAAAAAATATAGCAATCAATCTGATCAAACTAATCATAAATCCAGATCAATTCTCAGTAGGTGTGAAAAGAATTTAAGAAACAAACTGGTAACAACAAAAACTCATTTTCCATTTGCCAAGTGTCTTGCTTGTTCTAGGATTTAGAAGTAGTTTCTTAAGTGTATGTGTTCTTTTATGTAAATTTCGATAAACTTTCTAGCGATACTTCATCATGCGATATATTATTAAAAAAAATATTAACTTTCAATTTAACAGAATGTAATCAAAGTCAGTTTATGAGCAACAGGATGCTTAAAATTTAAAGATTAAAAATATTCCCTTCATACCAATTTGCTGTTTTTAAATTGAAATTTAAAATTAAACTGCTTAAAAATAAACAATAATAATAAAGAAAACTATCTGAAAAAAAAAAAAAATTAAAGAACTCAATGATAAATCAACAAAAATTAAAGTTATGATGCGATGCATGAAATTTCATACCATCATTATAAAATAGCAGATTGTAGAAATTTTAGTTGAAAATTAACGAAAGAAACTACCCTATTTTAGCGTTAACATATTTTAGCAAACATGTTGGATACAATAAATTTATCTAATAAAAGTTATCTGATATTACAAACAAGGGATGAGACAAGACCACTGAGCTTTGTCGAGCTCAGTGGACAAGACGCCAATGAAAGAATGAATCGTG
The DNA here is from genome assembly GCA_964019185.1 of Maratus speculifer. Lineage (NCBI taxonomy): Eukaryota > Metazoa > Arthropoda > Arachnida > Araneae > Salticidae > Maratus > Maratus speculifer. The sequence continues at coordinate 14,209,248 of CAXHSM010001376.1, read as the reverse complement.
AATTATGGGATGATTCATTGAAAATGTTTCGTGCATTTTAATAATTTATTAATTAAATTGCAATGATTTGTAGTTCTATTTAATCCTTGTTTGTAATAATGAGTAACAGCCAGCCATTAAAAGAAACGAACTTTACTAAAGAAATTAAGGTAAATTTTCATGATTCATTCCTTAATCAAATTGCTTAAAATTTTTAACCAGAGATCATATTTATTTGCTAGAACCGAGAATTTTTACAAATGCTATTTATTTCTTTTTTACAAATAAATATTTTGCGTTTTTATTTAAAAATTAAATAATTCTACTGCAACTGCAATAGATTTATTAATTCAATTTTCATGTATGATTCCATTTATCGAGATTCATTCTTTGAATTGGCGTCTGTGATAAAATGGACGACATGACTGTATTCTGATTGATACAGTTTGTAACTAATTTTTTTATTCAATTTACTTATCTCTTTTACTAAAATTTATTAATGGTAAGATATGTTTCTTTATTTATTCTCCTATTAAAATTTTTAGAAATTGTGATTTGATTGTATGATGAGAAGATGAGTATGATGAGTAGTGGAGGGCATATGGGCGTATACGCGGTATACCTTCTGGATTTTTTAAAGGAATATAGTATATCCCCTGTTTTTCTCAAGAAAGCTATAGTATACATACTCTTGGGCAGCGATTCCCAAACTATGGGTCTCGGTGGCTGTTTTAGTGGGTTGCGAATACAATTTAAGTTTGTCACAAGAATGTATTTTGTATTTAATTTACTAAAAAATATATAAGAATTTCAACCGCAAATAATATTTTAATGGAAATTCCTTAATTTCCATATGAAGAAATACACAAGCGGAATATCTAGAATCATCTAAATAGCTTTGAATTCTTTGATGGAGTTCAACACAACCTACTTGTGTATACATGCTTTTTGTACTCGACTGCTTTTTAAAAACAGGTATAAAAAAAAAACTGTGTATTGAAAGAGACTTTAGGTTGAAATTAACAAGTTTTAACCCTGATATAAAAGCTTTCATCGGTAAACGCCAGTGCCAGAAATCACACTGATTTTTAAGTTAGGTTTAGATAGTAATTTAAATGTATTTTTTAGTCTATCTTTGTAGTTTGTATGTTGTTTTAAATATTTTTCCACTTACACTCATTGGAATTGCTAATTGTTGTTTTCGTTGATAGTGTATCCTTTGTATGAAAATTTGCCTTTTTCGTAGGATAAGATAGCCAATAATAACTTATAGAGGTCTTGCAACAATTTCCATACTGATATGCATCCATATATTACATGGGTTGCAAAACATTTTTTTATTTAAAGGTGGGTCGCATATCAATAAAGTTTGGGAATTGCTGCTCTAGGGTATACCTTTAACCTTGAATGTATACGCCCTGTTACTTTTATGACTACACTTTTGATGACTCAATATTAGCATCTGTGATGAAATGAGTGTAGTCTGATTCATGGGCATACCCAAGGAAGGGATATAGAGCTACAGACTCCCCCCCCCCCTATATTTACAAAAATGATATGAAGAAATGGTTGATTTTTTCTTTCTTTTTGGGAAATTTTTATTTTTTTTCTATTATACAGGGAATTAGCCATGCTCATTAGTCCACATTGACATCAAATAACAGAAATGAGCTGATGGGGTTACCCCCCCCCCCTCCTCCCGAAATATTGGAAAATTAACTGATAAACAGTGTCTTTTTCTTAATTTTTTCAATAAATCTGCAATTTTTTTATGCAAACTCTTTTCCCTATTGTTTCCATATGATTATATTTTTATCTAAAACAGTGTCATTATTTGCAATATTTTTTATTGAAAAGCAATTACTACAAACGCTTCGCTAATAGTGAAAATTCTTAGGAGTATTACATAATGTTTCATCCCAAAACATTTTAAAATCATGCAATTTCTTAAGACATTTTAATTTTCTTTCCAAAATCTCACAAATCATACATTTTTATTGATCATTAGGTGTCATTAAAAGAAAAAAAAAATGTAGAACATTTAGAAAATTTACTTGTTAAAAAATTTCAAATTATGAGTACATTGGTGCCATCTACTGCCAGTTATTTTAAGTAATTAATATCTGCATCATGTGGAATATATGATTACTATCTTATCTGTCATGTATTCTCACAATTTAACAAGCTAAATATGTTGAGAAATATCATAAATCTCATGTACTGTGCAAACAAATCACACTTGTCTCGTGCATCACTTTTACATGTCCCGTGAATCACATCCATAAAATCTACATAATTTATTAATTAATATTTAAAATTAATTCAATATTGCACCAAAACAACTTATTAAATGTTCTTTCACTACAAAAAAAAGTACAATCAGTAAATCCTTGAAGAATCACATAAATTAACATTAATACAATATAATGTATGCTGCTTTTTTTTTTTTTTTTTTTTTTTTTTTTTTTTTTTTTTTTTTTGAGTCCCGTGCATTATGCAAACATTTTAATTTCTTATTTACTTAATTTTTAAATGAGAAACAAAATCTGCATGCCTTTCTAAAGAACAAGTTAGAGTCTTATACCTCATAACTATCAAAGCATTTAATAATTTTAATTTCAGTAAAATTTAATTTTTTAAACACATGTAAATGTCCTGTGCATCACGTAACAATCACCCATTGACCCCATGTTAATCCACATTAACATGACAGCATACTCAGAAATGGGGGAAGGAACTGATAGAATTACAGCCCTCTCATCTTGAAATAGTCGGAAATGAAAAGAAAAAACTTTGCCGATTTTTTAAATTTTTGTTTGCAATAAATTTACATCCTTTTCTTTCCCTATCATTCAACAGACTATCTGTTCCTGTCACTTTAGTATCACATTAGCATACAATGACACCACATTATAAAAAAAAAAAAAAAAAAAAAAAAAAAACGGAAGGTAGGTAATGGAGTTACAGCCCCCTTCCAAAATAGTCAAAAACGAAAGAGTTTGGAAATTCTCAAAATTGTTAAAACTCGATTGTCATATCTTGGTGGAAAAAATCTGAAAACCTGATTTTAGTAGTTGGCTGGTATGTTTACCATTTTGTTTTACTGCATTCAATAGTATGAAGATATGGAAGACTAAGAGCAGGAAAACACAATGATAAACCTATGACTCAACCATTAACATTGGGTTTTTTTGTGTTTTCTACCAAGATATAACTTGGCGAATCGAATGTGTTTTAATACAGTAGTCTCCTTAAAATCCGCAAAACTTGGGACCAGGGGTTGTGCGGATTTTAGAATTTTGTGGATTTCTGGCCATTAATTTGTTTACATTTTTGAAACATTAATTTGATTGGTAATTAAGCATTTTAATGAATGGATATATTTAATTGAAACATTAAAATCTAAGTTAAATATTTAAATAACTTATTAGTCAAAAAGCAAGTAATTATAAAAAAAGTTAAGCAAAATGAAAATTTAGAAAAATATTGAAATAAAGTAAATAATTAAGATACAATACTAAATATACATAATGTTGAGACAAAATCAATCTTTTTTTATAAAGAAATATATTTGCCGTAGTTAATAAACAAAAAAAGCTTGATTAATTAAGAAATGTTTAATAAAATGATCGCAAGTTGATATTAGTGCCATTATAAGTTTTTCAAAATAAATATGTATTTTCTTTCTGAAAAAGCTTAAGTTCAATCATATTAACCAAAGTTACATATTAAAATACATATTTATGTAAAATAATAATAATTACCGTTAAAATGACATAGATTCCAATTTCACTGTGCAATTTCAAGACGAAACTAAAACTTTTTTTAAACCACACACCGTTGTTTAGCGCATAGCTCCATACATTCACGACTTCTGAAAAAAAAATTTCTTTGCACTAACAAGGTGGCAATACTTTACGGCGATTATAATACTACCGTAAAATCCTATTAATCTGCCCTTCCTGATCAAATGCCCCCACCCCACTTTATAAAAGATTTGAAATTTTCAAAAATTCCCGAGCTCAAAGGCGATTGATATTGGAATACCTATGTAGGCATGATGCCCAAGTTAACTTCCATCGAACAAGAGACGATCTAAGCAGAGTTCATCATGATGATAAAAAGAGTCTAATGTTCATCTCGCAGGCAGCTGCGGTGGTGAAGAGCAGATGATGTGCTGTCGATAGGTGGTCTTTGAGCAGTTGAGTTTTAGAGACATGCCAGGGCAGGGAGGGGGCTGACCAGAACAATAATGTAAGTTATTTTAATTTTTCAATTTTAATTATTTTAATCGCAGTAGAGTGAATTTATCAAATGAAATATTAAAATCAGTGACAAGTATAAGGGTAACACAATGCAAATGATAGAAATAGAATACACGATGCAAACATATAAACATAATAATGCAAGCAATTTCAATTAATTAAATAAATTTTTATGTGCAAAATTAAACGACTTAAAAAAGGATAACAAAAATTTATCTATCACATAAATTAATTAATTATTTATATTTTTATACCCCAAGATGACTAGGAACGAGCTAGGAAGGTAAATATTACCCGGTGCCAAAAGCGAGGCAGGAAGACGTCATTAGCAAAATTAGTGGGAGGATGCCAAATAAAACAAAATGAAAATGAGTTTTGGAATTTGGAAAGTCCACAATGATGTGTTTAAGGGGGGTTCATGCCTCCTTCTTTTTGATGGAGGTGGAAATTTGTCATCTCTACTAAGGAAATCCTGAGAAAGTGCCCTCCCTCTCAAAAAAATCACTTGAGAATGGATGAATCATGATGAAATGAATGAATCATGAATCTTTGATGAAATGCGTGTTTTCTGAGATTTTTTAATTGATTTCATGCTTTTTTGGCTTTTTTTTACAAATTGCTCCTTTTTTCTGAGTTTTTTAACAGAATTTTTTTTTTTTTTTTTTTTTTTTTTTTTTTTTTTAACGCAAATTTTTTAAAGTATTGCTTCAAGAATCAAAATTCATGATTCATTCAAAGATTTACGATTCATTCATTTTATCATGATTCATCCCTTCAAATTTTGTGAAACGATCGCGGAAAAATCCTTTGTAAGCACCCCCCTTTAATTATTTTACAATTTATCGTTCTGTTTGGGGAGGGTGGATTAACTGTATGTTATGGGAGGTGTCTCTTAAATCTTTCAGAAGTATATTCCCATTTTCTTCATAAAAAACCTTGTGTTTAGTTATGATGATCAGTATTACATATTAAATACGTACGATATATTGAAAAAGTAAAAATAAATAATGTAACGAAAAAATAAAAATAAACATTTCGATTAGTTTACACTTGAGAATATTTTCCAGAAACTACAATAAGGGGAATCTTTCAAGGCTCAAAAACTAATGAAACAAACTGGACTGATATTCTAGTTCCTGAAATTATGACAAATAAAGTTCCAATTTGTAAAAATATGGTAAATATCGTGCTGGCTCATGCAATTATTAAAATATATTGTTACAGTTTTATATATACATATATATGTAGCTTATTGTGCTCTTAACTGCTTGTAGCTTGTTGTTAACTTTTTTCATTGCTATTTAGAATCTTGCCTTTTTTACATTGCTTTATATCTTTACAAATAAATCTGTCTATACATTAAAAAACAGCCAAGAATAACTTTAAAATATCATTCCTGTTCATGAATTTTTCTAATTCGAGCCATGGAATTTTTTATATAGATTAAGGATGCACTGAATATTTGGTATCTATTCGGTATTCGGCTTTGTTACTGAATATTTGGTTAGGACGAATACAAAACTATTCGGTTAAGCCGAATATTCCGCTTGGCTGAATATGAAACTATTCAGCCAGTTGAATATCAATGTTTTTGCCTCAATCCAATACTTAATAAAACCTTTTAAAACACATTTGTAAAAACTTTTCACAATTTATACTTTTAACTGTTAATTTATAAATATATTTAAAATAATTAGAAAGAAAAATCACTTTTAAATAAAAAAGAATGCTTTTATATTGCTTGCTGTTTGTAAAGTATAATTTAAGAAAGATTAAAATGGTGATTTATTAGGATTCTCATTAGGAATCAATGATGTGCAAATGCAAGTTCCTACATTTTATTTATTAAATAATCTGTTTCTTGCTTTTCCCAATTAAAAGTCTTTAAAGGGGCTCAGGGGTTGAAAACTTTTCAAAAAATCGATTTTTTTATGATCTAGTTTGATTATTTAATTAATTCTTAACTCAATGCAAAAAACCGCATAAAAATATTAGCATTTTTAACGGAGTTATAAACATTTATGTATCAATACTTACATTGCTTGCCACATCCATATAATTTCAACTTTAAGTCGTGTTTTCTCAAAACTTGATTTTTGATGACTAACACACACAAAAAAAAATATTTGATGGAATGGCTTAAATTTTTCTTTGCATGCATATAACATCATAATCTAGATTATGAATTAAGGATATAACTATATCACTTAATAAAAACAGTATTAAAAAATCTCTCAAAGTTGAAAATTTAAAAAATCCCTAAAAAATACAACCTTTTTTTCCATTAAAAATACTCAAAATATTAAACTATCTAAAATATGTTAATTCATAATCTAGATAATGATGTTATATGCATGCAAAAAAATTAAGCCATTCCATCAAATAGTTTTTTTTAAATCTTGGTATTAGTCATCAAAAATCAAGTTTTGAGAAAACGCGACTTAAAGTTGAAATTATATGGATGCGGGTATGAAAGTGTTGATACATAAATGCTTATAACTCCGTTAAAAATGCAAATATTTGTATGTGGTTTTTTGCATTGAGTTAAGAATTAAATGAATAATCAAATTAGATCATTAAAAAAATCAATTTTTTGAAAAGTTTTCAACCCCTGAACCCCCTTAAACAAGAAAGAAAAACTTTTGAGATTAGTGATAGCTATCAAGGCACACAATTTTTGTTCATGAAACTATAATCATAATTAACTTATTGAGTCATAAGTACATTGTATTTCATCTCACGCTTGGTCAAACTTGTGTTTTCGTTTGTTGCTTTAACAATAAATAAGATGCCATAACCATAGTTTCAAGTTACATTCTTTGATATCTGTAAAATATGGGTACTACTAGGTTATCCCGCAAATTAAAAAATTATCGCCAAATTATAAGATTAAGTGCCAATAATGGATGATCGTGAATGTCAATTCAATGACATTAAATACGATACACGTGTTTAAAACGTCATCGAGTGATTTCTATTTCAACATTTTATTTGTATTTTTATTAATATTCTACTAATTATTTGTTTTTTTTTTTAAATTATTTAAAATAAAAATTACTTTATGTATGATTTGGCTATTAGTTTGGCGATTTATATAATTTGGTGAAATGGGTTGACGGGTTAACAGAGTAGTACCAAAATATGATATGATGGGATGGATGGAAAATAACATTATTCATAAGAAAAATTTATGAGCTAGATATTCCTTTATTCAGAATTAAGTTGAAAGTATTTGTACTTTATATTGAAAATAATCTGCCTTGAATTATTTAAAAAGGATAATTATGAGACTGTAAAGTTTTTCTTTGACCACTTTTTTATTATTTCACTTTGATTTTAAAATATTTGCTTTGAATCATAGGAGAAACCATGAAATTAAAAATTTTATTAATTAAAGACTCATAATTGTGCTTCTTAAAAAACTCAAGGCAGATTTTTTTTCAGTACTAAATGTTCTTATAAAAAGCTTTTATTTATCAAAATGTAAGTTTCTTTTCTTAAATATTATGTAAAATTGTATTTAAAAGTAACATTTTAATACCTTTAAACTTTGAAATATAAAAAATATGTGGAAAGCCAAATATTCAATATTCGGCTCTAAAATTACTATTCCGCTAGCCGAATATTCTGTATTCAGTTCAATTGTTGGAAGCGAATATTCGCTATTCGTCCAAAATCGCTATTCAGTGCATCTCTAATATAGATATGCTAATTTGTATCAAAATCAAAAGTAATGTAAATTTATTTAGTAAAAAATCAGCTGTAATAGCCAAAAGGGAGGCATTAATAAAAAATTTAGTATGAAAAATGTAAAAGTTAGTAAAGAAAAATGTGTTAGCCGCTAATTTCAGCACCGTCTTCAATTTCATTGTTTACATCTGAAAAAATGTGCCAATTTCTGGCGTTCATGGATTTTCGGGAGTCTACTGTATATGAGTGTAACATTTGAGTTAAAAAACAACAAAACAGATAATTTAATTGTACAAAGGTACAAACAAATATGATGTCATGTATCAAAAATAAAAATTAATACACTTTGATATTGAAATAAAATGAACTTATTTATATGCATGATTTTTACTTTTTGCATAAATAGATATTTATGAGGCTTAAGTGTATACTGCTCAAAATATGTCATTTTTATGTTCTTTGAATTTCAAATTTTGGTTGCAGTCATCTAAGAGGGTGTGAGTTGAAATTCAACAACATGATTGGAAAATGCAGTTCTAATATTTTATCTTAAAATGCACGTACTTCAATGAACAATTTTGATTTCAGGGATGGGGGAGAGGCCTCCCCCGCAGAAAATATAAGATTTTGTGATTTCAATGGTGAAAAAGTGCAATTTCCCCCCACCTTAAAACTTTATAATGTTCTCCCTGGAGCCTCAGAAGTCCCTCCTGACAATAAGTGTCTGAATTCAGCACTGTCAATGAACCTATACTTTTTGAATCCTCATAATGGGCATTAGTTATCATTTAAATTTGACAATATGGATAGTAAATTTGGAAGTTTTCACATGTATGAGACAGAAGAAGAAATTTTGAAATTGACACACCCGATTACTTTATATTTGTCTTTTGAAGGAAAATAAAAATATTACCATTAGAGAAATCAATTAAAAAATTTATAGTATCAATTATATCGAATTGGCCATAGTATTGATAAAATCTATTTGAAAAATACGAGATTGCCCTTCGCTATTGTGATACATTTTTCCAAGATCCTGTTGCTAAGCGAGTTAGTTTTAAAATATTTTTACTTGTTACGCTTATGATAGAAAACAATAACAGCAAGAAAAACCCAATACTACATTGAAGTATTTATACGTTCATCTAGCTTTCAAGTATAGAGTGTTAAAAACCATGCTTGGAAAATGCACAAATTTTTTGAAAGATTCATTCATATGATGATTAGAAACGTGTTCATGTAACCATAATTCTTAGTGCAATAATTCGTATTTATGACAACCTGACTGAAATAGTACTTTTTGTTTAAAGATAAATATGTTTGTAGATTCTGGTGCCATCAAACCTTTTCACCAAACAATTTACTTGCTTCATAGAGAGTTAAACAAATTACAACCCTATTTCGGAGGGAATTGATTCACTGTGCTGGTTTACAAGGCAAGTTTTATAAAAAGGAATTCAAGAAAAAAGATTTTATTAACTTTTGAGTAAACTTTAAAATAAAAGTGAAAAAAATGCAAAACTTGAAAGCTGGACAACATAAATAAGCATAAAATGTAGTCATGGAATTGAGTTGGGGCTGGGATATATGGACATCAAAGAGGTAAAAATCTTGTTGGATATCTTTCGAGAATATGTCAAACAAATAGGCGAAATTTTAAAAGGGGATAAAGTAAAATGACAAGCAATCAATAAAATAAATTTTTAGTTTTTATCAGTCTGCGTATCAGATGGGCTCAGTATCAGCTATGGCATTGTCTACTGTATCGCATGCATGCCAACGCATATGTAGATGTATCTATGAAAAAATTCTCAAGTCAAATCATACCTAAGAATATATATTGTTATAACTTAATGCAATGATTTTGTACTGTTTAAAGAAAAGAAAATTGGAAAATCGGTTTTTAGTTCAGAGTTAAAATTTAGTGCAATTTATTTAAAAATGTCTTGTTTATTATTTTTCTTTCTGTTTTCAGATTCAGTGGTAGGTAAAACTGTTTTTTCTGAAAATCAGTGAGTCATTTCCTTGGATGAAAATGGCGACAATCTCTTCTTGCCCACGCCTTGATGAAGTTCCTGTTATCGTCTGAAATCAAGCTTAAATTCATTTGAGAAAATGTCATCATTTACAGAAGAAAATTTCTCCTGCGGTGAACAGGACTTTGTTAATCGAAATCAGGATAAGGGGAAACATTCCTCCACATATATAGTGGACAAAGCTTTTATTTGTGGAGTATGTTCAAAAATATTTTCTAACAATAGTAATCTAAGAAAACATCTATTGACCCACACAGGTGAAAAACCTTTTGTTTGTGAAGTATGCTCCAAAGGATTTTCTGATAATAGAAGTCTAAGAAGACATGTCTTAACACATATTGCAACAAAACCCTATGTTTGTGAAATATGTTCCAAAGGATTTACTCACAATAACAATCTAAGAAACCATCTTTTGACACATACAGGTGAAAAATCTTTTGTTTGTGAAATATGTTCCAAAGGATTTTCTGATAATGGTCATCTAAGAAGGCATCGCTTGATTCATACAGGAGAAAAACCTTTTGCTTGTGAAGTATGTTCCAAGGGATTTTCTGACAATAGTAGTCTAAGAAAGCACCACTTGACTCATACAGGTGAAAAACCTTTTGTTTGTGAAATATGTTCCAAAAGATTTTCTCAGAATAATAATTTAAGAAGGCATCTCTTGATTCATACAGGTGGAAAACCATTTGTTTGTGAAATATGTTCCAAAGGATTTTCTGATAATTCCAATCTAAGAACCCATCTCTTGACACATACAGGAGAAAAACCTTTTGCTTGTGAAGTATGTTCCAAGAGATTTTCTCTGAATGGTACTCTAAGAAACCATCTCTTGACGCATGCAGTAGAAAAACCTTTTATCTGTAAAATATGTTCCAAAGGATTTTCTCAGAATGGTCATCTAAGAAGGCATCTCTTGACACATGCAGGATGAAATCCATGTGTTTCTGAAATGTGTTCCAAAAAGTTTTCCAGACATTGTCAACTATAAAGACTTGATATAGGAGAAAATGTTTTGTTTGTGCAAGATGGTTTCCAAAGAATTATCTTATAACCATTATTAAAAAAAAAAAAAAAAAAAAAATCATACTAAACAGATACCTCTAAAAAATCTCCTGTATTTTTGTAATGTTTAAATTGAACCCGGGATGTGTCATTGCATTTACTGTTATCACAAATTTTAGCTTTTGAGATGTTTTAGCGTTTAGTAATAAAAATAATAATAATAATTTTTTTTTTCATACATGTCACAGTTGTCATTTTTTAAAAAGCAAATAACTCCATACCTGTTCATTAGTTTTCAGTAAAATTTTTGGATAGTTTTTATTTTTGTTATTTGACTGTAAAATAATTTTCTTCCAAAATTTAAAAAATATTCCGACCTGAAAATGATAAATTGTATCTCAGTATATCATGGGATAGGAAAGGTTTTATTGAAGTAACGCTTTTAAAATCAGAAAAGAAATATCCTAAAAATGTTCTTTATACGAAAAATTATGTCTATTGTGTGCTTATTGACTAAATTTTCTTCTTGAAAGACTTTCAAGGGATTCAGATGAAGCATGTCTCATATCATGTATTCATGAAGTGAGTATTTTTCTAAAGCTATGTAAATAATTAATTAAATAATTATGTGGCATTTTTACTCAATTCATAAGTAATGGTTGTATAAGCTAATCAGAACATGCACTTTTTTTTCCAAAGTCTTGTTTCCCTTGCTTCTTGTTTGTGTCCTGCATCATCAAATACAGAAATGTTTTATGACATGCCAATATTGCCTCCTATCATCTCTATATTAATAACCTACCGTATATACTCGCGTATCAGTCGACCCCCTAACTTATGTTTTTAAAAATAAGAAAAAATTCAAAACCTGCATATAAGTCGACCCCCCCCCCCTTCCAAAAGGGAGGGCTTATTGACTTTCCCCCCGAAAAGGAACGCTTTCTCGGACTCGTTCCGAAATTAAACGACTCCGAAAAGGACTGATTCTTTGGTTCGTTGCAAAATGGAACGACCCCAAAAACGATCAATTCCTCAGAGTCCTTCCGAAATGAAACGACTCTGAAAAGAATCGATTCCTCGGAATCGTTCCGAAAAAAAAAGACTTCTCTGAATCGTTCCGAAAGGAAACAACTCTAAAAAGGGACGGAATCGTTCTGCAATGTATCGTCCAAAAATTATGCTTAATGTTATAAATCGGAATCGGAGAATGACGAAGAAAATCGGATACATTCCGTTTTTTCTTGGACTCGTTCCTTTTTTCTCAAATTCTTTCCATTTTCTCGGAGTCATTCCGTTTTTCTCGGATTCCTTCCTTTTTTCTAGAATATGTTCCATATTTCTCGTATTCGTTCCTATTTTGAAAGACTCGTTCCTTTCGGTGAACGATTCAGACTGGAAAGATTCCTTAAAATGGATGATTTTGCCCATCTCTATTTTTTAGCACTGGAAATGTGTTCTTGACATAGATACTCACTTTTTTTGTTCCTTGCAGCAGGGTAAGGTAGATTTATTTTTTTGAAAAATAAACTAAAAATGATCATAAATTCAGAATCGTCGAGGTTGGAATGGGTTCCGGATTTTGAATTTGTACTCTACATACAATGGGGTGCTGCAGCACTGATTCCCTAGAAAACTATTTTCCGATATTTTATATATATTTTTTTTAGGTCTCGCGTATAAGTCGACTCCCCCCACTTTGAAGTTCTTTTTTTGTCTAAAATTTCTCGACTTATACGCGAGTATATATTGTAAGTCATGTGACTGTCATCAATAGTTCCAGGCTGACCACTGTATTTTTTATAACATCAAACAGCCATTTTTGTACGTACGCCAAATGCTGTTGATATATCACCGAATACTGTTCAATCACTATCATTTCATTTATATTATAATACTCTGAAACATGTGACTGTCGTATGCATCTTCGACTTTCATATGCAAAGATTCCTCTTGATTAAAAAGTCAAAATTATTTTTTCGAATAAAACTGCATAAAACTTCTCATGATCATAAAGAATTCTTGATTCTTTTATGTTAGACAAGCATAATTCTTGCTAATGCAATTTTTTAACTTACCAGTTAATGTTTTTTATTTTTTGCATTGTAAATTAAAACAATGTTTTGATGTAAAATTAAGTGTCATGGTTTACAGTGTTATTTTTTTTTTTTTTTTAAGAAATAAAACAAAGCCACGAATTTTAAATATTTCAGTTTTAAATGTAAGTCATATTTTAAAGAATGAGTGAAAGGATTACATTAAAAAAATTAATGTACAACAACAACAAAAAAAAAAGACAGGAATAATGCTTCATAATTTATCCCCTGCACTTGTATTACATAAAAATAGCCGATTATCCTATTGACCAATTTCGCCAATTTATATAAATTGCAAAACTACTCACCAAATTACAAAATTAACTTATTTTTTATTTGAATAACTGCTGAAAAAAATACATTAACAAAATATTAATAAAATACAAATAAAAAGTTGACTTAAAATATCGCTTGATGACGTAACAAACATGAAGTGAATGTGACATTTTCGATCAGCCATTATTGGCATTTAATTTTATAGTTTAGCGATAATTTTTTGGTCGATGTATAATCAAATAGTACCAAATGCCGAATTTTTGATTTCTCTGTCAGAATCTTCTGATTTGGCAAAGGATTGAGTAAGTAAAATGCAAATTAAATTTTGAATAAAAGTAGCATGATATAATGCTTAGAAAGCATTTAACAGAGACCAAACTGGTTGTCAAACTGGTTGTTGTTGCCAAACTGTGGTTATCAGGGGAAGATAGTTTAATCATATAGTGTAATAAGATTAAATCTTGTGTGTTTGCAAATTTTATCTAAAAAACATCTGAACTCAATTTTGAATGAGATTTGATTGATTGTTGATTAGGAAATATATACATGATAGTGGAACAAATATGACTACATATATGGCAAAAAAAAAATTGTCTTAAGAAAGGCTTTTATCATAGTTTTAAGTTAATTATAAACAAAGATTGACCAAAATTGGGTTTTCAGCACAAAATTAAAGTTTCGGCGAAAATCCGACAAAAATGCTGCCAAACTAAACCACGACTGAAACTCATCATAAATGTACAATGTATGCTCTCTGTACTAACAAATCCTCTAAAGACTGAAACTATCTGTATTCCAAAAATCTCGTTTCTTCCTTTGGACATTTTCAACTTGATTCATTGATTTGATCTGTATCGGCTTGAATGACACACCCTTTATTTTTACTGCTATGAACTTCTGTTTATAATTATCACTCATCACTGATTCAACATGTGAATACAAATTATAAGGCAATCAATGCCTATATGACTAAACTTGATATCAGCAGAAAATTTTCTGGTTTGTACTGCAGAATTGTTTCGATTACTGTTTCAGAAAGTATTAGTATAACATATAACTAAAAACAAAAATCATTATAAAAAGATAAATCAACGTATATACACATAAATGTATCTGAAACATCTTATAAATAATTGAAATTTATATACATAGAAACTCATTGTGTGTTGAATGAATGAATAATGAATTAGTTGATAATTAGATATTATTTAACAAACACGCATAATTAACTAACAAATATGTACATTTATACATGCACTAACTACTTGAAAAGCATTTTCGGTCATTTTTGTTTTCTGCTGAAAATAGGAGGATTACCGAAATTTGCTTTCAGTCTTACAAATCGGTTTTCGTCGATAGTTAATCTAAAAATAATGGGACAGATTTTATTTTCCTATGAAAACATTGAAAATAGCACCGAATATATTGAATATATTTTTAATGCATATCTCAATTAATTGTTTAAACGTGATTTAATGATTGGGCGTCTCGAGCCACACACAAAATATCACCGGGCCACAGGTTGATGTGGCTGAAATAAACAATTCCTGATAATCTCCTCTATCTTTATTTCCAAAATGGAGTATGAACCTTGTATATGTCAGTGCATTTACTATGATCACTTTTTATGTTTTAGCATTTAATAATAAATTTTAAATTCCTTCCATGGCTTAAGGGGTCTATAAGCAAGTACTTGGTGACCAATCCATTAGTTTTCAGTAAACGTATATGTGGTAACTTTTCTGACAGTTACCTTTAATTCACTGTATTTTAACCCTAAAAAAATATTAATCTGAACGGAAAGGATAATTTGTACATCAATATCTTATGTGATGGAAAAAATTTTGTTCAAGTAACACATTTTAAATATGGAAGAAAAGTCTGGTAAAAATATTTTGTGTGACCAAAAAAAAAAAAAAAAAAAATCTTACTTCTT
The DNA here is from genome assembly GCA_964019185.1 of Maratus speculifer. Taxonomy (NCBI): domain Eukaryota; kingdom Metazoa; phylum Arthropoda; class Arachnida; order Araneae; family Salticidae; genus Maratus; species Maratus speculifer. Next base: position 14,193,968 of record CAXHSM010001376.1, on the reverse strand, counting down.
TAATTTTTTTGCTTATAATAATTTCCAAGTATATAAATTAAATATACCTCATTGTTATGTATTCTTTGATCCCATCTTGAGCTGAGTATTCTTCTAAAAAGATATAAATAATTAATTGAATTCGGCATGTTTATTCAGTTCATTGTAAAATAATAATGAAATAATAAACTGAAAAAATAGGAATCTGTATTTTAAAAAAATAAATTACAATATTTTATTAAAAATTTATAAATTAAAAAATAATAATGATATATTTCTTTTCTGGATTTTGGAATTCCAGATAATAGTAGCCCTACAGTACTTGAGGTTTCATTTCTGCATGAAAGTCTTAAATATATAAAAACTAGCCATAGAATAGATTTGGTTCTCTAAGAAATTGCTTATAAATAATAATGTTTAATTTTTTTAAAAAAATCAAGAAGAATTTTGCTGTATTATGTTATGGAACTTACAGGTAAAGCTTGTAGGCTTGTAGGGAAATAAGTAAGGACAAATAAATATCAACAACAGATGAGGCTGTCCAAAGAACTCTCTTATAAGGATTTGAATGTTTTTTGTATTTATGTACGTATTTACACGATAATATTGGTTAAATATCAATTAACTAATATGTCCATTATGTCATATTAATACGAATATGCAACAAATAAATAAAACATTTTTTTTTGCTTTTAATAAAAAATTATTTGTACATTATTGTTTGTTGATCTTCTGTTTTTTTATGTATTTTTCCATAAATGGTTTCACATAAACATATTTAATTCATTTCTAATTTCTTAAAAAGTCACTTTAATTTTTGTAACATCTGAATATTTTTTTTATAAAATGTAATAAAAATCATAAAAGTATAATATTTATTGTAATTTTTTTTTCACAAATTAGAATCGAAATTTAAGTTTATAGAATAAAATTATGACACATATATATTTACATTTAGGACTCTCACTAAAGGAACATTAGGAGAGGGGGATCCATCGCCGAAACCATTTGTAAAAGCTATTACCCTTGACAAATTTACAAACTTAGTTGGCAGATTTGTTTAACACTTAACTATAATAACTAAACTTTTAACTATAAACACTACAACAGACTTTCCTATTTCTGATAGACTTGGCAAAAGTTACAAATCCTATTGGGAATATTATCAAACATTTTACAAATAAAAACTACATTATGTTTTATAATTATGGTAACTTGTTAATAAAAATTAATAAAACTAGTTGGTAACTACTGAAATTTGACTTGGCTTTTTAAGCTCCTCTCCTTTACCCCTCCCCCCTTCCAAAAAAAAAAAACTCTTATCAATGGCCATAAATACAATGGCTGGTACAATGTGTTGTAGTCGCAACAAAACCAAAGTGTATACACTAATTCCTTGACTGTCACACCTTGTATGCTACAGCTTTTATTTGAGAAATAAAGGGTGTACAGAGTTTCTAAAAAATCCAGAAGGTATACGGCATATATCTTTCCCTACATCCCGTACATCCTCCCCGTGTATACACTCCCCTACATCCCTTGGTACAAATCTGCCATGATGGATTGTAATTTTGTGGACCGATGTTTAAATATACAGTAGACTCCCTCAAATCCGCAAAGCTTGAGATCAGAGGTTGTGCGGATTTTAGAATTTTGCGGATTTCTGGTCTTTACTTTGTTTACACATTTTAAGCAGAAATTTGAATGTAATTAACAATGAAATCAAAACTATAATGAATGCTTACAACACAATAAAATATTAAAATAAGTTATTTAACTAAAGTAATAGAAATTTAGATAATTTTTAAACGATTAAAATATTAAAAGCAGAGATCAATAATGTATAATTAAATATTTATTACAGTCGACTCCCTTAAATCCGCAAAACAGAAATCCGCAACTCTCTAAAATCCGCACATATTTTATGGATGTAAACAATGAAACTTTCAGATTGGATATTGGGAGAAAATTTGATTTTTTTTTAGTTTTGTATCAATTCCATATAATTTTTAATTTGTAATTTTCTCAACAATACTCTATTCATGTTTTTTTTTTCATGAAGGAAGAATAATTTTTTGGGGGAAAAATTCAAGATATTGCTGATATCACTGATAATCACAATCTTCTTACCAAATATATTTATGCATTAATCAAGATTTTTTAGTTATAAGGCTGGCTAACTTAAAAAAAAAAAAATTATGATTTTGATGTGAATTAGTAATGTACTTTTATGAGGCAAGTTTTGTTGAATAATTTTGGAAAAATACATTTAATCTTTGTAATGAATATTTAATCATATACTATTGATTATTAACTTGACCTTTGCTATTACTTTAATTATTTTGAAAATTATCTAAATTTTTATCATTTTAGTTTATTCAGGGCTCCCAAATGGTCCCCTTTTTCCCACAAAAGTCCCCTTTTTAGAAAAAGGTCCCCTTTAGTCCCCTTTTTTGTATTTTGGTCCCCCAAGTCCCCTTTTCTGTGCCTGAAAAAAATTGCCGCAAAATAATAAAAACTCTGAAAATCACTATAAGTTTAAAAATCCAAGAAGACAAAATTTATTAAAGTGGGGATAAAAAAAGCATTATAATGGGTATAAAAAAGCGATGTAACTAAAATTCATTCCTGAATCTAAATGTTAAAAAATCACCACAGAATACAGGCAAATTTAAAGAATCTCATTAAAATTCTTAAAAATTAAAAAACTGCAGAACAGGAAAGTTACTATATTAAGCTACTGCTTGGCAAGCCTTCAATAATGGGCCTTGACATGCTTCAAACCCCTCTTCCCCCCCCCTAAAAAAATGAAGCTTTTTTTAAAGGAAAGAATCATTGAGTTGTGGGGAAACAGACGATTAAAACTAAGAAAAATTATAAAATATTGAATTCATGAAATAATTTTGACTTCCAGTTTTCAATGGATTTATACATTTTAGAAGGTCTTGAACACGATTTGATAGTTTTTTGAAAATGTGTGTATGAGGCAAAAATTCTGAGGGCACTGTATCTCAAGAACTAATGACTTCAAAAATCACAAAACTTTAGACCCACTTAGACCTTCATATAAACTATAGCTGATTAGTTTTGTGTGCATATCACTCAGCAAGGGACACTGTTATGCTGCATTATTCACAATTTCATTAATAGCTCTATCTCAAGAACTAATGCACAAATTTTTATAAAACTTCAGATTCTGTTAGTCCTTAATGTAACTTGATGTTGATTACCTTTGATGTAAATTGCTTAACAGGTGGCACTGCCATGCTGTATTATCTATGAGTATCGCAATAGGTTTATCTCAAAAATTAATACATCAATCTTCATCAAACTTCCGATTTCGTTACTCCCTGAGATAGATTAGTGTTGCTTAGTTTTTTGTATAAATCACCCAACATAATCAGTAAGAAAAAGTAGAATTTTCTGATGAATCAAAGTTTAATCTTTTTAAGAGTGATGGTAGTTACTATGCTCGATGACTGAACATAACAACAAAAGATATGATTCTAGATGTATTATTCTTACAACTAAGCATGGTGGGAGATACGTTACATTATGGGGAGCATTTTATAGAAAAAGTGCCAGTCAGTCTGTTAAAATCCACGGCAAAATGAATGATGCAATGTATAAAGATATTTTGCAACATAATTTGCTGCCTTATTGGAAGCAAAATTTTGGTCTCAACTATTAGTTTTAGTATGATAAGAAACCAAAGCATACATGAAAGCTTGTCAAGCAGTGGCTTTCGCACAAAGATATTTCGCTTTTGAAATGTCCAGCCCAAGCACCCGATCTGAATACTATAAAAAATCTGTGGAATGAGCTTTAGAAACATGTTTGAAATTATTAAAACACCAATTCAGAAATGGCTGAAATTTTCCCTAAAATTTCAAGATGAGTGGAAAAACGTGCCACAGTCGATTTTCAACTGTTCATTGAATCGATGCCAAGTCGCTGTGCCTCTGTACATTTTGCTAAAGGTATGACAGCAGCATACTAATTGTGAATCTAGTTGATCACAGTGATTTTCCATTATAACACAATTTTTTTCGAAACTTTCCAAGATGGCCGATAATTTTTGAAAGCATGCATTTTTCTTTTGCAATTAATTTTGTCAGTTGTATTTATTGATATTCATTTGTTATTCCATAAATAAATTCCTAACTATTATGTCAATAAAATGTATGAATATCACTTTCAGATTCCTCTTTATATTTATATACTTTCAGAATAACGAAAAATTTTATGCTGGAAGGAAACTTTTGACCTCCGCTATAAATTGGTGTTGATTAGTTTTTGGTGTAAATCGCTCAACAGAATCAGTGCACAGTTTTTTATCAAATTTCAGATTTGGTTAGTCCTTGACATGAATTTACATTTTTTATACTTAGGTATCATTGCTCAACAAGTGGCACTGTTAATCTGCATTTGTTGCAATTTCTGCAATTGTTCTATATCCAGAATTATTGTACAGGATTCCATCAAACTTTAGATTCAGTTAGTTCTTAAGATGAATTGATGTTTTTTACATTTTGATGTAAATTCATTAACAGGTAGCGCTGCTATGATGCAATTTTTTTTTTTTTTTTTAAGATATTTGCAGTAGATCTATCTGATTTAATGCACAAATTTTTGTCTAATTTAGGATTCAGTATGACGTTGACATAAATTGTTACTGATTAGGTTTTTATGTTAATCTTTTAATAGATGGTGCTCCTAAGTTGCATTTTGTGGTATTTACACAAGTTTAGTGATAGTCATATTTGAAGAACTAATACACAAAATGTCATATCTTTAGCATTGTTATGATAGGCATAGATTGCAATTTAATTTTGGCACTGTGATAGCGAATTTTGAAGTATCAACATGTATGAGGTAGAAGAAAGTTTTAGGATTGCCACATCCAGTTAGTTTGACAAGGATTGTTCCTGGGGGTACAGAATATTTACATGTACTGCATTTATAGATTTTAAACTTATGCATATATGCCTAATTTTTTACACTAATTCTGAATGTGTAGTTTTCATAAAAATTAAGATTTATTTTTATTCAAATGTCGCTTTTTAAAAAGAAAAAGAAGTGCTTTTGTATAACATGTTATTTAAATCTGAGCGTTTCTCCTCTAATTATCATTATTTTATGTCTGATTTTTTATTATAGGCTATTTAGAATAACTTATTGGCTCCTTTTATTTATGAGTGGTAGTAGTCAGCACTAATCCAAACATTAATTTTAGAAAAATAAAAGAAATTAAGAAAAGTAATCAAGTTATCAATTTTAAAATCTCGGATATTTTTTATAACACACAAAAAATTTTAAGAAGTGTGTGTGTGTGTGTGTGGGGGGAGATATGATGAAATTTCTAAGTTTCTTTTTTACTTCTCGGTTCTAACTTAAGTATTTTAAGCAATTTTCTAACTCAACTCCTAATTAAACTACAGCAAGATTCAATCTCATTTGAAGGGTTGACCGAAGGAAGTATCTCATCAAGTCCAACATCTTGCTAGGGTCTATTTTAATCCCAGACAATTAGGGGCATTTCTTCATGTGCATGTGTGTGTGGGGTGGAAAATCAGAAAATTGATTTTTTTTCACACATTCTTTTAAAACTCTTGGCCTAAGCACCCATTTCCTACCGTCTTAACTTATTTTTTTCACCACTAGCAGATGTTTTAATGTTTAATTGCGTTCATTTCCACTCCATAAATTTTCTAAAAAATTAAGAAAAAAAATCTTAACGTATCTCAACAATTAGAATATTTTCATCCCTTTCTGTCGCCAGGGGACGTTATTGAATAAAATTCTCAAAAAATGTAATCTACAATATGTCATGTAATATCTTAAATGAAAGGCCAGGTTATGAATAAAGTTATTCTTTATTCTCTCTCTCTACCTCCATTCTCATTGCCTTATATCATTCCCATCTGTGTAAGGATTTAATCATTGTAAGCAGTTATTAATTTTTAACAAATTTAATTAACAATTTTGGTTTATTAATTAAAGGTTAGAATGTTTTGAAAGGAATATTATATAAAAGCCTCGTGATCTGTGATCATACTTACCCTTTTACTTGTTTTTATTAAACTGATTACTATTATTTTTTACCTGTAACAAGAATTATCAAGGTGAATGCCGAAATATTGAATGCTTTATATACTTTTTTAGTAGGATATTTAAATGTGCTTAAATAAAATTGTGTACATTGTTTAATGAAATCTTATAAAGATATCTAACATATTTTCTGGGGTAATTTTAAAATTTTACTTTCTTATTAACGAAAATTTGAGCTATATTTTTACACACATATCCTTTTTTTGGTTTCCGTTTTTAATAAAAGTGGTCCTCCAAAGTCCCCTTTTTAAGCAAAAACGGTCCCCCAAAGTCCCCTTTTTAAATAAAAATGGTCCCCTTTCCCCCTTTTTGAGAACTAAAATGTGTTGGGAGCCCTGTTTATTACTTATTTTAATATTTTATTACATTGTAAGTATACACTGTAGTCCTGAATGCACAATTAATTGCACTCAAATTACTGTTTAAAAATGTAAACAAAGTAATGACCAGAAATCCACAAAATACTAAAATCCGCACAACCTCTGGTCCCAAGCTGTGCGGATTTGAGGGAGTCTACTGTATAAAGATGAGGTGCACTTTTTCTATGAAACATGGCTCATAAAGATTAATTACTAATTCACTTCAAAGTCATAAAATAAGGAAGTTTTATTTCAGGTTTAGCCAGATTTAATAACCAAAAAAGATTGATTGATGCTATAATAATTAAATATGTTTGGTAAAAAATTGTGATTGCCAGTAAAATCAGCAATATTTTGAATTTTTTCCAAAATATATTTATTTTTCCTTTATGAAAACACATGGTTCAGTAATAATATTAATTAAAATTACAAATTAAAATAAATGGAATTGATATAAAAATAAAAATGTCAAATTTTGTCCCTACATCTGAAATGAATGTTTCATTGTTTACATTTGAAAATTGTGAGTGGATTTTAGAGAGTTGCAGATTTTAGGATTGCGGATTTGAGGGAGCCGACTGTATTTATTATTATTTTTTTCAATAAATGCAGAACATCTGGCATTTCATTTTGCAATTTACATTCTCTCTCTCTCTCTCTCTCTCTTTTTTTTTTTTTTTTTTTTTTTTGTCAGAGGTGAAGTGGTGGGTATACACCATATACTCTTTAGATTTTCTTGAAAAGCTCTGTATACCCTCTGTTTCTGAACTAAATCATGGGCTATATTGTATCCATGAATGTTCCTGACTGTAGCATTATATCATCTGCCTGTAATGTAAATATTCAGATTTTTTTCATGATTACGACACTGGTGTGTGTCATCAAAACAGAGAAAGCACCCTAAATATTTATACAATCCTTCAAATCCACACTGCTTCAGACCAGGGGGTGTGAGTATTTTAGTATTTTGCAGGTTTCTGGTCATTGCTTTGTTTATATTTATTAAACAGTAATTTAAATGTAATAAATAATGCATTCAAAACTGCAAGAAATGCTTACAATGTAATAAAATATTAAAATAAGTAATAAGCTAAAAAAATGGTAATTTTTAACTATATTAATATACTAAAAGCAAAGGTCACGTTAATAATCAATTATGAATGTTTAAATATTCATTATAAAAATTAAATTTATTTTTCCAAAATTATAAAATTAAACTTATCTTATAAAATTATATAACTAATTCTCATCAAAATCATAAAATAAGGAAGTTTCATTCAAGTTTATACAGGCTTAATAACCAAAAAAGCTTGATTAATACATAAATATATTTGATAAGAAGATTATAATGACCAGTAATATCAGCAATATCTGGATTTTTTTCAAAAATAAATTAATTCTTTCTTCATGAAAAAAAGCATGAATTCACTAATATTAACAAAAATTACAGATTCAAATAAATATAGAATTGATATAAAATTAAAGTAGTCATAAATTTGTCCCTGCATCTGAACTAAGAGTTTCATTGTTTACTTCTGTAAATTTTGTGCGGATTTTAGAGTTTTGGATTTGAGGGAGTCTACTGCACTATGCCTTTTCTATGATACAGGATGTAACTCATAACATGATTAAAATACCTCAAAAGTAGTTTTACCCTATACCAGGCCTGTCCAACTTTTTAGCAAGCAAGGGCACACCTCAGCTCTTGGCACTCAATATAGAGCGCCATTATTCACCTGACCGAAAATATATGGCAATGTTATCGCAAAGTGTTAGTATAAATGTATGTCATAACATAATGCAAATGAATCTTACAGCAGTAGACAAAAGGCCCTAGTGTTCTAGAGTTAAAGAATTTAATTTCAAATTATGCAATTTTCTATGAGATGACTTTAATCGTGCCTATCTTGAGTAACTAAAAATAAATAAACAAACACGGAAATCATATATACTGTTATGTTTCTATTAAGATGTGAAAATACGCTATTACCTATTTTAAATGACTGATTTTAGTTTTTAAAAATTATAAAAACAAAAGCAGACATAATACTGACCAATCCATTCGGGTGGTTCCGGAGAGATAGTGTCTGAAAGTGCTTTCATAGATGGAAATTATGCTCAAATTTTTTAAGCAAAGTAGAAAAAAACTTTTAAAATTTTAAAAGTCAAGAAGGAATAATTAATCATCTTATCGCTATGTTATAGCCAATGGGCCAGTGTGACAACAGCAAGAAGAAATAAATCTGAATGTTCATGCAGATGTATCTCCAAAATGTTGAGGAGATGAGAAACGTTTATTTTTTTGGTACTTACTAACTATTAAAAAATATATATTTCAGTTATTAACAAAATTACCAAAACTTAAAAATTGTAAATTTTCAAAGTATTTTACTAGTTTTTAACTCTTTGAGGGCAATCATTTATGTTACGCTAATATTGAATTTGCACCAGAATTTGAGACAAAAAATGTTTAAATATAACAAAAGACATTTTTACAACTTTTTTAAATCAAAGTTATAAAATTAAAAATCCATTAAATGCTTATGGTGGAAATCTTGATTAAAAATATGTGAGATATTATATATAGCATAACCCTTTAATGAGTTTTAATGCGTTTTCACAGTTTTTAAAAATATCTCAAAACAAATATTAATGATTTTAAAGAAAGCATTCTTTATAATGGAATTTTACTTCTAAAAAGTCTAATAACAGGAATCCTTCAAAAGGGCGCCAAGAAAATCTTCAAAAGGCGCTATGGCGCCCACAGGCGCTGCGTTGGACAGCCCTGCCCTATATCATTATGTAATGGAATTCTTTTGTGTGGCCCTGTAAATGAATAATAAACAATTTTTGCACAACATATTTTAACAGAAATTATATTTGAGTAAATGCATACCAGTTACATTCTGTTTAAAAGGCTGTAACAACTATTAAAATGCATTTGAAGCATTTTTTCCCATTGGGCGTAATGTGGAAAATTTTGGAAAAACAACAAAAATTCTTTTGAATATGGAAAAGTTTTGACCGTCCTTGTCATTAAACTAAACATCCGACTTTCATAAAACTTAAATTACTCAACAAAATTTTACAATACTTATATGTTTAAAATTTCAAAGCATTTGGTTGGATAATTTTTACCCTGTTATATGCAGACGGACAGACAGATGGACTCCAAAGACACATAAGTATATATATTGATGCTTTTTATGTGTAAATATTATTAATTAAAAAAGTGCAGATGCAATTTGAACAATTCTAGAGGCATTTAAATTAATTTAAACAGCGTTTTTTAATGTCACCACCAGGCGACATCAAGATTGGGGAGGTTATATAGTTACGAACGCACCTAAAAAAGCGAGAAAATAAGACTGTTTTCAACCCAAGTGTCAGTGATGTGCCTCATCATAATTCTAGGATGAATTTGCCTGCCATAGAAAAAGATTCAGATATACTTCAGATTTCCCAGTTCTTTACCGTGGGCAACAACTATTTTCCAAATTGTTAAAAAATTGTAATTTAACATATTACAATGACTATTTGGAAAATTATATTTTACAAGGCTCATATTTTAAAGATTATAAATACATTCTATATATAAAAAATAATAATAAACATAATTTTTATGATGATCAAAACGTGGTTTACGTAATAACAGAGTCCTATATTACGCACGCCATGGATTAAAAATTAATGTTTCTGTACCAATCATATACAAATTTTAAATAAAATTCAAGTTTGTAATTTTCGGCACTGCAAATTTTGAAACTTCTAAACATCACACATTTTTAAATTTTTACGCCGTCGTATAGAGAAAACAAATGCTCTTTTAAATGCAATTTGTTTGAAAGCTGTATCTTAATTTGTCTTTAAGTTATTAATTTTTTTGTAGTTTTTTTAATACTTTTTTGCCATTGTGGCAACAGAAGTATTTCATTTCTAGACATTTAACATCAACCAATCAGAAAATTAATAAATAAAAAAAACAGTTCTATTTCATTTTTGAACATTAAACACGGACGAATAAAAAAAACGAATAAAAAAAAAGTGGCGGAATTCAACTTCGGTGCGAAATTCAACAATTTATTTATAAAAAGATTCAGAAATACTTCAGATTTCTTTACCGAGAACACCAACTATTTTCCGAATAGTTCATGAAAGGAAAAAGAAACTACACAGTCCGTTTTCGTGAAATTTCAGATGACCTTGAAGAGGAAACTCCGAAATTCTGAATATGCAATCTAACGAGTAATCAGGGGATGAACTGGTGGGGCTGCAGCCCCCTCCGAAATTTCTAGGAAACTAAATTTGTTTACGAAAGTTTATCAAAATGTATTGAAATCTGCTAATATGGAATTTAAAAGGAATTAGAAAAATGTTCTGTTTTAGGAACGTTTTAACTTTAAAAAGTGTTTTTTCGCAGAGAACACAAATTAACAATTTCAGCCAAGTTTCAGACATACACAGGCTCTCGTTACACCCCGCAAAAGTTATATAAGTTAAGACGAAAACCTGCTTAAAACGAAAATCCAGCCCCATGCAACTCCATCTTAACAGGTTTGATTGTATAATGTGTTACCTACTAATATAAAAACCTGTTTAAAGTGAAAATGACAATGTTTTTGTGATTTCCTCTTAGAAATTTTTACTGAATCTCAGCCACCCCTCCGAAATGATGTGTCCAGATTTGTTATTGAATGTCACTACCCCCCTTAGTACCCAAGCTTGACCATATCCTCAGTTCACATCATTGACACTGGAGTTGAAAACAGTCTTATTTTCTCGCTTTTTAGGTGCATTTATAGCTATCTAAATAGATAGCGCCTATTAGTGGTCCTTCAGTCCGTCTGTCTGGCTGCATATAACAGAGCAAAAACGATACCACCGAATGCTCTGAAATTTTAAATATATAATTATGGCAAAATTTTGTCAAGTCGTATCAAATTTTATGAAAATTGGATGTATAGTTTAACTACAGGGAAGTTTTATTAAAGTTTTCCATTACAGTACGGAAATGGGAAAAAAAAGTTTTAAGTTTATTTTAATAGTGTTACAGTCTTTCAAATAGAATAATATTGATATGCATTCTGTTACAATATGCTACGCGAAAATTGCTTATCATTCATTTACAAGGCTGTACACTGATATCTGTTTGCTTTCTCTCGCAAGGGAAGTGGAAAGAAAGGAGACCAAAAAATTGACACTACTGCAATTTTAATGTCATTTCCTTCGTTTAATAGACTTATTTACTCTACTGGATCGCTTAAAAGTACACATGCAGAAATAGGGCGAAGAGATTAAACAAAATAATAAAACGAAGATATTTGTATTAAAACTTATTTTATAGCATGCATTTTATGCCATTTTTGATACACCTAGATAAAAATTTAGGAGGGGGGGCAGTCCCCTAGTGATCTCCCTGCTGGCCTTTTGGGTTGACTTCAAGTATGATTTTCGAGTTTGGGCTGCGCACAGCCCAATCATTCAGGATTCTAAACATTATTAGATTCGGGAAAACAAACTTTTCAACTGAGGATTGTAACTGTATGATTTGCTTATTTATCGTTAAATCTGTCTCTAATAGCTGAGTATTTTGTTCATGCAAAATTATTTTTACCATTACACTTGTGAATATGGATCCTGTTTATAAAGAAATCTTTCCTTGTATAATGAGATGCTATAATCACATATATACCTGCTAAGATGACAATCTATTTAAAACTCCACTTGTTTCCGATCCCGTATTTTACCTTCTTTGTGAAAAAAGAACTAGTCAAAAGGACTAATTAAAACCTTGCACAAACAGAAAATATATGAAACAGAATCCAGCTTGAAAAGAAAAAAATCATAATTATGACAAAATGTATTCTCAACAACTAATACCTGCTAAGCTGTAAACCTGTCAAAAATGGATATTTTTTCCGGCGCCTTCTGACTAGATAGTCTAGGCAGATTTTACAATGCTTTGTTTTTTACATGATAAAATTAAAATTTTCAAATTTTACACAGTAAAAAAAAAGTCCTGAAATGGGTAAAAAAAAACCCAATTTGGGTTGAAAGATTGTTGGGTATGGGGTAACCCAAATTGGGTTAATACCAAATTGGGTCATGATCCATGCCTGTTTTGGTTATCACTGCATATCCATTTTGGGCACTGTTAAATACCCATTTTGGGTATTTTAAGACCCAATCTGGATGCTAATGAGAATCCATTTTAGGCAGCGTTTAATACCCAATTTGGATACATTAAAACCCATTCTGGACATCGCTGAGAATCTATTTTAGGCAGTGTTTAATACCTAATTCAGACATCTTAAGACCCATTCTGGACGCCACCGAGAATCCAATTTAGTCATTGTTCAAGACCCAATTTGGGTATCTTAAGACCCATTCTTGACACCACTGACAAGCCTTTTTAGGCACTGTTTAATACCAAATTTGGATGCTTTAAGACCCATACTGGTTACAATCACCTATTCATTTTGGAGATTATTTAATACCCATTTTGTCTATGCCAACAGCTGTTTTCCACAATTTTAAATGTCTTTTAAGGCACTATAGTACTCAACAATCAATTTAGATATTTTTCTTTGCACACTTATCTATATATACTTATTGATTTTATTAAAGCATTACTTTCAAATTCTAAAGTTAAAATATTACTTCAAAAAATTATTCATATTTAAAATAAGGCAATAGCTGAATATCAGTTATTGATAGATGATTAAATATTATTATTGGGATAACAATAATAAATAATTTCTTCAGCAACTTTTGGAATTTTCTGTCAGATTTGAAACTCTTCTGGTATACAAGAGCTTGATTTGTAACAAATTTAGAACATTTTTACGAGTTAAACTGTTAAATTAAATATGTTATGCTATCAAATTTTATTGCTTTGTCATTAACTTTATTTTATGTATTTATTTATTTTTTTTTTGGGGGGGGGGTGTCTGTCAAATTCTTAGAATATTATTCTCACTGCAAGCAATAAACTTAACAGTAGGAAAACTGATTAGAGCCATTTTGAATATCAAAAGCATAACTTATGTATTGCATTCTTGGTTGTGATATTTTATATGTAAATATAATTAGGTATTTTGTCATTATCCATACTTAAAATAGAATCTAGTTAGTTAATCATGCATTATAACACTGGAGTTCATTATCGTTTATTCTAATGCTATCTTCGAATAATTATGTTAGACAATGAAGCGGCTGCACAGACAGTCATCTTATAGAGGTGAGAGGGCTGAAATTACAAGATTACTTAAAACAAGATTTACATATTAAAATGCAACTGGTCTGCCAATTCATATCTTCGTGGACAGATCCTACAAATTTGTTTCTAGTGATTGACCGGTAATTTTACCATTGGACTTCCCTGCTTCCAGTCCTCGATATTTTTATAACTTTGAGTGCAAGAAAACACAAAGGTAAATCTATCAACCGTTAAATTGGGTCTGCAAGTGGTTTCCAAGGTATGACTTGGCACAGCAGTGTCAGTTTAATATGCTCATAAAATTCTGTCTAATTTTGGAATATCAGCTCTCAAATGGAGAGATGGTCTGTACAGTCACCACTTGGTCTATGTTTTATTCGTGCTGACAATTACATTAAATCATCACCAGCATTTTTCGTATGTAGGGGTTAGAATGAAACTTTCCTGTAGATAAAACATCTTGATCTTTCTAGTGTTAAGAACCAAGCATGCAATAAAATCAGCACACAGAGCAATGTTACTATAATTCAAATCCAGGTATAAGTAAAGTACAAGAACTTTTTAAATTTGTAAATAAAATAAGATTAATTATGCTCATTTGACAATTAATAATTCACCTTTTTTTTCTTTCATCAATATTTTTGTCACAACTGAATGAATGAAAAAAATAAATAACCATTTCTTAAATAAAGAAAGAAAAAACAGTGATCTCCTAAACAGAATGATAAGCAATTGAAAAGACATTGTTATTTGAAAAAGGGTTGTTCAGAATTCATTTATCTCTCGCCCAATCCAAAGTTGCGGGTGTGACATTTACACAACTTAAATTAGTCACCAGCAAAAATATTTTTGAGCATTGGTTTCAATTTGTATGAATTTCAATGTAGACCACTTACACATACATTTATCCAAATCTGAAAATTGTCCGATGTATCATTTATTTATAAAAAAAAAATTATTTCCACTTGTTGCGGTCGTGACATAAAATGGACATGCATTTTCATCTTTCAGTGCAAAAATGCAAAACTCTGTGAATTATGACAACTGAGTGAATTGATCTTTTTAAATATTATACAGTAATACTTAAATAATTATTCTATGAAAAAATTAAATTGCTTACTCAATTCTTGCTTTTGTAGAAAATATTCAAAATTTCCGTTGCGGGTGTGACGCCCTGTTGCGGGTGTGACTTGTATGGCCAACAAAATAATGACATACACAAATATATTCAAGGCAGATTTTTTTAATTAAAGAATTAATCAATATTACCATTATAATATCAGAGAGCAAAATATCAAACAGATTTCATTTCCAATCTTGAATTTATAATTTCTTGTGGTGGCAGCTTGTTTTACAAAAATGCTCTTTTTTTCCCAGGATACATCTGACTGACTGAGCCAAATATACACATTTTCTTAATTTTTTTTTCAGATACTCTTATTGTATAATATCCCCATTTATTTGTCTTATTTGTCCATCAAAGTTTTCACGTTTATTTATTTATTTTTTTAATGTGGAGAACAAAACAACTTCTACAAAATCTCCAACTGCACTCTTATCATTGGCTATTATATTTTTGACAAAATATGGTAACAAACAAATTCTATTGCGATCACTTACTGAAGTGATTACTACATTAATTGTTCCTACGTCAATAAAAACAACATGATGTATCAATTGAATGTTGGGCTCCGATTGTGCTTGGTGCCAGCATTCATGAAGCATTTTCACAATATCTTCTGAAATTTCACATTCAGCAAAGTTCTTTTATATTTTTTAGAACTTTTTCTACACACATCACAAAATCTGAAGCTGAATTTATAATTGCAGAGCGTTGCTAGTGTTACCATTTTCTTGGCAACTGTACCAACCCCATCGACAATTCCTTTACCATGAGTTGAAATGCAAAAGGATTGCCATCCTTTACCATGATTTTTTAAAATAGTCTCTTCTTTTCTCTCCTTGCTTTGTCTCTTTCCTTCTCTTGTTGTAGATATGCTTCATATTTAAAGGGGTTTTCCTTAATATTTTTTCAATGATATCGTGATCTTTCTGCACTCTTCATTCTCTGCAAAAGAGAAGAAATTAATGTGTAGAATAAATATAGCACTTCCAGTCCAAAAATATAAGCTTAACAAATTGTTAGTATTTATCCCTTGAAATTTGTAATCTTACATAAAGTTAATTATGTTAAATTTTGGTTAATTTCAAACTGACTATATACATTTTATGCTAATTTAATAAACATTTTAACAGTTTCTATTATTCTTACTTCTATTTTTTATTTAATTTGAATTAAAAGAGAAAAAAAATCTTCCCCTAATATTGAATACTTATTTTAAAAAACTAAAAATATATATATTAGATAAATACTATCAAATAACAAAATTTAAAAAAATGTATACATAAAAAAAAATTAACAAATTTAAAGAAAATTGCTAAAATATCGTTTCGTAATTTTCTTTTTTTAATTTCTATAAAAATCTTACCTTTTAAATTAATTTCTTAATCATATATCACTAATAAAAATATTTTCTTGCAGTAAAGCAACAATTTTATCAATCCAAACTGAATAAATCAACTGCACACAGTGTCAAATGCTCAGATGATGCAAATTTTTATTTATTAACTGGAATTCCCTCTATTAAATCAAAGGATATAGTTAAAGCTGCCAAGTACATGTTTTCCAGCGTATTATTCTTTTACAAATTTACATATAATTTGTTCAAATATGCATTTGTAATCAATTTTAAAAGACGTTGCAGGTGTGACTTTAATTAAATGTCACACCCGCAACAGGCACATGTCACGCCCGCAACGCTCAATAATTATAATTAAAATATTAATTAATTTCTTTTGTGTCTGTAATTCAAAGTATCTTAATAAACTATTTTTGAATATAAAGTTTCATAACTTTAAATCAAAAATATTTTTCTGCAGAGATATAAATGTAACTTTTTGTTGCGGGTGTGACATAATAATTAAGAGTAATTAAATATGCTTACCTTTTGTAATAAAGATTAGTGAACACTTCTCTGCAGACAAAAACTCTCAATAATAGCTGTCAGATCATATATATCCAAGTTTGGAGATTTTCAGAATGTTTGTTCAGCTGTACGAGATCATGAAATGTAAAGATTTTTGCCGCAGTCTATTTTACAAAGTCATAGTGTCACTTTATTAATTAAAATAAGTATGTTAATGACGAAAATTTAACTCTTTTTTGATAAAATATGAAATAGTATACTCTTAACAGTTAATATGCAAAATTTCAATCATATTTAAAGAAATTTAAATTTTCATCCTCATGTCCATTTTTTCGTGGATTGGGCGCTCTATTACTGTGTTTCAGAAATGAAATTTGTTTTGATGGAGCCAATACACTTTTTGAATTCATAGATTCAATAATTTTGTGACAAGTATAGTACAACAAAGCTAAAACAAACTTTCTTATGCAAAACAACTTAAAATTTTTATGCTTACTATCTTCTGAAAATTAGTGAATATGATTAATTTTTTTTAATTGCAGTATGCAATTAAAGAAAGAAACTACATGATGGCTATCTTTTTAATGAAATAGGAATCCAACTTTATTTTTGCTGCAATAAGCTTTTTTTTTTTTTCAAATAATATCTTATTTTGCATTTGTTGAACAGTGGAGAGAGATGTCAGCATATGACCTTTTGATCAGATCAGCATTCAAAAGTATAAATCAATGAAGCTTAACTTCAGAAATCTTTAATTTGGGATGTCTGAAAAGGCAAACTTTGTTTTCTCCTGCTGACTTGATTGCCAATAGAAATGTCAAAACTAAATTTAACTATTTCATCACTTCTCTTCATAGATGATCTAAAGTTTATAATTGTATACTTATGTCAACAGTGCCATCACCAAGATTTTTTATTGATGGGGGAGAAAATCCTAAATTGCCAAGTCAAATTTCAAAATTTGCCAATTTACCATAATTAGAAAATGCAATATATATGTAGAATATGCTCAATTAGTCTTGTAATTTTTGCTACAGAAATAGAAAATAAATTAGTTTTTATTAAAGTTCGAAACAAATTTGCAAACTAAGTTTGTAAATTTACCAAGTGTAACAATAGTCAGGAATGTTTGGGGAGAGAGACTTCCACCTTAGTGATGCCCTTGTATGTTGAATAACTTCATACTTTTAGGTGTAATAACTAATTTAGCGGATTTTATATATATATATATATATATATATATATCCTTTTAATTCAAAAATCATTTAGTAAATCCAATTAGTTCACAACTTTTGTTACGCATACACTGACATGAAGTATAGTAAGAAGTATAGTACACAACAAATCAAGATATAGCTGAAAATATTGTAATCATTTACAAAAAAAAAAAGTACATACATACAAAAAAGAATCCAACAATTTTATTTTATGAGAAGCATACAATAGAATTATAAATTCAATTGCTTCAGCAGAACAACAACTGCTCCACATTTTTGTTTTAAATTTATCCTTCAGCAATACTCTGCTTAAAAGCAAGAAGGATGGTCTACTTTCTGCAGAAAATTCGATGTTTAAAATTCAATATGTTGCCAAAAGTAAAAACATAGCTTTCATATCATTTGTCGTGAATACAGGAATGCCATCCACATAACAGTAAAAGCATAAATTTTCTTCATTCCCAATTCCTATTAACCTGGGTGGATCAGTTTTTTGAGGCATTGTGCTTTCAATGGTAGTGTTTTCCTACAAAAATGAAAAAAGTCAGTTTTAACATCTTATTACTGTTAATTAGTATAAAAAAGTGATAACTACAGTAGAAGATCTTTACAACCCTAAAAATAAAGATTTGCAAGATCATTTCGCACATAATAAAATTTACCTTGTAAGCAAGACAAAACATGTTAAACACAATATGAAACTTTAAAATGTATGAATCACAGAAAAAAAAAATAAACTGGAGAAATTATTTCACTATGATGTGATTGGTTACCAGTAAAAATTCCAAATGTTGTGTATAGTTATTGCACCTTAAAATTATTTCAAAATAGTCAGTTTTCTTTATTTAAAATGTGAATTAAAGTCGAAAAGATTAAATCTCAAATTTAGTCTCTTAGAAAAGTCATTTTTCACAAGTAATAGTTTTTTGAAATGCAAATTTCACTCTACATATCAGTTTACTTAAAAAAGTGAAATACATGATGGCTCCTGAGACTTTTAAATCACACATGTGCTGACTTTCAAGGAGGAAAGATAACATGTATTTCACTTCTTAAGCAAACTGACCTGTTTTTAATTTATGTGTTTGAAAAAAAAAAAAGATGTAAAAGAAATTGCTAATAATGAATTTTTAAAGATTTAATCATCTCAAGCATCTGTAACACATATTTGACACTTTCTTTAGTCCTTTTTCCTGACTGTAATATATTTGGCAGCTTCTGCAGAATCTTTATGGTTATAAAATCTAAAAAAGAAACAAAATATCATCAAAGTATAGCAGGGTTGAACAGTATTTACTGCCTGATGGTTTTTACCATCTTTAGAAAAACATGTTTTTTTTTTTTTTTTTTTTTTTTTTTTTTTTTTTTTTTAGGTTTTTTACCACTTTTGAAAAAAAAACTATTGATTTGACTGTTTTTGTCACTTTAATCAAAATCTCTCTTTCATATTTTTATTTTTTCCAGGTATGACAGTTTTCAAGCTATTTAAGAGGCTACTTGAGTCAGGCGGAAACACCTGTTTGCTAATGTTAATCCAATGGTGGAAATTTTTGAAGATATCTCGCTTGCATTTTAATATTTTTTTTTTTTTTTTTTTTTTTTTTTTAGGTTTTTTACCACTTTTGAAAAAAAAACTATTGATTTGACTGTTTTTGTCACTTTAATCAAAATCTCTCTTTCATATTTTTATTTTTTCCAGGTATGACAGTTTTCAAGCTATTTAAGAGGCTACTTGAGTCAGGCGGAAACACCTGTTTGCTAATGTTAATCCAATGGTGGAAATTTTTGAAGATATCTCGCTTGCATTTTAATATTTTTTTTTTTTTTTTTTTTTTTTTTTTTTTTTTTTTTGCATTGGATAGCTGAGATTGATCTATACACTAGCCCTTTTTTACTTTTTGTTTACAGGAATTTTATAAAAATGCTTTTATTTCCAAAAGCGGTTTTGAAATTTAAATGTCCAAAAACCAAAATCGAAAAAGTAAAAAAGGGCCGATGTATAGATCGATTTCGACTATCCAATGCAAAAAAAATTGTTTAAAAATATTGAAATGCAAGAAAGATATCTTCAAAAATTTCCGCCATTGCATTAACATTAGCGAACGAGTGTTTTCGCCTGACTCAAGTAATCTCTTAATATCACTACAGTAAAATCTGAGGCGGAATCGCTTGGGACAGAAAATTTTTCGTAGTAGACAACATTCCGCCTTAGACAAATTTCACTCTATGTATATGGGTTCACAAAGACTTGAAAATATTTCCGAGTTGGACAGATTTCAGCCTTACACAGAGTCAGGCTTAGATTTTACTGTATTTCCATTTAGCAATGCTCACCAGTTTTAGTTTCTGATTAAGTCAGGGGTTGATCCAGGAAAAATTTGGGACCTATTATGGTCCCCTTCATAAAAATCAATTTAATAAAACAGGCCCCCTTCACAAAATTATATTTCATAAAAACATACTCTACATTAATTACTTTTATTTTGTTAGGTTTTAAATGTGCATTTTGTAAACAAAACAAGTTCACTAGAAAGGAAAATTTTAGTAGAGACTTAAAAGTAATTGTTTGTTAATACTTCAAATTTGAATAATTGGATTTCATTATAAAATGTATTTTTCACAAAAATATAAAATATTTCACAAAAATAACGTTAATTTTTACAAAATGGGCCAAGAAAGAAATCCTGCATCGATTACTGTAAGTAAAAGAATACTGCACAAAAATAGTCAGTGATTTTTAAGGAATAATCATTAAATCTAAAACTTGAAACTAATATGAGAATGTACATTACATTTATTTTAATGGAGAATAATTTTTATTTGAAGAAAAGAAAAAGTACACTTTCAGCATGCTTAAAAATTGAAACATTTTAATCAAACAATTACAAATATTAATTATTACATAATGTAGTTTTGTACAAATGCCAGTACAGTTTACCAAAATATGTCCCTGTAGCTAAGTCTTGCATGGTTCAGGTTATACCAGACCTGCAAATTCTATTTGAAGAGCATCTATTGTAGCCATAAGTTTTTTTTTTTGCCCGGTAAAAAGCAACCCTTAAGTAAGGTAAACTTCTGACTACTTCTCCTCTTCCCACCCTTTCTTAACTTTTTTTTTCTTATTGGAATCTTAAATCTTTGCCAGCTTGGCTTACAAGTGCAGGTACATTTCGAAGTTAAGTACTAATTTCACAAACAAAAAGTACATTAAGTTAGAGTTAAAACCCAGTTTAACAATTTTATCTGGACACTTTTGCAAAGTTTTGTTTTTCATTATACTTTATTAAAACCATGTTGTGATTATTTCATTAAATGAGCCACACATTATTTTGAATTCTGACTTTTATTAAAAATTTTATTCAACTAATGATGCGTTTTGATTGTCTTAGTGGCAGATTGATAAAGATAAGATTTTTTTCTTTTTTTTGGGGGGGGAGGGGGCTCTTTAAGTATTGGTTCTATAAAAAACTTCTCAGTATAAGTATAGATAATATCAGTGTAGATAATATCAAGAAAATTAATAAAAGACTTAAACAGATTTGTTATCTTGTGAATTGAAAAATTTACATTTTTTTTTAAAATCTTCCTTTTTTTTTGTTTTTAATTTAGTTTTCTTTTGAAACAGGAGTTGTTTTATCAAAAACTTGTCAATAAAAAAGTTGAAAATATTAAGACGAATCATGAAAAATTTAAGTGGATTCGATACCTTGTAAATTCATGAATTTACGTCTTCTGAAAACCCTGTTTTTTCCTAGAAGTAATACAAACTTTAAGCCATTTAATATGTGTCACTACTAAGGCTGTTCTCAAATCCAAAGGGGCAACTTTATGACATAAGTTATTCCTTTTTGGTCAGAAATGCATAAAACTGACATGCATTGTCAGAAAACTTTGAAATAGCAATAAATGTAAAAGATCTTTCAGAAAATACCAACAAAGTTGACGTTTTGAACTGAACCGCCAGATGAAACGAAGAAAAGCAGTCAAAAAGAGGAGAAAACCAGTTATCACATGACCCAAAATCGTTTATAACTGGATATGTAATTCATGTATCCAAAAATGGAAGAAAGAATTGTGATTACAAATCGCTTCAACAGTCAATTCAGCAAAATTTGTGCTTTTATGTTTAAAAATGAGTTAGTAAATGTGTCAGAAAGTTTCAGGTTTGGTGAGCAATTCATTTGAGAACACCCTTAAGAAGTTACAGGGATTTTTCTATTTTCAGAACCCTACTCCGATTTTTATCCCTTTCGTCAGATTTTGCCCATTAACAAGCTTTACCAAGATTTCATGAATCAATTTGAAAAAGATATGCAAAATCATGAATTTTAAACAAACACATGAAAGATACTTGAAAATTAAACATTGTTGTTTTTTAAATTTCTCCCAAAGAACTTAATATACTGTGTGGTACCTCCTATCTCGACTAATTACGGCCAGGTCGAGTTGATTTCAGGTCATTATATAAAAAAATAATTAAAATCAAAACTTTTATTCTGTAATTCTGGGAGTATGCGACGCACCCACCGTAAGCACTGCACCTCCGAAAATACATTAAAAAAAAAAAATTCGTCACAAGCACTGCACTTACAAAAATAGCACTTAAAAAAAAATTGTCAATTTTGTAAAAGGATTGCGAAAAATGCAAACTGCATAAAAAAAAACAAAAAAAAAACGCTTTTTCCATAGGATCATGAAAAGAACACTAATTTCGCCAAACGATCGCAGGAAAGGCACAAATTTCATCAAAGGTTCGGAAAAAACAAATCTCCCCAACAGATTGCAGAGAAATCGCAATTTTTTTTTCAAAGAATCATGGAGAAATTGCAAATTTTGTCAAAGGATTGCTGAAAAAACACTAATTTCGTTAGAGGACCCCCCCCCCCAAAAAAAAGCCTTATAATTAGCATTGGGAGGGGACCCCTTCCCCCGGACCATCTCTGCTGTAACTTTCAAGAAAATTTGCTGGGAATGATTTTTTCTTTTCTTACATAGAATCATCCCTGAACAGCTTTGTTGCCATGTTTCAATTCAACCTAATTTGAGAATTTTTTTTTTTTTTTTATTTCAAACGATGAGAAATAAAAGTAATCTGGATAGATTTAGGAGTGATATTGTGGGCAACAATTGCACAAAATCTATTATGCTGTGTATTTCTGGACCAAATAGGCCACTTTTCAATTAAAGTGCAAACGATTTTTGTCCACAACCATTTGATGAAATTTGCGGAAATCTGCAATTATGCGGACTCTGTGAAATCTGTTAAAAATTATCTACATTTTTATTGCCGAAACGTCAGTGAAGGCTTACTTTGGAGACAAAATTTTTTGGTTTCCGTCTGTCAGTCTGTCTGTTCCGCGATAACTAACGCAAAAAACATCCGATTGGCTTGAAATTAAGTGGGTATGTTAGTGAGGCACTGGAATTAAGATGCATAGTTTTTTGTCAGATTTCATTCATTCATTCCAAAAATATAGAATATTTTATTTTGTGCAATAATGCTTTTCTATGGCAAATCCAATGATTTTCAATTTTTTTTTTCCCTTGAGAGAAAATGACACATTTTATTTAATGGAATTCAATGATAAATGGATATTGAAATTTACCAGTTAAATTATTCGAATTGTTTTGAAATTTCATCTGTGCATTTGTCAGATTTTTAAAGTTATTACTGCAATAAGTTTCAATGAGCAATTTCCATTCGAAAAACCAAACTAAGAAAAAATAAATATGACGTCAGAATTAAAATAAAAATAAAAATAGTACTTTGTTAAATATTAAACACGGAAATTTGTTTCGTTAATAAGAATTTTTCTGACAAAAATGGGGGTATAATTAGAAGTAAAAGAAATAAAAAATAATTATATTTTTAACAAATATTTCAATTGGTAAAATTTGATGTCATAATTGAACAAAAACAGGTATTTTATAGTAGTCGTTAAAAATACAAGAAACATGGATATCAATAACTCATGAAAAAAAACGCCATTGCCGAAACTTCAGTGAAGGCTACTTTGACGACACGAAATTTATTGTTTTTCATCTGTTAGTCTGTTCTTCTGTATGTTTGTCTGTCCCGCTATAACTGCTACAAAATGCAATCAAAACATTTTTTTTTTCCTGAAACAAAATTGTAAAACTCTAGATTACTGAGTTTACACTTACAAAAGTTCCTGATACATCAGATTTAGGTGTTTGTGGTTGGCAGGTTTGTAGAAGTATGAAGATAATGAAAAATATTTGTCCAAACTGTTACTTATCCTTATAAATCAAAATGTATAAGGAAATGCAAGATATACAATAACCATTAGCACAATTATTAGAAAGTGGCAAATTTAAATCAAATGATGCTACGGGGGGGTTCAGGGGGCAGAGCCTCCCTGAAGAAATCTACTATGTTATAATAAAAAACAAAAATAATAGATCATGAAAATTTCAGAATATCCTGTAACATAACTAAAATTTTAATTTGCCGCTTTTGAAGAAAACTTCTTATTCTTATTTTATTCTTATAAATAATTAAGTACTATGAAAATTTTAAATTAAGTTTCCAAGAAGTTGAATATTACCCAAAGTGTGTTTAAAAATATATATGTGCAAAGCTCACGTTGAGGCTCCTGATCTGCAGATTTACTAGTTATTTTAGTTTTTACTTATTTTAATGTTTTATTATATTGTAAGCCTTCATAATAGTTTCAATTTCATTGTTAATTACATTCAAATTACTATTTTAGAAATGTAAACACAGTAATGACCAGAAATCTGCAAAATTCTAAAATCCGCAAAATCTCTGGTCCCAAGCTGTGCGGATTTGAGGGAGTCTACTGTTTATATAAAAGGGAGCTTTTTTCAAATTTATAGGAAATGTGTTTGTAAAGCCTGGTATCAAAAATGAAAATTACACTTACTGAATTTGTAACAATGACGTCCGAGACGATCACTTCATCACCACCAGCAGGAAATGCTGTAAGCAGAATATATCAAATTACAGAACTTAAACTAATCACAATGCTGAGGTAGTTTTTAACAGTAATTTAGTTTTCATTAGTTGAATTAACAAAAAGGAGCTCAAAAAACTATACTATACCTAATTTAGTATGTTTAGTCGGGGGACATAAGCAATAAAAACATGCCGGCCCCTTTTCAGAATTGTACTCGTATTTTTCGCAGTCACAAGCTTCACAACATCCTCTTTTGACACCTTGTGGATCCATTGTCATTTTCCTTCAAAACAAAATTTTTTTTAATCAAATGTCACGAAAAAGCAGAATTTTTTTCAATACAGTTAAAACATTAAGACAAAAAATTTAATATGTTGAATGTGTCTCTAGTTCATATCACATGCTAGTTGATACTTGCTGGTACAAGATATGCTAATTACAGGTACTTTTCTAGTTTAAATCTCCTAAGAATGAGGAAAAGGACAATGTTTTGAACTCGGCACAATGAATATTGCTATCACCAAGTAAGTTTCCAGAATATGAGCTTAATATATGTTCAATTAAAATGCATTTTTTCTGCTACATAAAGTCAGAAAAGTCAGTTGAAATTGTAGTTCACATGTAGTTGATATTGTACCAGACCACAGTTACGTAAGAAACTTTTACAAAAAAAAAAGAAGTTTGTAAATTTCAGAGAAAGAAAACTATAAATACATTATCTTTTATGATTAAACTGACTTGTAACATCTGATAACTCTTCCAAATGAAGCTGCATTTAAAAATTATGTGTGCATTGAATATATTAACACTTGCAAGGGAAATAGGATTCTTGTGCATGAATGACAGTCTTAAACATAGATTAAATTTAAAAAATATTCAAACGAAAATATCTTAAGGTCGACCTAAGGATGTTAATACAAATTATCATAGGCTTGTTATCTCCGACTTTATGTAAATGAAAAATCATATGAAAATCTAATGTTTGAGGGTCGACAACAACAAACTCTTTACCCACTGTAATTTCATAAGTACATAAATCGACATTTCTTTCAACACTTTTTGATTTAAAACAGACAAACAAAGACATGTTATTTACATACAATATACTTTCTAGTTGACCAAATTGGTAGATACCATTTTTAAAATTTAATATTATAAAGCATTTTTTTGATACATATTTTGTTCCATAAATCAATATCCATGGCATTGTGTAGATAATTTTATCATGTAAATTAGCTAAGAGTAAGGAAAAGGGCAATGATTGTCCAGCTATTTGTTTAACTGGGCCACATTGAATATTATTATCATCAAGTGAGCTTTGCAGAATATGTGCTTGATATAACTGATGCTTTGTGGCTAAAGACATGGGAATATTTTTATAGTTCCTCATATTGTGCACAATTTCTTTAAAATACTGGTATTTAGTTTCCATCCTCATTGACCAAAAATGTATCAAGGGGCCATATTTCATCAGAAGACTGGGATAATGTGTTAAGAAATGTTGTTTGGGAACTAAGGTTTTTCCATACAATGCCTGGAATGTTTCTAAATATTCTTCAATACATACTTGCAGATAATCAATCATGGTATTGGATGGACAAGGTGACAATATAATGCTACTAGCTTCTAATAGTATTAAATAATTTTCAAATAAGGACAATCATTACAAATAAATTCTTGAATAATTAATGGTAACATATGTGCTAATAGCCACATTTGTGATGCTGTCTGATGTAAACTATCTAAATTTTTTATTAATGATGGTTTTTGGGGAATTTCTGAGTATCCATAATCAAATTGGGCTATTCTTTGATTTAGTTCTGTTAGTGATATTAGCTTGTCTTCAGTGCATATTTTATTTAAAAATAATCTAATGGTCAGAGGAAGAACAC
Source organism: Maratus speculifer (assembly GCA_964019185.1). Taxonomy (NCBI): domain Eukaryota; kingdom Metazoa; phylum Arthropoda; class Arachnida; order Araneae; family Salticidae; genus Maratus; species Maratus speculifer. The sequence goes on along the minus strand of CAXHSM010001376.1, from coordinate 14,167,263 downwards.
CCTCAAGAACATCATGCATGACATCGGGTGGAATGCCATCAATAACATGATAATTTTCTAAGGAGCTTAATAATGATTCCCTGTTTATGCCATACATTTTACTTACTTCTTTTTTATCTGTTCCACATGCAGTACTTAATTCCTCAATTTGTTTTTCGTGATTTTCTTCCGTTCTAATTAATTCTTTTACTTCCTGTCACTTTGTGTGTCACTTTGGAAAATATTGTTTACAATTTCTGGTAGGGGAATATACACCATGGATAAATCTTTAATTTTATATTGCATGCTGTTATTTATCCTGCCAGCAGGAACAATGGCCCTCGAGAGGTTAATAGCTACAGGTTTACTTATATGAAATTTTTTTGCAAAATAAGAATCTTGCTTGTGAACCGAATTCAAATTTTTAAAGCACATAATTGAACTTTCTATTATTTCTTCAGTGTCAACTATATCCGAGAGTGAAAGTGATTTTTCTGTTTTTAATGCATTGTCAATTTTGCTTATTGTATTGGTAACTTCATTTTGAGTGAGGTCTTTCATCTTTTGTAAAATAACATTTAAATTGGAAGTGGTTACATTTGTTGTGGCTCTTAAATAAAGAATAAACTTTGCAATGTGTAGTTCTTTGTTGTTCTGCGTGCAGTCTGTATTGTTTTGTTCATTTATGAAAGGAGAATTTTCTATGTCTTGTTGAAAGTGATGGTGATCAGTACCAACATTTTGGGAATTATCTGCAAAATCTATGTTGGGTATGTAGTGTGCTGAGGTGGACTTGTATTCACTGTGTTTTCTATGTCGGTGAATGTACAAAGCATTGAATGTTTTGAATTTTCCCGGACAACCTTGAAGGTTACACCCAACAAAAAATCCATGATCGTGGAGATGAAAATCTCTAAGATGAGAATGCAAATCTCTTTCATATTTAAATTGTAGCTTGCAGGACTTGTAAGAAAAATTCATTGTTGAAACTAAAAGATAAATATATTTTTGAAAATTGAAAATTGGGAAATTTTAAGCATTTAAAATTAACAGTTTTAATTTATTTTAATGTGAGTTTATAAATGTAGTAAAAATGTTGTCAAATGTAAATTATAAAAGAAAAAAAATTCTTAGTTATCCTGTCGACCAGATTACTGTTGCCAAATTCTAAGATTAAATGCCAACAATGATTCATCACAAATGTCACATTCAATTGACATTAAACATGATATACGCGTTTGTTATGTTATCAATTGATTTTTAATTGACTAAATTAATGCTATTTTAATAATTTATTAACTAATTTAACGATATTTTAAATAATTTAAAGATATTTTAATGATTTAATTGATTAATTCAATGACTTTTTTATTTAAATTCATTAATTTTTCTAACTTAAAATTTCAGAATGGCAACATTTTTACATTTGTATAATTTCGCAAAACTGGTCGACAGCAGGGGTGCAGAATATGTTCGATTCTTCGATCTAGGATCGGCAGGAAATTTTAGCAGTCTGGGGAAATTTTGCTGGAATATATGCAATTGATTTTAGCAATGAATTACACAATAAAACCTGACAAATAAAAAGTTCCGTATGACGACTTTCACAAAATTGATCTCAAAATGATATGTACCGTACATACTAACATTGAAGTCAAGAAATTTTGAAAAAATAATTTGCTTCAAAGTGGGAGCAGGTCAACTCATATGCGAGGCAAAAAAAATCTAAATTTTTTTTCGAACTAAGAACAACAGTGATCTGCCGGAGTAATTATGCAATCGCGATCCTTCGAATTTCTAAGCTCTTTTTTAATGAATTACTATACAAAAAAAGTAATTTTCTTAATCAGATATATTTTTAAATAGAACCTTGAATGACTTTAAAATATAACCGAAAACCTGAAAAATAAAATTAACCTGCCCCGCAGTGAAAAAGATGCAATTAATCAGATTTGCAGCAAAAAATTAGAGTCAATCAAACCAACAATTCTATACCTGTGGTAATACAAAATTTACATATGAGTATAGCATATCGTAAAATCTTCGTGAAATTTCCATAAGGATTGGGGAAAATGTTGGGTGTGAAAACATTTTCTGCAATCCTGGTCGACAGCATAACTAAGAAGCACCGAAAAAAATTAATCTACAATATCTATAGTACACTGATGTTATGATATATTGCATAACACGTTTTTAATAATTATAGGTCAAATGTCAAAATTAAATTTGGATGATTAAAAAATTTTTTTTGTAAAAAGATGCTTTTTGTTTTCCCCACAAGTTTGACAGAATAACCAAAAATCAGTTAAGGAAGAAATTGAACTTACTATAGGCCAATTTCGCAGGACACAGTGCCTGGTAAACCTTTTCAACTAAGTTATGCACAACAGCAAGCATTTCTAATTATTTTACATACCCAGTTTCCATTACTGCCTGTCTTTCCATTATTTTTTACTGGACAAGTGAGAAAAATGCAAGACACTCATCAGCTGATTACGGGAAAAAAAAATCAAAAGTTTCTCCAATTGCTCACAAGAAAACAGAAAATTTGCATATCAGAAGTGATATATCACAAAACTTAATCGACAAATGACAAAAGTTGTAAAAATCATTAAAAAAAACCCAAGAAATTTGTCCATTGATCAAGATTGAGAAGGGTGTGGAGAAAATCACAAAATTTAATCAATCATAAGAAAATGCCACAAAATTCTACTGATTAAAGGTCTAAACAAAAGTCTGCCCCCAACCCCTCCTTCCCAAGTGTGGACAGTTTCTTGGTAATTGACACAAAGGATTTTTTCAGGATTATATCTCCCACTATACATTATCTTTATCTAAGGAAAATTTATTGTGAACATTAAAATCTAGTGTTGACACTAGAAAAACAGGGCTACCAGGCAGAAATTTTCCAAGAAGGAAAAAGGCCCCTTTTTTATTCTTAAAAAAGGGGCACACTTGTACTGTGTTAAAAAAATGTTTTGAACTGGTTTGTTTAGAGTCCAATAATATAGAAATTGCAATATATTCTCGCAATCACCTGAATTTCCCAGTAAATGATTTCATTTAACAACCGATAAAGAATTTTGCTGTTTTTTCTCATGATTGAATGCTGAATTGAGTTTTTTTTCTGTCTGCTGATTGTCAAATTTCACAATAGAGTCAAACCCTGTCAATTCACGAATCAAAGAACTGACCAAAATTTTTGTTACTCAAAATTCATAAGAAAGAATTATACTTTCCTCTCTTCATCAAAGAAAAAGGATGAAAAAATATTAGCTAGATTAAAACTTGGATAGACATTCATTGACTGGAAAATTATGATAAGAGTGACTTAATTACCCCGGAAAAGCGTCGATTTTACATTACCTTGATGGTCTACCCTAAAGTTTTAATCAAGATTCGTGGCATTATTTACAAATATTGTAAATATATCTTTACGCTTTCTATGTCTATGCACATAAAATAGGGATGGGACGAATAGTGATTTAGCCGAATAGCCGAATACTGAATATTCGGCCGGCCGAATAGTAAAAAATTTTTTCCAATAAAAAAAATAAATTTTGATTATATATAATTTAAAAAATAGGAGCTCATTAATAATTATTACTCTTAAATGTGCTTTTAAATGTATTTTTAAATTTGAAAAACTTATTTTAACGCAAAAAATTATGAAATTGCATTATATCCTTTATTCTAATGTACATCAAATTGATTTTCAGTAAGTCAAGATGGGAAAATATTTCCATTAAAATATGAAGAATGTACTTCACTTTTACTATCAATTGATACTTCTTGCATCCAAAATCAATAATATTTTTAATCTCTCTCTCTCTCTCTCTCTCTCAGAACTCACAACGACATATTTTCTGAAATAACCTTTAATGAAGTAAATTTGATCTAGTTTGTGTTTGTAAGAATTAGAGTTTGTGTCCCTAGCGATAAGCAAATTTGTAAGAATGAGACTGTTCTGAAATCAGATGCCAAGCTTTAAATTACAAATTATGTTAAAGCAAAAGGTTATGCTTAGAGTAGAATGCATATGTTAACAAAATCTTTGACATTTGAATCGGCACATATAATATTCAACTTCAATATTCTACTTATTCAACAAGCATTAAAAGGATAAACAGAAATTGATAACATGAAAGAAGGAAGATTAACTTAAAAATATATACATAATGTTACATATTTAAGTCAGTAATTATGCAAATAATTATTTAAATGTAAAAACTATAGAATGAAAAAATTATTTTGTTGAGTATTTAGAATTTATATTAAAATATTTATAAAACCATCTTCATAAAGCAAGTTGTGTCATCTAATGTGTATCGAGTTTGACACCAGTTCTGCTTTCAGATGTACCGTTGTATTTGGAATGGTGATATATTATATTTAATTTTGAAAATGAATCATCGTTAACACACCTAGTAAATAAATTTTTTCATTTCTTATTTTATAGAAAATAAGTTATCAATTTCATAAAAGCCTTTTTTCTATGTGCATGGAATTTGCAGACATTAATAAATATTCAAGCGTTTTAGAATAAGGCAGTGTTTTTATATCTTGAATTGTAATATATCATTCTCTAATGATGACATTTCCCGTACAATTAAATCTCCAACTTGGGCAGCATTTTCTAAAATATCACTAACTTTTATAGGATATACAGATAGGCTGTATATTTTTAGTATCTGAATAACTATATTTTGTATATAAGAGTGAGAATGACTTCATAAATAAAGTAGCCAATTTGGATAAGAGAAAAAAAAGTTGCACGAATGAAATTCTTTAAATCCGAAATTTATTTGGCAAGATATCTTTCACTATTCGGCGAGATTTTAGCAATATTCGGCAAGATATCTCTAAATATTCGGCTACAGGTATTCGGTCGAAGTATTCGGTCAACAAGCCTTCAATATTCGGCCAACCGAATATTCGGCAAAAGGGCCGAATACCGAATAGTGGCCGAATATTCGTCCCATCCCTAGTGTTAATGTTGCCTCACAGATGTATTGATATAGTTGTCAACCAAATTAATGTTTTAAGAAGTTTTGCATGAAAGTTTCAAATGCTTTATTATTTGAAATGTTTTACTTGCAGCATAAAATTAAAACAACAAAATGAGCGAAACGTTTTAATAAGTTTGTGAGAATTTCAATATAAATCTTACTCAAGCTCCAAGAATTTCTTTCAAATAAGTTATGCAATCTATAACAGAATGTTGTAGCAGTTTGCTTGACAATATTAAAATATGAATAATACTTCAAATAAAATTTGATACATTTTAAAGAAGCCTGGAAATTGTAATAACTTAAGAAACAAACATAAAGAGTGCAAAAATATGAATTTCAACTGTAAGCACTTTTTAATCTTGAGTAATACTTAATGTCATAATTTAACAGAAATTTTGTAGGCCTTTTGTATGGCCCTTTTGGCTCATACTGTTTAAAAGGCTAATTATTAAAGCTGAAATGAGAAACAAAAACAACACTGTAAATGTAAGATTCAGAAAAACCTCCTCTTAAAAAATTAAATAAAAAGAAATTTCTCTTTAAGGACAAATCAGAATCTGACAGCGAATCCAAAATTTCTTAACCCGTCTGTTGTCTCGTATTATTTTTTTCCCTGCCGAAATTTATTAACGTTTTGTAACTTATTTCCCCTTATTGTTACATCAGTCAAATTCCGTGTAGCTGACCTTGAATGTTCATATTCTTATGTTGTAAAAAAGCCCGACATTCCTGCTATTCCTTAGCATTTTATCGCATTGTAAAGTTTAAATCGGTCTAAATGACCGCGTTGCGACCATTTACATTAGCTATTTTTTTAGGTTCGTTCGTAATTATGTAAATACGTAGCACCTATTGTTGTCGCTCAGTCCGTCCGTCTGTCCGTCCGCATATAACAATGCAAAAACTACCCAACCGAATCGTTTGAAATTTAAAATACATAATTATTACATAATTTTGTCGTGTCATTTCATATTTTATGAAAATCGGATGGACAGATCAATTACAGGAACAATCAAAAGGATCCCGTTACATTACGGTCAATGGGGAAAAAAGTTTCAAATGCATTTTAATCGTTTGAAATTTAAAACGTATAATTATTACATAATTTTTTCGAGTCATTTCAAATTTTATGAAAATCGGATGGATAGATCAATTACAGGGACAATCAAACAAATTCCGTTACATTACGGTCAATGGGGAAAAAAGTTTCAAATGCATTTCTATGGTGTTACACTCATTTGAACATAATAGAATTGACATGAATCTATGAAATATGTAGTAAAAAATACATTTTGCACAATCTGTGAAGCAAAGAATATTTATTTTTAAATTACAGGGCCACACAAATGTATTCCACTAAATAATGTCATACGGGGAAACATTGTTTGGGCCAGTGCTTAATTTGCGCCGGAGCTCACCGGAGCTCAGCTCCGGTACTTTTTTGTTTTTGGTGGATATTTAAATATTTTTAGAATTCACCGGAGCTCATAAATATTGCGCTCCGGAGCCCTCGGAACAGCACTTCTGAAAAGCTGAAGCCTAAATTATGTTTTCCTTTTCCTCCCATTTCTTAAAACGTCGCTTTATTGCCTCCCAAAACGACGTTTGTGACGTATAGGCTCGCCACACACCTGTGAGACATTGAGCGAAAAAACATGAGACATGCGACAATTTCACCCTGATAACAAAGGAAAAACCGGTTTCACTGCGTCATGTTGCACGATTTTTGACGCATGTCTCCCTAGTGTGTGGCATGCCTTAGCGTAGTAACGTATCGCATATCTAGGAGCCTCTAGTGTCCTTCCCCAAGTAATGACTCAATGGTTTCCGAACAGCGGTGACAAAAAACTGAATACTGCCAGAATAAACTATAACCGTATCTACTGCTCACGTTTTTATTTACACGCGGTCGATTTGTGCAAGTTATTTTTCGGATTAATTTTGTAGTTTTCTGATTTATTATTATTTTTGCTTATTTAATGTTAAGTTTTGTTTTATTTATTGTTAAGTTTTAAATTGAAATATGAGCAAGCGGAAAAAAATCATTGATTATTTTAAAGTTTCTCCTCTTTCTAAAAATTCTTACTAATTAATCAAAATTATACATACTAACAATCTATGAATTAGGTCTAAATTTGTAATTTTTGAAATATTTATTTTTTTTAAGTCAAATTAGAGCCGTTTTCATCTACAGCTCTGCAAATAATGTATGAAATGCAAAAGATCTACGGGAAAAAGATGGAGAAATATGCTTCGGTAGTTACTAATATACTACAAAATATTAGAGCTCCTGTACTTTTTTTGTTAGAAATTAAGCTCTGGTTTGGGCATGTTTTAATTATATTCAGCTACTTCACATTTTATGAATAAGATATACATTAATGAAATATAAAAAAAAAATTACTTCCTGCATATTTACAGGAACACAAAGATTTCGACTACTATACTGTATCCAAATTACGCTCTACTATATCAGCAAGATCTGAATATTTTAAAACTTCGTTATCGTACGACGCACCTCATTTACTACGCTTCACGTGCAATTTCCAACTTGTTTCTAATTCATATCCTTACTTTCCCTTTTCCACGAAATCTGCAGAAAGAAAACTGCTAAGAAGTGCGAACCCTCTTTCGCTTGCTCTTTTATTCTTCTTTCTGCCTGTTCATTCTGTCTCATTCATGCATTATTTATTATTATTGTTTTCTTTTTAATGCAATTTAGAAAGTTTTTAACTGTACATGAAGATTTAAAACTTTTTGATCACTTAGAGGATTATGTGAGTTATGCAGCCATTTCGCTCGAAAAACTGATACATAATCACTTGAATTCTTTTTTTTTACTAATAAATATTTCGGAAATAATTTCTCAAATTATTATTTTTTTAAATACGGGTAAAAGGAAAATTCATCATTATTAATTGAAAGAACTTACTTTCAATTTATTAATAAAACATACAAATAAAAAACACAGAGACGAACATGACAACCTTTTTTTTTAAAAAAAAGATAAGATAATTTTGTGGGGAATAAGTAAAATGTAATCAAATCTGCGAAATCTGAAAGCTATCGTTTTGTACAAAAAATTTGAAAGTATAATATGTAATGTAGTATACATTCAGCTCGTCGGTGACAAACTTTAAGGATCGATAGAGCACACCTAGACGAACATTTTTGAATAGGGAATGTAGGGTCCCTGACGCGATGGTAAGGCGCTAGGCGCTTTCGAAAATTTGGGTGCCGAAATTCGAAACGTCATAAAAACTAGGGAAATGGTTAGATTTTCTTGCTTGTTGCGTCGAAATGATTCTGTTTGTTTAGACTTTCTTCAGTACCAATTTGATAAGCGTATCTCTTAAAACATGGATAGGGGGCGCTGCAGACTTTGGAGAGCTAGACAACAACTTTAAGCCCGTTATTTTGATAATTTAACACATGCTCGCCAAAGTTTATACTCTAACTTAAAGTTTGAACCCAAAATTAGAGCCCTGCAAAAAGCGTAAGAGCCGGAATAAAATGTCAAAGTACAGGGTGGTCGAAACTCGAAGGCTCCTAAGAGATAAACAAACAGATTTCTTGACTTATGGCATGCATTTTCATGATTCTGTTTGCTGGGGCTCTCTGAAACTCAGTTGAACGGTACAAAAAGAAACATCGATAGGGGGCGCTTTGGGCAAAAAACATAATTCGTTGACATTTCGGACGCTAACTGGAAACGGGGCGCTACGATCAGTTAGTAATAATGAAAACACATTTTCTACCTCTGCTCAACACTTCTGAATAAATTTAGACCAAAAACATCAATAATACTGGAAATTTATTTACAAAAAATAACACTACAGAAGATGCTCGAAATTTCGACCTTGGGCCATGATGCAGGCTTCGCACCTCCGTCGCATTGAGGAGTGTGTGTTTCCAACAATGCCAGGAGTATCTCTGATCTGCCCTGCAGCTGCCACAATGCGCGCCACAAGTTCTTCAGCACTGCTGACAGGTGTATGGTATACCTCGGCCTTCAGGTAACCCCAAAGGAAGAAATCCAAGCAGGTGAGGTCTGGTGATCGGGCAGGCCAGTGAACTGGACCCCCACGCCCGATCCACCGCTGGCCATACCTTGCGTTTAGATGGAGACGCACGTCGTTCGTGTAATGGGCCGGAGCTCCATCGTGCTGGAACCACATCTGGCGACGCGAACCTTCGGGTACGTGCGCCTCCTCCAGAAGCTGCGGCAGCACTTGATCCAGGAAAATCAGGTAATTTCCACCTGTCAGCCGTTCAGGTAACAAATAAGGGCCAATGAGGCAATCCCCCAGAATGCCGGCCCACACATTTACTGAGAAACGCTCCTGGGCTGCTCGGCTTCTGGTTTCATGTGGATTTTCATCACACCACACATGACTGTTGTGGGCGTTCCACATTCCCTCCCGGCTGAAGGTGGACTCGTCCGTAAACAAAATGCTGTTTACAAAACGGGGATCCCTGGATCTCATCGCCAAGTACCATCTTGAGAATTCCACTCGAGGGCCAAAATCCTGCTCTCTGAGCAACTGCACCCGCTGGATGTGGTAGGGGTGCAGATTCCGGGAACGTAAGATGCGCCACGCAGTTGCTTGCGAAATGCCAACATGTCTGGCGATATCTCTCGTGCTAAGACCTGGGTTGTCCTCAACCAGGTTAAGCACAGCCTCTTCGTTGTCGGGGGTGCTCACTGATCGCTCCCGTTCAGGCCTGCCTCCGTCGAAAGATCCCGCTGTGGACAACCTCTGGTGTACTCGAGCGAAGAAGGCATGGCAGGGGATTTGCCTGTTGGGGTAACGCTCGGCGTACAACCGCTGAGCGGCTCGTCCATTACAACCAGCAGCGCCATACGCCAAATGCATGTCAGCCAATTCAGAGTTTGTGTATCGTTCCATCCTACTACCGATCTGCAGACAAGTAACCCGAAGCTTAAGTAGGTACCGCACGTTCAAAAGACGTGTCTGCGCATACAACTACGTCATCTCGCGTTGTCGTCTACGCATTACGTATCTTTTGCATATCGATATGGTACGATATCTTTTGCATAAATCAGCAAAAAGCACCTTATGTAAATTTTATTGCGCGCATTGTGCATGATTGAAACCAGCTATGTTTGTTAAAAAAAACAAACAAACTGCAGTTTTAATAGCTTCTTATGATAAGTAAATTAATCTCTTGTTTTGTTTCTAACTGATCGTAGCGCCCCGTTTCCAGTTAGCGTCCGAAATGTCAACGAATTATGTTTTTTGCCCAAAGCGCCCCCTATCGATGTTTCTTTTTGTACCGTTCAACTGAGTTTCAGAGAGCCCCAGCAAACAGAATCATGAAAATGCATGCCATAAGTCAAGAAATCTGTTTGTTTATCTCTTAGGAGCCTTCGAGTTTCGACCACCCTGTACTTTGACATTTTATTCCGGCTCTTACGCTTTTTGCAGGGCTCTACTTTTGGGTTCAAACTTTAAGTTAGAGTATAAACTTTGGCGAGCATGTGTTAAATTATCAAAATAACGGGCTTAAAGTTGTTGTCTAGCTCTCCAAAGTCTGCAGCGCCTCCTATCTATGTTTTAAGAGATACGCTTATCAAATTGGTACTGAAGAAAGTCTAAACAAACAGAATCATTTCGACGCAACAAGCAAGAAAATCTAACCATTTCCCTAGTTTTTATGACGTTTCGAATTTCGGCACCCAAATTTTCGAAAGCGCCTAGCGCCTTACCATCGCGTCAGGGACCCTACATTCCCTATTCAAAAATGTTCGTCTAGGTGTGCTCTATCGATCCTTAAAGTTTGTCACCGACGAGCTGAATCACCCTGTATATATATATATATATTTGTATAATATGCAAAATGATGCAAATATTCTGATGTAGATAAGTACCTACAATGATATTGAACAAAATAATTTATTTTCTACACTGCAGTGTTGTCTAATTTTTTGGTCAAAGGTAAAAAAATCAAGTTCAAAAGTGGAACTATGTGTTGTACCTTTCACCACAATGTTACTATTTTTTAATGAAATGAAACAAAATAAAATTAAAACTAAAATCTTTAAAAAATTACATATGGCACTGAGTATAATAAAATAAAGAAATTGAATTTAGCCGTAATAGTCCAACTAAGAAAAATGAAATTTTGCTAAGAGGTCAAAGGAACAACACTCTTATATGAAATCCTTTGAAACATGTTTCACAAACAAAGGATTTTTTCTGCAATATGAGTCAAGAGAGACGGCTTCTTAGATCAATGATTAGTGTTCATATGGAAAGAAAAAAGATATGGAGAAATTTCAAGATTTGTTCTTAGTAAATTTGCTGTTTCTTTATACTTGTATTCTTACTTAGATTTCAGTCTAGGATGTTTAAATCGCAGATAACAGCTGCGATTCACTAAAAGGAAATACAAACCTTCTGTTTTGACTAGTTTTCAAGTTCTGATGTGCAAGTTAATATAAAACAAACTTTTCAACAATTGGAATAAAGAGATTGGTGAATAATATTGTTTAGCTTCAGCATACGTATTCTTGCTGAACAGTTGTAAAAATAACATTTATATATCTCCATGTTGCTATGGGAATTACCAAAAAACACCTGTATTGTGATAGACCGGGAGGATATTTCAAAGTTACATATATGCAGTACTCCATTTTCATCAATTGTCCATTGACCACAGATACAAGCAGTTATTTTTTCCTGATCTAGTATTTTTATTTTAATATATAGAGATAAGATTTTTAAAATTATTGTTCATCTGTTTAATGCATTTTTTAAACAAAATTCACATAATTAATCAGACAATAACAGTAAAAACAATGTTACAATGAAGTTTTAAAGAAAAAATTTTATCATGAAAAAATGGAATTTATGACATTGTAAATTTTGCATTATAATTATCATTTCTACTAGTTATGAATATTTTATGAGTTCCTTCTTTTTATGAAGATAGCAACTTTATTTATGTCTGCTGTATATAAAAAGTTTCAAGAGTTTTATAAGGGTAAGTCCAAATGATTTATTTATTTGCGTTTATATGTGATTTGATATTTTAAACCGAGTGTTTTAATTTTAAAATTGCTTTATACGCAGAATTTGTACTTTTATTAATAATAATAATTTAACTAATGTTTATAGAAGTTTATCGCTTATATTTTTGCATTCAACAATAAATACAGTAGAATTTTGATTATTCGGACCGGTCGAGATCTAGGCCTATCCAGTTAATGAAAAATACGGAAAATAGGACAACTTTAAAAAACGCATATGGAAATGTTTTTAGGTAACTTCCTTTCACATTTTTTCCAGTTTAAGACTGGCAATTGTGGTAATGCATATTTTAGCACATTCAAAACGACGCATTTAGGAAGCTTTTTATTTTATTTATTTATTTATTTTTTATAAAATTTAAATTTTATTTTCTGCAGATTTGGTACAAAGTTAAACATAGAAGTATTCATAGAAACTTCATGATTTCCCATATAACCATGTCTAAAATATTAACGCCTAAAATTTAATCCAATTTCATACTTTTTCAGACCTTCAAATAAATTAATGCTGGTAAAATTTGTCATGCATCACTCAGGGGTGGTTTTGTTATGCTTTATTTTTAATAATTGCCGTAACATGCACGCATCACTTTTTTCCAAAAATCAAAATGATCATATTTACAAATCAAATTAAAACGAAATAAGTACACTTAAAATGCTACCTTTCTAAATAATTTTCTGTTTTATAATACATTTATTTAATTGTTAAAAATCTAAAGTTGCAGGTTTGCCGTAAGACCGTGAGAGCTAATTTCTCAAAAAGTTAAACACAGAATTTTATCAAACTTCGTCATATTCAGTTAATATGGATGACATTTTGGTGTATATCGCCCTCAAGATGGTGTTTTTTATTCTGTGTTTTTAGCAAGCATCTATTAATTCATACCAGTTCATTACCTTTTGTTTGTGAGATATGCAATAAAGTATTCTCGCAACAGAGTCAGTTATGTAGACATTGCTTAATTCATACTGGTGAGAAAACTTTTGTTTGTGATATATGCAACAAGAAATTCTCCCAAAAGAGTAGTTTAAGTTCACACCTATTAATTCATACACGAGAGAAACCTTTTGTATGTCAAATATGCAACAAATATTTTTCTCTTAAGTCTAATTTAAGTACCCATGCGTTAATTCATATTCGTGAGAAAACTTTTGCGTGTGAGATATGCAACAAGACATTCATACGAAAGAGTAGTGTAAAAAGGCATATGTTAGTTCATACTGGTGAAAAACCTTTTGTGTGTGAGAAATGCGAAAAGTAATTCGCCCACAAAAGTCATTTAAGAGCACACCTCTTAATTCATACTGGTGAAAAACCTTTTGTGTGTGAAATATGCAGCAAGAAATTTTCTCGTAAGGATATTTTAAACAATCATATGTTACTCCATACTGGCGAGGAATCTTTTGTTTGTTAGACATGCAATAAGAAATTTACTTATAAGAATGTTTAAACAGGTACTTCTTAATTTAATTTGCTAGAAAATATTTTGTCCTTGTGATATGAACAAAATATTTTCTTGAATATGTTATTTAAGAACAGATCGTTAGTGCATAGTTATTAGATATTCATAGATATTAAACAAGTATTTCGAGTATGAAACAGCCTAAGCATTGTGTGAGAACTTTATCCAATGTCTCAAAGAGATTTGCATGGACCAACATGGTGCTGTTATGGCTTGTGTTATGAGCAAATGAGGAACAGAACCCAGCGTATGTCATTCTTTCTGCACCCCGAACATACACTTGTCCGATATGGTCACAATGCCAGGAAAACTCACTCTCAAACATTATGCTGTGTGAACCATTAAATTACATGATGTAAATGTGTCATATTTTTCTCTGAAATGGTAATTTCTTAAAAATTATTATGTAATATTAATCTGTATTAGATGAAGCAAATAAGAAGTGCCTGTTTCTAGTAAAACTTTTGTTTTCTATATAACCTGTGTGAAAAATGGTACTATATTTTCGCCTAAGTGTTGTCACTATGCAATGTAATTCCTATTTCTGTATTCATTCGCCTTCTTTGTTTTCCATCATTCCATTTTTGTTTGAAAATGTCTGCGATTGAACTTCTATTTTTTCTGGGAAACAGCCTGGGTATTTTTTTAAATAATATACAATAATTATCTGTTTTAGATGAAGCGAATGAGACTCACCTGTTTCTAGTAAAACTTGTTTTTTATATAATCTGCTTGTAAAATGGGACTATAGTTTTTAGTCAATGGCATGCCATATTGCGACAAAATTCCCATTTCTGTAGTCATTTGCATAATCCACTTTTCATGATTCTACTTTTGTGGGAAAATGTCTGCGATTGGACTTGGCGCTGTGGTTTAAAGCTTTCAGCTACTGAATATAACTACCAAGTTTTTATCATCACTGGTTATTTTATGTTTATGTTCAGATGTTTCTTTTGAATTTTTTATCTCAGTTAATAAAGATTGTTTAACTTTTATTATCAGTTAATTTTTAATTTTTTTATGTACACTAGACAGATATTTCATAAAACATAAAACAAATTATATTTTGTATAACTGTAACATTTCTATAAATAAAAAAAGATCTCCATAAAATCTGAAAAAACTAAAAATACCAGCTAATTATTATGTAAACTAAAAAAGTATGCCAAAATTTGTCAAATAATCACTAAAAAATCGGTTTATTATTAAAAGATTTTTAATTTATATTGATAAAGCATTTTCAAATTTGTAAATATATTTTGACATATGATTTTGCTGCATTTTAATTACTCGGTTTTTAAACTTAAAAAAATATCTGTTTTACTGCTAATTTAAAGACAAAAAACATAATGCAGTGATTGATTAACTATTTTAGAACCGATATTTCTAAAATATATGATTCAATTTACAGCGATAATTTGCAAAATAAGAATATTAAAGCATGTTGGAGCTATTGACAACATTTATAATACTTTATATATATATTTTTACTTTCCGAAATTTACAATATACATATGTTACCGTGAACTGATCAAGATTGAAAAAAATTTCGATTTTCATCGATGAATGACAGCATATACTAAAGACGTAGGTGAAAGACATGACAACACATTCCAAATATGTGAGAAGTTAATTGTATCATTAAAACAAAGAGAAATGAATACATGTTATTATGTAACCAATGATGTACAGTATAATTTTTGAATCTCTTAGCTGAATAAGGAACAGAGGAAGAACACGTATTGTATGAGTTTTGAAAGTTAAATGCAAAAATATTACATGTGAATTCATCTGTTTTTGTGTCATATTGTTCAAAATTGTAAGTAAAATTTATGTAAGTCTATTAATATGTCCAAATTATTTAATATGTCCTTTGTGCCATTGTATCCAACGGCTAGCTGAAATATATGAAAATGAATAATTTGACGCAACGAAATCATTCGTGTAAATTTTACTTAAATTTAGAATAACGTGACACAAAACATAAATCATTTTATTGAAATAAATACATAATAATAAAATTGGATTAAAGTATTGAATTGAAAGCTGCTCTTTATCATTTGATATAGGACAGAAGGATAGAAAGGCAACAAAATGAATGATTGTTCGAGTTGGATGAAAAATCATCGTTTCAGCTTTGATCTTAATTATTTTGATTTGACTTCTACAATAGAAATTAATTTAGACACACGCACACAAACAAAACAAAATCTTCAGTTAGTTTAAGAATGTCGTTTATTTGAGTGTTTTTTTTATAAATTAATTTTTTTCATACATTTGTGAATCTCCTTTACAAAGTTGCCGAAGTGCATCTACTTTTCTGTGTCGTGCTAGTTTCTTCAACTATCGACGATTCATTATCGATTTCTTGCCTCTTTTTAAAGAAACCCAACAGTCCAGAACTGCTCGGATTCGACCACCATTTGTCTGCTGCAAAATTGTTGTTCTCTGGCTTCCTGTTTTTCGAGAAACGTGTCGCTATGATCCACCAACAAGTCACTGCAAAGATGACCACCAGTGCAATCACAAAGAGGGATGCGCCAACAATGATCATGAATATGGCTGTTTTGGAAAAGCAAATTTTTGTTGACTCTTTTAAATTCGATTCGGTTGCTGTTACATTCTCCAACTCCGAAATCGTGGGCGGGATGGGCGCATCACGTGTAGTTCTGACTTGCTTTTCATCGCTGTAGAAATTGAAGTTGTGTCTTCTAAATTCTAAACTGGGTTTCGACCTGACTTGCTTTTTGGCGCTTTCGTGATCGAAAACAGTTCTTGTGAATCCTGAGCCAGATTTTCCTTCTACTTGCTTTTTAGAATTGTGTAACTTGAAGTTGTTTCTTTTGAGTACTAAACGAGGTTTCGATCTGATTTTATTCCATGTGTAGCTGTTTCTTAAGAGTGTTAGTTCCGATCTTCTTCCGTATGTCTTGTTATTTATTCTGATCGCAATATCCGAACTACGGTGTAACTGCTTGACGAAATTATGGCGATCTTTATGCATGGGGTGATGTTCCTGGAAATGGTGGTTTCTTGGTCGTCGAGTTCCTTGGTAATAGTGCTGCTTTGTTACAGTGTTGTCTGTATTTATCTCACCTAGTTTGAAAAGATATGTTCAATATTAAGAATGTTTTAATTAGTTTAATTAATGCAAATGTATTTTTTTTAATATATACGATTTATAATTTATTTTTCTAACTGACAAGGAAGGTCTCCATACTGGACGTACTCAGAATTTTTTGAAAAAAAAAATAAAATACTTATATGGAATAATTGGTCAGTCAAAATTAGCGGCAGAAATACAGTAGAAAGAGTGTAAAAAAATAAAATACTTTCGATTATTTGGTGTGAAAAGACAAATGCGCCACGCGATTTGGCAAGCAGCATTTTTCTTCGCCAAAAGCATCCGATTTTAATGTAGCTAAAAACTTTTGGGTTTTTAGAATGCGTTTAAATGGTACTTAATGAATTTAAATATAAACAATGTGAAAGTTAATGTATTATGCACATATATCTATACTGCATTGCATATATATATATATATATATATATATATATATATATATATATATATATATATATATATATTGTTCGCTGATGGAATTAATTTATCACTGAAAAATTATATTCATATATAGGAAATTCATATCGAGAAAAATTATTGTCTTACATTTAACCGTGTTTAAAAAAAGACCGATGTTTTCATAGCAACGATATCGAATCGACAACGCCCAATTTGACTTTGAGTTTGAAACAATTTTAATTAATTTAAATTATGATTTTCGTTTTAACTCGCAAATTTTGGTGGTTAAATTTCAATACATATTTAGAACAAAATTATACTCAAAACAACCAAAAATAATAAATAATTTAAAAACTAAAGTTATTTAAATTAAATTTATCTAAACAAGTTCACCATAAAACTCCCCTCCCCCCAAAGTTTATTTGACATAAAGTTTTTTGAAACTGCATTCCATGGCCAACCGATGAAAAATTGCCAAATAACGATTTTTTTATCATTTTTTACTGACGCTGTATGATTTTTTTATAAACATACTAGCGCACCCGATAGACGTTGTCCTGTCACCGACAGACGTTGTCCTTCTTGGCACCGACTCCAGAAAATCAAATAAATGTACGTAAATATAGTAATACGCAGAATAAACACTACGCTCTTAATTTAATCTCTTATTACAATTATGTAAGGAAATTATTTTTTACTCTTCATTAGTTTTTGAAGTCGTTTCAATTTTTGATAGAAAAGTTTATTTTTCTCTTTTTAGTCAAAAGTTAACGATTGTCTGAAGTCGGTTAATCAAAATTATAATACAGGAAATATTATTGTAAAGCATACACGTTTGTCAGCAATGGGGTTCGAACACGCGATCTCTTTCTTCAAGAAGCTGAGCTTAAATCTGGCGCCTTAGACCGCTCCGACATTCCGTCCGCACTCCAGTCATCGAACATATTCAACACTTTTAATTAGCGAAAAATCACTAACTATTAGTTTTTGCCTAATTATTAAAAAAGTACTGAATCAATTTCGACGAAATGTGAATCTAAACCATTCTCGAATCTACTGGAACGCACACAAAATTTCATCAAAATCGGTCCGGTCGTTTAGGAGGAGTTCAATTACTTACACACGCACAGAAGATTTTTATATATAAAGATATATCCCAATGCCAAGAACATTCACTAATTTTTTTCAGATTTTTTGGATAATGCTCGTATGGAGACCTTCCTTCTGAGGGGAAACGTATCTAGATGAGGAGTCGAATCCAGGACCTCTAAATTAAATTGCCTATGCTATATTACGTATCCATCATTTAGTAGAATTCCTTTACCTGTGGTTAATTCTTTTCGGTTATTTAATATGGCAGATGACATATTATTGACAAAAGGTTGTCTGAGTCAATTGCGTCAGTCCGTTACTGTCTCAGTTGTCCGAGCATTGGTATATTAAACTAGAATTCGCGATTCGACTTTTAGCCAGATCAATTTTTCTAAATTGTAAAAAAAAAACAGAACTTTTGTGATTTCTCTGTTAATGAGAAAGATTGTGTTAAAATAATAAAATTTTTATTTATACGACATATACTTATTACCGAAGGTGTTGAAATATGTAATGAAAATTTGAATCCCGATTTAAGTACAAAAACTTAGAATCTACATATGAAAACTATCACAGTAAAAGCATTTGATGTCAGTAGTAAGCCAAAACCAACACATATAAGGAAAGTACGGTTGACGTCACGGCTGGAAAAACTAAAACTAGCAAATTCCCAGTCTTTATAAGAAAAGGCATGTTCACAAGCAAACACTTTCGCCAACTAGTCTATCTAGTACATTTTTGCTTTAGTAATTGCAAGAATCATCATGGCAACATTGATCAATGATCAATTATATTACAGAGCTGTTAGTTGTAGATTAATCAGAACGGCCAAATTCTTCTGTATAGTTAGGAGTTATAAAGACGGATAGGAAATTAATGTGGATCCATAGTAATTTTACCAAGGCTAACAGAAAAGGCATGGCTACCGCGGTGCATCTCACGTGTCTTTTTCTACAGAATGATTGAGTGATAGGACGCTTTTTTTCGTACACCTTCATTGATGCATACGAATATCATGTGACTTCAGCAGCCTCTAAAAAAAGATACTTGGAATGTACATCGAAGTCTGTCTTTTTTTGTCAGCCTCGATTTTGCCCACAGTGACGTTACCTGACCTTTCCTTATACGCTGTGTTGTACAAAAGACCACAGATAATCTTGATTGGTGTACGAATAAGTCTTTAAATATCTGATTGGTCTACGATTAACAACTCTGCGATACGATTTGTCAACGTCGCCATGGCGATTTTCGCAATGATTGCTAAAGTAAAAATTTATTACCAATTTTTGTTAACGGAAGTGTTTTTAAAAATGTCCTTTCCTTGTTGATATCATGAAATATTTGAATTTCGCAATCAAATATATCAGACAAAAATAAAGTGAGTTTATTATTAATATTGGAAGAATTGATTTGCACGAGTTCAAGAAATTAGCACTAAAATAAGTTTGAATGTATCCCAAATTTTGAATAGCACTAGTTTCTGTTAGACAATTGCTTTTTGTACCAGAACCTGCCACCAGATGGCAGCACCAGACAATTCTATTTGTTTTTCTGAAACAGACTTTTAGAACAGTCAGTTAAGAAATGACTCAGGTAGCAGAAGGCTGCAAACTTTTGACAAGGATGAAAAATCCATTATTATTCCAAAGGAGTTACAACTATTCATCAAGAACTGCTTCAAACTGAAGCTAATATATGTTTCAAAGTTATTTTTCTTTATTTTTAGTTTTTGTGTAAATAATGTGAAGACTGTTCATCTGTTCTTTTATGTTGTGAAGCTTTTCAAATATTATGTGCACCCTTATTCTGCTTTATTTTCATCAAATAAATGTGTGTCAACAAAAAGGTGAAGCTTTTAACATAAATATTTTATTATTGAGGAACCTACCTACTCATGCTTTATGGAATAACATTCCAACTTTTTTGATTATGAGACTGGGGTCTCAAAATTTAAATATAACAATATCAAAACAGAAAATATAATATTTAAATTCAAAAGAAGTAATTATTTTCTGAAAATTGTATTTTTTACAAGTGAATGATATATAAGAAAATCTAAAGAATTGTTCTTGCTTTGAAACCAAAAGTATTATGTGTTGATATGAAAAGAAATTATTTTGCTTGTTTCTTATTGAAATTTTATCATGTATTAGTTGAAAATACAAATACAAAGAATTTTGAATATTTAAGAAGATTTTTCTGAAACCAGAAGTAAGTTTAAAAAAAATGTTCTCAAGTATTCTATTATATTTTTTTTCATCATTAGCATTATATTTGAGTTTATAATTTTTTGTTGCTGTAAATTAATAAGATAAACACTTTTATTTATTGTGAAATAAGCAAATATTATTATATAATATTGTCTAGTCTTAAAGAATCTCATTATATTGATATGTGAACTGATGATAACTATTCAGTATGGAAGTTCAAAATAGAACAATTGTTATCAAAGAAGGTCTATATGATGTTGTATTTGAACCTAAAAAAGAAAACGATGACAATTGCGTGAAAACTGATAGAAATGCTAGAGCATTAATTTATTTAAATCTTTTAGATTTTCAAATTGTTCATGTTAGACATGCTGATAGTGCTAAAGAAACATATGATCAATTGAAATCTGTACATGAAAGGGTAAATTTAAAAAATAAACTACATCTTCTTAGGAAGTTGTATGTTGTTAAATATAATGAAAGTATTAAAATGCAGAAACATTAAATTCTGTCTTAGAATTGACAGAAAAATTAAGAAGTATAGGTGAAGTAATACAAGAAGATAATTTAATAACTATTTTGCTCTGCTCTTTAACAAATTCTTATAGTACCTTTTTAACTGCTATTGAAAGCAAATATGAAACAGATTTATCATTAAAATATGTTCAAACCAAATTGATTCATGAATACCTTAGAAGAATCGAAACTAAACAAATTTAAAAAACAATCACAACCGTGAAGATTGTTTTTACTTAAAGAATAACAACAATAAGAAAACAAAACCAAATTTTACCCTAGATAGATCACGTCAAAACAATTTATCTGCTTCTACTGCTAGTCAAAATGAAAATCTATCAAATTCTCAAAACTATCATGAATCAATGAAAGAATCAAATTCTTCAAGTTTTGTTATAAAATTTCAACAAAATGGAAATCCAAACAAAAAATTAACTTTTGTTATTGATTCAGGTGCGTATTTTCATTTAGCTAATTCTTTAGAACTGTTCTCAGAATTAAAGAATTCAAGTAGAGATACAATTACAATTGCTAATGGAACTAAATTAATTGCAAAAGGAAAGAGTAAATATACTTTTAATATTGAAACAATTAATGGTAAAACAAATAAAATTACACTATGTTCCCGAGTTAGACAATAATTTATTGTGTGTACAGTCTTACACTGAGGAAGGTTTTGTTGCAACATTTAAAGATGATAAGTGTTTAATTAAAAAGGGTAACATATTAGTTGCAAATGCAAAAGCTGATGAGGGGTTATACACATTAAAAATAATACCCACAAATGAAAAAGTATATAGCGCTTAAGAAATAATATTACCTGTTTGTTCTAGTGTCAATTCCATACAAAAATGGCAGCAAAGGCTGGGTCATAGAAATTTGGAATTCATCAAGAAAATTCAAAAAGATGATTTAGCTTTAGGTATTACAGTCAATAATTGTTCTCATAATACTGAATGTTCAAGTTGTATAAAAGCTAAGCTAACAGAAAAATCATTTCCAAAACAAACACAATACAGATGTAGAAAACCCCTTGATCTGATATACAGCGACGTCTGTGGTCCTGCTGAAACAAATAGTATGGGATCAAAAAGATATTTCGTTACATTTATTGATGATTATTCTCGTTATACACAAGCATATTTTATTTCCTCTAAAGATGAAGTATTCGATAAATTAAAAGAATATGTTGCATCAACAAAAAACAAATTTAGATTGAAGATTAAATCTTTGAGTATTGACAATGGAGCAGAATATTGCAACGAATTTGTTAGTGACTACCTAAAAAACTTAAGAATACACCATGAAAAAACAACGCCATATTCACCGTCTCAAAATGGAGTCGCAGAAAGAAAGAATCGCTCGCTAATTGAAATGTGTAAAGCTATGTTTATAAATGCTAAATTACCAAAAATATTCTGGGCAGAAGCCGTAGCTACAGCAGCCTACTTAAAAAAAAACGATTGCCCACAAAATCAACTGAAAAGACACCATATGAACTGTGAAATGGACATGAGCCAAATTTGAGTCACCTTAAAGTTGAATGCAAAGCATATGTGTATGTTCATAAACAGAAGATGCAAAAATTTGATGAAAAAGCCACAGAAAGAATTTTTGTTGATTTCGATTTAAGAAGCAAGGGATATCGAATTTATACTGGCGGAAGAAAAATTGTGATAAGCAGAACAGTAAAGTTTTTTGAAAATATGAACGGTGAAAAATTTTTCCCAGAAAATGTTGAAGAGCGAACTTCTGATTTAATCCATTTCAATTTTTCAGAAGAAAATCTTGAAAATGATTGTGAATCTATTCCAATAGAAAATACTGCAGAAGAAATAGAAGCTGATGGAAAATCAGTAGAAAAAACAGCAGAAAACAACAACAACAGAAGAAAGTGAAGATAATTCACAGAGAAGAATTTCTAACAGAGAGACGAAAGGTATTCCACCAAAAAGATTTCCTTACAAAACTGAAGACAGTTATTCCAAAACTCATGATCCACAAACTTTCAAAGATGTTTTAAAATTACCAGTAAAGGATCAACAGAAATGGTTTAAAGCTATGAAAGAAAAATTTAACTCTTTAAAGGAAAATGAAGTATTTGAGCTTGTTACTTTACCAAAAGGTACGCACGCAGTTGGCTATAAATGGGTTTATAAAACAAAATGTGATAAAAATGGAGAATAAATAAAATGCAAAGCACGATTAGTTGTCAAAGGTTTCACTCAAAAACTAGGCACTGATTATGATGAAACCTTCTTTCCTGTCGTCAAACATAACTATTAGAGCTTTTCTGACCTATGCAGATTATCGTAAAGCCAAAGTATTCCAAGCAGATGTTAAAACAGCCTTACCACATGGTAAATTAGATAATGAAGAATTATACATGCTTTAACCAGAAGGCTTTCAAAATGAAGTAAATAAAGACAAAGTCTATAAAATGAAAAAGGCCATATATGGTCTCAAGCAAGCCACCAAGAGCTGGAATGAAGAAATACAAAATACTCTAAAGGCATATGTATTTAAGCAAAGTGAAGCAGATCCATGTTTGTTTATGAAAGAAAAATCAAAGAAAACAATTCATCTCATATTATATGTAAGGTACCCTGGGGTAATAACGCCACGTTAAGGTTCTACCAATTTTCACGGCTCAGATTTGGTTTGTATTTTTCAAACAAATACATGATTTGATACAGCAACACATTGACTATCTATGTAAAAAAAATAATTTAACAGATATGTATTCATAAAATGTAATGGCGTGATTTCTTGACCAATGCTATTCGGCGTTATTACCCACCAATATGGGTAATAACGCCATGTAAACAAAACTATGAAATAGGATGAAATAATTGCATGTGGATTGCACAATTCTAAAAATACAAACTCTACAAACTTAGAAATTGACAAATTGCATTCTAAGCTATTGAAAATGTTAAATTTTTTGTGAAAGTGTAAGAAAAATAAAGGTGTGGTGTGGGGGGGGGGAGGATGAGGCAAAAGAATATCAGACCGTGAGCTTCTTTTTGCTTAAAAAGGACCGCTTAAATAGAATTATTAGAAACTTTGCACAGTTTTAACTGTGTTTATTTGAATTAGTATTTAGGATATAGCTCGGCCACTGTAGGGAATCAACCGGGTTATTAATGCCTAGGATTGGCGTTATTACACCGTTATAGTTATTGCGCTGTATATTTTAAATTACAAATTATCTCGAGAAGACTTCGAAAATCTTCAACAACATTTTGAAAGTCCATGAAATGTACTACAAATTTATGTAATTAACAAAGTAATTCCGGATAAAAAAAATTGTCTTCACATCACAAAACGTATCTCGCAAATTTTAGATCAAGCGTTAATTTTAGTTGCTTGCGAAAACAATAACACCTACAAACGAAACAAATTAACTTGAAGCTGTTTTTTTGCGATTTATATGACTCAAAACCCTTCTGCGCAGAGCACATGGGTGTTATTTACCAGATTATTTCATAATTATGCAAAATATTAGCACTTGGCGTTATTGCCCCAGGGTACCTTAGATGATATGCTGATAAGCTGAGAAGAGGAAAATTAAGTCAATGAAGTAATAAACAATTTAAAGAAGTCTTATCTCATAACATCATTAGGAGAAGCATAATACTTCTTAGGTATAGAAATTGACAGAAAAGAAGATGGAAGTTATTTGCTGTCACAAAGAAGTAAAATAAATCAATTAGTTAAAGATTGTCAGCTTGAAGAAGCCAAACCAACTTATACCCCAATGAAAACAAACTATTATAGTTTAGATAAAGAAGAAAATCTTTTATCATCAAATGATAACTACAGACAAGCTATAGGAAGTTTTTTATATCTTTCTTGATGTACAAGACCTGATATTACTGCCCCTACGCATATACTAAGTCGAAGATGCAATAATCCAAGACAAAAGGACTGGAATGCTATTAAAAGAGTGATAAGGTACTTAAAAAACCACAAAAGATCTTTCTCTTTATATTTCTTCAGAAAATTACCCTAATATAGTTGCATACTCAGATGCTGACTGGGGTCAAGATCTTACAGATAGAAAATCAACCTCATGAAATGTGATCTTCTTAGGCAATAGTTGCATTTCTTGGTTATAGAGAAAACAAACATGTGCGACATTACCGTCAACCGACGCTGAATATGTGGCACTGTCACAAGGAACTCTAGAAGTGTTGTGTATTTTAAAACTATGTAAAAATCTCAAATTACAACAACATTTTCCAATTAAAATTTTTGAAGATAATCAATCAACAATTAAATTGGTTGACAGTGAAAAGTTTAAATCGCGAACTAAACACATTGATACAAAGTATCATTACATACGAGATTTGAAAACGAAAAATGTTATAGATATCAAATATCTATCAACAAATGAAATGATAGCAGACATAATGACAAAGCCATTGCCAAAGGCCAAATTTGAGCTTTGCAGAAACCTTATTCATCTGATGTCAGATTCTATCACAAAACGGGAGATGTTAGACAATTGCTTTTTGTACCAGAACCTGCCACCAGATGGCAGCACCAGACAATTCTATTTGTTTTCTGAAACAAACTTTTAAAACAGTCAGTTAAGGAATGACTCAGGTAGCATAAGGCCACAGACTTTTGACAAGAATTAAAAATCCATTATTATCCGTTATTATTCCAAAGGATTAATAACTATTCATCAAGAACTGCTTGAAACTGAAGCTAATATATGTTTCAAAGTTATTTTTCTTTATTTTCAGTTTTTGTGTAAATAGTGTGAAGACTGTTCATCTGTTCTTTTATGTTGTGAAGCTTTTCAAATATTATGTGCATCATTATTCTACTTTATTTTTATCAAATAAATGTGTGTCAACAAAAAGGTAAAGCTTCTAACATTATACTGTTTCATTTCAATAACTGTAATATTTTACGAAAAATAGCACATTTTTAATATTAGACTATTACACGTTTTCCATATAAACCCCTTGCACGTGACGTCACATGCTTCATCTGGCGCCTAAATTTAAAGCAAATGTCATGTTTTCCCATTTGCAAACATCGTAATTTGTGCTTCATTTTTTAAATACTTAGAAAAATATGCAATAATATAAGAAATCAAAACTAAACAGAAAGACTACATGTGCTTTAAACGGCTAACAGGGAATTATGACGTTCTATGTAGACTCCAGAAGTGCATCAGATTACAGCATCAGTCGTTACTGTGACGTCAATGCAAGGGGTCTGTAGAACTTAGTTATATTTCAATGTAGAAATGCTTACTTCCTCAAAAATGAACTATGTGAGGAGATAATAAATTTGCAGCGTAAATGCACGTTATAAACAAAGTTGAGCAAAAGACTACGGCTGAACAGTAATTCTTCTTTCTCATTTCGAAATACATTCTATGGATAGTAAGATTGATAATTATATTTTACGAAATTGAGATAAAAAATGTGGATAGATATTAGTAAGCCAAAAATTTGTTGGAATTATTAAAGCAAACGACAACAATTAAACAATTAAGAAGTTGAAAAGATCGATTTGCTTTGTTGAGAAATTGCAACAGTATGATATTGTTAGATGTTATGATGCGTCACAGTGATGCATTTAGAGGGATATGAATGGTAAATACCTATCTAACGGGAAAAAATATCTAAATTCAACAATTGTATCATGTTAGTTCCAACAATGTTCTCTTTCAATAAAGTATATTCGGGATTCGTTCAGCGATTCTCAATTTTTTTGCTTGAACGATTGTCGCAGAAGAAATGACAACAAAAATTTTAACACCACTATTTAAAAAAAAGCTTTATTAATGATTTTTATTGCAAAAAATGTAGTACTTTGCTGCAAAGATTGATGTCTGGAAATTTAAGCTCGAAAAGTTTTTGGTTCCTTCTATTATCTAGCGTAAATCTGTCAATACCAATAAACAGTATTAGCCAAAGCAGTATTCTAGTCAAGCGTCCCAAGACCTATGGAAGAGGTGTCTGCAAGATTAAAGGCGGAGTCAAGGTATACGCCATTTAGAGGAAGGGGAAAACAAGAGGATTATTATTGAAGTAGATTGAAGTTTGTTTTGTGTGAATGGCAACAGAATTTTCAGTTTCTATAAAATGTTAGTCTAAAATATTGCGTATAATAAATTTTAGGCTTGAAATTATGTAAATAAATATAGAATAAATAAGTGTAATAAGACTAAATATTAACATAAAATATACTAAAATGAAATATCATTTAATTATGCTGATTTAAATATGTTCGATTTTAATTATTTTTTAATGTAATGAAAGATGACTCATTAAATTTAGTAAGTAGTTAATATATAGGGACAGAATTTTCTAGTAGTGTCATATTTCACTAAATTCTTGATGAGCTAAGTTATAAAAAATGTATACATCGTTGTATTTCCTATGAGAATATAATGTTTATCAATGTTTAGAATGTGTGTAGAATTTTATACTAAATAAAGTATTCAACTTTAGCTCCTTTTTTTAAAAAAAATTTAACGATTGCAAACGATAAAAATCCAATGTTTCGTATCGACATTCATAGTCGTATCGACTTTTATTATTTAACTTGCAAACACCTCTTTCTTTTAATTTAAAACCTATCTCATTATACGTATATTCGGAACAGTGGTGTAGTCGAGGGGGGACGCTGGGGGACGGCGTCCCCCCACTTTTTTATTTTATTTCAAGCGTCCCCTTACTTTTTTTTCTCAAGGGGGACGCTAAGGATGAGAGGGGACGCAGATCTTCCTGATTTATTAAATGGTTAAAATTAAACACAGAAAAAAAACAATTTTATAAAATAAAGAAGTGATATTTTAAATCATTTTAGTTTTCTTTAACAAGAGCACTCAATAAACAAACTAAAAGAAATAGGGAAGAAAGGGATGTTCACTTGCTGTTTCATTATAATTACCACTAGTGAAATACCGCGATACGTTAACATTAGCTCTTTCAGAGGCATCCATTAGTTTTACCTGGAATTCCCTAATCGAAAACTTTTATCCGCCTCCCGTTTTGACAGAAAGACTACACATGCTCACCGAAAAAGATCTTGACACACTGCAGTCTAGTTAAAAAAAAAAAAAAAAAATACGCAGGTTGTTTCAATTATGAAAGTCTGGTCATTTGTTTCTCACCTGACAAAGGAACTTCAACTTGCTTCTATTAGTCAGTAAGTATGGTCTTTAAAGACATTCGGGGTAATTATCATAGCTGTCACATACCGTTAGTTAGTAGGGGTTCTCACAATGAACATAATCAGTGAAAGAGCATCAACGCAGACCAATAACTCCTGATATTTTTTTAGTGAAAGAATAAACCAAAATCATTATCCTCCCTTCCCTCATTCACATTGACAATTATTTCCTGATTAGTTCCAAAAAATATTTTTTAGGCATGAAAAACTACAAGCATTGGACTAGAGTAAATTCTCTAAATTGCCTTTTTTTTTCTTGCCGTAAATATTTTGTATCATATTTTCAATTTTTTTAAGTAAAAATAATAATAAAAAGGTCGGCAGCCAAAACTGGAAAGTTTTAAAATTTCTTAAAAGCCGTAGCTAGAGGGCTGATAAGAGGGGGGGGGGGGGTAATCAGATCTCCTATAAACAGACCCGCCCTTGGAAAAGATTCCAAGATCACTAAATGAATTTCTGTTCCGAAAATCCAAATGAAATTCTGTTCAAAAATGTAATTTAGTTTTGGGGTCCTTTCACACTTTTGCAGAAATATTAAGTTATAACTAAAATAAGTGTTTCAACACTCGTTCATCCTATTTGCATATATGAAGGAAACACGTTGTTTAATATTGAACTAGTTATACACTATATGGCCAAAGGTGACCGGCCACTTGCAATTTTAGAAATTTTATTAAATATCTAGAAAAGTATATGAGAAATTATTCTGAATCTCTAAGTAAGTGCGTAAACATTATAGGTTATACATTTCCGTGAAGATTTATTCCCGAAATTCCATAGGGGACAGTCAAAAAATTGAAAAAGAATAAATATCTTTTGGATAATTCTGTCAAAACTAATGTAACAAAAGCGTTCAAACTATAGATTATGATTATGTGGCTAATTGTAATAAAGTGTGTTCGCTTTTAAGCAGATAGCATGTATACTCGTAGAAAAATTAAGGTTTTTTATAAAAACAGTCCCAAATTTTTCTTTTGTTTAGTTTTTTGCTTATATAATTCAAAGAGTTCTTAATATAAATTAATGTTCTTTTCAGAAAACATGACAAACAACATTGTCCACAATATCCTGTAACCAGAATTAAAAAATAACAAAAATTGTATGAAAAATGAGTAGGTTTACTAAATAATTCTTCATTGCGCATGATTGAATGCTATCAAAATTTCATTTGCATATTGTGTTAGCTAAATGTATAGAACAATTTTTAGGAAAGTCTCAAAAACATAGCTTGGAAATTCTGAAAGTGATAAACGAGAGAATAAGCTCAAAATCAATTGTTTCCAAAAAAAGAAAAAATAGAGGGATTGTATCCAAATATAGTAGTACGTGCCAAATTGTGTATTCTATATTGACAAGTATCAATGGATAAATGGATACAGCCTCTCATCTTTTTGCTTCATTTTGAGAATAACTGATTTTGCGACGAAATTCGCGATTTCTCTTCCAATGATCGATGAAATTTACGATTTTTTCGAAGCTGATCGAGAAAATTCATAATCTTTCCGCGTCTGATCAACAAAATTCGCAATCTTTACTAAGCCGATCGATGAAATTTGAGATTATTCCAAGCATGATCGATAAAATTCGCAACTCTTTCGCGCTAGATCGACGAATCTTACTATTTTTCCGCTCCTGATCGACAAAATTCGTAAATTTTACTAACTTCATCGGCAAAATTCGCGATTTTTACAAAGCCGATTCTTGAAATTTGCGATTTTTTTTCTGCATCCGATAGACAAAATTCGCGAATTTATTTGAGCCTGATCAGCAAAATTTGTAATTCTTCCGCGAGTGATCGACAAAATTCGCGACATTATCATGTCCGACTAACCAAATTTGCGATTTTTTGGAACCCGATGAATAGAAATCGCTATTGTTTCGTGAAAGGTGGACGAAATTTGCGTTTTTTTTTTTTTTTTTTGCCTTTAACAGACGAAATGCGCATTTTGCTATGTTCAATCTTCACGTTTTTTAATTAACTTTGACGAAATCTGAATTTTTTTTTACGAGACAAGATGAAAGTCTCAATTTTTTTCTGTTGATAAACTGAAAAAACTCACAATTGTTTCGTGGCCGATTAAGAAAATTTTAAATTTTTCTCGCGCATTATCGCAAAATTCGCAATTTTCTAGCACCTTATCGACGAAATTTGCGATTTTTTTTTTGTCTCTAATCGAAAAAATTCGCGGTTTTCCGTACCCGATTAATGTAATTTGCGTCAGCCGAAGGATTTAATTTGCAATTTTTATGTGCATCAACAATTTTGCCCTATCAACGAAATGCGCTATTTTTCGCAGCAGATCAACAAAATTCGCGTTTTTTCCCGTGCCTGATCGACAAAACTCGCGATCTTTCTGTGCCTGATTCATAAAACTCGCGATTTTTCCGTGTCTGGTTGGCGATATTTGCTATTTTTTCGGAGCCTCATGGGAAAATTTTGTGATTTTTCCATACCTGATCAACGAAATTTGCGATTTATACAAGCCTCATCGGCAAAATTCTCTATTTTCCAGCACTTGATTAATTAAATTCGCGATTTTATCATGCTCAAGCTATGAAATTTGCAATTCTTAAATGACTGATGAAATTTTATATTTTCCCAATCAACGAAATGCGAGATTTTTCGCATCCGACCAACAAAATTCGCGTTTTTTTCCGAGCCTGATCAACAAAACTCGCGATTTTTCCGTGTCTAATTGACGAAATTTGCTATTTTTTCTGAGCCCCATGGGAAAAATGTCTGATTTTTTTCATACCTGATCAACGAAATTGGCGATTTTTGAAAACCTCATCGGCAAAATTCGCTATTTTTCTGAAATTGATTAATTAAATTTGCGATTTTATCGTGCTCGATCTATGAAATTTGCAATTCTTAAATGATTAACGAAATTATATAATTTCCCAATCAACGAAATGCGCGATTTTTCGCATCCGACCTACGCAATTCGAGGTTTTTTTTCCGGGCCTGATCGATAAAACTCACGATTTTCCCGTGTCTGATTGGCGAAATTTGCTATTTTTTTCCGAGCCTCATGGGGAAAATTTGTGATTTTTCCATACCTGATCAACGAAATTTGCGATTTTTACAAGCAACATCAGCAAAATTCGCTATTTTTCTGAAATTGGTCTATTAAATTCGCAATTTTACAGTGCTCGATCTATGATATTTGCAATTCTTAAGTGACAGATGAAATTTTATATTTTCCCAATCAACGAAATGCGCGATTTTTCGCAACCGACAAGCCAAATTTGCTTTTGTTTTCCGTAACTGATGAACAAAACACGCAACTTTTCTGAGCCTGATCGATAAAACTCGCGATTTTTCCGTGTCTGGTTGGCGAAATTTGCTATTTTTTCGGAGCCCCATGGGAAAATTTTGTGATTTTTCCATACCTGATCAACGAAATTTGCGATTTTTACGAACAACATTGACAAAATTCGCTATTTTCCTACACTTGATTAATTGAATTCGCGTATTTACCGTGCTCGATCTATGAAATTTGCATTTGTTAAGTGACTGACGAAATTTTTTATTTTCCTAATCAACGAAATGCAGGATTTTTCTCATCCGGCAAACAAAATTTGCGTTTTTTTAAAAACTGATCAACAAAACTCGCGACTTTTCTGTGCCTGATCGATAAAACTCACGATTTTTCCGTGTCTGATTGGCGAAATTTGTTGTTTTTTCCGAGCACCATGGGAAAATTTTTTTATTTTTCCATACCTAATTACCGAAATTTGTGATTTTTACAAGCCTCATCGGCAAAATTCGGTATTTTTCTGCTCTTGATTCGTTAAACTCGCGATTTTACCCAGCTCAATCAATGAAGTTTGCAATTCATAAGTGACTGACGAAATTCTATATTTTCCCAATCCATGAATGCGCGATTTTTCTCATTCAACCATCAAAATTAGCGTTTTTTCGTGCCTGATCAATAAAACTCGCAATTTTTCAGTGCCCGATCGATAAAACTCGCGATTTTTCCGCGTCTGATTGGCGAAATTTGCTATTTTTTCCGAGCCCCATGGAAAATTTTTTTGATTTTTCCATACCTAAACGACGAAACTGGCGATTTTTACAAGCTTCATCTGCAAAATTCGCTACTTTTCTGCACTTTATTATTTGAATTGATTATTGCAATTCTTAAGTGATTGACAAAATTTTATATTTTCCCACGGTAAATTGACGAAATTTACATTTTTTTAATTTAATTTATTTATTTATTGATTTTTTCGATCGTGCTATGTACAAAAATTGTAATTTTTTTTAGTTGTAAATTGACGAAATTCGCGGGCCACACGTTAATCCACGGATCATAGATTGTACATCCCTACTATAGATATTATTTAATAAAAATTAAGTATGTAGCAATTTTTAAATGTAAATTTAGTTAATTGTTAAATGTAAATTAAATTTTAATTAAATTTAATTTTACAATTCAAAATCAAGTTAGTTCTATGGGTGATAGAGAGCCTAATATTCGAGAATATGAGCGTCCCCCCACTTTTTTTTCCAGGACTACACCACTGATTCGGAATAACTTTAATTTTAAATGCATGTATTAAATGTTGTTTTATTAAACAAAGAAATATTGTTCATTTATTTGTTTAAATATTTTGCAATTCTAGACAATAATTTTCATAAAATAATAGATTAGATTCTCTCTCTCTCTTTTTTCTTTTTTTTAACAGACAAAGCTATTTCGAGAATTCATATTAAAAATTCAATCATAAATTTCTAGCTATTCTCTCAATCATGACACATTAATCAAGTCAGCCAGATTTATTACAAAATATTTGTTACAGATTTTTTTTATTAAAAATATGTGTACTTAAAAAAAGTCTCATTGCCATTTTAAATTAGAGTAAAAGTCAATATTTTTCGTAGCATTAGTACTTTTTCTCCCGCTATTAAAATGATATTGTAACTATTTTTTTAAGTGTATCTGATTTTATCAAAACAAACAGTAAGAAAAATATTTTGCAATAAATCTGGTGGATTTGATTAATCTGTCATGATTGAGTAAAAATTCAGAAAATATGCGCAAGAGATGCGGAGATAATAGATATCTACGGATATATGACGTCACACTAAAAACCCGCGCATTCATTATCACCCCTGCCACCAGCTGGGGCAGCTATGTTAATTTACGACAGATTCCATCATTGTTTTGGAACGCTTGATATGTGTGCAGTTTTAGCATAAGCTGCATAATAAGTATAAAACGTAATATCGTAACAATGCAAAATTTCTAATTGTCTATATGTGTATGTGACACAAATTCTCTGGTCGTTCCCTCACAACAATTAATACTTGGAATATCTTCAAACTTTGTATTCTTTGACTTAAATAACTTTGTGCGCAAGATAGTTGAGCTATCTGTTGCGTATATTTTACTCCAACTCATGCTGACATTTGTGATTCATTTCGCGAACTTTTCAAATCACGCTCGAAGTTTTTAGATATTGTATTTTATGCATACTTTTTGGCTTTTGTATTACCTCTTTGTTATACTGAAATTTAAAAAAAAGCGTTTTTAATACTTTCCAGCGTAGTTTAAAAGAGTTTATAAATTCAGTTTTTATGTCTTTCCTTGCTCTAACAAGCAAAAATATTCTCGTATTGTCATGCAACGTTATCGAGGCTTACCGTAGCAAGTTTTGATAAGATTCACTTACCGTAGCAAGTTTTGATAATGAAAATAAAGTGTGTAGTACTTATATTGTTAACGAATGGAGAATTCGAAAATTGTCTGAATTGCCATGAGAACGCATTGTCACGAAAGAAGTGTTCTGTAATTCTGTACCATCAAAAAGAAGTGTTCTGTATTTTCCAATAATTCAACCAAAGTAAACCAAAAATTATAGCTAGATCCGAGATCCACTTCCAAATATCAATCTAATCGGATGTTTCTAACGACGATTTTTGTTGAACAGACTGACATATTGTTGCATTTTTATTTTTTCGTCACAAACAATAAACCATATTCTGAAGAAAAGGGGGTTTATATAATAAAAGGATTTGTTAACCAAAAATGTTGGTTAACTGGATATCGGATAATTGCGAGTCTATAGTATTTTCATTCACATTATTTCATACCCATTTATTAATTAACTGCAAGAAATGACATAACCAACAGAAAGTATGTCATTTGGTATTGCCCCCCCCTTCCCAAATTGATTCTCTGCACATTGGGTCTGGATTCGCCCATATACACTGGTGTGCAAAATTTAAAGACGAGTCCCAAAATGCCAATTTTCAAGGGTTTTTTCAGGGACAATTTTCATGCAAATATTCAGAAGGAAGTAATATAATTCGAATAAGTACTATCCCTGCATAACAGCTAGTCCATATAACATCTCATTCAGGTCACACATGGTCACAAGAGTCACAGTCACTACGGCTAAACAAAAAATAGTATATTCCATACGTCTCTTTTATGAGTCTCAAATGACTACAGTATGCGACTCCACTGACAGGTCACTGCGAGTGTTGCTTTGTGGAGAGTCACCAGGTGACTTTACAATGTCTTTTTATTGATATTCTTATGTGACTATAATTTGGAGACTCAATTTCAAAGTCATTGTGAATGTTGCATTATGATAAATCACCAAATAATGTCACATTAAAGTCACATGTTGACTTTCTATCACAAGACTTTGTCAAATGGTAACAGAGACCATACTGTAAAGTATGGTAACTACTATGAAAAGTGACCATGTGACTTTAATGGGACATTATTTGGTAATTTATCATAATGCAACGTTTACAATGACTTAGAAATTGAGTCTCCAGATGAGAGGTCACACGAGTGTCTCAATGAAACGACTATGTAAAGTCACCTAGTGATTCTCTACAAAGCAGCAGTCGCAGAGACCTGTCAGTGGAGTCACATGTAGTAGTCATATGAGGCTCATAAAAGAGAGGTGTGGAATTTCCTATTTTTTGTTTCGCCGTAGTGACTGTGACTCTTGTAACCCTGTGTAACCTGAATGAGATATTATATGGATATTTTGTTATGCAGGGATGGTAATTATTCGAATTATATTACTTTCTTTTGAATATTCGCGTGAAAATTATCGCTTGAAAATTGTCATTTTGAGACTCGTCCTTAAATTTTGCACACCAGTGAATTTACCGTATGTATATCTGTATAGTATTTGTATATAACTTTATTATTTGAATGCAGGCGTTATTTGTGTGTTTATATAAAGTATGTCGAAGTTAACTTATGTATAAGTTAAGAAAGTGTAAGTTATGAACTTATGTGCATGAGAAATGTATGAGTTATGTGTAAGTAAAGAACTTAATTTTGGTCAGATCTACCAAGTACAGAAATATGAATAAGAGAAAACTTGCAAAGGCACTTTATTGAGTAGC
The DNA here is from genome assembly GCA_964019185.1 of Maratus speculifer. Lineage (NCBI taxonomy): Eukaryota > Metazoa > Arthropoda > Arachnida > Araneae > Salticidae > Maratus > Maratus speculifer. The sequence continues at coordinate 14,131,830 of CAXHSM010001376.1, read as the reverse complement.
AAATAACATAACAAATCATTTTAAAGAATTGAAGAACATTATGCATTATAGGAGCTATGAATTAAGGAGTTTCGAAATATTCTGGTTACCTGTTATATTTCACTTCTTTTATTGGTGAAACCGTAAACGAACATGACATTCTTTCACATTTATGCTTTTGATGGGATATAATTGTCTGGAACTCATTCATACTCTACAAGAAAATGGAAGGTAGACTTAAAAACTCAGACTGAAATTAATTGAAAGGAAAGCAGAGAATAATAATAGAAGCAAAAAAGAAAATGTCTGCTATCAAAAATCAGCCAGTGCCATGAGATTTAAAGGAAACCATTTTCCTTCTTCCACAACACCAAATGAAAAGAAAATTCAGCCTATAAGGAGACGGCATATTTGTTGGCGCAAGGAAAACGGAAATGGCAAAAAAACAAGGCAAGAAACGTGCTATTTCCGTAAAAAGTGTAATACAGATTTGTCTGAGTAGCGTAATATAAATAATCTGAACAGGATCTATGTATTTTTTTTTTTGTCTGAGCCAATGATTAGGTAGTTTTAACGCATTTTTTTTTTTTTTTTGCTGATTAGAATTCAGAAATTTATTGGGAAAACTGAATTTTGAAAATTTTACTAAGTTTAATGCTTTTTTAATTCTAGATACAGTCGACTCTCGTTAATTCGAAATCGGATAATTCGAATCTTCGCTTAATTCGAACTAAACATGAAATGGCAGAATAACGTTAAAAATTTACATTAATTCGAAATCATTTTCTCTTGACTTCGTTTAATTCGAACTACCGAGAATTCCGATTTTTTATTTTTCTCTTCTTTCTCACGGATTTCAAATCATTCGAATCACTTTCTGTCTTTGATTTTTGTGAAAATTGTTCCAAACAAGTATACATACATAGAATCCAATGCATTTGATATCGACTTTCTTAGTGCCCCGTCTGTCCATCAGTGACGCTTTAAATGTTTCTTCCATCGTGCTTGTTTCTTATCTTTTAATTAATTTATGTATTTATACATTCTAATTTAATATTAAGCCATATTCAAATGATAGCAAACGAAATAAATTCAAAAAACACTATAACATTAATTCCTTTGTAATAGTACCATATTAAGCATGTTTTCATTTCATATTTTCCATAATTCGAACTTCGGATAATTCGAACATTTCTTGTGGTCCCGACGAGTTCGAATTAACGAGATTCGACTGTAGATGAAAAATATACATACATATGAATAAACAATAATGGCAATTATGTCAGATGTAAATTTTCCATATGGGTGAAGAAAGGCCAGGCCAGGATTCGAACCAGGGATGCATAGGCTGAAGTCGATAAGGCTCTTCTAACTGAGCCATTCGGTACATGAACACTGGAGGACTATTTCACCCAAATAACCTCAACGATCATATAATCTAGTCTGATACTATGGATCAGCTCAACAGGATAAATTAAAGGTCAATAAATGGAACTGCAGAAACGGACTTTTTTCACCCACGTGGAAAATTTACATCTGTTATAATTGATTTACCGATTGAAAAATCGTATTAAAAATTAAACTGAAATAATGAAAATCTTTAATGTGTTCTATGAACATCTCACATCAGCACCGTGTGAAAAGGGGGAAGGGGCGGTAATTTAAAAGGAGCCAAATTTATACTAAAAACGTCATTTTTGGTCTGTCACTAAAAAAAATAAGATGGGGGGGGGGGCAAAATTGAAAATTCATCCCGGGCGCAATTTTCTCTTCGCACGCCCCTGTCTCACATTTTTATGATATGGATCAACGACTTTGTTTCGGTCATGTTGAGAATGCAGCGTTGCAATTTATAATATAAGTGATTGGTCTTAAGGACAATTAAGATGAGAATTTACTGGTCTAGAAGATAAAAATTTATTATCTTATATGCTCGTGAATGTCAAACTCCTAAATTCTTAAGCAAAATTTAAAAAAAAGAATCGTGAATAAATCAATCCTCATTTCTGGTCGTATGTGGAAAACTGATTAATAATCAAGTTAATAAAAAATATATTCGGGAAATTTAACCACTTCAACGGCTAACTAATGGAAGAAAAACTACCCCACATAGATTCTGTTACTCAGAAAATTTCCGGTCGAAAATCTTCTCTCGTTGAAAACAAAAATGTGTGTTTCCCTGCATGGCTAATGCTTTCCCCTCTATTCATATGTCAACAGCCTTTGTGTGCTCAATTATCTGTACAGAAAATCTCCCCGATAAAGCTGGCCAGTCTGGGAACTTGCCAAGGGGGTCTTGAAAGCCCTTCCAATTAGGATTTATAGCTATTTTTTACTCGATAATGTACTGCACAGAATAGTACTATTTTAGAGAATTTGTTTTTATTATGAATTTTTTTGTCATTGGTAGAGCATTCTTGCTTTTCTAAATGTGTATAAAAAATGTGAAAATGCATGATGTGCATTTTTAACTCAAAAATGAGAGAAGAAAAAAGGGGAGGAGGGAAGTAATAATTGAATATGTATGTTATCTATAGTTATATATAGTTGATAACCGAATACATTTTGCGAATTGCAGAATTTTTCGTCTCAAAAACATGAAACATTATGCATCATATACATTTTAAATAGCTGCAAAATTACTTACTTTATTATATTTGTTATTGTTATTATTACATACATCCGATGTAGTTTTGAAAGTCAATGGATTAAATTTCCCAAGTGGGTGATAATTGAGAAATCACAATAAGAAAAGCCGACACTATGTTTTTTGTAAAATAGAAAAAACAATTTATTTAAAATAGTTTTTTTTTTTTTTTTTTTTTTTTTTTTAATAGCAAAGAATATTTGTTATCTGTTCAGAGGAGCACACAAAAGTATCCCATTACATAATAGCATAGGAAGTAATATTTTCGGGGGCACATTTTAATAATATTTAATTAAAATATTTCACGTTTAATGAAATTGATATATGTTGCTGAAGATTACTAGAAGTTACTTTTTGTATAATAGAAAGCAGATAATATTTAAAAGGGCATACAAAAGATTTCGGATAATGTACTGTATCCGAAGTAGTATACGCTATGACATCAAGATCGGAATATTTTTAAAATTTCGTTATAGCATGAACGCAATTGATTTGCTACATTTGACGTGGAATTTCCGACTTTTTTATATCTGTTTTGGTAGCTAAGAGTTACTACAAGGAAAAAATGCTGTTTTCTAAATAAATAAATAAATGTGTTTTCTAGATAAATAAATAAATAATGTATTGCATATGTTACTTTACTTATTTTTTCAAACGTTAGATTTATAGTTGAACCACTGTAAAAGCTACTGCTAAGAATATTAAAATTTCATTAATATTTATATGGAAAAACATATCAATTTAAGCTGCATTGTACGTGAATAATTAATGGAGCTATTTAAATACATTTTCGACTATTTCTAAATTATAAATTAGTCTGAATGAAAAGTGGGTGATTTTGATGGCCGATGTACACGAGGGATATGGGCGCGAAAAACTCCGAACGGTGGAGACGACGCGCGCAATTGTATACACTACCCAGCACATCGCGTATACCCACTTTGAGAGTGTAATAGTTACTACACAGCAGTATTTGCGAAAAGTCAACTGAGGTGCTAGTTTATAAACGCAAAAATACTGTAAAATCAACCAACTTTTTTTTTTCCTAAGTACAATTTATATACATATATGTAAGGGAAGAAAAGAAGTTTTTCATTTGGTATTTCAATTTTTTGACAACCTATAGATTTATGATTTAACTATTGTATGAAATATTTTAAAAACTTTTTTTAATTTGAAGCAAGTGTGTGGCAAATAAATAAATTTATATTTTAATAATACAGTAATTTTTAAAATGAATATTATTTAATTTTATAGTTAACCGAAAACACAAAATATATTTTAATAACGTATAGGATTATGAAATAAAAACTGTATAGTTGTTCTTAATCGATATCAAGTCTCTTTTTTGATTCAGCCTCGCTATTTAAATCTAGTAACACTCCCAGTCCCACTCCTGTTACCGTCTGGTCTGCAATTATCCCGTAGATGCTTATAATCAATATTAACTGCTACAGTACGGTTTAAAATCTGCTAAATAAGGCGCCAGTTCATTACAAAGCACATTGTATGTTAATTGTTGGTTACCTACGAAGAACTTAAATACAAAAAAGTTCAATTAACTGCAGAATGCAAGAATATATATCTTGCTGTTAGATTCCTTTTCTTATCATGCTCTATTATTGCACTCCCATTTACCAACATGTTTATTTAGTTTGCACGTGTACATTTCTTTTGCTTATGAGAAAATACGTGAGTGGAAGTATAAATATTATTTAAAATTAAAACAACAACAAAAAAAAAATATTATCGACTACAATAATGAAAGAGTTATTCACAGATTTATAAACGCACTTTTATACGTAAACATATTGACACAACTAACTGTCGAAATGCTTTATATTCGAATAGCTCTTTCCATTTTAAAAAATGTTTAAATCATAAAATGGAATTTCACTGACATTTTCTCAGGCTATACACACTGAAAAAAAAAAAAAAAAAAAAAAAAAAAAATAATAATAATAATAATAATAATAAAATCTGTAAAGTTACTAAACTTTTTCTAGGAAATTGGGATCTTAGAACATTTCATGTAACGGTAACAGCAAAAATTCGTGTAGCGGAAGCGTTTACGTGAATTTTTGTTCTTACCGTGAAATGAAAAGTTCTAGGAATCACAGTTTCTTAAAAAAAATTTATAACTGCAGTTTTTTTTTTCTTTTACAGTGTAGTATAGCAAAACTTGGTCTCAAACAAACATTTTCAGCATTTTCTGAATGACCTTATCCCTTCATTAAAAAAATGAGGAATACATTGTTTGATTTCTGAATAAGAATGCATAGAAATTAATTATAAGGGAATTGTAAACATCCTTAAAATAAGCAAAATGGAGAATTTTTGTCACTTTGTTCGTAAAAAAATACAGCTTTATTTAAATATATATATATGTAATTATGTATACATATATATGTATACATAATTTAAAAGATAAACATTTTAAACGATACAGTAAACAATTCACACATATATCCCAAAATCTTTTTTTATTTAAATAAAATAAATATTCCTATCAGAAAACACACTCAAATTTCACATTTATTATGATGAACTGTAATAAAATTGAAATAAAAATGAAAATGAATAAAAATGAAAATGATTTTGCGAAGTAAGTTACACCCATACTACATATAAGTTTCAGATTCATTCACTGACATTCATTATACATGATATTTGTTTTTATTTAAATGTATTAAAACAGAAGTAATTTTTTTTCCAGAAAATATTGTCAATTAAAAAGAAATGTGCATGTTTCCTCGCGAAAGTTTAAAATAATTCTGTTGAAATTTTAAAAGAAATGTCTTTTTTTGTTTTTTTTTCTCTGAAGTATAATAATCCTAAAATGAGATTACTATAATAATAATCGCAGAATTTATTTCCAGAAAATATATTCATATAAATACAAATATAAGTTTTTATTAGAAAAACTCTATTGTATCCAACTTATAGGAAGGAGGGATTCTGAGTAGTATTAGTCAGACTTGACGATTCTGGAATAAGTTGTTGTTGTTGTATGTATGTCAGCCAATTATCTACACTATGGAATATAGACCCTAAGGGGTGGGATGCCCTCCGTCGGTGTCTATCTAAGGGAACCTAACCCGTATTTACACAAGGTTCGAAGAAAACCACGGAAAACTCCGAACGGTTAGGCCGACTGTCGCGATTGGGTTCGAACCCAGCATCTACCGTCTACCAGTTTGAGGTCAGAACCCTGGAATAAGATGATGCCTATTCAAGTCTTTTGGCATTTTATCGGGTATGAAATTGTGTGCATAAATTGATTCAAAAATTATATAAGTTTGAAAAAATAATTATTTTTTGGGAAAAAAAGAAACCACAGGGTTAATATTGACATCTATTTTACACTTTTTTCTTTTCATACTTTAAACAAAATTTTCAGCTGCAACTCCAGTAAAATTTATTTTTAGATTTAATATAACTTAGGCGTAAAAAAAAAGAAGAAAGAAAAAAAATATCGGCTAAATTTTCATGTGTTTTTTCACACATGGAAATTCAGCCACTTTCTTTTCTTTTCTTTCTTTCTTTTTTTTTCTTTTTAAAACACTTTTTCAAACACTACTTTTTACAATTAAATATAATTCTAAAAGTACGAAAATTATTTACAGGTTTCGATATTATTTTTATAACACATAAAATTTTCAAAACAGTTAGACAATAAAAACTATATAATTTTAAATAAACTGATAAGTGAGAAAAATGAAAGAAAATAAACACATTTTTATCTGCCGAAGACAGTAGGGCCTGTATCATTCAAACTCTCCAAAGGTGTTACTTTCTGACACACTTTTAAAATCGTCTTTTGTTCGAAAACGCATGCAATTGAAAAGTATTGCAATTCAGAAATTTTGCAATCGAAGGCCTTTATATTTTGGGGGGTAAATGCACATTATATGTTTTAGAAAATATTATTAAGATCTGTCTTTACTTAAATTTCACGCAGCACCTCAAGAAAAGTAAAGGAAAAAAAAAAAAAAAAAAAAAAAACGATTTTATGTATATTTAGGACCCAGAGTTTGGCATATTTTGGCTTATATATACACATATATCTATATATAATAGTTTTAAAATTAGACAGGAATGTGCATAGAACGCCCGTTGTAAGCAGCTGAAGAAAGCAGGGTTCCCAATTTTTAGTTTATTTCGATAAAATTTCATTTAAGTTATATTTTAAATTATAACACTTTTTTTTTTTTTACTTTAAATTACAATATTTCTTTTCATTTGAGTAAATAAGGAAAAATACAAGATTGACCCATTGAAACATTCCGAAAAAACCCTGTTTTTGTTTTGTAAGATAAAAGTATCTGTTGCATGCACCCCTCGAATGTAAAACAGCAGGTGATTTTCTTCCATTGTAAAAGACCCCTAAGTAATCAATCACTTTCCTTTTCCGAGAGAGAGGAAGTAACATCGTTGATTTTTGAAGTAAGCTGACCAAACAACATTACGACTCGTGACTGCCGTTTTTGGAAAAGAATTGTAGCGACGAGTTCTCTCGGGGCTAGCGAAAAAAGATAGGTAGTCTAGCCCCGAGTCTTCTCGAGACCGCCGGTTAAGTGGTTAATAGATACTATGGCTAATTCGATTTAATTGATATTATAAAATTTTTCATCGATTTCTCTGATGGCAATATCATTTTCATTTTCCTTCGAAAGTCGAAGATAAAGTAATCGGGTGTGCCAATCTCAAAATTTCTTCTTCTATCTCTACATGTGAAAACTTCCAAATTCACTATCCACACTGTCAAATATAAATGTTGACTTATTCCCATCACGAGGATTTAAAAAGCATAGCTTCACTGACAGTGTTGAATTCAGACTCTTATTGTCAGGAGCTACCTTCTGTGGCTCCAGGGAGGACATTATAAAGTTACGGGGGGAAATTGCATCTTTTGACCATTGAAAACACAAAATCTCAAATTTTCCAGGGAGGAAGGGATTTAATTGTTTGGTCGAGGAGATGAACATGCCCCTGGACCACTCCCCGAAATCAACACTGTTCATTGAAGTATGTGCATTTTAAAAGATAATATTAGCAATGCATTTTCCAATCAATTTGTATAATATCGGCTCACACCTTCTTAGATGTCTGCAACCAAAATTTAAAAATTACAAAAAGCATAAAAGTGACATCTTTTCGGCAGTATACACTCAAGCCTAATAACGATCTATTTGTGTGATAATAAGTAAAAATCCTTCATATAAATAAGTTCATTTTATTTCAATATCAAAGCGTATTATTTTCGATATATGATGTCATACAGTCAAAGATCGATAATCCGCAATTTTCTATAATTCACGTTACTTTATGAAGGTAAACAATGAAAGAAACAGTTAACAAAATTTAATAATTCATGTTCCAAAAATGTTTTTTTAAACAAATAGTAAAAAATTGAAATAATCATAATAAAACATACATTTTTTTTAATATAACTCTTTTTTTTATTAACAGTAAAAGACAACTTGAATATGGAACATATGTAATTATTTTTATTTAAATGCACATATTTATCAATTTTTTAATAAAGTAATTGTTAAAAGGAATTTTTGAGATAGTATATTAAATTAATTATTAGATTTCATATTAATATTTCCATGTTATACTAATTAAAGAATGTGCTATCTAGGAATAATCAAATGATGTATAATTCATAATACTCTATAATCCACAATATTTCAAAATCCACACAATCTTTGGATGAAACATGTGCGGATTCTAGAACTTCGGCTGTATTTGTTTGTATCTTTGTACAATTCATTCATTCGTTTCGCCCCCTTTTTTTTTTACTTAAAAATTGCACTAAAATATTATGCATATTTATAATATTATTAAAATTAGTTCATGTAGCTAGGCATAAACTAAAAAAAAAAAAAAATGCATGAAATATGTATACTTTACATTAAAAAAACTTCTAAAACAAATGCTTTATATTATTGGAACACATGTATAAAAAGTTACCAACATTTACAGAAATAATTTTAAAAATCTGACAAATGTATGGACAAAATTTCAAAATACGAATAATTTAAGATCCATATTGAGAAATTTTACTATCCATAATCTATCATTTAAATCCATTAATCAAAAGAGCCATTTTCGTTCAACAAATGATAAATTGAAAATTGTTTGAATTGCCATAGGAAAGCATTATGGTGCAAAATAAAATGCTCAGTATTTCCCGAAAGAACATAACAAAAACTACACAGCTAAATCCGGATACCTCATGAATGTGCTAACTCAATTTCAAGGAAATCGGATGCTTTTTATGGCAGTTATCATGGAATAGACAGAAATTAAAAAATTTTGGTCTGCAAAGTAAGTCTTCATGTACGTTTTGGCAAATACTGTTATATTTGGATACAATCTTTCATCTTTTTGGGAACGATGGATTTTGAGCTTATTCTATCTACAATACTTTTTTAAATTTTCAAACTATGTTTTTGAGATTTTCACAGAATTTGATCTATATATTTAGCTAACACATTATGCATATTATTTTTTATTACATTCACACATGCACAGTAAGACATTATTTAGTTAACCTGCTTATTTTTAAATTCTGATTACAGTGTATTGTGTACAATGTTGTTTGTCATATTTTCTGAAAAGGAAATTATTTTATACTAAGAAATCTGTAAATGATAAGCAAAAACCTTGGCAAATTTTGGAATTGTTTTTATGAAAAACCTTAATTTTTCTACAAGTATACATGCTATTCTCATAAAAATGAACACAGTTTATAAAAATAAGTCACTAAATCATTGTCTGCATTTTGAATGCTTTTGCTACATTAGTTTTGATAGGATATTCCAAAAGATATTCTTTCTTTTTGAACTTGCTGACAGTTTGCTATGAGGTTTCTGAAAAAAAAAAAAAAAATAAATAAATAAAAAAATCTCTGCAGATATAAGTAACACCTCTTTTATGCACCAAAAGTTTCAGGATATTTCCTCAATTATTTTGTTTAACCTTTGGTCATCTAGTGTATACAGATACACATACATGCATATGTATATATGAATACAGTTATGTGTATACATACAGTAGACTCCCTCAAATCTGCACAGCTTGGGACCAGAGGTTGTGCGGATTTTAGAATTTTGCAGATTTCTGGTCATTGTTTTGTTTACATTTTTTAAACAGTAATTTGAATGCAATTAAAAACTCAATCAGAACTATAATGAATGCTTACAATATAATAAAATATTAAAATAAATAATAAACTGAAATAATAAAATTTGGATAATTTTTTAAATGATTAAAGTATTAAAAGTAAAGGTCAAGTTAATAATAAATAGTGTATGATTGAATATTCATTATAAAGATTAAATATATTTTTCCAAAATTATTCAACAAAACTTGCCTAGTAAAAGTACATTACTAATTCACATCAGAATCATAAAATAATATTTTTTTCAAGTTTAGCCAGGTTTAATAATTAAAATATGTTGATTAATGCATAAATATATTTGGTAAGAAGATTGTGATTACCAGTAATATCAGCCATACATTGAATTTTTTCCAAAAAAATTTATTCTTCCTTCATGAAAAAAAACATGAATAGAGTATTATTAAGAATATTACAAATAAAAAAATATATGGAATTGATACAAAACTAAAAAAAATCAAATTTTGTCCCACTATCTGAACTGAAAGTTTCATTGTTTACATCCATAAAATATGCACGGATTTTTGAGAATTGCAGATTTGAGGGAGTCTACTGTATATACAGTTGGCAAAAAAAGTATTTGTACACTTCATTTTTTTAAATTATAATGAAATTAAACAAACGATTTAAGCAAAAAATACTGTAATACATTAATTTAATGCATTATATTATTATAGAAGCAAAAACAAAATTAAACGAATCGATTTTTTACATTATAATAAACAAATATACAAAAATATAATGAAAAAAAGTATTTGTACACTATATTAATGTAATATAATTAATGAAAAATTAGTAAAATGATGCAAATTAATATTTTGTGTGAATTTATTTAGTGTTTTTGACTACTTCTAGATGGTGTGACATAGATTCCACCAACTTTTTTGTAGCGGTCTGGTTAATATTATTCCATGACACAATAAGAGCTTCTTTAAAACTGTTTTTTACTGATACATATTTTTTTCTCGGATTTTTGCATCCAATAGCATCCACAAATTTTCTATTGGATTCAAGTCTAGAGATTTTAGAGAAATTACCAGTCGTCTTCGAGTATTGTAGTAACCATGAGCTGGTGATCACAGCAGTATGCTTTGGTCGTTATCCTGCAGAAAGTTAAAAGCTTCTTCTATGCATAATTTCTTAGCACGGTTTAATAAATTATGCCGCGACACATCAATGTATGTTAAACCTGTCCTTCCATTGTCAATAAATTTTAAATGTCCTGCTCCATTAGAAGCTATACACCCCAAAACTATAATATTTCCCCCAACATGCTTGATAGTTTGAAGTATACGTTTTGGATCTAGAACAGTTTTATTTTTACGCCAATTTTTTCGAATGCTTGGTGGTAAGAAAATTCCGAATTTTCCCTCATCAGAAAAAATTACTGTTTTCCAAAAATCCAATGATTTACTTCTGTATGCGAAAGCGAATACTATGCGTTTTCGCCTATTTGTTTCGCTGATGAATGGATTTTTCCTTGAGGTTCTTCCTTTTAAATATGCATTGAGAAGAATATTTTTTATTGTTTGAGGTATTACTCTGATGCGAGAAGATGTCGCAAGGTCTCCAGCAAATTTTTGAACCGAACGCATAGGATTTTTTAAAGCTTTTTTAACAACACTCCCTTTTTCCCTCATTGTTAGTTTGCTGAGAAGTCCTGGTTTTCATTGAATTTCGATGCTTTTAATTTATTCATAGTGTCCCACTATATATCCAATAGTTGTAAATGGTAATTTAATAGCTTTTACAAATTCTTGTTGCGAATTTAAATTTTTATTATGCTCAATCATAGGATTTCATCTATCTAGAGGTGCCTCTCTAGGTTTAAGTTCTATACTTAATTACTTCAAGAGCAAATTATATTAAATGTCAGAAAAATATAATATGAAGTTAAAAATTATTAACAGCTTCTGTAAAAGTAGTCCTTTGAACCATAAACACTATAAAACACAGTATATATCAGGATGGAGAAATGTACAAATACTTTTTTTGCAAGAAATTTTTAAACTTTTCCTATTAGAAAATTATTTTACATCTTTATCGAAATTTTCTGTTATGTAATTTAAAATGCACGGTAAACAGACTGTATTAAAACTATCTTTGACAAAATATCTGCTTTTATTTAGTTAAAAATTAAAAATTTTAGAATGTACAAATACTTTTTTTGCCAACTGTATGTGTATATATACAGTCGAAGATCGATAATAAGCAAACCCATAACCCACAATTTTCTATAATTCGCATCACTTTACAAATGCAAAAAATGAAATAAACAGTTAAGAAAGTGTAAAAATTTGTAATCCAAAAATGATTTTTTAAAACAAATAAAATAATTGAAAAAAAATCATAATAAATCATCTGCTTTTTTTAATATAACTCTTTTACTACATTACCAGTAAAAAACAAACTGAATTATGGATTATGTATGTGATTATTTTTATTTAAATGCAATCAATTTTTATAATAAAATGACTTTAAAAAGGCATTTTTTTGAGATAGCATATTAAATTAATTATTATATTTCTTATTTATATTTTCATTTTATACTGATTATAGAATTAAAATGCTGCCTAAGAATAATAAATGATGCATAATCTATTGTACTCTATTCTACAATATTCCACAATCTGCACAACCTTTAGCCCCAGCTTGTGCCGATTATAGAACTTTGACTGTATACTTATATATGTATTTATATAATAATATATTACAGATATACATATATATATAGCACTGATGTCTGACTAACTGAAAAGTATAAAAAAATAACACTAAGCCCAGTTTATGTGCATGATTGCAGAGTTATAAAATTTAGTCATGAACAAACATACACCTTTAGGTTGTTGCATAAAAATAATTTGAATGTAAACAATCAAACTTATTAAGAATCGTGATAAATATCAATGATAATGTATGTAAGAAACTTGAAACCATGGGGAGTCGAAAAATGGAGACAAGTGCAATTATAAAATGTGTGTAAACATTAAGTATAGACGGCTTGAAGAAAAAAAAAAAAAAAAAAGAGAGTAATTTTAAATGGCAAAAGAGCAAATAACATTTAAAAAATACAAATAAAATGACTAATTAAAAATCTTTTGATAATGTACCAAACACATGTGTTTCATGTGAAGTGAATCGGCACATTTACCATCATCGGATATCGAATAATAATGTTATCGCTTTGAAATACAGTAGACTCCCTTAAATCTGCAAATGCCAGAAATCCACACAATTTTTTAGATGTAAACAATGGAATTAAAGATGGTGCTGAAGACAGTGGCTAGAGCATTTTTTCCCCCTAAAGTTTTAATTCTCTTCTGGCTATCACAGCTGATTTATTGCTAAATAAATTTATAGTTCTTTTGATTTTGATACAAATTAGCATATCTATATCAAAATTCTAGAGCTCAAAATGGAAAAATTCGCGAACCGGAATGATATTTTAAGATTGTTGTTGGCTTTTCTCTTTTATTTATAGACAGATTTATTTGTAAAGATATACAGAAATATAAAAAAGGCATTCAAGACTCTAAATAGCAACAAAAAAAGTTAGAAAGAGCCCTAGAAACTACATATATATATTTACATATATAACTGTAATAATGTGTTTTATAATTGCATGAGATGATAATTACCATAATTTTACAAATCGAAACTTTATTTATCCTAATTTCAGGAACTAGAATATCACCCCAGATTGTTCCAATACATTTCGAGCCTTGAAAGATTCCCCTTATTGTAGTTTCTGGAGAATATTCTAAAGTGTAAACTAGTTGAAATGTTAATTTTTCTTGCATTTGTTTCATTGTGTTTCAATATATATTTTTACTTTTTCAATATACCATATGTATTTAATATTTAATCCTGATTATTATGACTAAGCACGAGATTTTTTATGAAGAAAACGTATATTTACTTCCGAAAAAATTCAAGAGCTCCTAGAGATATAATCGCTATAAAGCATTGCCACCTCGTTTGTTCAAAGGAGAAAAATTTACTTCAGAAGTAGCGAATGCGCAAAACAACGGTACAAGGCAAAATGAAAGTTTTAGTTTCATCTTGGAAGGCAGAGTAAAAGTGGAATCTATGTCAGTTTGATAATAATATATATATGTTTTTTACATATGTATTTAAATGTGTAACTTTGGTTAATTTGATTTAACTGTAAGTTTTTTCATAAAGAAAATATGTATTTATTTTGAAAAAAACTTATGATGGCACTAATACTTTTAGCAGTCATTGTGATCATTTTCCTAAGTATTTTTCAATTTATCAAGTTTTTTTTTTATTAACAAAGGCAAATATTTTTCTTTATAAAAAAAGATTGATTTTTCCTCCTCATTATGTATATTTAGTATTGTGTCTTAATGATTTACTTTATTTCAATATTTTTCTAAATTTTTATTTTACTTAAATTTTTTTTGTAATAATTACTTGCTTTTTAACTAATAAACTATTTAAATATGTTACTTAATTATTTAAATATTTCGATTTATTATATGCATTCATTATAATGCTTAGTTACCAATAAAATTGATGTTTCAAAAATGTAAACAAATCAATGACCAGAAATCTACAAAATTCTAAAATCTGCACGACCCCTGCTCCCAGGCTTTGCGGATTTGAAGGAGTCAACTGTAATAAAAGTTTATTAATTAAAAAAGATTTCGTAGATAAGAAATCAAAGCATAGTTTTCTTAGAGCATTTTACTTCTGAAAGAAAATTTTGTTTATGTAGAATGAAAAAATTTGTTTTAAATATAATGTAAATTTAAAATTTTTATTACCATTATGCTAAAATAATGAAGCATTCGGATAGCCAAATATTCGGTTTACCCCTGAACGGAATATTTTAAAGGACTATAAATGTAAGCAAAAATAAAAGGTGCGAGGCGACACATAATATTTTGTGTCTCCATACAATCAAATCACAAGTTATAGAATTATCAGTAGAATATTTACTAACAAAATCTATCTTACCATTAATTTGTTTTAGTAAAGAAGATTAATTCAGTAAATTAATTTAACAAAATTAGCTACTGTTATAGTCAAAGTATTATCATTTTATTACAGACGCCAACACAATGAATGAACCATAAGAAAAGATTCATTCATGGGAAATGATTCAATAAATAAATGGAAAACACACTGAGCTGGACATATAATGTCGATGTTAGGCCGCCACACACCTGTGAAACATTGAGCAAAAAAAAACATGAAACATGCGACAATTTCACCCTGATAACAAAGAAAAAACCGGTTTGACTGCGTCAATTTGCACGATTTTTGACACATTATGTATTTGACACATTATGTATTTGACACATTATGTACACCTTATATGTCGAGCTCAGTGGGAAAACAGCTCAGCTATAATAGAAATCTTCAAACAATTTTTAAATAACAAAGTAAAATATTTATTTTTTTAAAGAAATGGAGAATATTTTAAAGATTTGCTAATCTAGAGCTCAAATATGCATTTTGGATTAAAAATTAGACGCCTTTTGATTTAGGATAACTCAGGAAAATTATACCCTTGTTGTCTGGTAACCAATATTTCTCTCTCTCTCTCTCTCATCTCATGTCGTCTCATGAGATAGTATTGTGGTGTGTATGGCGCAACCAATATTTTAGCTAGGGATAAAAAAAAATAGTGAAAGCCATATTGCAACTGCAGAAATTTAATTGATAAAAAATATTAATAAATACTGCACAGGTACGCTCGTTTTCAAAAGAAGGCAAGAATAATTTTTAATGAATCATTGTTCAACTCTTGATTCATTCTTTTAATGACGCCTGGTTTTCAGACACGGTATAGTTTGTTCAGGTAATTTTGAAAATATAAATTTATTGTCCCCAACATTTTTACGAAAATAAGTTAATGCTAAGGTAGGGCAGTTTCTTTCATTATTCTTGAACTGAGAACTGTATAATTTATTATATCTTAATGACCGAATGTTTTATATGTAGCAACTTTCATTTTTGCTGATTTATCATTGCGTTATTTTAAGCATTATTTATTAAATATTTTATTTATAGTTGATAGTTTCTTTTATTAGTATTATTTATTTCTAAGTAGTTTACTGAATATTATTCAAATTTTAATTTAGATACAGCTAATTGGTTTGAAAAAAAAAAAAAAAAATACGCTCAATTTTAAAACATTGTGATACTTATAAACCGAATTTGATTCCATTCTGTTCAGTTGAAATATATATATTTTTTAATAATAGATTGCTTAGTTAAGTATATAAAATTTATCAAAATTTACATTAAAGAACACATAAACATAAGAGACTAATATTGAATTCAAAAACAAGCAATATAAATGAGTTTTTGTTGTTACAGTAGAGGACCTATTATCCGAAATCCGGAAGGACCCGAAATTCGGAAAGGAAGCCGATTAAGGACGGCATGAATCATGATGAAATGAATGAATCATGAATCTTTGATTAAATGTACGTTTTTTCGAGATTTTTTAATAGATTTCATGCTTTTTGGCTTTTTTTTTTTTTTTTTTACAAAATTCACCTTTTTTCTGCATTTTTTCGACAGAATTTACGTTTTTTTAAAAGAAAAACGCAAATTCTTTCAAGTATTGCTTCAAGTATCAAAATTCATTCAAAGATTCATGACTCATTCATTTCATTATGATTCATCCCCATAAAAAAAACGCAATTTTTTTCAAATATCGTTAAAAAAACTCTGCAAAATCGTCAAATATCGCGATAAAACCCTGTAAATTTCATCAAATATCGCGATAAAACCTTGCAAATCTAGTTAAATAACGCGAAAAAATCCTGCAGATATCTCGCAAAAAATGCAAATTTTGTGAAACGATCGCGGAAAAATCCAGTGTAAGCGCCCCCCCTCTAATTATTTTACGATTTTTCGTCACGTTTGGGGGGGCGGATTAACGTGATTTTACGGTAATATATATATAGCCAGTTAGCAAAACGTCCGGATTTTGAAGAGCTCTGAATTTTGGATATCCGGATTTGAGACTTTGTACTATAGTACAAGAGTCAAAGTTGTAGCTTAGTGTTTTTTTTCCACAGACTTCTCATACAACACACTTTTCATTCATATTCTAGATAGCAGTGCTATATGTTTGTTATTATTTTTAAATTTTCTGTGTTTTTGTTTTATAGACCATTTCCTCCAGCATCAACAAACAACTCAACTTCTAGCTGTGGTAGGCAGAAACACAACGGAACCAGCATTTAAAACTATGGCGCTAGAGGAACATAATTATTCCAAATTACCATTAATTTTATCTGCTTATGCAGAAAAGTTAGATGAAGTATCTAAAAATAGATATAGAGAAAAATTAACTATTCTGTTGCCGAATGGGAGTATTTTTTATCTTCCCGACCCATATTTAATTAAAAAAATAGATTGGCGAAATGACATGTCCGCATGGCCAAATATTACTGCGGCCAAAATAACAACATATTTAACAAATTGCCCCGGTTTGAATACAAAATCGGTGGCTGCTTATGATTTTGTTGTTTCTGGTGAGTAAAGGTTTTACATTTTTTTCCCACCAATTACTGGTACCTATTTAAATAAATCATTAGTAATAGATGCTGAGTTTGATATACATGCATAAGATGAAAAGGATGTTTACATTTTTAAAGAGTAAATAATTTATACATAGACCATGATACATGAAAACCAAGTTTTGATATTAATTATGATATTATACAAAACACCCAATTTAAGTTCCTAACATTTTTAGTTTTCAAAGGAATCAAGATAATGCTATCTTGTACCAAAACAGATCAAAGACAATTGATGAAAGAATGACAGCTGATGAAGATAAGAAAAAAAAAAATAAAATCAGAGGATACAGCAGTTGCAGTTTTAATTTTTTTGAATCAATAAAATAGTAAAAAAATTCTGTAATCTAACCATTTAGTTTGAAAACCATAAAAAATCAGTAAATTAAATTGCAGTTTTACAATTCTTTACTCTTGAAAATGCACTTAGATTTTAAAAATGCAAAATTTAAAATTTTACACAAATATTTAAATTTTGCAGTGTGTGTGTGTGTGGGGGGGGGGGGTAGAGATTAAATCAATTTTTCTAAAATAAACATATTAAAAATATTGTGAACTGATTCAATTTTTTTTATAAAAATAGCTGTATAATTCTTTGATATAAACAACTAGTTGTTGGAGACAACTTTAAAACTTATCCATCATGGATATGTATAACATAAAATTTGAAAACAAAACCATATATAAACAATTTATAAAATGCACTGTAATTCCAAAATTAAATTTAAATGTATTTTCATAACATTAAATATATTTGACAGTTTTTTACTGTTTAATATAATACACTAGATGATTTCAAAGTCAAATTATTATCATAATTATATATATATTTATATATATATATATGCATAAGATGAAAAGGATGTTTACATTTTTAAAGAGTAAATAATTTATATATAGACATGAAAACCAAGTTTTGATATTAATTGTGATATTATACGAAACACCCAATTATTGTTCATAACACTTTTAGTTTTCAAAGGAATCAAAATAATGCTATCTTGTACCAAAAAAGATCAAAGACAATTGAGAAAAGGATGGCAGCTGATGAAGACAAGAAAAAGAAAGATTCAAAGAATACAGCAGTTGCAGCTTTAATTCTTAAAATTATGCAAAAATATTTAAGTTTGGAGGGGAGAAGATGGATTATTGATTCATTAAATAAATTTTTCTAAAATAAAATAGACATACAAAACTGAAGAATAGATGAGATACAACACTGATTATGTAGTGAAGAGATTCTTCTAAATGTGTGTGACAAACTTAGTTGCTTACTGTTTTGGATAAACTTTAAAATAAAAATTGTCCTCAGTGTTTCATTAAAATGTGCAAATAAATATCAATACAACAAATGAAGAAAAAAAAAACTGACATAAGTAGACAAGATTTATACACTTCTCATTAATAATAATATATATATTTTTTTTTTGATGCAGTAGACTCCCTCAAATCTGCACAGCTTAGGACCAAAAGTTGTGGGAATTTTGTGGATTTCTGGTCACTGTTTTGTTTACATTTTTTAAACAATAATTTGAATGTAATTAATAATGCAATCAAGAATATAATGAATGCTTACAATATAATACAATATTAAAATAACTAATAAATTTTAGATAATTTTTAAAAGGATTAAAATATCAAAAGTAAATACCCAGTTAATAATCTGTATGATTGAATATTTATTATTAAGATGAAATGTATTTTTCCTAAATTATTCAATGAAACTTGCCTCATATAGGTACATTACTAATTTACATCAAAATCATAAAAAAAGGTCAGTTTTATTTCAGGTTTAGCCAGACTTAATAACCAAAAAAGCTTGATTAATACATAAATATATTTAAGAAGATTGTGATTGCCAGTGAGATCAGTATGACAATGAGTATTCAGCTGTAAGTACAAAAAATTTGAAGTCTGTCTTGTATTTGTGACCATACTGTGACAGATGGGCAGACAGAGGGCAGAGATGAATTGGGTTTCATCAGATGAAAAAACTAAATTACCGATGTTCATATACTATGTTAAGATGCTTAATTAATTCTTTTCCCATAATAGATAATTAAACAAATAACAAAAATTAAATAATTGTTCTACAAATATTAATTTAAAAAATATATTGAAGGTGTTTAAAATATATACAAAACAGTATTTAAAAAAAAAAAAAAAACTACCGCTTTCGAGCAAACACTTACTCATCATCAAGATTATACACAAACACAAATAGACAATGATAAAATACATGAAATATGTTGTTTAACTACTGGAGAATAAAACAAATCATTAAAACAGAGAGAAAAAAAGGAATGCAAATTTCTCCACTCTCCAATACTAAAAGATATATTTCACATGTTTTATTATTGTGTGTTTGTGTATAACCCTGATGATGAGGAAGTGTTTGCTTGAAAGCATTTGGTTTTTAAGAAAATACTGTTTTGTATACATTTTAAAGACCTCTAGTAAGTTTTTTATATAATGATATATGAACTTTTAGAACATTTTTATAATTTTTGTTATTTGTATATTCTTTAAGATTAATGGTGATTCTATGACTAAATTTTATAAAATCTTAAGTTTTTTTAGAAATTTTTATAAATTAATGAGTTGAAAAATATTTAAAAGAATACAGAAGCATTTAAAATTAAGTATTATACATAAATAAGGTAATTAAAACTAGAGAGATAGAAAAAAAAAGATTATTTAACTACGGGCTTTGATAAATTAGACATCGCTGCGCAAATTATAACTACACTATCCATATATTTTATAAACGAAATTGGGACACTTGCTTGTAAGATTCTGTACCTTTTAATTTGTTTTATTACGCGCTCTACATGGATGCGAACATTGGAAATTTCTTTGCCTTTAAAAACATTATTCAAAGGCAGCTGTTTTTTGTTTTTTACAAAAGGAGGAACAATTAATTTTGCACCTCTTTCATTGAAATGTTCATTAAGAAGAAACCCCCTGTCAGCCAAAACAACATCATTCTTTTTAATTTTATCGAGGAAACCACTATCAAGAGTGATTTCCTTGTCGGAAGCACGGCCAGCCCAGACGTCTGACAAAAAGGACACTTCTCCACTTGGAGTGATTCCAACTAAAAACTTTATAGTATATGCATGTTTATAATTGGACCAAAATTTTGAACTGGCCTTTTGATTGCCCGCTTTTTGGATTGTAACTTCGGTGCAATCGATTATGCAAACAGTTTTTGCATATGGGGAATCCTTAAAACACTGAGGACATTTTTCTCTTAAAGCTCTTTTAGAGGGCCATTAAATTAATGTTTGCAACTTGCCGGCCAAAAGAGGAATTATATCATCAAATATTCGTCGCACAGTGTTTTCAGAAATATTAAATTGGCCGGCAATATAGGTGGACAGCAGATTAAGTCTGCATTTCATCAAAACAATAAGCAACTGAGTTTCTATTCGTAAAAAATCCCTCTCTACATGATCTTCAATGATTTGGATAAGCCACTTGAAGAGACGGATATCTTTAATGCCTGTTGTAGTGAACAATTTTTTTCTATTCATGATGATGCTATCTGTGGGATCAAGCATCTTAATTTGTTTCTGCAAATCCCACTTTTCTCTACGCAGAGCATTTATTTCTGTGTATAGCCTTTTAATCAATATATCTTTCTCTTGCTCACTTGTCCTGCCAGTAGTAGTTGCATCTACATTGCTTGTATCAGCATCATTGCTCGTACCTGCACTGCTGGTACCTGCACTGCTGATACATCCAATAACTAGATATAAATAACAAATTTGCTATTTTAAACAGATTTTTAGGGACAAAGTAACTAAAAAATATTATCATATATACTTAGGATTATTACCTACTTTTTATACTTTTTCAGTGTAAGGATCTTGATGTTTTTTAAAATAAAGTTAATACAATTTGGGCTTCAAAAAGTGAGATTCATAGCCAAATGATATAAACAGCAATGAAAACAATCCTGATAAAGTTTTATGTTTATATATTTATGCTAATTTTATTTACATTTAAATTATCATTTTTTTTTTATATATACAATTTATTACTGTTTGAATATAAAAATAGATAAAGTAATGGTAGGGTTCCTTTTTACATTAAGTAAATTGCATATAAGTGGAAATCATTGGCTGCACACATGAAACACTGAATAGGTAGAATGAAATGCTGAATTTTTTCCCCCCAATCAAGTTTTTTTTTTTTTGCTAACATCCTTACAGTGGAAAAGTATCCTTATTTCAATGCAAGAAAATATTTTTAAAATGAAAAATTAATTCTTGAAATTTTATTATCAATTTTATATTATGACTTTCTTAAACTCTGATATATATATATATATATATATAAAAAAGTCAAAACTCATTTATATTTTATATAAAATTAATTTATAAATACATATAGCATACAATACTAACATTAATCCATAATAAGTGATTTAATATGATGAAATATAAACAAATAAGCGTGTTTTTCAAGCGATTCATTTAATCCATTACTTTATGTTACATGCATAATAATCTTTATAATTTGCGTGCAATATTAATTTGTTGTTTTTTTAGAAGAAAAAAACACAACAAAAAAAAATGAACTGATATAAAAAAAAAAAAAAAAAAAAATTAATTAAATTAAGTCTTTTTAAAAATTTTATGATTTGTTGGGTGACAAGAGATATTCAGTTGTAAATACAAAAAAATTGAACTATCTGACTTATATAGTTTTTGTGTATGGACTTTGTGACAGACAAAGAACAGACGAATAGAATTTCATCAGATGAACAAAACCCTAAAAATGTATAAATGAAACTAATAGAAATATTGTCTATAACATCAACTCAACTGAAGCTTAGTAAATAGCTATTTAAAAAATTAAAGAATCTTCATAATCAGAAATGACTAGAATTCTACATGTTATTGCGGAAATGAAAATTCAGAATAATCATAATGATACTTTTCGGTTGGCTGGGCACAAGTGTTATTAGCACATATATTTGTATATATAACATATGTATGGATATATACATATGTATGTAGAGATATATATATACAGGGTGTCCGAAAAGTCTGGAAACGGCCGAATAATTCGAGAAATACATGTGAGATTGAAAAACGTAAATATACGTGTTAAATATAAAATAAGCTACTCAGTGATACCAAATTTGACCTTCGCAACCGACCCCCTGGGGGTCAGAGGGGGTCCAACTTTGAAATCTTAAATTATAACCCCCATTTTTTATTGCAGATTCGGATTCTACGGACAAAAATACGCAACTTTTGTATTTGATGTTTATTTCGAATCCTCGTTTATCACGGTGAATTCCAGCATATTAAATCGATACATTTTTCGGCTTTTCCAACGGGATTTTCCCTAATCGAAACTGATTGGGCAGAATTTTTGGCGTCAAATTCCTCGTCTTTTGCAAGAATAGCGTTTCCTGAAAATAACCCATGCCGATTATTTCGATAGTACTACACACAGTTAAAAATTTGACCCATTTGCTGTAGCGTCACTCCACAGCTTTTATAGAATATATGTTTTATGACCAATGAGAATGTTTCATAACACAGTAAAGTAAACTGTAAAAAATTGACACTTTGGCTGCATCGTCACTCCACCACTTTTATAGAAAACGATTACTTTACTGTGTTATGGAGCACTCTCATTGGTCACAAAAGAGATATTCTATAATAGCTGTGGAGTGACGCTGCAGCAAATAGGTCAGATTTTTAACAGTGTAGCACTATTGAAATAATCGCCACGGGTGATTTTCAGGAAATGCTATTTCTGCAAAAGACGGGGAATTTGACGTCAAAAATTCTGCCCAATCAGTTTCGATTAGGGAAAATCCCGTTGAAAAAGCCGAAATATGTATCGATTTAATATGCTCGAATACACCGTGATAAACGAGGATTTGAAATAAACATCAAATACAAAAGTTGCGTATTTTTGCCCGTTGAATCCGAATCTGCAATAAAAAATGGGGGTTATAATTTAAGATTTCAAAGTTGAGTCCCCTCTGACCCCCAGGGGGTCGGTTGCGAAGGTCAAATTTGGTATCACTGAGTAACTTATTTAAAAATATTTAACACGTATATTTACGTTTTTCAATCTCATATGTATTTCTCGAATTATTCGGCCGTTTCCAGACTTTTCGGACACCCTGTATATATATGCATATATAATACTGGTCTAAGGCTAACTGGAAAGTACCAATAAAAATTTGAATAAATGCTTTTTTTTAATACATATATCACACAAAGGAATTTTGAATGAGAGGTTCCTTTCTTAAAGTAAAAAATTATTAAAAATATGAATAAAACATTAAATTAAAAATCAGTGTGTGGAGTAACAAACAAGTGTAACATGTTTAAAGTCAAAGTTTCATTTACAGTGATCCATTAATGGCATTTATTCTTATAGTTTGACAATAATTTTTTGGTTGATAGGATAATCAAGCAGTATCTTATTTTTAATCTATTTAAAATGAAAAACTATTATTGTTTATGTACACAGAAATAGGCAAGTGAGTTCTTTAAAAAATATATACTAATTTGTATGCATATATTACCTGGAGCTCGACTCAAAAGAACCAAAGCTGCAGCTGCTGTTTGCTCTGAATCTTTTTTTTTCTTTTCTTCATTAGCTGCTATCCTTTTCTCGATTGTCTTTGATCTTTTTTGGTACAAGGTAGCATTATTTTGTTTCCTTTGAAAACTAAAAATGTTGGGAACATAATCGGGGTGATTTGGATCTGCATTTGGTCTACCTATATCAGAATAAATACAAAATGATTAAATCATGAAAATCTTTTAATACATAGCAAGAAACTGAAACAACTAATAGCTAATTCAAACAGAAATAATTTTGAATCCATAGCAAATAGATTTAAGCAAATTATACAAATTTTGTGTGTGTGTTATTTAAGATGGCTGATTATCTGCACGAGGGATATAGGCTCTAGTTGGAGTTTCTTCCATGGGGTTATTCTAAGAAAACCTAATGCAGAGTTGTTCAAGGTTCAAAGAAAACTTCAAAAGATTAGGCCAACAGGCTATATAATTTTTATTGATAAGCCAGTAAAAATAGTGCTACATGAGTGAAAATGACCAAAATATTAAAGAAAAGTTTGTAATTTTCTGTTATAACAACACTTTTATCACCAAGTGTAATAGTATGCACATAATGTGAAATGAAACATAAAAAAAAAGAAAATCTATTAATTAAAAATAAAAAAAATAGTACATTTAAAATATATAATGATACTTTTCAGTTAGCAGGACATCATTGTTGTATGTACATTATACATATTACGTATGTATATGTTATCAACCTACAATCTCTATTTGATTGTATATCTAGCCGACACTAGAGTATTTGTGCTTCATAGCTTTGCTTCATTGCTGTCTCATACCTCCCTGCTAATGGGAAGGTATGTGACACAATTTGAAATTTACAATTTTTTTTAATCATAAAATAGCTTACTTTAGTAAAAAGTGTCCCAAACCACCTCACTCTCTCCAATATATCACTAACGTCCGGTTAACCTAAATGTATCAATATAACAATTAAAAATTACAGATTTATTAAATAAATATTATACTTAAAGTTGAAATATTTTCAATGAAGTTATAAAATAAAGTCCAATTTAAACTGCAGGTTTGAAATTGTAAATAAACATTACACTAAACATTTTTTATATGAAGACATTAATGATTAATGGTTCATAAAAATTGTTTTTATGTACAATTCATAAATCATGAAACAATTTCATTGCTGCTGCTGAATTATCAAATGCCAAATGGTACCTGCAAAATTTGTATGGTAAAAAATTGTAGCTATTAGGTCAATGTTCCAGTTTACTGTGGCATTAAAACAAACATGAAATCATTTTTATTTAATCATTGAAGACATCATTTACATTTGGAACATATCATTATTTTAATGTTTAATTTTATTGCCTACATAAAATAACAATCACCAAAAAGTGAAAGTTTATCTATGACAATGACTGATCAAGCCAAAGCTACATGCAATCCTTAAATTACTCTACTTTAACATTTCAAAATCAGTCTTGAATACTTCGATTTTTAATACTACTTTGCATCATTCAAACTCAAAATTCTTAAAACAATAATTATTAATAAAGGCAAAAATATGTTTAGGTCAAAATCTTACAAAAATGCATAGCATAAAATTAGATTTATAAATAATATAGTTCTAGACAGTCTAAATGAAATAAAAACAAACCACACAGAAATAATAATAATTTTAGCCAATTTAAATAAATAAAATAAATCACACACATAATAGTTTTAAATAATCTAAATGAAATAAGAAAGAGTCACACAGATAACTTGAAAGTTTTTCTTCATTAAAGTAATAAAAATATTGTTTTATTTATATAAAATACATTTACATAATTAGATACAAAGCTTGTAAGAAAAAAGAAAAAAATCTAGCTGAGAATTAAGAAATAATTTTGGAATTTAGCTTAATTGAAATACACATATTTGTAATTAAATGTTTAGTAACGTAAACACAATAACGATGCATATGATTTTCATATAATAAGCTATACTGTGTGACTTCAGAAATGTGTCCTATTAACATTTAAACAAAAATATAAATATTTTATGATATTTAATTCTATTTTAAATCTTTACCTGTCTGAAAATGTTGTCCACAAATACGAGAGGAAGCAGTAGGAGTCCATTTGTCTCTCTTGATGGCTTTTATCCACAATGTTTTTATTTTTTCATCTTTCGGAATTCGAAATATGCCTATCGGGCTCCCTTTTTTATATCTGAATGTACAACCGATCGCACAACAACTTGTTACCATGGCTAAAATTACAATATAAATTAATATATATATATGTATAAAATTAAACGGAAAAACGATGACAACGAAAAATTCAATGCTGGACAATGTAAAGTGATTCGTATAGTCCGTTTGTTTTGCCTACCGCCAGTTGCTCTTTAAATCTTGTGACGTCACGAGGAAATCGTCTATTTTGGGGTGTGTGTGTGTATGTGGGGGGGGGGGGGGGGGAATGTAGAGTTTCGGACGGACCCGAAATCCGGAAAATTCCAAAATCCGGAAAGCCCTCGGTCCCGACGATTCCGGATAATAGGTCCTCTACTGTACCAGTTTGTTTTGTAAATTCTTTCAAAATTTATTTGTGACGTGAGTTTTATGTATTTTGTAAAGTGATGATTGACATACAGTAGTTATCAATTGGTTTCGTCATTGAAAATGGGTGTAGTTGAAATTTGTTTTTGTGTATTTTTCATACACTATGGCTTTTTTTAGGAATAGGTGTATTTTTCAAGTAAGCTTATTTAGGCAAGTTTAATATATGATTTGTGGAGTAAGCAGTTCTGTTTTGGGGGAGCATTTTTTGTTAATTAGAAGATGGCGAGGGTGAGAGAAAGAATTTTTGTGATAATTGTATGTCACTAAGTTACAAGCATGAAGATGATATGCAATATAAATCTGATCCCTTATAAAAAAATATATATAACTGTGAGAAATAAATGCAAGTGAATTTTCATTAATTTTATTTCAAAAGTATAGTATTTTGTGCATTTTGGAAATTTGTGCACATGTAAGTTCATATACATAGTAAAAAAATTTTTAAAAAGGAAAATTTTGTAAAAATAATAATAATAAAAAAATTTGTTAAAAATATAGGAATTAGGAGCAAAATTTTTTAAAAATAATATTAATAATAATACAAAATAAAATTTACAAAAGCAAGGCAAAAAAATTATAAATCTTAAAGATCTAAAAATCTTGGGCAAAAAATTTGCAAAATTCATAAAATCCAGAGTTGAATATTTCTAAAAATCTGAACTGAAAAATTTGTAAACATCTGAAATTAAAAATATAAAAATTCAGGGGGAAAAATTTGTAAAAGTGTATAATTCTTGAATGAAAAACTTATAAAAATCTGGAACGAAAAATTTGAAAAAGATTTAAAAATATTGAGCAAAAAAGTTTGTAAAAATCGAAAAATCAGGAAAAAAAAAAATTAAACTCGGCATTTGGGACTTCTGACAGACACATGAAATGCCATGCTTCATGAATTCTGTGGCAGCGAGCCTGCACATATTTTAATGCCAGTAATGACATAAAAAAAATTATAGTAATAATATTAACTTTTTTTAAATTTTAACTGCATTGTTATTGTTATGTAATAATAATACTATTAATAACCGTGGATATAACATTTGTATATTCATTGATACAATATATTTATATGTATTGCATTATACAGCCAAAGTTCTATAATCCGTACAAGTTGGGGCAAAAGGTTGTGTGGATTATGGAATATTGTGGATTATAGAGTATTGTGGATTATACGTCATTTTATTTTTCCTAGATAGCATTTTAGTCCTATAATCAGTATAATATGAAAAGATAAACAGAATAATAAATTAATTATTAGATTTCATGGCTCAAAAAATGTCTTTTTAAAGTTATTTTATTAAAAAATTAATATATATGTGCATTTATATAAAAATAATAATGTATGTTCTGTTTATTTTACAAATAAAATAATTTTATAAAATATTTTAAAAATAATGTATGTACAGTTTATTTTCTGTTAATTAAATAAAAGAGTTAAATTTTTAAAAATGAAGATGTTTTGTTATGATTTTTTTTCAATTATTTTATTATTTGCTTTAAAAAATCATTTTTTATCTCAAATTTGTAAATTTTTTAAAGTGTTTATTTCACTGTTTACATTTGTAAAGTAACACGGATTATAGAAAATTGCAGATTATGGGTGTACAGAATATCGATCTTTGACTGTACTTATAATCATTCTGAAGGGCATATCAATCTGTAATTAAAAAAAAAAAAAAAAAACTTGTTTGTATTTTTTTATTGTTGTTTATGTTGTTGTATATTCATATTTAATAAATGTATGATAAATGACTGGTTTTATTATTTTAGTTTGCTTTTATATTGTTTGCAATTTTTAATAATATTTTGTATTTATTAAAGGTACTTGTTTGGAAATTGATACCAAATTGGCAAAATACAGTCATTTTTGATAACTTACCATATCTGAATTTGTAGTGTAGGTAAGTACAACTAAAAATTCTTATTATATGAGGTTAGCAGAGCATTTCTCAACCCTCCGTTATATCATAGTAAAATTATTGTTCAATAATATAGGAAAAATTCATTTCATCTTTATAATGAATATTTAATCATACATTATTGATTATTAAATTTGAACTTTGTTTTTAATATTTGAATCGTGTTAAAAAAAATATCTAAATTTTTATTATTTTAATTTATCATTTATTCTTTATTTATCATTTTAATTAATATTTTATCATACTGTAAGCATTGATTATAGTTTCACTTGAATTATTAATAACATTCAAATCAATGTTTAATAAATGTAAAAAAAACAATGACCAGAAATTTGCAAAATTAAAAAATCCACACAACCTATGGCCCCGAGCTGTGCAGATTTGAGGGAGTCTACTGAATAAGTGATGAAACTTTCAGTTCACATGTAAGATGGCAAAATTGTACTTTTATATTATTCCATATGTAAGTATGTAATTCTCAATAGTATGACTGAACTCACAGTTTTTCAAGAAGGAAGAATAAATTTATTTCTGAGAAAAATCAACATATTGCTGATATCACTGGTCATCACATTTTTCTATTTTTTTACTATGTTCATTTATGTATTAATCAATCTTTTTTGGTTATTAAGTCTGGCTAAATCTGAAATAAAACTTTCTTTGTGATTTTGATCTGAATTAATAATTACCTGCAAGGGCCAAGTTCCATTCAATAATTCAAGAAAAATGTATCTAATTTTTATTATGCATATTTAATTATACATTCTTAATTATTCTTGACATTTATTTTTAATAATTTATTCACTTTTAAAATTATCTGATTTTTTATTGTTTTAGTTTATTACTTTACTGAATTATTTCAATACTTTACTATATTGCAAGCATTCATTGAAGCAATCCACAAAAACCCTGTTCCTGAGCTGTGCAGATTTGAGGGAGTGTATAGCATTTGTTTATTGGTAATGAT
Organism: Maratus speculifer; assembly: GCA_964019185.1. NCBI lineage: Eukaryota > Metazoa > Arthropoda > Arachnida > Araneae > Salticidae > Maratus > Maratus speculifer. The sequence continues at coordinate 14,102,378 of CAXHSM010001376.1, read as the reverse complement.
ACCTCATAATTAGTTTGAATGATTTTTTTATTGTCATGCTATTATCTCAATTAAGGATGTTTTGAACTGTACCACTCAACAAGCACAAAATGTTTTGACACATTTACAAATTCATATTTTAACAAAAGGTGTATTAATTAAAAGACCTGGCTATAAATACAATTTGGAATCGAACTCTATTTACCATTTTGTAATCAATAAATTATCTATTGAGTTATAGGGTAAATTGATCACATTTTCTACCCCAGTATGACTATTTTTTCTGCTTTTGTCAGAAAATTCGGTTCAAAAATCCAACTTTGACAGTGTTTCCTAAAATATTTATTGTGTTTGCAAAAAACAGAAAACTGAGTGTGATTAGATACTTTCTGAAAACCATCACTTGTTAATTTCATACATTTTTTAATAAAAATAAATTAAAACTTCTGACTTAAAGTTGTCCTTTTTGATTTAAGATAGCCTTTTACAGCCTTAACATAATTTCTAGAAGAAACACCATATGATGTTGGCATTTCTTTTGGCCTAGTTTTTGTACAATATTTCCAGTAATTTTGTTTAAATTCATTTCTGAATAGGAAATAATTCTACTGAGGTTATTTTAAATACTTTAATGAAATTCCTCTTACTTTTATCAATTTGATTATGTCTTCAATTTTATAACATTCAAATAATGTTTGCCGATTTGCATTTAAAAAAATTAACTCTTAAGGATGGTTTTAAAGAGAATTTAAAACATCAGGTATAATTTTTAAGAATGAATTGTATGCTGATTTTGTTAGGTATTTTGTGTCTGAAGTTTTCTTTTCCTGGATATTAGGCTTTTAGTTATTGTAATTAATTAATTTATTTATATGATGCCATGTCAGAGTGATAAATTACAAAAATGTTTCACATGTTATTAAAGAATTTTAAATGCATTGAAATATAATTTAACAAAACTATATTTCTTTGAATATCAGGGCTTGAAATTAAAATTTTTAAAATTATCCTGTTTGGGAGAGCTAAAATATCTTTAAACCTGCAATTTTTAACCCAACAACTGCCATAATGGTTAGGTGATAGCTATTGAGTTTATATTTGCAAGGGATGTATGGGCAAAAATTAATTTTGTGTGCTTCCTTTAGTTAGTTTCAAATATCATTGATTGGTGGCACTGCACCACCTTAAGCTATGATATTGTTTAAAATAACCTTTTAATTTTAAAATGCAAATCATTTTCTTAGCATATCGTAGCAAATGAAAACAAGGGTATGAATCTGCATAAGAGTATGATTGTATGGGCTAGTTTGAACATTCTAATACAGCACAAAGAAGTGCATTTGTGACATCACAAACTTAAAAGGAGCTGAAGAAAAGATTAAGATATTTATTGAAACTTATTACACATTTTAGTCTGATTATTATCTGTGTCAATATAGAGTTTCCTGGAGTGCATGCTTATATCAATAAATGATACAATATGGTTTTTTACTTTCAAAATATATATTTACATTTTAAAAAATATTACAAGTTTACTCATGTCCATTTCAAATTCAGTGACTCCTTTCAAATGTGACTTGGGTTAAAATGTTGAGTGCGCTATGCTGGCTTTAGATTCAGTGTATGACTTCTCTGCTATCCCAATAAGAAAGTGATTTAAAAATTATCATACACTAGAAAAAGTAGGATATTTTAATAACATATTTCTTGATAAAGCATAAGGAAATTTATTATATAAATCATTTAACTTTTGGCTGACTACAAAAATGAAATGTTATATTTTTAGGTGTGAAACAGGAAGATTGTGCAAATATCCTCTTTGCTTCAAAAATAATATCATGGTTTTTTTCCTTTTAGAAGAGTGTTGTTGCATGTTGTCCTTTTGTTTTGCTGTCTTATTACATTCCTGATTATTATGCAGTTTTTATTAATTTTAAACTAATAAAGCAGCATTTATTCTCTTTTTGATTACTTTTTCCCTGTATTGTCAATACTTTGACTTTTGCATCTTAAAACATGAGTATCAATCAAGCAAATACAAAAAGGAAATTAATAAAGTAGACAAGCTCGTTTATTGCTGTGCAGTGTCTAGTTATCAAGATTTCACTACATTTTAAAGTACATATTTAATGCTAATCTTTTTGATACATAATGTGATTTCCATTCAAAATGGTTGTCATAACTCAGTTGAAACCAGATGAAATAGCTGTCATCAAAAGCAGACTAAGTATGATATAGTTGATTCGAATCATAACCAAGGTCTAAAGGGAAAGAAAACTAAAAATGACCTGCAAATGTTGCTTTTAATATCAGTTTTGTTGCTTATAAAGTAAATTGATTCTATATGCAAAATATCCCCCAAAAAGTTGAAACATATTTTAATTTTTTCTTGTTATACATTAGAGGCTATATATACATGTGATTATCATTTTAGGGGCAGTTCAGGCACATGGTATCATAAGATATCTCTAGGGGAAAGAAGGATTTGTCTTTTGATAATGTTATCCTTTTTGATCCAAGCAAAAATTTTCCCTTTTATCAGTAGCTTGATCTTTACATCAAAAGAATGTTTATTTCTTATAAATCAATTAAATATTTTTATGAAAATATAAAATTATTATTAAAACTATTAAATGTTTATAAAATTATTTAATTCATATAATGTAAAGTACCCTCCAACATTTGGCATTCTTATTCTTATGTAATAAGGGTATGCATATATAATCCACAGTCATACAAGCCATATACAAAGCATGTTTTAAATTACAGTAGTATTAACTAGTAATTAAAAGAGAAAAAATGTTATGTGCCTGTTTTGTTGATCAGAAATTTTTCTGTTGTGTTCCATGTGGGGGCAAGTACTAGAAGGCATTATTAAGGGATGAATGCACTCTGTAGAAAAAAAACACTATTAAGTACTTTTATTGTTATTTGATATCAAGTTATTTCATATATAAAGTGATTTTTTATTGACTTCTCTTCATTTAAGTCTATACAGTATGCAAAATATAAATGTAACCATATTTGTATATCACTCCAAACAAAAGAAAAAAAAACAATTTTTAGACATTAGCATTGATAACGAGGAGAGGGATTGCAAACGTACCAAAAAGTTGACAATATTATGTATTACAGGTCCTAAGTAGATACTGTAATAAGTAGTAGGTTATAACAAGGAAAATTTAATTATATGCGACCTGTATCGTGCAAAATTCTGTAATAACACACAACCTTGAATTTTTTTATTTGCATTAAACCAATCTTCTGCTGCATGTATATATTTTTATCCAATAACTTTTTTTTAATAAAATGAATTAATGAGTATCTATCTTTGTACTTTCTTTTTTTTAAATGCAATGTAAAGAATATTTTTATGACTTATAAATGGATAAAAACAACGTTTATAGCACCAAAACACTTTATTTCTTGTTGCAAACTAGTTTTGGTAGTCATGGTGTACCATCATCAGTGCAAAATAAGATGGCTCAGAAAAGAAACTTACTGAAATACATGTAAGAGAAGCAGATTTAATTAAAGTTCATTAAGAGCAGGAAAAATATAAACAATGTTTCTCCGCATGACATTGTTACGTTTTTTACATAAATTGAACCTATAAAAATACTATTATAATTCAGGATATTTAGGACTTTTGCCTGCATTCGAACAATTAGGAGTATCAGTTGAAAAAATATGATCACAAAATAGCTTAAAATTCATGATGAGGGAATAAAAAATTCAAAACGTCACTCGCTATCCTCTGCAAAACTTATCAGGGAAAAAAAAAGAGTTACAAAGAAGTTAAAAATGGTTAAATATGAAGTTAAAAATGGTTAAATATGAAGTTAAAAATGGGTTAGAATATAAATGTGGTGCATTTTAAATGTATAAATTAAAAATATTAGAATTTTACAAGAAAATAAATCTATGTGATTTCTGAAAAATAAATTTTTTCGTTATTTTCATGGTCAATAACTTTCATTACAAAAAAGTTCTAAAGATATTTCAGTGAAATTTGTAAGTAAGCTTTCAATATCACTCACTATGCTCTGAAGTAAGATCTAAGTTATATGTGATAATTTAATTATTTTATGGGCACTCAAATATGAAAAAATTGTATTCTGTACATAAAAAAAGTATTTTTTTTATATTTTTAAAATTTTTTTGCTTATTTTTGAAGATATTGTAAAACTCTTCGTTCCATGTACAGATAAGTGCAATAGAAGTGTGCAGTATAAGGTAAATTAAAATATATTTATTTGAATTGAGTGTACGCTGTCTGGCATAAGCATGATATTTTGCAAAAAATAAAAAATTCAAATCGTCACTCACTATACTCAGCAAAACTAAACAGGAGAACAAAAAAAGCTACTAAGAAGTTAAAAATTGTTTTTAAAAAAGTTTAAGAAGGGTTAGAATATAAATTTGGTCCATTTTAAACATAACAATTAAATATTGCAGTTCTTTTACCTAAAAAGAAATCTTTAAATGCGATTTCTGGAAAATCAATTTTATCGTTATTTCCATCTGCGATAAACTTTATTACATAAAAAGATTTAAAGATATTTCTGTGAAATTTTGTAAGATTGTTTTCCATATCACTTACTATGCTCTGAACTAGGATCTAAGCTATATGTAAAAATTTAATTATTTTATAGGCACTCAAATATGAAAAAATGATAATTTTTACTAAAACAAAATGTATTTTTTTACATATTTTGAAAATTTTCCGTTATTTTTTAAGATCTTGTAAAACTTCTAGTTCAGTGCACAGATAAGTGTTATAGAAATGTGCAGCATAAAGGAAATTGAAATGTGTTTATTTGAATTAAGTGTACGCTGTCTGGCGTAAACATGAAATTTTACTAAAAAAAAACCCAATTTTTTAAAAATATTGAAAGGATATTGTTAGGATTTTATGTTTTCTTATTATTCTGTAATACAATAGAACTAAAAATTAATATATTTTTTTCAGAACTGTCTTTAAAAAAAAAAATTGTTCCGCACATAGTTAGATACCTTAAGGCTATAAATATATATATTTTTAAATTTACATGATAAAAAAAAAGTTATGCAATTAGAAGTATAATACTAAGTGCAATTTGTAAACACTTACAAATTTTTTATGTTTTATTAAATATTGTTAAATGTTATTGTAACAATTCTTTTCAAATGTGCTGAATTTATAAGATTACTGATGGTTAAAACCTGTTTTCCCCCTGGACTTGGTTTAATTCTTTATCGATCAATGGAATTAAAAGGTTTAATGTTGTTAATGATCCACTTAATTTTCATTAAAAACGGATTCATATGCACCACAATTTTTAGTGCAATAATTTGTATTTATGTCTACCTGACGAAAATAGCACTTTTTATTTTAAGATAAATTTTTTTTTATAGATTCTGGTGCCATTAAACCTTTTCAACATTTTAACAAAAAAATTTACTTGCCCCATAAAAGGTTAAAACAAATACAAAAATACTCCGAATATACAATAATACTCCGAAATATACCCTATTTCGGAGGGAATTGATATGCTGTGCAGGTTTGCAAGGCAACTTTTGTAAAAAGTATTCCAAGATGTATAAAATTTCGAGTCAATTTTAAAAATTGTAAAAAAAAAAATGCATAACTCGAATGCTTGACAACATAAATGTGTATAAGAAATGGAGGTGAAATTGAGTTGGGATTGAATGTATGGACATCAAAAAGATAAAAATCTTGTTAGTACAGTAGACTCCCTCAAATCTGCACAGCTTGGAACCAGAGGTTTTGCGGATTTATCGTCATTGCTTTGTTTACATTTTTCTAACAATAATTTGAAGGTAATTAACAATGAAATTGAAACTATAATGAAAGCTTACAAAATAATAAAACATTAAAATAAGTAATAAACTAAAATAATAAAAATTTAGATAATTTTTAACTTGATTGAAATATTAAAAATAAAGGCCAAGTTAATAATCAATTATGTATGATTAAATATTTATTATAAAGATAAGATGCATTTTTCGTATGAAATTTGCTTTATAAAGATACATTACTAATTCACACCAAAGTCATAAAATAAGGAAGTTTTATTTCAAGTTTAGCCAGACTTATTAACCAAAAAAGTTTGGTTAATACATAAATATAGTTGTTTAAAAGATTGTGATTACCAGTGATATCAACAATATCTTAATTTATTCCAAAATAAATTTATTCTTCCTTCATGAAAACACATGAATTTAGTAATATTAATGAAAATTACAAATTAATGTATATATTAGGGTGGACCTTAAATGCCATGATTTTTTTAAATTATTATTTTTACAAGTCTCACCCCCCTATTTTGTTCCTTTTGATACAAAAACATTATGTAAAAAGTTTGAGCAATAAATTCAAATGTTTAGAGGTAGCTCAATTGACCTTAAATTTATAAAATTAGGAAAAAATTCAGAATATTAGCTACACGAATAAGTAAGCACTTTTAAATGTTTTAATGATTTAATTGTGACAATCTATTTAATTTACAGCACAATTATTAAATTTTTATGTTGCATTAAAATTTTATTGCATTTGTGCAGGTTGAGAGAGACATTTTTCTGCTATCTGAGTACATTTTAAGATGATCTTCAACAACTTGTAGTAAAAATTGTAGTTGCATTTATCATGAGTTATCAATCCATTGTATTCTTAAATAAGTGCAACTGCACGTTCGGTATGGTCATTTACTACTTGTAGAGATTTTATTACCTATTTTGCCTGTTGATAGTCTTCTCTTAACTCCCACAATTCAGGATCTACTGCAAGAAACCCATCCGAAGTTCCAACAATTGAAACAACATCATTCACTTAGCTGTGACAAAATCTTCCAATCTTTTATTTTTGAATGAATGTAGCACTGACTCGTTTGGAATAAATTCGAGCTTGTTTTTTAGAATTAGCTTCATTCTGTAATGCAATACCATGCATCTTTTAGTTAATAAACTCACACGGCTATCAAATAAAGCTACCAACAAGTCCTTTTGACAAATACCACTAGTGGTTAGCAAATTTACGTGATGATGACTTGGAAACAGTTGAATGTATTGATGAGTAGTCAATTAGTGATTTGAGCAACAACAGGTTATTATATGGGGCATATGAAGCTTGAGGTGCAGCGATCCAATCTTTCAAGTATACACGGACTGTAAAAACACACATATCACGCATACCTTCTTCGTCTTTTACAGTCTTTAAACTGAGCCTTGAACATCCAGATTTTGAGACAATATATTGCTTTGGACATCCAACGAGCATGATGCATTGCACCTGATGACAAATCTCATTCCCCTTTTTAGGACAGCACCTAGAAATATAATTACAAGTTCTAAAAATTCCTTATAATCACCTCAGTTGTTTCTCTTTGCTCTTCTACGTACTTCTTTTTCTTTGCATACTTAACAATCTCTTGCTTAATATCTTCTACTAGATTTGCAACATCATCAATTGAAATTCCCGTTTCGTACTTGTCTTTATCAATTAAACTCCAATATTCCTGAAAGCGTTTAAATAATGCAACTTCAGGTGAAGATTTGACTCCCATGCATACTTCAAATACAGTACTAATTATTAGCTCCATAGTGTGATGTCTGCAACCAAATGATAAAAGCTCTTTTTTCAATTTATGTTCTATGCAGCAGAATTATAACTAGTGTTTGAGCTGGTAGTGTCAAAGCACATTGCACGTATATTATCTGCTATTCCCCAGTCTTCAATGGCTTCAAAGTCTGCTATTTGCTAAATGCAGTTTATTGTTTTAAATATTATTGTGCATAGTACTGTCATCTATGAATAAAAATGTAAAGCTAAATGCATTTTAAAATATTTTAGAAGATAGAATTTATTTTCTATGACATAGCATGCGAGTACGCATATGTTTATCACTGCTCATGCATTGGAAACTTCTACATTATTGAGCTACCTCTAAATATTGTTCAATTGAGCTAATATTTTACCAGAATTATTTTTTCATAAAAAGGAACAAATTTAGAGGGTGAGAAAATTACATTTTGAAGCTTGAAAAATAAGGTCCACCCTAGTATATATGGAATTAATATGAAAATAAAAAAAAGTCAAATTTTGTCAAAACTGAATGTTTCATTGTTTACATCCGTAAAATATATGCAGATTTTAGAGAGTTGCGGATTTGAGGGAGTCTACTGTATATCTTTCGAGAACATGACTAACAGGTAGGCGAAATTTTAAGAGTGAAAAATTAAAATTAAAAGCAGTCAATGAATAAATTGGTACTACTTAATTATACCGTCGACCAAAAAAGTATCGTCAATTTGTAAGATTACATGCAAATAGTGGATGACTGTAAATGTTACATAAATTTGACATTAACTACGATAGACTTGTTTATATCATTTAATGATTTTTAATTCAACTTTTCATTTGTAGTTTTGATTATGTTTTACTAATTTATTCGTTTTCCCATTATTTAAAATGAAAATTATGCTAGCTTACATAATTTGGCGAACAGTTTGATGATTTGTATAACTTGGAGAAATTGGTCGACGGTAGTACCAACCAAGAAATTTTATCAATCAGGGTAGGGGAGGGTCTCGATATGAGCTGTGGCAGTGTCTACTGTATCGCATGCATACCTAAGCATATGGAGCTGTTTCTATGAAAAAATTCTCAAGTTAAATCACACCAAAGAATGTATGTATTTTGATAATTTAATGCATTAAATTTATACTGCTAAAGAAAAATGAAAATTGGAAAATCGGTTTTTAGTTCAGAGTTAAAATTCAGTGCAGTTTATTTAAAAATGTCTTGTTTATTATTTTTCTTTCTGTTTTCAGATTCAGTGGTAGGTAAAACTGTTTTTCTGAAACTCAGCAAGTCATTTCCTTGGATGAAAATGGCGACAATCTCTTCTTGTTGACGCCTTGAAGAAGTTCCTGTTATTGTCTGAAATCAAGCTTAAATTCATTTGAGAAAATGTCATCGAATACAGAAGAAAATTCCTCCTCCAGTCAACAGCACTTTGTTCCTCGAAATGGGGGTGAGGGAAAACATTTCTTCACTGATACAGGAGAAAAGATTTATATTTGTGGAGTATGTTCCAAAAAATTTTCTAGGAACTGTGATCTAAGAAAGCATCTCTTGACTCATACAGAAGAAAAACCTTTCGTTTGTGAAGTATGTTGCAAAGGATTTTCTGATAATAGTAATCTAAGAAGGCATCGCTTGCTGCATACTGGAAAGAAACCCTTTATTTGTGAAATATGTTCCAAAGGATTTTCTCAGAGTGGTCATCTAAGAACCCATCTCTTGACGCATACAGGTGAAAAACCTTTTGTTTGTGAAATATGTTCCAAGGGATTTTCTCGGAATAATGGTTTAAGAAGGCATCTCTTGATTCATACAGGTGGAAAACCTTTTGCTTGTGAACTATGCTCCAAGGGATTTTCTGACAACAGTAATCTAAGACAGCATCGCTTGACTCATACAGGTGAAAAACCTTTTATTTGTGAAATATGTTCCAAAGGATTTACTCGGAAGGTTCATCTAAGAGCCCATCTCTTGACTCATACAGGTGGGAAACCTTTTGCTTGTGAAGTATGTTCCAAGGGATTTTCTGACAATAGTAGTCTAAGAAAGCACCGCTTGATTCATACAGGTGAAAAACCTTTTGTTTGTGAAATATGTTCCAAAGGATTTTCTGATAATAGCAATCTAAGAAGGCATCTATGGACTCATACAAAGTAAAATCCTTGTGTTTTTGGTTCTGAGAGGATTTTCTAGACACTGTCAACTAGAAAGTCATCTCATGATTGATACAGGAGAAAATGTTATGTTTGTGCAGTATGTTTTCCAAAGGATTATTTGATGACTATTACTAAAAAAAACATTGGTCTCATACTAAACAAATCTCTTGCATTTTTATTATGTTTAATAGGAGTATGAACCCTGTATTTGTCATTGCATTTACTGTTATCACATCTTCTTTGGTTTAGCATGTAGTCATAAAATAATAAATTGTAATATTTTTCCATAATTGTCACAGTTGTCATTTTGATAAAAAAAAAATAACTCTAGACCAGTTCATTATTTTTCAGTAAAGCATTTTGATAATTTTAATTTCTGTTATTTCATTCTTAAGTGTCTTTTCTCTAAAATTAAAAAAATATTCTGACCTGATAAGGGTAAACTGTACCTCAGATGCTGCATGATAGCAAATGCTTTATTCTAGAAACACTTTTAAAAATAGAAGAGAAATATGTTAAAAATATGTTTTGTGAAAAATTAAAAAAAATCTTATTTGTTATAGTTTCTTTTTAAATTTTTTTTTCAAAGATTTTGATGAAACATGTTTCTTTATCGTGTATTCTTTGCACCCAGCATGAGTTTGGTAATTTTCTAAAATTATATAAAAAATTTATTGAATATTTATTCGGCATGTTTACTCAATTTATATAAATGATTAGTAAAGCTAATCAGTCGTGCACTTTCATTTCCATCGTAAGGAACTTCAATTGTTTAGGAACTAGTCAGATGTGGCAATACCAAAACTTTCTGCTATCTTAGACTCGTCAACACTTCCTGAAAAATGCAGCATAGCAGCGCCATCTGTTAAATGATATACATCAAAATGTAATCTGTGCCATTTTATATGAAGTACTAACTAAATCTAAAGTTTTATGAAAATCCTTGCACTAGTTCTTAAAATATGGCTAATGTGAATAATGCAGCATAGCAGCGACACCTGTTGAGCGAAATACATCAAAAACTAATCAGATTTAGTTTATATTATGTTCTAACAGACTCTAAACCTTTGGGAAATTTCATTTGTTAGCTCATGAGATAGAGACAGAGAGCCCACAAGTTATTTCACATACACACAGACAGACATTTTGTAAAAATATGTCTTTTGAGTTCTCTGACTCCTAAAATATGTATATCCATCGAAAATTGGATTTCGAAAATTTTCACGAATCCAACACTTTCTTCTTGTAAAGGTAAAAGAAAGAAATAAATGCCATTTATCGAGATTCGTGAAGAATACCTGGTTTTTCAAGATAAGATTGCTCACATTTATTCCAGTCATGAGAGCGAAAAGGTTTTAGTCCAAGAGCCGACCGCACAAAACCCTAAGTCATCGAACACAAGAATAATTCTTTTATCTTATGGAAAAGTAGTCACAGGGGAATCTAATGATTAATGTCTGCCGGAAGCGAAGCGGTGCATAAGCCAAAAATGTATACCATTAGTGGTTGACTCATAGATTTAGCATTGTGTTTTCATACTTTCGATTGTATGGCAAACACAATGCTAAGCCTTCGAGTTAACCATTAGTGGTATTCATTTTTGGCTTATGTACCACTTCACTTCCGGCAGACATTAATCATTTGATCCCCCCTCCTTTTACTAATCTTCCATAAAATAAATGATTTTTTCGTGTGCTCAATGAGGTAGAGTTCTGTGCGGTCGGCTCTTGGACTAAAAAGGGTATGGCAAATGTCTCAACTGTTTTGGTATTTATGTAGAAAAGTAAAGTTATGTCTTATCTTTAATGTTTCGTTAAATATTTTGTCTTTCATGCATACCTCTGTCCACAGTCGCCAAGAGGAACTTATTTTCAGGCTCCCCCTCGTAATTGTCTGAGCGAAGCGAAGTCTTATACTCAGAGTACGTAACGATATTAAAAATCAAAAAAAATTCTTTCGTCAAGCAAATCTCAAAAAGTACTTGTCGGATTTCGATTCTGTTTGTAGCAGAAGGTACCTATGAAGGTAACCTCGTGAATGCACCTACTTTCAAAAATTAATTCCAAATAGTTTAAAAGTTATATTAAAAAAAACTGATAAAAAAGCACAATTTATTTGCATTCGTCACAGAAATTTGGTGTGCGTCGTTTTTCACCGGCTGGATATTTTCATAAACAACCGAATCAGAGTAAATGGAGTAAATACACAGAGTACGTAACGATATATAAAGTAAAAAAAAAAATTCCTTCGTGAACCAAATCTCAAAAAATACTTGACGAAGTACATGGGGCAAAGAAAATATGCAAACAATTTTTATTTAAGAGCAGTAAAACATATTTAAACTTAAAAAACAAACTGGAAAAGAAATCTTTTTTTTTTTCGTTAATTGAAAAGAAAAAGGCCATAATTCTTAGAAACTTAGTATTTGAGATTTTGCGATACTTTTTTATAATAGCTTTTTATAATCGCCATTAGTATCATTTATATTTTCATGCGTGCAAATTGGAAACAATTCTTTCGTGTTAAATAAAATACGAGTTTGACATGGCTGCTTTAGATGTTACTTTTATTAATAGATTATACCAAGACTCCCAGTCTTGGATTATACATTGTTATTTTGTTTATATCCATCACTTATTTTTTTCCCTTGTATTATTTGGTTATTTTGTCAACCGATTTCTACAAATTATACGAATTGCCAGACTAATAGCCAAATTACACATATTGATACATATTTTTTTAATTTTAGGTAACGAAAGAAGAAATAAATTAATAAAACATTGATAAAAATACAAATAAAAAATGGGATTAAAAATCCCTTGTCGTTTTAACCTCTTGAGGGGCGCCATTTGCAGTCTGCAAACGGTTAATTTTAATGCTTAAATTGACAACTGGCACCAGTAATTTTTAGTACAATTTTGATCTCATAATATACATGACGAAACGGTTTTGATTATTTTCAATTAAATTTGTCCGTAAATATTGGTGGGAATTAATTATTGGACTATTTTTGGAGCACAAATGCCTTGCCCCTGAAATGTTTAAACACATGTACCTTGTTTAATGCGATTGAATGACACATTCCCGATCATCCATTATGGCCATTTAATCTTATGGTTTGGCGATACTTTTTTGGTCGACAGTATAATCAAGTAGTACCAAAAAAGAAACAATAGTTGAAGCAATAAATAAAAGTTTTAAATAATAAACATAATAATAAATATAATAGAAAATATACATACCACAATAAATCGAAAGTATTAACACTTATAGTAATATAAGGAAAGGGCAGCTGACGTCACTGTGGGCTCTTATTAGTGTGGGCAAGCTGTTTTCGCCCGTGCTTCGTTATAGCACCCACTCTACACATGAATTCAGGCATTCTGATTGGTCTACAAATTTTATTATGGTCATCTGCTTGCTATAATTGGGCTACGTCGTCAAGATGATTTCTACAATGATCGCTATGACAAAAATGTAGCGGTATATTGGTTGACAGAAGTGTTTGTTTGTAAACATGCCCTTTCCTTATTCAAAGTTTTCACCAATTTGGCTAAAAGAAAATCGCGCCAACTTAGTGGGTATATGACATCTATGTGTATGAACAAGTATAAACGTTATGAATCATAATCAGATATGACGCACAATCAGATATGAAATCTGACTTTCAGAAGCCCAAACTAGACCAAGATTTATAAAAACGCCGAAGTGAAGATATTAATGGAAAAGTACCATGAAAATAGGACCGAAATATCATATACATTTTTGGGGTACTACTTGATTATGCTGTCGTCAATTGCCATGTCATGCAAAATTAGGATATTTCGATGTCAATTATGAGGAAGAGTTCTGGCTTTTTTGGTGAAATTCTATTTATTTATTTATTTATTTTGCATTACATAAATCGGTTGCTTTTTTTTTGCATTTTCCAACAAAGTTGAAAAATGTTTATGCATTCGGTTTGTCTGTCCACATTCTAACATCCGTAAATATACTCGTATTGTTATACGATTGATAAACCTTATTTAGGGTCCCCTAGGCATGTTTGGTATTGTATATGAAGTATGTGACATCAATAGCTTATTTAAACAGACACCCAAAAGTTTTCCATTACATTATGGTCTATAAAAAAATCGTTAACATTTTAATGAAATTACACTATTGCAAATGTATTGAAACTTACATAAATCGATGAATTTCACTACGATTACATTTAAATAGGACATTCATATCATTTTTAATCCGTTTACAGAGACACACAAAAGAAATCGGTTACAATACTGTCTTTGAGCAATAATTGCTGGTCACGTGTTTTCAATTTCGCCATGTGCTTTGAAATTTAACTGTTTTTTAGGTGCATTCGTAATTATATAAATACGTAGTACCTATAGTTGTCGTCTGAACCGTCCGTCTCTAAGTCCGTATATAACAGCACAAAAATTATCCAACCGAATCGTTTTAAATTTTAAATATATATTTGTTACCGAATTTTGTTGAGTCATTTTAAATTTTAGTAAATTTGGATAAATATAGGAACAGTCAAAAATATTCCATTACATTATGGCCAATGGAATGAAATAATTCCAAGAACATTTTAATGATGTTACGCGCCCATCGAAACATAATGAAATTGATATGCAATTATGAAAAGCACTAGAATATATATTTTGTAGAGCATGTCGCACAAAAATATTTATTATTCATTTACAGGGCACCACAAAAGAATTCCATAACAAAATGGTACAGGGCAGAGAGACATTAATTTTTTAGCTTTATTAATCTGGGGATTTTATCATTTTCTCAGTTGTCGCTAGCAGGATTTTAAATAATTATTTTTTGGGGGATAAAGCTGCATAATCAAGTTCATATTGACGTATTTGAGCTAGCATGTCTTTCGGAAAAATTTGCGCAGATTTATAAGCCACTTGTGGTAACATATTTGCAGGTCAAGGTTTATGCAGACGAGATATTCAGATCTCATTCGTACCTTATACTACAGGTATTACATCTTCCTTTTATTTAATGCATGCTACAGTGAAATACTGCTCAACTTCATGAGAACAAGTTTGAAAAGAAAAAAAACAGTGTATGTGCAGTGTATGTTTAAGTGGCTAGCATGTACAATCCATTTAAATCCGATTGAGCATATCTGGGACACACTCGAACGATGCATTGCATTTCTTTGTTGGCGTTTTTGGGATTTTTATACATCATTTTTAAAGAGAGAATTTCTTAAATTCTTATAGAGAACTTCATCGTATCCATAGAAAACAGATGTAGATATTGTATTATTAACTATCTAGGGGGATCATACACCATGGGCGTGTTCAGCATAACTTACCAGTTACTTACTGGTCACTAACCGATTGTAGACAAGTTCGAAATGAAAATCAAGGAGAAGTGTGACGTCAGCTGCAATTCAACAGGTTAGTTTTCATTGGTGCCCCAATTCGCTTTCGTACTACCCTACAATCGGTCGGTAACATTGGTTACTTTGGTAAGTTGCGCTGAACACGCCCCAAGTAAAAAAATTCCCTCATTCTACTCAACCATCATGATTTGTGCAATTTTTCGTGCTGTTTATATTTTTTACGTCATATAAAAGTGTTCAAATTCCGATTCAAGATATTTTAGTGTTTTATTATCTGCATTATTTTTAATGCATTGCGTACTTCCAATTTTATACCCATGCATGGCTGATTTGCATAGTTTGCTTTCCCATTTTTTAACCGTATATAGGAATTTTTATATAATATTTTGAATTTTTACCATTTAGTTTAATCATTTTTGTCATTTAAATTTTTGGCACTATATAATCAATTAAAAATAACATCTCATTTTTTTAGTAACTATTGGAAAAATAGTTATTGTTTTCGGTAGAGATTTGGGGAATCTGAAGTATATCTGACTGTTTTTATTGGTTGAATTCAGCAACTTATTTCGTTTTATTCGTTTTCTGATTGATCTATGTTTAGTGTCAAACAAGTTGGAAATTGCACGTGAAGCGTAGCAAATGAGGTGCGTTCGTACGATAACGAAGTTTTAAAAATGTTCAGATCTTGATGATATAGTAGAGCGTACTTCAGATACAGTATAGTAGTCGAAATCTTTGTGTTTCTGTAAATATGCAGGAAGTAATTTTATTACACCTCAGCAACGTATATCTCATTCATAAAATGTGAAGTAGTGAATATAATTAAAACAAGCCCCAAACAATGTTTCCCCGTATAGCATTATGTAGTGGAATACTTTTGTGTGGCCCTGTAATTTAATAATAAAAATTCTTTGCATCACAGATTGTACAGAATGCATATTTTAGTATATACTTCATAGATTCATGTCAATTCTATTATGTTCGAATGAGTGTAACATCATTAAAATGCATTTGAAACTTTTTTCCCATTGACCATAATGTAATGGAATACATTTGATTGTCCCTGTAAATGATCTATGCATCCGACTTTCATAACATTTGAAATGACTCGACAAAATTACGTAATAATTATATGTTTTAAATTTCAAACGATTAAAATGCATTTGAAACTTTTTCCCTATTGACCGTAACGTAACATAATACTTTTGATTGTCCCTGCAATTGATCTATGCATGCGATTTTCATAAAATTTCAAATGACTCGATAAAATTACGCAATAATTATATGTTTTAAATGTCAAACGATTAAAATGCATTTGAAACTTTTTCCCTATTGACCGTAACGTAACATAATACTTTTGTTTTTTATTTCATTCATTTTCTGATGGTTCCATGCTTAAAGTCTAGAAATGGAATACTTCTGTTGCTCCGATGACAAAAAAAGTATTAAAAGCTAACAAAAAATTAACAACTCAATAACAAAATGAGATACAGGTTTCAAACAAGTTGCATTCAAAAGTATTTTTTTTCTTTTTACAACGGCATACAAATTGAAAATGTGCAAAGTTTATAAATTTAAAATTTTTCAGTACTGAGAATTGTTAAACTGAAATTTCATTTAATATATTTTAATGATTGGATCAGGAATATTAACGTATCTCTAAATGTCTAGGCATATTAATATAACTCTGTTATTACGTAAGCTACGTTTTAATCATCGTAAAATTATGTTATTATTTTTTTAAACATAGAAATCCTTTATAAGCCTTTCAAAATATTATTTTCCAAATAGTCTTTGTAATTTGTTAAATTACATTTTTTTAAACCGTTGTAATATTCTCAGCAATATCGCTCAGACAAATCCCTCTGAAGGAAGTCCTAGTATAGATGTAAATTAGCTGAATATTTTTTGCATTAAAAGCAAACTAATAAATGCATAATAGTTCTCTGTAAATCATCTCCAAAAAAGTGTGTCGGAAATTGATTCATAATCAGTGTTTTCAAACTGTCCAATCTTGCCATCCATTGGCATTACTGATGGTTTGGATTGCGGGAGCTAAGTTCAATCCATTTTCTTGAAATCTTTTAAACATAATAATTTCAAGATGATTTTAAGGGTCCAAGATCCATAGCTATAATTAACATTTCATACAGAGTGTCTGTAGGGTAACCACAGAAGAATTATATTCGAGGAGAGAACACATGTTCTAACTCATCTATGTTGAAGGAAATTGTGTTGAAGCATTACCTGAGAATCACAGAGTGTCATGGCTCCCAAAAGTTCAAAAACCGCATGAGCTGTTGCTTCAACTCCCTGTCCCAGATAATAGCTTAGTAATTCTCATAGAGAAATGGTTTTTTGATCCAGAACTCTCCACCAGATGGCAGCATCAGACAATTATTTTTGTTGTTTCACTTGAACAGACTCAAAACAATCAGTTACTCAATTGCTGCAGTAGCAGTTAGCAGCAAAATGCTGTGATTCATTAAAAATTCATCATTTTTTGAAAGGGATAATTATTATTTTAAATCCTTATCCAACTGAAAATTATATATATTTCAAAGTATTTCTCTTTAATTTTAGCACTTTCCAACAAAGTTGAAAAGTGCTTATGCATTCGGTTTGTCTGGCCGTCTGTCCGTCTGTCCGTCTGTCCGTCTGTCCGCGCTCTAACTCCCGTAAATATACTCGGATTGCTATGAAATTTTTATACGTTGTTGAGGTTTACCCTAGCACGAACCCTATTGAAAATGAAGTATCTACCATGATTAGTTTATCTACAGAGAGAATCAAAAGTTTCCCATTACATTACGGCCTATGGGGAAAAATCGTTAATATACTCGGATCGCCATGAAATTTTAGGACGTTATTGACGTTTACCCTAGCACAAGTCCTATTGAAAATGAAGTTTCTACAATGATTAGTTTATCTACAGGGCGAATCAAAAGTTTCCCATTACATTACGGCCTATGGGGAAAAATTGTTAATATACTCGGATTGCCATGAAATTTTAAGACGTTATTGAGGTTTACCCTAGCACGAACCTTACTGAAAATGAAGTATCTACCATGATTAGTTTATCTACAGAGAGAATCAAAAGTTCCCCATTACATTACAGCCTATGGGGAAAAATCGTTAATATACTCGGATTGCCATGAAATTTTAGGACGTTATTGACGTTTACCCTAACACGAACCCTATTGAAAATGAAGTTTCTATTATGATTAATTTATCTACAGGGCGAATCAAAAGTTTTCCATTACATTAAGGCCTATGGGGAAAAATCGTTAATATACTCGGATTGCCATGAAATTTTAGGACATTATTGACGTTTATCCTAGCACAAGTCCTACCGAAAATGAAGTTTCTACCATGATTAGTTTATCTACAGGGCGAATCAAAAGTTTCCCATTACATTACGGCCTATATGGAAAAATCGTTTAAAAGGAATTTTAAAGATGTTATACCCTGTCAAACATATTAAAATATGCATTCTATAAAATATAAGGTGAAAATGTAGCTATTATTCGTTTACAGGGCCACACAAAAGAATTCCATTAGATAATGGTAAAAGGGGGAATTGTGTGTGACATATTTTAAATATATTAAGCTTTTTCATGTATAATAAAATTGATATATGCCACTGAAGCTTAATATAAATTATACGCTACTGTCTTGCATAATATGAAGTACATAGCATTTACAGGGCCATACAAAAGATTTCAAATAGTATATTCTTTCCGAAGTACCGTATATGTGTCCGATGATGGCTGATGGAAGGATGAATTGCATTTTAATTATGATATTCGCGTTTATATTTCGCTAAATATATGCACATTATATGGTGTGTATAAATGTCATAGTTGATATACAGGGCTACCCAAAAGAGCTCACCAACGTTACTGAATATGAGCGTAAATTGTTTAAACGTGGTTCTTAAATAAGCTATGCATTTTTACGCTGAGCTGCATTCAATTTACAGAGAAATGTTTACAGGATATAGATAAAGGGATATACAGGGCCACGCAAAGAATTCGTTACACGGACGCCTATGAATGATGATTTATGAGAATGTGATTTCAGTTATTTAAAAGTGTTTTAGTTTACAATAAATTTTAGCCTAATGCTGACGTGTAATAAAGGTACAATGTAAACTACAGGGCTGAACAAAAGTATTTAAGTATATTTCCATCTAATAGTATCAATTGCTGAAAAAGAAATTTCAAGCTACTGGGATTTTCTTGCTGAGCTAAATTTGCCCATTATATGAACTGACATATGAAATACAGGGCTGTTCTAATGTAATGGAATACATATTTGGGTATATTTGGCGATACACTATTATTTCCCTTACAAGATTTCATTAAGTGTTGGAAAGTGCTTCATAATCTATGCTTAACGCATGATTTTTCTTACTTGTTATATTTTGTAAATAGTGTCAATAATGTCGATCTTTTTTTTAGCACTTTCCAACAAAGTTGAAAAGTGCTTATGCATTCGGTTTGTCTGGCCGTCTGGCCGGATGACCGTCTGTCCGCGCTCTAACTCCCGTAAATATACTCGGATTGCTATGAAATTTTTATACGTTATTGAGGTTTACCCTAGCACGAACCCTATTGAAAATGAAGTATCTACCATGATTAGTTTATGTACAGAGAGAATCAAAAGTTTCCCATTACATTACGGCCTATGGGGAAAAATCGTTAATATACCCGGATTGCCATGAAATTTTAGGACGTAATTGACGTTTACCCTAGCACGAGCCCTCTTGAAAATAAAGTATCTACCATGATTAGTTTATCTACAGAGAGAATCAAAAGTGTCCCATTACATTACGGCCTATAGGGAAAAATCGTTAATATACTCGGATTGCCATGAAATTTTAGGACGTTATTGACATTTACCCTAGCACGAACCCTATTGAAAATGAAGTATCTACCATGATTAGTTTATCTACAGAGAGAATCAAAAGTTTCCCATTACATTACGGCCTATGGGAAAAATTCGTTAATATACTCGGATTGCCATGAAATTTTAGGACGTTATTGACGTTTACCCTAGCACAAGTCCTATCGAAAATGAAGTTTCTACCATGATTAGTTTATCTACAGCGCGAATCAAAAGTTTCCCATTACATCACAGCCTATGGGGAAAAGTCGTTTCAAAGGAATTTTAAAGATGTTATACCCTGTCAAACATATTAAAATATGCATTCTATAAAATATAAGGTGAAAATGTAGCTATTATTGAATTACAGGGCCAAACAAAAGAATTCCATTAGATAATGGTAAAAGGGGGAATTGTGTGTGACATATTTTAAATATATTAAGCTTTTTCATTATAATAAAACTGATATATGTCACTGAAGTTTAATATAAATTATACGCTACTGTCTTGCATAATATGAAGTACATAGCATTTATAGGGACGTACAAAATATTTCAAATAGTATATTCTTTTCGAAGTACCGTATATGTGTCCGATGGTGGCTGGTGGGGGGATGAAATGCATTTTAATTATGATATGCGCGTTTATATTTCGCTAAATATATGCACATTATATCGTGTGTATAAATGCTATAGTTGATATACAAGGCTACCCAAAAGAGCTCACCAACGTTACTGAATATGAGCATAAATTATTTAAGCGTGGTTCTTAAATAAGCTATGCATTTTTACGCTGAGCTTCACTCAATTTACTGAGAAATGTTTGCAGAATATAGATAAAAGGATATACAGGGCCACACAAAGAATTCGGTATATGGACGCTTATGAGTGATGATTTATGAGAATGTGATTTCAGTTGTTTTAAAAGTGTTTTAGTTTACAATAAATTTTAGCCTAATGCTGACGTGTAATAAAGGTACAATGTAAACTACAAGGCTGAACAAAAGTATTCAAGTATGCTTCCATCTAATAGTATGAATTGCTGAAAAAGAAATTTCAAGCTACTGGGTATTTTCTTGCTAAACTAAATTTTCCCATTATATCAACTGACATATGAAATACAGGGCTGTTCAAAAGTACTGGAATACATATTTGGGTACATTTGGCTATACACTATTATTTCCCTAAATAACAAAGTTTTGTTAAAGATTTCATTAAGTGTTGGAAAGTGCTTCATAATCTATGCTTAACGCATGATTTTTCTTACTTGTTTTATGTTGTGATTTGTTTCAAGTATTGTGTGCAACATATTATTCCACTCTATTTTCATCTATTAAAAGTTTTTTGTTCATCCCAAGAAGAATATATTCCAACTGAATACATCAAAACAGAATGGTAAAGCTTTTCATTTTTTTTAATATTGCAGTCTTCACATGGAATAATATCGCATGGCGTTTTGTACAGCGTACTATCTTTAAGAAAAGAAACTAACACACATAAAATGTCCAATTTTTTCATTTCATTTGATAATAAATCAGATGATAACTTACCATCCCAAAGAACTATAGTGAATAAGGCTAACTTTGGCCCAAATTTGGAGTAACATTGTCCACTTTCACAAAACCTTGTTCCATGCAGCCATTTTGGAAGTTTGGCAAATTATTTCCAATGAGCTGCCAAACTCAGACTAGTGCTGCTATTTATATTTTGAGACTGAAACTTTGCTGGTACATCAAGTGATGCAGCAGATTTAAAAATTTTTATCGCTTGGGTTAAAGTTACCCTTATTGACTGTATTGATTTTGGAGCATTAAACAACATTTTTATGTGTTATTCAGTTTTGTTAAGTGAGTGTTAACATTCTCGATGAACAAATAGTTTTTTTTAACTGTGTGCTTGACTGTCATCACAATTAGCCCTGTTCAAGACAGATGCAAGTAACATTTTTGACATAAAAGCTGCTGTTTATAGAGCAATGGATTTTTCAGATGAAGCAGCTTCTTTCACTCGTTTTGCAGATTATTTTTTCTATCCAGAGATGAAATACAAGTGTGCAACCTTTCCTGGCGTCTTTCTTGTCTCAAAAACAAGTGATTATTTTCATTTTTAATAAGCTGGTTCCGAGTTAGCGTGCCTTGTGTCGAATAACATAATTCAGATTTTCACTCTTTGATTCTCTTGGTCTTTTGCATTAGTGCTTCTTCGATTTGTCCTTACCGTCTATTTCCATGTATAAAACGAGACTTTTTGGAAATTATTTTGTCTACAAAGTAGGGAGGATAACTTTCACGAGTACAAGAAAATTTCAAAAGCAGATATTATAAAAACTTCATGACTTAAAAGCTGCTGTTTATAAAACAACGGATTTTTCAGATAAGGCAGCGCCTTTTTTCGCTTTGCAGACCTTTCTTTTTCTATCCAGATATGAAATACAAGTGTACAACACTCTTAGGTTAAGGTCTTGGGTCGGGTAGCTAAGGTTATTTAGGTCGTTAGAACGACCAGTGAAAACGCACCTTTTGGGTTACAACAGACAAAGACCAGGATATTGCCATGCCTGAGTTAAACAATTCTGACTCCCCGAATGCAGATCGGAAAATCGCCTACCCTGAACAATTCCCTATCTGGTAGATAGAGACGACCACCAACAGATCTTAATGACTATGTTACTTACTATGTGTACTTTGTCAAAAGTCCGGGAAAAAAACGCGAATTTCGTCAAAATGCCGCTGGAAAAAAATTGTGTAAAAAGGTGGCAAGAAAATGCAAACTAAGTTGAATAGTTGATATAGAAACCTGAATTTCATACAAAGATCGTACCAAAACACAGCGAACTCATTAGAAAATACATACAAATAATTACATGTTTATTATCATAGGTATAGTTTAAAACTGAAAAAATATGCTTAACTAACTTTTTAAAAATCTAGTTAACCTAATCCCAACTTGCAGGAATCTACATTTAGCCAGAAATCGACTTAAAATAAGAACAATGTTAACTTCTTACTCCCTTCGCTGTAACCTTTCAGAACATTACAAAAAACTTTAAACTCACAATTATCCTGAGAAGAGAGGGGAGGTGCAAGGGCCATATTCTGAAGCCGCCCATCTCCAAAGTAAATTGAAAAGTTTAGTGTTTCTTATGCTTATATATACATATATACTTTCATTTAAAAGAAAGTCACCTCTTAGCTTAACCACTTAACCGGCGATGGGTATGGAGAATCAATGCTTTTACCCCCTGCTTATCTCGGGACAGACGGTTAAGTGGAAGATCTATAAAATTGTTCTCCCCACCACTGAAAATAAAGTCTCCTTAAACTTCTTTAAATATGCAGTAGTGTCTATATACACTAATATGCAGGGACCGATTTACAAATTCGGGGGCCCTGGGCACAGA
The DNA here is from genome assembly GCA_964019185.1 of Maratus speculifer. Classification (NCBI taxonomy): domain Eukaryota; kingdom Metazoa; phylum Arthropoda; class Arachnida; order Araneae; family Salticidae; genus Maratus; species Maratus speculifer. The sequence continues at coordinate 14,078,998 of CAXHSM010001376.1, read as the reverse complement.
TGCTTACGGGGGCCCCTTTGTACCCCCTTTGTCATGAAATATTTACATGAAAATAGGTAAAAATCTGGATAAAATGATAATATTGATCGATTTTAAAATATCCATTAAAAATTCAAATATAATAATGAACAATTTACTTTTAAATAATTATTTCACAATTATGAAATTTAAATGAGTAGACGTTCTATAATATACTGTGTGGTGCTAATTACCTTTTCCTATACAAGTCTATTTATCTGAAATGATAAATTATGCAACAATTAATAATAAATTTTTGACACAAGCTACAGTTATTTAAAATATTAGGAGACTCTACAGCCTGCAATGTATACTCACAACACTCAAATAATCTGATGATAACAGAAATGTGAGTAAACAAGAATTAAATATGCAGTGTGTTTTTAAACTGATAAAGATTTAAAAAAAATACTCACCAGAATAAAGTAGTAAATGGATGTTTCAGTCAAAACATTCAACATTATAAAAATAGAATATGAACACAATAGAATGAGAATGTAAAATTTCATTAGATATTAAAATTCATCAATATTTGAATAATAGAAAAATCTTCAGGAGTATTTGGAGGCCCCTGAATATCAGGAGCCCTGGGCCTGTGCCCCGAATGCCTTACCGTAAATCTGGCACTGCTAATATGAATTCAACAAAAATGGTTAATTCGCGGTAAAACAGCAAACTAAATTACAAATTTATCTCAAAAGGAAAAAACAGCACCTGTTTTCTTTCATTTTCGACTATTTTGAAAGGAGTGCCGTAGCTAATCAGACCCCCGTCTTCTCTTTGGATATATTGGGATGTAAATGTGCACTGATATGGGATTAACCAGACTGGCTAGTTCGTTATATTGCAAATAAATAAATAAATAAATAAAATGTAATATAACAAATTACAACGTCTATTTGGAAAATAATATTTTCAAAAACTAAAACTTTAGACTTATAAATATATTCTATAATTTAAATTAATAATAAACATCATTTGTAAGATGATTATAACGAGTCATATATTACGTACGCCGTACATTATCATTAATATTCCTAAACCAATGATAAAAAAACAGTAGATTAAAGATAGATAGAACTTTAACTGTTTAAAATGTGCCTTTTTATTGGGTGGCATTAATCAGACTGACTTTTCAACGACTCAAATTACGGACGACATGGATTAAACATTAATATTCCTGGGCCCATCATAAACAAAATTTAAATGAAATTTTAATTGTACAGTTTTCGGAATTGCAAATTTTTCAACTTCTTAACATCGCACATTTTAAATTTTTACACCGTTGCGTAGAACAAAGAAAATGCACTTCTTAATGAAAATTGTTTAAAATATCTATCACAATTTGTTTTTAAATTATTAATTTTTTTAAAGTTTTTATTATTATTTTTGTCATTGTGGTAACAGAAGTATTCCGTTTTTGGACATTAATCTTGGACCAATCAGGAAACGAATATAATAAAAAACAGAAGTATTCCATTTTTTAACATTAAACTAGGACATGTCAGGAAATTATTAAAATAAAATAGGTTGCGGAATTCAACCAATAAAAAGATTCAGATATACTTTTGATTTCCCGATTCTATACCGATAACAACAACTATTTTTTCCAAATAGTTAAAAAAATAGAAAATTAATCTCAAGCAAACAAATTAGAAGAAAGAAACATCAGAATTTTTTTTTTTTTTTTTTTTTTTTTTTTTTAGTATTTTGGGTGGCAGCTGTAATCTCATTACTTCCATACACATCTTTAAGCATATTGTGCTGTCATTGTGCCCTAACATAGACAAGAGAGCGGCCAATCTGAGGAATAACAGGGTAAAAAATACAATTTTATCTCAAACAAAAATACAAATGTACAAATTTTTTTCCATTTCATTTTCGACTATTTTGAAGGCAAGGTCTGTAATCCCATCACCCCCCCTCATCCCTGCTTCTTTCGGTATGATGTGATGTCAATGTGGCCAAATATGGGGTTAACAAGAATGGATATTTCGCTATATGACAGAAGAAAAAATTAGATTTACATAAAAAAATAAAGATTGCAGAAAAGAAAATTACAAATTTATCTCAAACACAATAAAAAAAAAAAAAAAAAAAAAAAAAATCAGCATTTTTTAATTATTTGGAATTTTTAAATTTCGTAATGTACCTGCTGAATGGTTTTGCTAAATCGACCCCAGAAAGGGCCATTTTCAAAACTTTTATCTCCTCCAAAATAAAACTATGGAACTCTGTTATCTCAATAAGAAACTGGTAATCCTTTTTTTTAACTATTTGGGAAAATAGTTGTTGTTCTCGGTAGAGAACTGGGAAATCTTGAGTATATCTGAATACAGTCGAGCCTCTATATAACGAAATCCATCGTTCCAGTAAAAAATTCGTTATATAGAGAAATTCGATGTATAGAGTATGATGTTAAAAATAGTATTTAATGTGTAAATTTTGAACAAATATTATTTTTGATCTTTTTAATTAAGAATTTGAAATGTTTAAAAGTATATATTAACCTAACATTTTATTTCTTACTTATTTAAGCAGTTTCAAAAAAGAGAAAAGACATTTATTTGAAAGCTTAATGAAAATCAAATGAGGAAGACTTACATAAATTTCAGAGGAAGAAATCTGTAATTTTTTGTTGTTTTGATTTTAAAATTACAATTGTTACGCTCTCAAAAAAAAAATTCTCAAATTTTAGCAAGGAATGAAAAATTGTAGTTGATATTTTCCTCCATTTGAAAGTCTCTCTTATGTGCTCTCATTGATTCCTCTCTTATATGTGTAACAATTCAATTGACTGTGTTTTGAGAAGGATGTTGAAAGGTGTGTGGGAGGTGGGATGAACTTGATAGATTTAAAGAATAAAGAGAGAAGTAATATTTATAAAAAAAAAAAAACCTCTCCACTGAACGATAAATCAAAAATAAGTGATGGAAAATTGATTCCATATGATTTCGAAGCTTTTTTAAAACTGAATAAATTAAGATCAATTTATGAAAAAATTCGTTATATGGAGATAGATATTTCGCTATATAGAGTCTGTTTTTAATGTAATCATGCGAAAAGGGGACCGTTCTTACTAAAAATTCGTTATATGGAGAAATTCGATGTATGGAGTTTCGTTATATAGAGGTCCGACTGTATTTTTATTGGTTGAATTCCGCAACTTATTTGTTTTCTGATTGATCCATGCTTAATGTGTAGAAATGGAATTCTTCTGGGTCAATCCATTTCAAGTGGTCCAGAAAATATAAAAATGGCCGCTCGACCATTTTTAAAAAATCTGAAATTTTTTGTACAACAACCCTAACATGACGAAAGTTCAAAATGACCGTTCTTTTGATTTTACTATTTTTTGTTTGTGCATGGCGGCCATCTTTGTTTCATAGTGTGCAGCGATTTTCTCAGATACTAGGATACACAAAATTGTAAATATCTCGTCTTCTATTTTCCCAATTGAAATAAGGTTTGCAGCATTTTGTTCAGAATAAAATAGGCTAAATATACAGTGATAGAAAAATTTTGAAAAATAAATTTTTACAGGTGAAATTTTAGCACAAAATGTATGATTTTTCCAAAATCTATCCGTTTGCAAGAGGAAAATTTTCATGCAAGGGAAACTGTCAACCTTACACAATTTTTTCTACAAATAGGTGAAACGTATGTGTACTGATACACCGAATCCCAGATCTGGGAGTTAATTTCTCTTTGCTAAAAAAATCCGAAATTCGTCAAAAATTTCAAAAATCGCACTTTTTAGGCTTTGATATCTCTGGTGGGGCACGAGATAAAAATCTGAAATTTTGGCCTATGATAGTATTGTGTAGTAGAGTTATGTACAAAAAATTTCAAGAAGGAGATTTGACTACAAGCTGAGATATGACATGCAAAATATGCGAAAACAATACTGTCAAACTATTGTAAACATACTATGTAATTGTTCAACAAGACTGTCAACATTGCACAATTTTTTCTACAAATAGTTCAGAAGTGTGTGTACTCATACACCAAGTCCAATATCTGGGAAATGATTTCTCTTTCCGAAAAAAATTCCGAAATTCGTCGAAAATTTCAAAAATCGCACTTTTTAGGCTTTGATATCTCTGGTGAAGCACGAGATAAAAATCTGAAATTCTGGCCTTTGATAATATTGTGTAGTAGTATTATGTACAAAAAATTTCAAGAAGGAGATTTGACTACAAGCTGAGATACGGTGATTAAAAAAATGTTAAAAAATGCTATTACGAGTACATTAGGAGAAATGAGATGTCTCTTTTAGTACAATATTTACACAGAAAATATCGTTTGTTGAAAACAGTTAAATAATAAACATTTAATTTACAAAATACTATATATGCTCAACAAAGAGCTTAACAATATTTACGAGAGATGTTATGAGTTCGACCAGTTACTGTTGTCAGTCCATCAGGCTGTTCTTTCTAAAAATTTTATTTGAAGCCCCCAAGTCTTATCATCCCTTGTTAACTTGAATGAAATTCTCTAGGTTTAATAATTAAAGCCATGTCAACTCGATCAGTTGTAATTCATTGTCTGTAATTTACTTTTCCTGAAATGTGTTCCAAGTAAAATTGTTGCAATAGCATTTCTAGTAGATTTGTTCATCTGTACAAATAGTGTATTAGCTTAGCATACATTCTGAATTGTTTAAATCACACAGAAGCATTTGAAAAAGATATTTGTAATTAACATTTAACTTTATACCATAAATAACTAATTTAAAATTTTGGAGGTATGAACAATTACATAGTAAGTTACAATAATTTGGCACTATTGTTTTCACGTATTGTCCATGTCATATCTCAGCTTGTAGTCAAATCTCCTTGAAATTTTTTGTACATAACACTACTACACAATACTATCAAAGGCCAGAATTTCAAATTTTTATCTCGTGCTCCACCAGAGATATCAAAGCCTAAAAAGTGCGATTTTTGAAATTTTCGACGAATTTCGGAATCTTTTCCGCAAAGAGAAATCCTTTCCCAGATCTGGGACTTGGTGTATGAGTACACGCACTTTTGACCTATTTGTAGAAAAAAATGTGCAAGGTTAACAGTCTTGTTGAACAATTACATAGTAGGTTTACAATAGTTTGACAGTATTGTTTTCGCATATTTTGCATGTCATATCTCAGCTTGTAGTCCAATCTCCTTCTTGAAATTTTTTGTACACAACGCTACAACACAATACTATCATAGGCCAAAATTTCAGATTTTTATCTCGTGCCCCACCAGAGATATCAAAGCCTAAAAAGTGCGATTTTTGAAATTTTTGACGAATTTCGGAATTTTTTTCACAAAGAGAAATCAACTCCCAGATCTGGGACTTGGTGTATGAGTACACATACTTTTGACCTATTTGTAGAAAAAATTGTGTAAGGTTGACAGTTTCCCTTGCATGAAAATTTTCCTCTTGCAAACGGATAGATTTTGGAAAAAATCGTACATTTTGTGCTAAAATTTCACCTATAAAAATTTATTTTTTAAAATTTTTCTTCCACTGTATATTTAGCCTATTTTATTCTGAACAAAATGCTGCAAACCCCATTTCAGTTGGGAAAATAGAAGACGAGATATTTACAATTTTGTGTATCCTAGTTTCTGATAAAATCGCTGCACACGGTGTAACAAAGATGGCCGCCATGCACAAACAAAAAATAGTAGAATTAAAATAACGGTCATTTTGAACTTCCATCATGTTAGGGTTGTTGTACAAAAAATTTCAGATTTTTTAAAAATAGCCGAGCGACCAGTGCTGGACCACTTGAAATGGATTGACCCTTCTGTTGCCACAATGACGAAAATGTATTAAAAACTACAAAAAAATTAATAACTCTAAAACAAATTCAGATACAACTTTCAAACAAGTTGCATTTAAAATTAAATTGTTGAATTTATACGTCGGTGTAAAAATTGAAAATGTGTTATGTTTAGAAGTTTAAAAATTCACGGTACCGAAAATTGTTAAACTGAAATTTCATTTAATATTTGTTTGTGGTTGGTCCAGGCATATTAACGTGACTCTGTTATACCATAAGCTAAGTTTTGATCATCATAAAAATGATGTTATCATTGTTTTTGCTTTTTTTAAATATAGAAATCATTTATAAGTCTAAAATTATAATCTTTGAAAATATTATTTTCCATATAGTCAATGAAATTTGTTAAATTACAATTTTTTTAACTACTTGGAAAATAGTTGTTGTCTTCGGTAGAGAACTGGGAAATCTGAAGTAAATCTGAATCTTTTTATTGGTTGAATTCCGCAACTTATTTCATTTTACTTTTGACTGTTTTTGAGGGACGCTGTGACCATTTTCCCCTTTTCTGGTATACCCTTAGCAAAAAAAAGGCATAGAATTACCATAAAAAAAACACCATAAGTGCAATCATATGGATTTTTGCCTATGGTAAAAGTGATTCTATGGAAAACCATATAATCGTTAAGTGTATGGTAATTCTTATGAAAAACCATATAAACGTTAAGTGTATGGTAATTCTTTATGGTACTATATATTAAAAAATAATAACGATATAAACTTTGGTGGCGCCATCTTTTAGGAATACGGAGAACTAAGCCTACTAATGCACTTCGACCTTGGGAAGCAGTGGGATTTGATCCACGGACGGTGGGGATGGGAGACGAGCGTCCTAACCATTCGGCCATGCGGGGTGATGAGCTGTGCTTATAAAACGTTATATGAATAAAGCGTTTCGGTAAATCATCATTATTTGTCGTTCTAAGTTAATGACAAAAGAAGGTAGATTTAAAGGGGTTTTTTTAATAAATTGTTTTATAGACATGTATTTATAAGTTAATTTATTATTTTAATGAATGGAGTAAATATCTTAGCAAATATTTAGTTATAACATCCAATTAATTAAAGGAAAAACTATTTTCTTTTTATTAAAATTAATTAAAAAATAGAAAGTCGATAAAAAATAATATTTAATAAGAATAAAAAATCATTTGATAACTTAGTATATAATATATTTTTAATGATTACATTAATGTATTATATTAATTCCTTACTTACGAGCATTTTTTAATTTTAAAGTAAAAAAATATATATTACTATTTTTTAGATAATTTTTACGGAAATTTTGAATCTTTCTTTTAAATTTTAATACCAAAAAGATTAATAGATATATTCAATATTTTTATACATTGTAAAAGGATTTTTAGTCTTTTCAATAATTATTAACGTTTAAATAAAATAAAATAAAAACTTTGTTGTTGCATATAAAATGAATATAAATGAATATAAAAACCAAAACTAAAAAATACTACTATTGTCTGACTATTGTCTCTTCGAATTATAATAGAAAACATGATTTAAACACCATTATAAGCATAAGAAAAGAAAAAAATTAATGCAGTTTCTTTTTTTTATTTTTTCTTTTTTTTTTTTTAATGTGTTTGTGGTTACAGAAGTTTGTAATTTTAAAGTTTGTAATTACAAACTTCTTTAATCGCTGTTAGAATTTTATGGGAAATATGTCATCAAATATATATTTGTGTTAAATCATTTTATTTCTCCTATAGGATTTTTTATTTATAACGCATAGACTCTGCTCACATATATGAAATACATAAGAACAAAATAATAACACTATTATTTCATATATTATCATAATTTGAGGTCGATAAAAATATCGGTAGATTTTTTGATATTTTTATAGATCGTAAAATAATTTTTAATCTTTTTAATAATTTTTAACTTTTAAATAAAATAAAAATTGTTGTTGTTCCATATAAAATGAATTTAAAATTATCAAATAACGTGAATTAATTATGAACGGTTTTTTTTCGTACTATTAAGTTTATTAATATTTAATTAACATATTATAATATATTATATTAATATATATGTATTAATATTTTGTTGTTAATATTTTTAAAAGATATTTCAAATATTCTTTTGGTGATTCAAATATTTGTAGGTCCTTTTTAAAATAAATTCAAAAAGATTTTCTTTAAATAATTATAGGCTATTTTTGACAATTTGTTTATTTTGAGGGGGTCCGGGACACATTAAAAAATCTTTTATTGAATTAAAATTTCTCAATTTTTTGTGATATTAAATGTACCATTTTAAAACAAAATCACATGATAAAACTTCTCTATATTTTTTTTATTTAAAATTTATTAAAAAAAAGTGGAGGGAAATTAAAAAATATTGTAATTCAATGTAATAATTGTAGAATTTTAATTTTTTAGCAATTAAATAAACAGAAACACCTACATTTTAATTTTGATTCAGCCTTTTTAAAAATATTAATAAAAAATTTATTTAAAGTAAAAGTTTGAAAAAAAAATAATACTTTCAAAAATAAATATTTTTTTCAAATTTGCTGAATCAAAATTAAAGTAAAGCAATTAAAAAAAAGGCATGTTCTAATTTTAAAGCATTTATGTTTAACGGTTCTTGAGTTATAACAATTTAAATGTGAGAAATTTTGAAAACCCATCATGAAGAAAAACGCATACAAGAAGTCTTATCCATGACACTCAATGCTTAAAAGCTAGATGCTGAAAACGACAAAAAAAACACATAATATTTCCTTTTCTAAATATGCTTTTTAAAAAATGTCATTATAAGCATAAAAAATCAGATAAATTTTTAATGCAGTATTTTTTATGTGTGTCCCTGACTCCTTTAATCGCTGTTAGAATTTTATAGGAAATATGTCAATTATATATTTTTATTGAATAATTTATTTTTCTCAAGATTTTTTTTTTCTTTTTAACGCATTTACACACTCATATATATGAATTATATAAGAATAAAATAATATGTTATTTTATGTTATATTAATTTGAGATCAAGCGATTTTCATTAGACTGGTTATAAGTTAACATAAGTTGTTCCTAAATAGATTTTGGTTTAAACTATCTAACCAGTGGCGTTGCTATGATTCTATTCTTTAGAAGTGCATAAGACATACATAAAGATAGTAGAAAGTTTTGAGATGACCACAACCGAGTAATTTTATATTATAGTTACACAAAAAATATATTATAAATATTATAAACTTTCAAAAGGCATTAAGATTTTACCATACACCATGCTTTGAAATACTATACAATTTATGGTGCAAACAATTATGTATTATTTTACTATACATCACGCTATGGAACACCATTGAATGTATGGTAAATTTCATTTCCCTATAGTTTTACCATACACCTGGTTATGGAATACCATATCATGTATGGTGTATATCATTATCCTATAAATTTACCATACACATTTCTCTGGATACCATAAAATGTATGGTATATATCATTATCCTATAATTTTACCATAGACATTGCTCTGCAATACCATAGAGCGATGAATGTTTACCATATGAATACAATATGTTTACATATAATGACATAATTTTTTTATGATTTTCCATATAAAACCATATGTTCCATAAAAAATCCTATGCCATTTTTTGCTAAGGGTAATGTGATGTCACTGTGTGTAATGTAGAACTGAAGAGAAGATAGTGGCTAGGATGTTGATTGATAAGGAGAAAAAAAACAAGGTTAAACAAAGAAAAGAAATAAGCTCTTTTTTAATTCATTTTTACCTCGTTTTAGAGGGGAGGCAACCTCCCCACTACTAATTTTTGGGTATAATGTGGTGTCACTATGTGCCAATATGGAACTGTAGCAAAGGAAGCAGCTAATCTGTTGAACGATAAAAGAAAAAATGCAAATGTATCTCAAAGAGAAAAAAAAATATCAACACAATTATTTCATTTCATTTTTGACTACAGTTGACTCCCTCAAATTTGCAAAGCTTGGGACAAGAGGTTGTGCGGATTTTAGAATTTTGCGGATTTCTGGTCATTGCTTTGTTTACATTTTTTAATCAGTAATTTGAACATTATAATGCAGAACGAAACTATAATGTCTGATAATAAACTATATTAATGAATGATTATAAAAAACTATCAAAATAAGTAATAAACTAAAATAATAAAAAATAACATAATTTTTAAAATGATTAAAATATTAAAACTAAAGTCAAGTTAATAATCAATAACGTATAATTAAATATCCTTTATAAAGATGAAATGTGTTTTTCCTAAATTATTGAATGAAACTTGTCTCATAAAATTTCATAACTGATTCACATCAGGATCATAAAAATTAAGGAAGTTTTATTTCAAGTTTTGCCATACTTAATAATTAAAAAACATGATTAATACATAAATATATTTGACAAACTGATTGTGATTACCAATAATATCAACAATGCCTTGAATTTTTACAAAAATAAATTTATCCTTTCTTCATGAAAAAATAGGAATTCAGTAATATTAACAAAAATTACAAATTAAAATATACATGGAATTTATATAAAACTTAAGAAGTCAAATTTTCTCCCTATATCTGCAATAAATGTTTCATTGTTTACATCCAAAAATTATGTACGGATTTTAGAGAGTTTTAGGAGTACGGATTTAAGGAAATCAACTGTACATATTTCAAGATGAGGGGCCAACCAGCTCCTTTTCAACTTAGAGTATGCTGCGATCTGAAGGTGGATTAATATAGCTATTTTGCTGTATGACGGAAGAAAAAATAGCAGATTTAACTAAAATGGTGAGGAAAAAACGCCTTTTCCATTTAATTTTCAAATATTTCGGGAGGAGAGGGGGGGCTGTAACCCCAGCAACCCCTATTCTTTTCTTTGGTATCATTGTAGACTAATATAGGGCTAAAGAGAGTGACTCATCCACTGTACAATACAAAAAAAAAAAAAACCTAAAGATTTCCAAAAGAAGAAAAATAAGAAAAACTAGCAATTTTTTATATCATTTTCGAAAATTCTGGGGGGGGGGACTGTAGCCCCATCAGCCCCCCTCCCTTGGATACGCCCGTTTGTACAAGAGTTACAAGATCTGAGAAAACTTTTCCCAAAATTTGAAACCATTCAGCTATTGAAATCTCTTTGATGTGTGATTACTATTGTCAAAAGACACATTGGAAGTATCCCAATGTGTCTCTAAGGGCCGACATTTTATAAAACATGTTAGACGTCATTATTGGAACTTGGTAGGATAAATTAAAGAACAGTAAAAATAGCCTTTTTTACGTCTATTCATATTCTTAAATGTTCTTTATAATAAATTTAAGTAATTTTTAAATTATCTCATCATAAATTGACTTTGAAAACGACTTGTGATCATCAAAAATGGAGTTGCTTATTTGGAGTGTTACTAGATGTGTACTCTAAGACTTCCTAACACATATGGTAATAGATAATATTGGTGCAATCTTCTGACAATTTTTTGCCACATGGATTTGCGAAATTAATTATTTGTCCTGACGTGCTCCCTTCTCCCTTATGTAAGTCTTATTGAGGAATCTGGGTAAAATCTTCAACACTGAAATACTTAAGCAGGCTGAAAATTTTATTAAAAAATAATTTATCTTCCATATTCAAGGTTGGAGAAGCATAGTTGAGGTTTGGATACACAGAAAACTCTGCCTATGATTTATCCAGTTGAAATAAACAAATTGGAAATTGCACGTAAAGCGCTGCAAATGAGATGCGTTCATACGATAACGATGTTTTAAAAATATAAGGGCGATATTACGGTGCCTCACTTAAGATCGACGTAGAGACTTACGATGTAAACAAAGCGCAAACGGTATCACGGTAGCGGCGTAACTTAAGGCAGCTCGAAATCTGTCGTAAGTTTCAGCACAAATGGATGCGCGCGCAACCACAACAAAAGTGACTACGGCCTCTGATTGGCTGAGAGCAAGAGGACTTACGCTTAAGCGCGAGGAACGCCTATCCTACGATCTAGCGTAAGATAAGACAGAGCGAGGCACCGTAATCCCAGCCTAACTCTCATATATCTATCTCAAAAAATTGTAAATAATTAATTACAATTAAAATGCAATGCGCACCAAAAAATGTTCTCCCTATACTCAATATGAAATGGAATACTTTTGTGTGGCCTTGTAAATCAATAGAGCTCATCAGTGGTGACGTCACAACCCCAGAAATTTGTTCAAAACAAACCACAGAGTTAAAAAAAAGATTGAGATGATGTATGTTGTTTTATCGTGAAGCTAAAAATTCAACCCTGAAACTGATTTAAACAAGTTACGATTCGGCCCAAACACTTGCGGATCGCTTTTAAAACTTCAGCGATTCAACAATCAGCCTTTGAACGGTATCTGATTTCATATTGAAAGACTTTTTTTTTGAAGATATATCGTGCATCTCTAACAAACTCTAAACTCTTTCGGTTTGTATTGACCCAGTTACCATGGAAATGCGGGGTTGAGTTGTCTGTGACGTCACACTGATGAGCTCTATAATAAATGTTCTTTGCACCACAGATTAAGCAAAATGTATAGTATAAAATGCACTTTTATATATGCATTATAATGCACTTGTATACAAAATTTATTATGTGCGAATGAGTGTAACACCATTAAAATGCTTTTGAAAGATTTCCCCCCATTAACCGTAATGTAAGGGAATGCTTTTGATTGTCCCTATAATTGATCTATACATCTAATTTTTTTAAAATTTGAAATGACTCGACAAAATTATGTAATAATCATGTATTTTAAATTTCAAATGCTTAAAATTCATTTAAAATTTTTTTCCCATTGACCGTAATGTAACGGAATAATTTTGATTGTCCTTATAATTAATCTATGCATCTGATTCTCATAAAATTTTTTGATTTCGAACGATTCGGTCGGGTAGTTTCTGTGTTGTTATATGCGGACGGATGGACGGACCGAACGACAACTATAGGTGCTACGTATATGCATAATTATGAACGCATCTGAAAATAAAAATAAAATCTGTTCACTATGAGTTTTTGTTTTATAATTTTTAAGAAAGATGTCTGTCAGATTTTGTCTTCATCTTTTTTTTTATCTGAAAAAGAGAGAGATTGGCTAAGCCGAATGCTAAAAACATCTAATATATACTAGTAAAAAAATGAAAAGATTTAAATACTAATGAATTATTTGCTGTTGTTAGTAGTTGAAAAATGAAGCAGAAAATTGCCACTTGTAGATTTCAACAGGTTCCATGCTTTGAACGTTATTTTGATGACGAATTTTGCATCCTACATTAGATAGATATTAACGAAGAGATTAAAATGTTCGATTTCTACATTTAAAAAAAATAATTTCAAACACTTGAAACTCTATAACGAAGATAATCACGGAGGGACTTCTATTCACGAATTTCGATTTATATGATTACTATCGCTTTTGGGTCCCATTTTTTTTTCAATTTTTAGAAAAAAATATTTTTAGGTAAATAACATGTGATATCCAAATTGATTAATTAGTGTTTAAAGAATATTTCATTTCCTAAAACATAACGAATACTGTTGTTTTGCGTACGATTCAATTAATATTCATGTGATAGTAAGTTAAGGAAGAAATTTTGAAGATATTTAGAAAATATTGTATTACAGTAAGATTTAACTTATATTACAACTTTTTAATACTTTTTGAGGTTTATTATACATGATTCTTTCAGAAAAGTAACTTTTATTTTAAATTTAAAGAGTGAAATACATGTTTAAAAAAAAAAAAAAAAAAAAAAAAAAAAAAAAAAACGCAAACTGTGCAAAGAGAACTAAGAAATTAATAATATTTATTATTATTTTTAAAGACTAAACATAAATGAAGTCATGTAGTAAACGCATAGACATATACTAACATTACTACATATAAATATTAGCAAAAATATTTCTTAAAACAAAATAATACTCCATTAAAAGCCATGTACTATTAATAGTACACCAGACCCGAAAGGGTTAATTTATTGAATATTTTTTAATGTGATGTATCACAATGCTAGCTAAGAATGTAGAACCAACAGAGTGAAAAATGTCGTAGTAGGGAATCGAACCCGGAGTTTTTGAAATAGCGCTCTAAGTGCTCAACCATTTAAGCTATGAAAGTGGACGATATCCAGCTTTTCATGTTTCATTAGTAGCGTATGCAGGATTTTATTTCGGAGGGCTGAGGTCTGACTTAATATTCCATATCATTTCTATACCATATGAAACAAGTTTAATTACTTCGTAAACATAAGTAATTGTAGACAAAAAGAGGGGAAAGGTGCAGGGCTAATTCTGTTGAAAATTTTAAGAAAATTAAAATAAATCGGTCTGCAATCTGATATTTTTGACTTAAAAAATGTATCATGGTTTCTGAGAAATGGATTCCGGAAAAAAAAAACTTTCATCAAATGTTTGCAGAAAAAAATGTCCGATTTCGTTAAAGGATTGCGGAAAACCCCCAAATTTTGTCAATAGACAGCAAATACAATGCGAATATTATAAACTGATCGCGAGAAAAGATCAACTTCCATCAGCTAATCGCAGAGAAAATGCAAATTTCGTCAATCGATCGCAGAGTAAAAGCGAATTTCATATAACTATTCTTGAAAAACGCGTATTTTTATGAAGGATCGGGAAACAAATGCGAATTTCATAAAAAAAACGATGAAAAAAGCAAATTTCAACAAAAGATCATGCAAAAAATTGCGAATTTTGTTAAAGGCCGCAGGAAAAAGATAAGTTCGTCGACGGGCCACAGAAAGAAAGTGAATTTTGTTAAAAGACCGCAGAAAGAAAGCAAATTTCATCAAATGATTGCATTCATCAAACGAAACGCGGATTTCGACAATTGGCAGCTGAAAAAATCAGACTTTCGTCAAAGGGTCTGCAGAAAAATACGTAAATTATAACAATGGGCTTCGAAAAAATGCGAAACTCGACACATGTTTGCAAAAAAATACATATACCTTCAAAAGAAAACTGAGAAAAAATGTGAATTTCGTTGAAGGATCGCAAAAAAATGCATATTTCTTGAAGGGTTTGCAGGTAAAAGCCAAATTCGTAAAAGGGCCGCGGGAAAACCCCGAGTTTTGGCAGAATGTTGCAAAAAATGGGAATTTCGCCAAAAACAATGAAAAATTTTCATTATTTCGATAACGGTTTATGACGAAAAAAGCATATTTCATCAAAGTATCGCAGAAAAATAGCAAATTGCGTCAAAAGGCAACTGAATATTTGTAAATTTTGACAAAATACGAAAATTTCGAGGAAAATCCGCAAAAATGTTGCCAGTTTTCCATTGTTGATTGCTGCACCCTCTTAAACAATTGAATAACTGTCTTAATCTTCATTTTCATTAAAATACAATGATCCACTCATCGAATTTTTCAACCACGTGACCTACCCCAATGATCTTCCGTACCTCAAAATGGTAGGACATTATCAGAAACGTTTTTAAGATAAAATTTGCAAATACACAAGATTTAGCCATATTATGATACAAGACTATCCTCACTTGGCGACTAGTTTGGTCTTCTTTAAATGCATGCTAAGCACAAAAACATGCTACTTTTATTTTTAAATTAATTGACTTTTTACTGACTCAATCCGTTGCTAAATTAGAAGATTCTGAGCGAGAAATCAAAAGCTCAGTATTTGGTAAGACTTGTTTATTTTATCAACCAAAACTCTATTACCAAACTATAAGATTAAATGACAATAATGGCTGATTGTAAATGCCACATTCACTTTATGTTTGTTGTATCATCAAATGATATTTTAAGTCAGCTTTTTATTTGTATTTTTATTAATATTTTGTTAATGTATTTTTTCTACAGTTATTCAGATAAAAAATACGTTAATTTGTGATATTTGCTGAGCAGTTTGGCGATTTATATAATTTGATGAAATTGGTCGTCGGGATAATCCGGTATTTTTATGTTAGACATGCACAGGGGATAAAGCATCATGCATTATTCCTGTCATAGTTTTTCGTATTGCATTATTTTTTTTAATGTAATCCCTTCACTCATTTTTTAAATATAAGACTCACGTTTAAAACTGAAATATTTAAAATCCATCGCTTTCGCTTATTTCTTGAAAGAAGCAAGAAAGAAAATAAATAATACTGTAAACCATGACACTTAATTTTACATCAAAACATTGTTTTAATTTATCATGTGAAAAATAAAAAATATTAGCTGGTAAGTTAAAAAATGGTATAAGCAAGAATGATGCTTGTCCAGTGGCGTAGCTAGAGCATTTTGTTTGGGGGGGGGGGGGGTGTGGAGACTGAATTTACCGAATGTTCATAATAAAATCACCGAATGATTGAGATTTATTTATTTTTAAATTCTCTATTTTTTGTATATTTTTGCCTTATTATATTTTAGAGTGAGTATTGTGAAAATAATGGTATGTATAATGACAGTAAAAATTAAAAATAATAACTAAAGATAGCGTTAAATAAGAGTGTATTTTTATTCTTAGCTGAAACTTTCATAGACAAATAAATATTGAAAATTTTATTTGAAGCAATCATAAAATCCAATTAAATATATAGTGTGTTCCTTCTAAACATGGTCCGATGGTTAATTTTCTCGGGCATCTGAACCTGATGGCGCTAGTTTAGATACAAAAAGTTTCTCAATTTCGAACTCTCATAATTCGTTTTATTTTTTCGTCTCTCATAATTCACAATGCGTTTTAATCATTGAAAAGTGATATATTATATATACATATTTTTCATTTAACTGTTTATCTAAGACATATAGTTCCAAATACAGAAACTTTTTAAATTAACTAAAAAATCATTCTAATCATTTGAGTCAATAAATGCATTTCTTATAAAGTTACGAAAATTCACTTTTTATACCGTCCTGTAAGTTACATTTAGTAAAACAGATCTCAGACCTGATATTCTGACATATAAAGTGAAAAAAAAAAATATTTCTTACGCAAAATTCATAGAGCTATGCCTGTTTAAATTTTGAAAATTTGTTGGATTTAATACAGTGCTCTAAGTGATGTGCACTTTCAGCTGAAATACAATTTCGTGAAATGCAATTTCGGACTGTGAACATTAGTTGTGGCGCTAAGTTTAACTTTTAGTTTAGCTAGTTTAGTTTAAAAAAATTCTTAATTTCAAACTCTCATAACTCGTTGAGTTTTAGTCATAGAAAAGAAATATATATATTTTTTTAAATTTGCATGTCAGAGCATCAAATCTCATTCACTAAATATAATTTATGAAAACCGTATAAAAATATAATTTTGTTAATTTTTTCGAAATGCATTTTTTGACTCATTCGGTGTTTAATATAATTTTTTGGCTAATTTAAAAAGTTTTTGCAGCTAAAACTATATGTCTAAGATTATTGATTCTGAAATTAGCTATGGGACCATGTTTATAATAGACAAATGATATATATATTATTCAAATAATACTCCGAAGAATTTAATAATACCATCACAATAAAAAGTAAGCAAATGCAAAAATATGTAACTCATAATAGATTTTAAAATATTCCTAATTAACGTAGATGTCTACGTGCGAAGAATTTTTTAAAAAAGATATCGAATTTTTACACTATACATATAGTCTTAAGTTATACAAAAGCAAAAAATCAACTACACTTTTAGAAAAAATATAATATTTTAAAAAAAAGAAAAAAAAACATGGAGTTTCAAACAAAGCTTCGATAAATTTTAGAACTTACGACAGGTACGCTTGGTCCCTATCAAAATTCAGTTAAATATATTTAAATCTTTTACAATATTATATAAATTTGCAGTAGTATATTTCAGGAAGAAATGCACAGTTTTTTTTAAATAAATGCATATATAAAATAAATGCATATATACATATATTAGTTGCATAAAAACTGTAAAATTATAAATTATTATACATAGCTTAGATAGAGTTCAGTTCACATCATAATATGCAAATTGATTGATGCAAATTTTCATAGATAAATATAAAAATGCAAAGGTAAAGTACAAATGTAAAGTATTAACGGTTATTTAGAATTTCCCCCCAACAGTAAACATATTAAAATTTAAAATAGCATTACAGCAAAGACATGCATTAGGCCTAGATTCTATAAGTACGAGCATATTTTTATTGTAAGTAGAAAAATAATAGTAAAAAAGGTATTGACATTTTCCTTTGAAGTAATTAAAATTAGATGCAATTAAATAGCTAAATTCCAGGAAACACTCTGCATAAAATATGTCAACATTATCCTGTAATTCTATTTTTTTCAATGACAAATTAAAATTTCAAATGGTTTTTAGTCGAGAGAACGACTTCTTACTATATGCGCAAAAATATTTACGATACAATAGAGATATAGTCTCAAAAACTTTTCCACTCATTAATCGTGAAATATTGAACAGAATTAACTAGAATAATTTAATTTAGTGAATTAAATATTTATTAAGAAAGGTGGGTGGTATTCTTTGAAAAACAAATCTTACTACTGAGTACTAAATAAACCAAATTTAAAGACTCCAGTTCGTTTTGTTTAATATTTGAATCTTAACGAGTAGAAAAATTTCGAGGTTATATCTTTAGTGCTTTTGCAAAAATCGTTCCCATAAGTTTTAAAATCACTGCTTTGATTAAGAACCATTGAAAATTTTCATTTCTCGTTGAATTATAGTTAAATCGTTTCCAATTTTAAATTAAAATATCCAATTAAGCAAGAAAATATTATACAAATATAACTTTTTAGCATAGCTTAACCCTTCTCTTTCGTAATTGTCCCCATCTGCATACAATGCTGTCTAGGCAAAGTTTATCTAAAATATCCTTTTCAACGGAAAGTAACATTAAAGAGTCTAATCTATCCTCATTCATTTTAGATCTCAAATAATTTTTTACTCTTTTTAAAACGCTAAAGGCTCTTTCGTTTGAGGCAACAGAAACTGGCGCTGTAAATGCCAGCTGGCACAAAGAATTGGATAATTTCAGCTGTTTTTTAAGCTGATTAGATTTCTCCATGATATCACTCATTTTCTCAATGTCTGAACAAAAATCAGAAAATACTTGCAATTCGCATTGCAAAGAATCGGGATCCGGTATATTGCTTTTATCAGGATAGAATTTAAGGATTTCATATATAATATTCAGATTGAAATTACTCCGTTTCAGAGGAAGTCTTAGCGATTCAAAAAGTGGGGACACCTTTTCTATGCACTCTTTTAAATTGGTGCTCATTAAGTTAATAAGTTCATCTATCACCATATTACTTTCTTTCCGATAGAAAGAATGCATGGTAAATTCTGCTTCAGTCTGATTTGTAGGATCAAAACGGACCGGTTTTTTCCTTCTTCTATGATGGAGTGCGAATTCCCGCTCCGCATCAATCCCCAATTTCTCACAAAAAATAACACTTGCGGAAACCAAACCATTAATAGAATTAACATCATTTCTTATTTCTTCATAATTTTTAATAGTACTGTCAATAAACATTAATGCATCTAAAAGATTAGAATTTTCCTTTTCCAGTTCTTCTGTGACAATTTTCGACTTATATAACACATTTTTCATAAACATAAGGCTAAATATAAAGTCTAAGCTTAAAAGTTTCTTTTTCAAACCATAAGCTTTGGTTCTAGAGTTTGCGTCAAAGTCCGACGTTATGGAAATTTCATCTAGTAATTCGACAATCTTTTCTAATGACGTGTTCACAGCTTTAACTGATTCTGCTCTTGCAGTCCATCGTGTCTTTGACAGATTTTTCATACCTAGAACGTTTTCAGTATCTGCAGTTTTAAAAGATAGTTTTGCATATCTTTTCGTACTCCCCGTAAAAAAAAACGTAAATATCCTGTAAAATATCAAAAAATGATGAAATAATTGGGCTAATGTTACAACTGTGTTCAATAAACGTGTTCATTCTATGGGCCTGACACGGGATATAAACAATTTCTCGACCCATTATTGAAGTCACTTTTTTCTGAACACCATTAAACTGACCGGACATTGAAGAAGCAAAGTCGTAAGACTGGAATGCCAAATTTTCCATTTTTAATTCGTTTTTGGATAGAGAATCGATTATTGTTTTAGATAAGGCATCGCCTGTTTTTTCTTCAACTTTAATTACTTCTAATAAGTACTCTTTTGGTTTACTCTCCTCAACATATCTTACGCAAATGCTCATTTGATCTTGATGGCTTGAATCTGGTGTAGTATCAGCCATCACGCTAAAAAAATTGCTATTGTTAACTTTTTTCACCACTTCTTTTTTAACCTCCTTAGCTAATAAATCAATGAATTCATTTTGAGAATCAGCACTCAAATATGTTACGTGATATGGCCTCATTCGTCGATCGTCCAACCACTTCTTCATTATAAGCGAGTGACGGGAAATCAAATACACAATCTGACGAAAATTTCCATCTTCATCCGAACCACTACCCCTAAAAGACATATCTTGTCTACCCAGAGTTTTAGCCACATCAATTAGGATATTTAAAACTTTTGAATTGAATTCTATATCGTGGTGCTCTTGAATCGTGCTCATTCTTTTGTTTTTGTCCAATTGGACATCGATGTGTTTATTCTTTTGTGAGTATTGACAAAAGTCAGCCAAAGCAGCCTTGTGAGATTTTGATGAGAAGTGCTGGGATAGTTTTCCAAGTTTTTCTTTTCCAACACTTTTCATTTTGTGCCATTGTCTTACACCTGTTTCATACCATACAGATTCAGAATTTTCCCTGTTTGGTCCACCAGGAAAGAGAAAACAAGTGAAACAGTAAGCAGCATCTTTTGCTATACTGTACTCTAGATGTGGATACTGTTTGTACCAACTTGGCGAAAATCTGTTTTGTTTACCAGATTGTATTGAGGTATTAATAGGAAAAATTGATAAATTGGGCTGATGTGGACCTATAGTGATTAAATAATCTCTTTCAGCATCTGTTTTAATTTTAGATCTGACACCTGGATCATGTTCAGTTAATTTAATGGCTTTTAAGTTTTCATCAACATTTCCAGACATTTTTGAACGAAGTAGTTGCACCCTTTTTTACAGGATTCCAATACACTATCGCATTGTTTTTGAATGATTTCTGTTATTTCAGAAATTTCCATCAGAATTAAATCTGGATAAATCAGTTCTGTATTTTTGCACCGAGAAAGAATTTCATTACAATTCTCGTAATAATTCAAGAGGACTTTAAACTTTCCAACTGGAACTGTCCAATCAATAATAGGTGTATCCGTTTCAGGTTCTACTTGAATTGGATTTTTTTCTGAAATATTTTCGTTCTTATGGTCCATTGCCATATCACTGTCTGGAATTACGCTCATTAGGACATTTTCTTGGCGTTTTTCTGTCAAACTTTCTTCTATGAAGTTTTCATAAATATCTGTATTTACATTGCTTTGAGAATCAATTTTCTTATCCAAACCACCGTTTATTACATTTGATGAGACATCTTGATGTTTTTCTTTTACTGTTTCTTCTAGATTATTTAAATTACAAAATGTTACCATAGCTTTTCGAGAAGAAATTTCGTCATTTAGATTGATAATAATATTCGATGAAGCATCTTCTTGATGTTTTTCTTCCACATTTTCTTCTGTAAGATTTATATCATTACATGTAACCATATCAATTCTAGAAGAGATTTTTTCATTTAGAACTTTTGATGATGATGGAATTGGTAAAATATCATCTTTCTTCCTTTTCTTTATAGCTGCTGCTTCAAAAGGATTTGCTGGAGAACCTACACATTTAACTCTAACTGTTTTTTTTTTGTTGTGACAAAGTTCTTCATGCTTTTTTTTATAGTCCATGTCAAACTTATTTCCACATTCCATACATTCAACTTTATATCTGTTGCGCCTTTTATCAGTTTTTTTTCTCCATATATTTAGATGTGGTGGAACTCATATCAGATAAAATATAACTATAAAAAATATAAAAAAGTTTTAGGATACTAGACTTGGCTTTTTAAAAACATTAATTAACTATTTATGAATAAGTCTCATACATTCAATTTTAAAGATAAATTTATTTGACTCAACTCTAAAAGTTATAACATTTTAAAATTTGGAAAAAAAAAAAAAAAAGCAACAGTGCGTTATAGGACGCACAGCAGAAGTGAAAACTTTTTTAATTGGAAATCAGAAACTCTCATATTTATTTGAAAAACAAATAATTTTTTCAGTGTTAAAACGAAACATTTTTTTCCGGTCCGAAATACTGCTAAATTCGCGCAAAAGTAATTAAATCCTAAAGGTAATTTACAATCATCCCAAACACCGCTTATTAATATGCCTTGTATTGAAATTTATCAGAGTGAAAAGAATAGCCTTTTTCAATACGACATTTTAATTATGCAGCATATTTCTCTGTTAATCAAAATTCGCATTAAAAAAATTAAATGAAGACAGTAGCAAAATAGCAGTTAGCAATTCTTTGTCTTTCTTAAAAAATAAATAAATAAATAAATAAATAAATAAAAAGACCCATATGCCACTTAAAAAAAAATACTGTACAATCTTTATGTCTGCAATTAAAACTCAATATTTCTGCCATATCTGAAACCTACTTGTTTAAATTTCTATGATTATTTTATTTGTGAAAATCTTACAAATGTTTCTAAAAATTATGTTTTTAAGGTGAAAACGCTTCATAATCTATTTTTCTATTCAGCTGTTTCAGTTATCTACATGAAGCGAAACTTGCAAATTTATTGCTTGAACATTTATATAATTCCGGTTGTTAACAGGGGGCAAAACTCTGAAAATTGTTTTAAATATGAAAACTGAAAGGTGGGTCAAGCTTCCCCAGTTTTTCCTATAAATACATGAATACAAAAGCTTCATAAAGAAAATCCTAATGCAAAATCCTTATTTTAATGAAAATCCTATGTTTAAAAAAATATATATGTAGATTTTAAATTTAAAATTTTCGAAATAATTTTGGTAATTTTGAGAAAATTTATTTCCAGACAGCAAAGATTTAAGATATTGGAATTTTTCAACTTTTGATAACGATTCATTTGAATCTATCGCACTAGTAAATAAATTGAAAAATTCTAAGAACTGGCTTCCATCACCAGAAAATTTTTCTATGTTCAACTTAGGCAGCTTCACTGCCGAAACTGGTTTATTACCGATTTTTGAACCGCTACTTGTTTCGAGTAAAACTTTTGGTTCAGTTTCGATTTGACATTTTTTAAGTCTCATCTTAATTTTAAATTTCAAACTTGATATTTTTTCGGCATACTCTTCTACTGATTTTAATTTCTTTTCATATTCATTTTTATCCTGAATTAACTCAGCAATCTCCGTATCTAATTCCTTGAGTTGAGCTTCCTTTTCATTTATAAGCTCTAATGATTCCATTAAAGAATCTGAATCAGTTTTATCTATATCTACTAACAACAATGTATCACATTTTGTTATTAGCTTAGTAACTGCTGCGCAAACAACCGCTCGCTTACTTTTAATCTTTTCTGGCTTGTCCATGTTAAAATTTTAATTCAACATTCAAAAAAATATTATCATGAAAAAAAGTTATTTTCACTAAATCATGTTCAAAGTCATGCAGAACAATAAAGGTATTTCTTACCTTTTTCCCGGTTGAGGAGGCACCAAAAAAAATTGAATATCTTCATGTATTCCACTAAATGTCAAAACAAGAGGTGGGAGAGCATAGATGAAAAACAAGTTCTTAATTTACTATTCAGTATTTAATTTCATGTATTCTGAAGCTTTGTGTGTACCATTTCGAAATAATATTCTTCATGCAAACTTTTGTAGATTATATTTAAATCGAAATATACAGTATATACAATATTTACATAGGTATAGGTCACATTTAGTTGCTTAAGAAATCAAGATTCTAAATTACTATAAATATTCTAGCAACTTTTACATGTTAATACCGAAACAATATTTTTATTTCCTTCCGCTTTTGGAAGGCCACGAAAAAACGCAGTTTTCTACGGCGTCCAAGCACAAAACATAAAACCAACTAAACTAAAAGAAACAAAAAGAATGTTTTTAATATCAGTTCTCTAGTGAATCACGTGACCCATGCGCCAGCGCGTCTAGCTAAGCGGCGCAGGGTTTTTCGAAATTTTAAACATCCCGTACAAGGGATGCAATTTTCGAAAGTGAAATTACCGAATCTGTATAAGTTTACCGAATGTGGGGGGGGGGGTCGCACCCCCCCACACCCCCCCTGTAGCTACGCCCCTGTGTTTGTCTGATATAAAAATATACCAAGAACTCTTTAAGATCATGGGAAGTTTTAAGTAGTTTTATTCAAAAAAAGAATTTCGATTTTTTAATCAAAAGGAAGCTTTGCATATGAAAATCAAAGAAGTATACGACAATCACATGTTTCGTAGCATTATAATATCAATGAAATAATAGAGATGGAACAGTATTTGGTGATTTATACCCTAAACTTAGCTATAATACGAAAATATTCAACTAACATAGAAAAGAAACAAGAGATCAGCCCAGAACTATTGATGTCAGTCACATGACTGAGGCTTTTATCATAGAGATGTTAAGAGGCAATATTGGCGTGTCTTTTTTTTCTTTTTTTTTTTTGTATTTGATGATGTAGGACACAAACAAGAAGCAAAAGAAACAGGACCTTAGAAACAGTGCATATCTGATTAGCTCATAAAACTATTATTTATGAATTGAGTAAACATGCCGAATCAATATTCAATTAATTATTCATATAATTTTAGAAAAATACTTAGCTCATGCTGGGTTCAAAGAATACATGAAAACGAGACATGCTTCATCTGAATCCTTTTAAAGTTTTTTCATGAAAAAAATTTAACAAATAAGATTTTTTTTTCAAACAAAATATTTTTAGCATATTTCTCCTTTATTTTTAAAAGTGTTATTTCAATAAAGCATTTCCAATTGTGTAACATATTGCGATACAATTTATCCATTTCAGGTCAGATTAAGTTTTAAATTTAGAGTAAAGTTAATTTATAGTAACATAAAAAAATTAAACTATCAAAAAGTTTTATTGAAAACTAATGAACAGGTCTAGAGTTATTTGCTTTTTATCAAAATGACAACTGTGGAAAAATTTTACAATTTTTTATTTTATGACTAAATGCTAAACCAAAAGAGATGTGACAACGCTAAATGCAATGACATATACAGGGTTCATATTCAATTTTAACCAAAAAAGAAGTACAAGAGATTTTCAAGAGGAATCTATTTAATATGAGACAGTTTTTTTTATAATGGTTATTAGATAATCCTTTGGAAAACATCTTGCACAAACAAAATATTTTCTCCAATATGAATCATGATATGTCTTTCTAGTTGAAAATGTCAAGAAAATTCTTTAGGACACATTTCAGAAACACAAGAATTTTATCCTGTATGCGTCAAGAGATGCTTTCTTAAACTACTACTTTGAGAAAATTTTTTGGTACATACTTCACAAGCAAAAGGCTTTTCTCCTGTATGAGTCAAGATATGTTTTCTCAAAGTACTTTTATCAGCAAATCCTTTAAAGCATATATCACAAACAAAAGGTTTTTCACCTGTATGTATCAAGAGATGGGTTCTTAAAGTACTGTTATCAGAATATCCTTTAAAGCACATTTCACAAACAAATGGTTTTTCACCTGTATGAATCAAGAGATGCCTTCTTAGATCACCATTACGAGAAAATCCTTTTGAACAAATTTCACAAGTAAAAGGTTTTTCTTTTGTATGTGTTAAGAGATGGGTTTTTAAGTGACCAATCTGAGAAAATCTTTTGGAACATATTTCACAAATAAAAGGTTCTTCACCTGTATGCCTCAACAGATGGGCTCTTAGATCACTATTACGAGAAAATCCTTTAGAACATATTTCACAAGTAAGAGGTTTTTCTTTTGTATGTGTCAAGAGATGGGTTTTTAAGTGACCAGTCTGAGAAAATCTTTTGGAACATATTTCACAAAAAAAAGGTTTTTCACCTGTATGAATCAAGAGATGGCTTCTTAGATTACTATTGTGAGAAAATCCCTTGGAACATACTTCACAAACAAAAGGTTTTTCTCCAGTATGCGTCAAGCGATGTGTTTTTAGATGACCATTTGTAGAAAATCCTTTGGAACATATTTCACAATTAAAAGGTTTTTCTCCTGCATGAGTCAAGAGATGTCCTCTTAGATTACTACTCTGAGAAAATTGTTTGGAACATATTTCACAAACAAAGGGTTTCTCTCCTGTATGTATCAAGAGATGATTTTTCAAAGCACTGTTATTAGAAAATCCTTTAAAACATATTTCACATACAACTGGATTATCTGCATGAATGTTTCTTATATGTCTTCTCAGACTACTTTTCTTAGAAAATCTTTTGGAACATATTTCACAAATAAAAGGTTTTTCACCTGTATGAATCAAGAGATGGCTTCTTAGATTACTATTCTGAGAAAATCCCTTGGAACATACTTCACAAACAAAAGGTTTTTCTCCAGTATGCGACAAGAGATGTGTTCTTAGATGATTATTT
Organism: Maratus speculifer; assembly: GCA_964019185.1. Lineage (NCBI taxonomy): Eukaryota > Metazoa > Arthropoda > Arachnida > Araneae > Salticidae > Maratus > Maratus speculifer. The sequence continues at coordinate 14,052,618 of CAXHSM010001376.1, read as the reverse complement.
TTAGAAAATCCTTTGGAACATATTTCACAATTAAAAGGTTTTTCTCCTGCATGAGTCAAGAGATGTCCTCTTAGATTATTACTCTGAGAAAATTGTTTGGAACATATTTCACAAACAAAAGATTTCTCTCCTGTATGTGTCAAGAGATGATTTTTCAAAGCACTGTTATTAGAAAATCCTTTAAAACATATTTCACATACAAATGGATTATCTGCATGAATGTTTCTTATATGTCTTCTCAGATTACTTTTCTTAGAAAATGTTTTGGAACATACTTCACAAATAAAATAATTTTCTCCTGTATCAATGGAGGAATGTTTTTCTTTTTCTGCATTTCGAGGAACAAAGTGCTGTTCACCGGAGGAGGAATTTTCTTCTGTAATCGATGACATTTCCCCAAATGAATTTAAGCTTGATTTCAGACGATAACAGGAACTTCTTCAAAGTGCCATTATGAAGAAATTGTAGACGTTTTTATCGACGGGAATGACTTACTGAGTTTCAGAAAAATCAGTTTTATCTACCCCTAAATCTGAAAACAGAAAAAAAAATTATAAACAAGGCATTTAAAAATAAACTGCACTGAGTTTTAACTCTGAATTTAATAGTCAATTTTACAATTTTCTTTTCCTTAAATAGTAAAAAATTCATTCATGGAATTATCAAATCAAACATTCTTATATATGAACTAACTTAACAATTTTTTTCATAGATGCAGGTACATATGCGTTGATGTGCATGTGATACAGTAGACATTGCCATAGCCCATACTGGGAAACTCCTATACCTTGAGTGGTAAAAACTACAAATTTATTTCATTGAATGCTGGTAATTTTATTTTTTCCATTTTTACAAGAAATATGTATTGGATTCCTGAAAATTTTTGAATTCCGGTTTTCGAAGGATCTACACGTTTTAGGGATCAGAAATTCTAAAAACATGTTTTTACAAAATGTCTGTCTGTATGTGACATACATTTTAAGGGCGCTTTGTTTCGAGAACAGAATGATGAATGAACAGAATGGATGCACAGAATTTCGCAAAACATTGGATTCAATTAGGTCTTGATATAAACTGGATTTGATTACCATATATACTCGCGTATAAGTCGACCCCCTAATTTACGTTGTTAAAAATAAGAAAAAATTCAAAACCGGCATATAAGTCGACCCCCTGACCCCCCCCCCAATAGGGGGAGACCGATTGACTTTCCCCCGAAAAGGATCGATACCTCGGACCCGTTCTGAAATGAAACGACTCCGAAAAGAACTGATTCGTCGGATTCGTTCAGAAAAGGACCAATTCGTCAGATGCGTTCCAGAATGAAACGACTCTGAAAAGAAACGATTCCTCGGAATCGTTCCGAAAAAGAACGATTTCTCTGAATCGTTCCGAAATGAAACGACTCCGAAAAGGACCATTCCTCGGACTCGTTCCGAAATGAAACAACTCCGAAAATGAACGAATCCTCGGAATCGTTCCGAAATGTTTTGTCCGAAAAATTATGCTTAATGTCATAAATGATAAATCGGAGTCGAAGAGTGGCGTAGAAAAGTAGGATTCATTCCGTTTTTTCTTGGACTCTATCCTTTTTTCTCAAATTCGTTCCATTTTCTCGGATTTATTCCTTTTTTCTTAGAGTCGTTCCTTTTTTCTGGAACATGTTCCATTTTTCTCAGATTCGTTCTTTTTTTTAAACGACTTCGAATAATTCGTTCTTTTTGGTAAACGATTCCATAAATGGACGATTTTGCCCATTACGAAATGTGTTCTTGACTTACGACATATACGAAGTGTGTTCTTGACTTAAGTCACTTTTTTTTTTGTTCTTTGCAACAGGGTAGGTTAGATTATTATTTTGAAGAATAAACTAAAAATGGTCTTAAATTCAGAATCGTCGAGGTTGGAATATACAAACAGTGGGGTACTGCAGCAACGATTCGCTAGCAAACTATATTCCAATATTTTAATTATAGATTTTTTTTAAGTCTCCCATATAAATCGACACCCGCCACTTTGAAGTTCTTTTTTTTTGTCTAAAATTTCTCGACTTACACGCGAGTATATACGGTAGCTTTTGGCTGTATATCGCTCAACAGGCGGTGCTGCCATGGTGCTTTTTTCACGATTTACACAATAGCTACATGTGAAGAAATAATGGTTGGATTTTCATAAAACTTCAGATTCCGTTATTTCTTGATGTAATATGGTTCTGATTAGGTTTTGGTGTAAAATCTTCCAATAGGTGGCATGGTATGCAGCATTATTTATGATTATAGCAATAGCTCTATCTCAAGAACTAATGCAAGTGTTTTTATGAAGCTTCAGATTCAGTTAGTCTCTGATATAAATTAGTATTATTTAGTTTTTAGAGTAAATTTCACCACATGTGGCATTGCTATGCTGCATCATTCACGATTATCACAATAGCTGTATCTTAGGAACTAATGCATGAATTTTCATGAAACTTCAGATTTAGTTAGTCCATGATATAAAATTAATATTCTTTAGTTTTTGGAGTAATTCACTGTCTAGTGGCGCTTCTGTTCAGATTTTTTTATGATTTCTGCGATGTTTCTTTCTCAAATACTAATATAGTAAACTCCCTCAAATCCGCACAGCTTGGGACCAGAGATTGTGCAAGTTTTATATTTTCGTGGATTTCTGGTCATTGCTTTGTTTGCATTTTTTAAATAGAAAATTTGAATGTAATTAATAATGCATCGAAACTATAATGAATGCTCACAATGTAATAAAAATATTAAAATAAGTAATAAACTAAAATAATGAAAAATTTAGATACTTTTTGAAATGACTAAAATATTAAAAATAAAGGTCAAGTTAATAATCAATAATGTATGATTAAATATTCATTATAAAGATTAAATGTTATTTTGGCTAAATTATTCAATGAGACTTTCGTCATAAAAGTACATTACTAGTTCAGATGAAAGTTATAAAATAAGGAAGTTTTAATTCAGGATTAGCCAAATTTAATAAGTAAAAAAGCTAGATAGATGTATTTGGTAGGAAGACTGATTACCAATGATATCAGCAATATCTTGAATTTTTTCAGAAATAAATCAATTCTTCCTTTATGAAAAAACATAAATTCACCAATGTTAACAAAAATTGCAAATTAAAATATAAAATACACATGGAATTGATGTCCAACTACAAAAGTGAAATTTTATACAGATAACTGAACTGAATGTTTCATTGTTTACATCCTTAAATTATACGCAGATTTTAGAGAGTTGTGCATTTTAGTGTTGTGGATTTGAGGGAGTCTACTGTACATGGATTTTCATCAAATTTCAGATTAAGTTTCAATTTGAAATAAGTTGTTGCAAATAAGATTTTGGCATAAGTTATCTAACTGATGACGCTGCTATGTTTCACTTTTCTGGAAATATTAATGTGTATGAGATAGAAGAAAGTTTTGGGATTACCACATCCGACTATTTTTATTTTTTTCAATTATGTCTATTAGTTCCGCATATTTCCCAAAAATTATCCAAACAAGACTTTTACCCCTTTGCTATCCATACATTCATCCCTAACTCAATTTCACCTCCATTACTTATACCCATTCATGTTGTCAAGCCTTTGTGTTATACATTTTTTTTCCTTTTTAATATATATATATTTTTAAAGCTAATGTGCAGAAATGAATTTCATGCATTTTGAATTTCTTTTTTATAAAAGTTGACTTGCAGACCAGCACACCGAAAATGTTCGTTATTGGTTTTAATTAGATTCAGGGGAAATATCAGTTTTAACCTACCTGTCAAAATACGTTTTGGTAATCAGTGGTCTAAGAAATATACATTTATATTTTAAAGGATAAATTTAGTGCATTTGAAAGGATTTGTCACATCAACAATATTTGTGAAACAGTAGACTGTCTCAAATCCACTAAGCTTGAAACCAGGGGTCGTGAATTTTGCTAATTTCTGGTGATTGCTTTGTTTACATTTTTTAAACAGCCATTTGAATGTAATTAACAGTGCAATCTGAATTACAGTGAATGCTTAAATTATAACAAAATAAGTAATAAACTACAGTCAAAGATCTATAATCCGCACAAGTTGAGGCCGAAGGTTGTGCGGATTATGGAATTTTGCGGATTATAGAGTATAATGGATTATGCGTCATTTTATCATTCTTAGACAGCATTTTAATTCTATAATCAGTATAATATGGAAAGATAAATATGAAATCTAGTAATTAATTTAATAAGAAATCTAAAAAAATGCATTTTTAAAGTTATTTTATTTTTTAAAAATGATACATATATATGTATTTAAAGAACAATAATTACATATTAATAATCAGATTTATTTTTAAAGAATATTTTATGGAAGAAAGTATAAAAAAAATGAGAACAAATTATGCACAAAGAATAACCAATACAAAGTAAAATAAATGGTAATTACTTCAGTATACTATAATGAAATAGTACTATGAATATTATTTAAGAAATCTTTTGTTTAACAAAAATAAGAGTCGAGTGTTGCGTGTTTCAAAACCTGAAATGAATGAATCATGAATCTTTGATGAAATGTGCGTTTTTTCGAGATTTTTTAATTGATTTCATGCTTGTTTTGGCTTTTTTTTTTTACAAATTTCTCCTTTTCTCTGTGTTTTTCCAACAGATTTTACGTTTAAAAAAACCAAATTTTTTCAACTATCAAAATTCATGATTCATTCATTTCATCATGATTCATTCAACGATTCATTCATTTCATCATGATTCATTCCTGTAAATTTTGTTGAACGATCGCGGAAAAATCCCGTGTAAGCGCCCCCCTCTAACTATTGTACGATTTTTCGTCACGTTTGGGGGAGCGGATTAACGGTATTTTACGGTATAATATATAGTTCTCAGCTGGTGCTGTGTTTACTGTTACTCTCCTGAACTTGTACAAACTGAAATAGCTACGAATGAACAGTTGTCAATTCGAACGTTCAGTAAGCTTAGGCACGTTCCGTAATACAGTTTAGTTTTTTACTGTCAGTAAAATAAAAGAGTAAATTTAAAAAAAAATACATGTTTTATTATGATTTTTATTATATTTTTTATTATTTATTAAAAAAAATCATTTTTGGATCATGGATTTGCAATTTTTTTAAACTGTTTATTTCATTGTTTACATTCGTAAAGTAACGCGGACCATACACACCACAATACTATCTCATGAGAAGACATGAGATGAGAGAGAGAGAGTGAGAGAAGTAACGCGGATTATGGGAAATTGCGGATTATGGGTCCGCGGATTATAGATCCTCGACTGTAATCAAATTTAGATAATTTTTAAATGATTAAAATACTAAACAAAAATGTCAAGTTATATCAAGTCCAATAATATATGATTAAATATTCATTATAAAGATGAAATCTATTTATTCTAAATTATTCAATGAAACTTGTCTCATAAAGGTACATTACTAATTCACATCGAAATCACAAAAAAAGGAAGTTTTGTTTCAGGTTTAACTAGACTTAATGACCAAAAAAAAACTTGATTAATACACAATATTTTGTAAGAAGATTGTGATTACCAATTATATCTTGATTTTTTTTTCTGAAATAATTTATTCTTCCATCATAAAAGGACATAAATTCATATTTACATTCATTATTATCAGTGATATTAACAGAAATTACAAAATAAAATGTAATATGGAATTGATGTAAAACTAAAAAAGTCAAATTTTTTTCATACTGAAATGAATATTTCATTTTTTACATCTATAAATTATATGCAGATTTTAGAGAGTTGTGGATTTGAAGGAGTCTACTGTAATGCAAAGAAGTAAAAATAACAAATAATATAAGAGATTGTGAAAATATAACAATATAATTCTAAAACCATAATTGGTACTACTCTGTTATCCCATCGACCAAAGTATTACCACCAAATTATAAGATTAAATGGATAATCTTGAATGTCAGTTCAATGACATTAAATATGACACACGTGTTTAAAACGTCATTAAGTGATTTTTATTTCGACTTTTTATTTGTATTTTTATTAATATTCTACTTATTTTTTGTCTTTTTGTTATTTAAAATAAAAATAATGTCAATATGTATAATTTGGCTATTAGTTTGGCGATTTGTATAACTTGACGAAATCGGTCAACGGTAGAACAGAGTAGTATCAAAATAAGTCAACGTTAACATAGTTTCTTTCACTAAGTGCTTAGCATCCCATTCAAAACTTATAGCAGTGCAATAAAAGAATGTATTTCAAAATATAAAAGTTGAGTGCATGAGAATGCCTGGCACAGTTATATATGACACAGATTAGACATTATAGAAGTACAGTTTTTTGTTTTGATTTATTTTAAAATTATAAATACCTTAAAATAAATAAATAAAAGCAACATATTAATTTACAAGATATAAAAATTACAATAAAAAAAATTGAAAAAGTCATAGCATTTGTGAGTAGGAATATCTTGTTATAAGATTAATAAAAATATATTGAACCTGTGTTTTTCTTAAATGATTAATTCAGTGAATAAATACAAAAATTTAAATGTTGATTCATTTCTTTATTATACAATGTTAAAATTACCATATGAAATGGAATACAGTCAAAGTTCTATAATCCACAAGCTGTGGTCAAAGGTTGTGCAGATTATGGAATATTGTGGATTATAGAGTATTATGGATTATCTGTCATTTTATTATTCATAGACAGATTTTTAATCCTTTAATCAGTATATTATGAAAAGATAAATATGAAATCTAATAGTTAATTTAATATGCTAATGAAAAAATGCCTTTTTAAAGTTATTTTATTAAAAAAGCATTTAAATAAAAATAATTACACATGTTTCGTAATGTTGTAATCAGTTTTATACTGTTAATATAATAAAAGAAATATATTAACAACAAATAAATGTTTTATTATGATTTTTTTTTCAATTTTTTTACTATTTGTTTTAAAAATAATTTTTGGATCACAAATTTGAGAATTTTCTTGTTTATTTCATTGTTTACATTTGAAAAGTAATGCGAATTATAGAAAATTGTGGATTATGGGAGCATGGATTATCAATCTCTGACTGTACTTTAAAATTATCAATAATTTATACCGAACTGATAATAGTGTATAACTTAGCAAAGTTCAGGAATCTAAAAATGTCTAATGGTGTATGGTGAAATGGGAAGTGGCAAAACAAACATGCACCTCATTGTGTTCACACCTGAAATTTCAGAATTAATTAAAACTTGATTTGCATGTTAAAATGCAATTTGTTTGCCAAGTTCTCTCTTGATGGAAAATTTAATTTTAACGGTTGACTTGTAAGTTTACCTTTTAATCCATTACTATTAACTGCTCCCAGTCCTCCATGTTTATCATATCTTTGGGTGCAACATTTTTTCAACAGGAAATTTTACTTAATAAATACAATGAAATAAGTACAACATAGAAACAAGATACATCATAATAAATAATTTTTTGTTTGTTCCAACTGAAAACGAAACCAAAACAGAATGTTACAGTATGTTAAATAGTTTGTGTCATGTGGAATAAATTTTTTGGTACTCACGTATTAACCCCACCGCAGCAGAAGTTGCGCTAATGTGCCAATAAAGAGCAATCTTGTTTATCTAACACATACAAAAAAAAAAAAAAGGTGTCAAAAATGAACAAATAAAAAGCATTAAAGCCCTAAATAATGGCACCAAAAATAAGCATAAAAAAGCTTGGCGCATCAGCACAACTTCTGCTGCAGTGACATTAATACACAAGTACCAATATTTTTTGGCTGTCTTTATTATTGCAAGCATATAAGATTAAATAGGCAATTGCAAGGAAAATAAAATGTTGGAAGTAGTGAAATTCCTGGTGTAGTGTATTTTCCTTACATGAGAATATACAAGTGCCATTTTTTCTAAATGTAAGAAAATTATAAAAAACATTTTTTTTTCTTTATATCAGTGCAACCACAGCACTTAATAGCAATGGATTTAATATTATGAAGATATTGAAATTTTAGATTAAGATCAATTTAAGACTGGTTTCTTAAATTGTTTTAGTACATTATGTAAATAATGATAACATTTATATAGGACTTCAGTATGCTATCAATTATATAAAAATATTTATATTCAATAGAACATAATAAACCAAAATTCATTCTATGAGTATTATAATGTTTAAATTTAAACGTTAAAAGAAATCAAATGAATTCGCTGTTTTGAAATTTAAATAGGAATAATATTCCCCAAACTTATTACAAATAAATAAGTTAAATATTTTAATTATACTTTAAATGACAATTTACAAAATGAAAGTTGCAATAGATGAAACTTCGTACGGTCAGGTTAAAAAACTGCAAATTGTAAAATTTCAGTTTAACTAAAGAAACTATGTGAATCTTAACTTATATTAGTAAAGAGAGTGAGATTAATACATAAGCTAATGCTTTAAAAGTTACCTAATATTACTTTGATTGCACTTTGAATGGAGCGGTTTCTCTGAAAGCTATAGCAGCAGGCTGTTGTCTCAAATAATCCAAAATCTACAAAACTAATAATCTAGTCAAAAATGAATTAAAATACCTGATATTACGAACAGAGAGAGACACAACACAAGACGCCATTGTGAGAATGAATCGTTGATTTTTACACATACCTACTTGATCATTTATTCTTTCGAAAATGAGCTGTATCAAGAATGATTCATTCTAGCATAGTTAACAAATTATTTATATCATTTTTTAATAAAATTGCTGCAATGGCAATATGACTAGTACTCTTTTTTTATCCCTAGTTATATTCTATGTAGCTATCAGACAGTCGCTAAATGAAACAAGCTTTGCCAAAGAATCTAAATTTAATTTTCCAGAGTTACTCAAAATCAAACAGTGTCAGACCTCAAAATATAACCCCAAAAATATTTAATTTTTAAATTCGCAAATTTTGACTATTAATTTCTATTTTTTTTTTATAAATAATTATTTTATTTTGTAAACTGAAATTATTGTCCGATTCATTATTCATAAATGAATTCACTGTTGTGATTCATTCATTGTATTGGAGTCTGTACTTTTGTCATGGACGTAAACTCTCTATGTCCATGACTTTTGTAATGAGAGTACTCAGAATCGCTAATTTTTAAAATCAATTCTCTGACCTATCATCTTTATTAAATTAAATTAATGGGGAGATATTTTTTTAGTTTTTCTTCATTTAAAAATTTTACAACTTGTGATTTGATAGTATGATAACACAAAATTTTATTTTTTCCAACCTTCATATTCGCTGACATTTATAGTCATTTAAAGTTATTGGCACGCAGACAACCGAATGTTTGGCTTGTCACAAACAACCACAAAGTAAGTAACAATCATGCACTATAAGTAAAGGATGCAAGTGAAATCGCATGGCAATAATTAAATTGTTTTTTTGTTTAAAAGAACTTTGGACAATAGACATTATTTCATGACTCTATGTATTAGATTTTTTTATTTTCAGACGATGAACGTGAGATAATGCTGATATGTTATTGATATTATTATTATTTTTTGTTTTTTCGATATGTTTTTTACTATATGTACTGTGATGTGACCGTCTAATAAATGTTTTCTGTATTTATAGAAGAAGTAATATTTTTCGTGAAAAATATTATAATTTTATCTAAATATTACAAAAATAATTAACATTTTGGTAGAAGAGCGGTGGTTTTAGAGAAAACGTTTGCATTTTGAGTGCAGAAATAAATAAAATAAAAATATGAATTGAGTGGAATTAGGTCTAATGGAAGAAAATAATTTCTCCAATTGGAATAACCGCAAATGGGATAAATTTAAGAGGTAAGAATTTTATATGCACTTAAAATATTCAGGAAGATAAAGTATTTTAACTATGTCTGAGTCAAATATGTTTGGAATTCCTAGAATAGAATCCTTAACAAGAAAAAATTATACATTATGGAGCATGAGGATTGAAGCTTTAATTAAGTCGAAGTATTTATTTGATGGTATTGAAAACGATGAACCGATAAAAGATGAAAAGGATCCCGCTAGTTTAAAAGTGCATAAAATATGGTTAGAGAAAAATGATGAAGTATATGGTATAATTATATTAATGTTGTCAGCTGAACAAACAATGGCAGTTAGAGGAGTTAAGAAAGCTAAAGAATTATGGGAATAGCTTAAAAAGCATTACGCAGGAATTGAGAATCTAAGAAAAATTCAATTAAAAATTAATGTGGCGAGAATAGAAAAAAATGAAAGGGAAACAATTGAAGAATATTTAATAAGAGCAAAAGGTATCGCAAACGAAATATTAGAATTGGGTACAGAAATTGATGAAAGTGAATTAATAAGACTTATTATAGAAGGACTCCCAAAGAAATATAGTGAAGTAACAACTGCAATATCGTCAAACCCAAATATCACTTATGAAGTGATGCGAGAAACTTTATTGAGATATGAAACAAAATATGATAGATTTCACGAAAGCGATTTTAAAGCATTTAGGGCTAATGAAAAGAAAAGAATTTATTGCTTCGCATGCGGAAAGCCAAATCATGTAGCGCAGAATTGTTATAATAAATCGAATATGACACACTCGCGAAATAATAGCGAATATTTACCAAACAAAAATTTTCGAAATTTTTCTAGTAATAAAGTTAAAGCATTTCAGGATATGAGAGAATATTCACAGAATAAGAATTTTTACAAGAATAATAATGTTTCAAACAAGAAAATAAAGGAATATACATGTTTTACAAATGAACATGCATTGCACTCAGATGAATTTCATAAAAATGAGTGTAAAGAATCTGAAAATAATTAGGAAATAACTTGGATGTTAGATTCAGCTTGCACTTCGCATATGACGCATAGAGAAGGTATCGTTATAGAAGGAAAACCTGAAGATGTGGAAATTGCAACTGGTGACAGCAAGTAATCAATACAAGCAAAATATCGTGGAAATGTTCATGTTACTGCTTGTGATCGGAAATTTGGGGAATCAAATATAAAACTTACATTGTGTTCTGTATGTACCTAATTTAAGAGAAATTTTATGTCAGTTCGAAGTTTCGTCAGAAGAGGAAAATATGTGATATTTAATAATGAAGGAGCAGCCATTTATGAAAAGAACACAGGCGAATAATTTGCTCAAAGAACTTTTGAAGATAATACATTTAAAATAAATTTAGCTGTACGAGAAATAATTGAAGATAGAAACGAATCTTATTTACAGACAAAGGAATCTAAGAAAGAACTATGGCATAGAAGACTTGGGCATATAAATTATGCATACTTACCAAGAATGTCAAGAGAAAATTTTGTAAGGGGATTAGAAGAGATAGATGGTAAAGAAACAAAATGCGAAATATGTATTCAAGGAAAATTACTAACAAGAACGCCATTTAATCAAGTGATAGAAAGAACAATACCTATTTTAGAGCGGCTACATGTTGATTTATGTGGACCAATGACAGTACACTCATTAGGAGGAAATAAATACATGTTAATGGTAGTAGATGAATATAGTAGAAGATATTTTGTAGATTTTTTTAGAAGTAAAAATGAAGCAAAAGAAAGAATTATAAATATAATAGAGAGAAGAATAAATGAAACTGGCAAGAAAGTAAAAGCAGTGAGATCAGATAATGGTGGTGAATTTACTAACGAACAGCTCATGAATTATTATAAAAGAAATGGTATTAAGAATGAAAGAACAACAATTCATAGCCCTCAAAGTAATGTAATAGCTGAAAGAGCTAATCATACAATTATTAATACAGCGAGAACATTGCTGATAGAAGCAAAGCTACCTTTATCTTTATGGGCCGAAGCAGTATCAACAGCAGTTTACATACATAATGTTACTCCAACGGCTACAAGAAAGAAAATGCCATTAGAATTATGGTCAAGTAAGAAGCCTACAGTAAAACATATGAAAGTATTTGGATGCAAAGCTTTTTATCGCAACCATGACATCAATAGAAAGAAATTTGATGTAAGAAAAAACCTGCAGTATTTATCAGATGTTCAAGAGATCGTCGAGCATACAGATTATATGACTTAAAGCAGTGATGCACAACCTTTTTGCCGGAAAATTGTTTCCCACCAAAATATTTGAAAAGTGACATTTGTTTTATTTAATACAGTTGAACCTCGAAAATCCGGAACCGTCGGGACCGCAGCGATTCCGGATTTTCGATTTTTCTGGATTTTGGAGGTTTATTAAAAAATCTTTTTTTATGGCTATATAATACCGTAAAATCCTGTTAATCCGCTCTTCCCGATCAAATGTCCCTCCCCACTTTATAAAGAATTTGAAATTTTCTAAAAATCCAGAGAAAGCGCCCTCCCTCCCGATTCCCCAAGGCGATTGAGAGTGAGACGAATCATTATGAAATGAATGAATCATGAATCTTTGATGAAATGTGCGTTTTTTCAAGATTTTTTACTTGATTTCATGTTTGTTTTGGCCTTTTTTTACAAATTTTTCCGTTTTTTCTGCATTTTTTTCGACAGAATTTACGTTTTTTTTTTTTTTAAACCCAAATTTTTTCAAGTATCAAAATTCATGATTAAGTCAACGATTCATTCATTTCATCATGATTCAGTACTGTAAATATTGTTGAACGCTTTTTAACTTTTTAATTTTTGTAATAATAAAGTCTTCAATTAACGGCAAGTCATTACAATATTAACCAGAATATATCTCTATATATATTTTTAGTATAGTTATCAGAATTTAACTGCAGTTGATGAAAATTACAGCTATGTCTTATTTTAAAAATTAATAAAACTGAAATCGGAAAAATGTCCGGATTTTAGAGATTTCCGGAATTTGGAGGTCCGGATTTTCGAGGTTCAACTGTAGTAGATTTTCTATCATAATTATAAGAAAAGTTATTCTGTATGAAAAAAGTGGTTTCTTTGTGGCCCACAGGCCAAAGGTTGTGCACCCCTGACTTAAAGGAAAAGAGAATAAGTGAAAATAGAGATGTTGTGTTTATTGAAGAAAAAATGGGATATGAAGATGTAGTAAATAAAGAAGAAATGACTGATGAATTTGAATACATCAATATTATCAGTAATAAAAATATAATAGATGAACAAGAAGAGAACAATTCTGATGAAAATTATGAAGAATTAAATCAGGAAAAAGAAACAATTAGGTTGATAAATGATTCAAATGTTCCTGAGACAGAGGAAAATGAAATAAATAATATAATTAGTGAAAATGAAGAACAACAAGAAAAAGAAAATAATCAAAATAAGTTTTCTGGAGAACCTAGAAGATCATCACGAATTAGCAAACTGAATCCAAAGTATTTAGCAAATCTAGTGCACGAGGAAGTTCCAAAGAATTACAAAGATGTATTAAATTCTAAAAATAAGGAAAAATGGATAGAAGCAATCAAAAAGGAATTACATTCGTTAGAAGAACACAAAACATGGAAAATTGTTGACAAACCAAAAGATGTGAAAGCACTGAGAAATAAATGGATTTTTAATATAAAAGAAAGAGGTGAAGATGTAAAATATAAAGCTAGATTGGTAGCAGACAGATCAAGACTTAAATTTGGAACAAATTACCAAGAATCGTACAGTCTAGTAATGAAAACTGAATCATTTAGAACTTTATTGGCAGTTGCAGCAATGAAAGGCTAAAAAACTAGATTTTTCCAACTAGAAACAGCTTATCTGAATGCAGATCTAGGAACTGCTTTTATATGAATCCACCTGAAGGCCTACAAATTGAAGGAGGGAAGCTATTACTCATGACAGGAAATTTATATAGATTGCCTGAAGTAGGAAGATGTTGGTATAAAATATTGGTTAAAATATTTGATAAGATTGGATTAAAACTGTGCAAAGCAGACCTTTGTGTATTTGTCAGTAAAAAAGATAATGAATTTATTACAGTTGGAATCTTTGTAGATGATGAGATAGTCGTTAGTGAATCTGAAATTTGATAAATAAATTCATACAACAATTGAATGAAGAAGCAAAAATTAAAGAGCAGAAGAAAAATATCAAATTCCTTGGTATTGATATTGAAGAAAATAATGGAGAATTTTTATTAGGGCAAACTAAATATGCAGAAAAGATCATAGAAAGCTTTGATATGGAAAAGTGTAAAAGTGTGAAAACTCCTAGTGTACTCGGAATAAATTTCGATGAATATGAAGGTGAAAATAAAATTGATGAAACACTATATCAAGAAATGCTTAAAATTATAGGATATCTAGTAAGAGGAACAAGGCCATATTTAGCTTCCACTTTAAGTAATTTGTCTCAATATGCAAAAAAGCCTAGAGAAATTCATTTACAGGCAGTGAAGAAAGTTTTGCATTATATCCAAGGCACAAAAAACTACAAACTTTGAATTAAAGGTAAAGACGATCAATTATCACTTTGTTCTGATGCTAGCTGGTGTATTACACAAGATTCAAAATCATTTGGTGGATATATCGTAAAAATAGGAGAATCATTAATTGGATGGAAAAGTAATAAGCAGAAACTGGTTGTGATTTCAACAATGGAATCTGAGCTTTTAAGTCTGTGTGATGCAGTTTGTGAAGGAAAATGGCTAATGGGTCTCTTGGAAGAATTAAATCAAGAAGAAATGGTAAAACATCCAATAGAAATCAGTACTGATAGTCAGTCCGTAATTGATTGGATCAAAAACCCAAGAGTGAATAATCGTAACAAACATATCAATAGAAAATATCATTTTGTGAAAGATGAAAAAGCTAAAGGGGAAACTGAAACAAAATATGCAAATTCATCTGAACTGGAGGCAGATATAATGACTAAGAATTTGAGTTATGATGTCATGAAAAAACATATTACAAGTCTGGGCATTGCTGAGGATTATTGACATGCAAAAGGAGGGGTTTGTAAGTGAAATCGCATGGCAATGATTAAATTGTTTTTTTGTTTTTTTTTTTGTGTAAAAGAACTTTGGACAATAGATATTATTTCATGACTCCATGCATTAGGTTTTTTATTTTTAGACGATGAACGTGAGATGATGCTGATGTGTTATTATTATTATTCTTTGTTTTTTCGATATGTTTTGTTTTTATATGTACTATGATGTGACCGCCTAATAAATGTTTTCTATATTTACAGAAGAAGTTATATTTATTGTGAAAAATATTATAATTTTATCTAAATATTATGAAAATAATTAACATACACTTCCAACAACAAAACCACTCGTTAACTCACGAATCTCAAACATTACTTTACAAATACACAAAACTAATGTCACAAATAAATTTTTAAAAATTTACGAAACAAACTTGTAGTAACAAAAACTCATTTATCACCTAGCCAAGTTATCGCTTGTTTTAGAATTCAATCATAATTTTTAACGTTTATGTGTTCTTTTTTGTAAATTTCGAAAAACTTAATAGAGGTACGTCACTGTGCAAACAGTTTTTTTTTAATATAATTTCTTTTAATTCAACACGATGAAATCAAATTCAGTTTATGAACAACATGTTTTAAAATTGAGAGTAAAAAATATTTAAACCAATTAGTTGAATATCTAAATTAAAATTCGAATAATATTCAGTAAACTAGTTAAAAATAAATAATAATAATCAAAGAAATTATTAACAATAAATAAAACATTTCATAATGCTTTAAATAACGCAATGCTACATAAGGAAAAATGAAAGTTGCAACATATAAACCGTCATTATCTAATAATACATTCTAGAATTTTTATTTGAAGAATAATGAAAGAAATTACCCAACCTTAGCATTAACTTATTTTGGTAAAGAAGCTGGGTACAATAAATTTATGTTTTAAAAGTTAGCTGAACAAACTACAGAAGAAAAAGGCGCCATCGTAGGAATGAATCATTAACTGCACTAAGATTCACTAATATTATTCTTGCATTTTTTCTAAGAATAACTCCCATGTATAGTAATTATTAATTTTTTTCAATAAAATTACTGCAATGGCATTACTTTTTTTAGTCTAGTACTTTTTAAAATCCTTAGATATAATACTGGTTACCAGACAGCCCTTAAACAAGCTTTTTTAAAGTATCCGGGCAAAATTTACCTTAGTTATCCAAAATCAAACTGATTCCAATTTTTAATCCAAAATGCATATTTAAGCTCTTGATTCGCAAATTTAAAAAATGCTCCCTATTTCCTTAAAAAATAATTTTTTATTTTGTTTATTAAAAATGAGTTGAAGATTTCTATTTGAGTTGTTTTCCCATTCATTGATTGAATCATTATTCATGAATGAATTTTTTTCTCATGATTGATTCGTTGTGTTGGCGTCTGTAATAAAATCATAATATTTTGATTGTAACAGTAGCTAACATTTTAAAACTAATTTACTGAATCTAGCTTCTTTACAAATTAATGGTTAGATATGTTTTTTTAGTTATTCTTCTGCTTAAACGTCTATAACTTGTGATTTGATCGCAGAAGGACACAAAATTTTATGTGTCGTATCGCCACTTTTTTATTATTATTATTATTATTTGTAGTCATTTCAAATATTCCATACACAGGTAAACCAAATATTAGTCAATACCTTATTATTTTTGAACTTAATGGTATTGAAAGGTTAAAATTTTCATAATATTAAAAACAGATACTACTTCCATTTACATAAACAAGATTTTCTTTTGAAGTAAAATACCCTATAAACAACTAACATACAGTATAAGTAAAATACTCTATGAAAACAATGTTTTAAGTTTTTATCTAAGAAATCTTTTCAAATTTACTAAAAATTTTTATTGTAAGCACAATTTTCTTATATTCTAAAACACATATTTTAAAATTAAAGAGAATTTATGAAGGATTTTAAAGAAAATTATTACTGTCTACTGTTTGTTTGTAATAGAAAATAAAAAAGCAGTGAATTAAAAAATATTGTACTGTATCGAAAGTAACTCCCTTCCAAATAAAAGCACCTCTCCTCTTTTTTAATATGTGTGCAGTTTTATTTTTTTGAAAAAGTGTAATTTATAGGCCTTCCCCTTCAAAATGACACCTTAATTGCTTATCCTTTTCATACAAGTCTCAATTATAAATCTTATTTAAAATCATTAGAGTTTTATGTGTGCTAAAAGGGGGCTAACTTGTGATACATCATGATATATAAATAATACAATTTATTTAATTGTTGATAACTCATTTATGCCAGGTCAATTACAATTGTGCCAACTGTGTGCCAGTCATACTGACTAAATTAACCATTATTATTATTAATATTATTGTTTTACAGCTAAATAGCATAGCAAAAGTAACAAGAAATGTAATGTAATAATAATACAGTAGACTCCCTCAAATCCGCAAACCAGAAATCCACAACTCTCTAAAATCCGCACATACTTTATGGATGTAAACAATGAAACTTTCAGATTGGATATTTGGACAAAATGTGATTTTTTAAATTTTGTATCAATTCCATATATTTTTTAATTTTTAATTTTCTCAATAATACTCTATTCATGGTTTTTTTTTTTTTTTTTTTTTTTTTTCATGAAGGAAGAAAAATTAAAAAAAAAAAAAAAAAAAATCAAGATATTGCTGATATCACTGGTAATCACAATTTTCTTACCAAATATATTTATGCATTAATCAAGATTTTTTGGTTACTAAGCCTGGCTAAACTTTAAAAAAAAATCCTTATTTTATGATTTTGATGTGAATTAGTAATGTACTTTTATGAGGCAAGTTTTGTTGAATAATTTTGGAAAAATATATTTAATTTTTATAATGAATATTTAATCATACACTATTGATCATTAACTTGATCTTTGCTTTTAATATTTTAATCATTTTGAAAATTATCTAAATTTTTATTATTTTAAATTATTACTTATTTTAACATTTTATTATATTGTAAGTATTCATTATAGTCCTGAATGCACTATTAATTGCACTCAAATTACTGTTTAAAAAACGTAAACAAAGCAATGACCAGAAATCCGCAAAATTCTAAAATCCACACAACCTCTGGTCCCAAGCTGTGTGGATTTGAGGGAGTCTACTGTAATATGCAATATAGTTTATCGGGGATTTTAATAGCTCATTTTTATTATTTGTTGTCTTGTTTCTAAATTCTATGCTATGATTTATTTTAAGTGGACAATAGTTCATTTTTTTTCTTTTTTTTGGGGGGGGGGGTAAAATTTTAAATTTTGCAGTTTTTTCTGTTAATTAAAACAAATACATAAAATTTTATCTCTGTAAAACCAATCTTTTTTAATCATACAGATATTTTGATGAAATTGAAAGAAGAATCTGATAGCCGTTTAATATTTAATAAGTGGTTCATCGCATTGCTATCTATGTATAGAACCCACAGAGTAAAAAATGTGCAAGCTAAGGATTGAACATGGAACCCTTGGAATAGCACTCCAAGTGCTGTACCATTTAAGCTATGAGGATGATGCCCAGCTTTGAATCTCTCACTCACATATGTTGGTAAGGCTACAACTGCAGCACAAGATGGAAACATCTAACATGAGCACACAAACTAGTGGCATAACACAAGACACAAATAAAACACCTGGCACACTATTCCAAAATTTCCAGGTTCAATCCCTGGCTTAGACATTTCCCACTCTGTTGATTCTATGCTTTGTTAGAAATTTGGGTACTGCTTGGCTATCCCATTGGTCAAAAAACTATCGCCAAATTATAAGATTAAAAGCAATCAATGGATGATCATGAATGTCACATTCAATTGAATTAAACACAACAGGCATGCTTAAAACGTCTTAAATGATTTTTGTTTCAACTTTTTATTTGTATTTTTATTAATACTTTACTAATTTATTTGTTCCTCTGTTATTTAAAATAAAAATTTAGTCAACATGTATAAGTTTGCTATTAGTTTTGGCAAAACTGGTCGATGGTATAACCAAATAGTACAGAAATTTGATTTTTTACTTATTAAATATTTAATAATTTTACTGCTGAAAGTTAACTGAAAAATTAACTAAAATTGTATATTTGAAAGTCATGTATGGAAGATGGTGCACATGTAAACAATTTTTATATGTTTCATTATTTCTAAAAATTACTACAGGCTATTGAAATAAAAATTGTTTTAATATGATTATTTACACTTATTTGTTCTTTTGGCTGCATTTATCCAGAATTCCTTACTTATATCATCATTCAAAAATTTGTTCACATGTGCCCCAGTGGAAGGGTAGTTGTGAACATACTACCTGGGATGTAAATAAATCTTTGTGAATGAAAACTGTAATAAAAACTAATTAGATTCCTTTCTTTATAGATTGTTTGAGTCAAGTGTAGCCAAACTGTGTTACTTTTAAGTACTTTATTGAATGATTCTGTTATTGTGTGTTTTTTTTTTTTTTTTTTTTTCAAAACATTCATGTTGTGCATCATGATTTATGAGATTGTGATATAAAAAATTGGTGATCATCACAGTACTATCAGACAGTTTTTTTGGCCAACTAAATTTTATTTTCATAAAACAAAACATCTTTATGTTAATGTGGGCTAAGAAAAAATAAATATGTTTAAAATTGGAAATCATTAAAGAATAACAAACATATTGGTTTTTACAGAAAACCACCACGTTTAAATGTTATCTAACTTCCAGTAAAATTAAAACTGTGAAGAAATCCTAAAAATATTAAATTTATACTCAATAATCGATAAGGGTAATTAAATTCTAAATTAAAAAAAGCAAAAATGCATTCACAAACTTAAAAAATACATTTGTAAACTGTTCACATCTGTCCCCATAGGTTTTATTCACAAGTGCCCCATCTCTCAACTTATGAACTATCTATCAACATAAAAAAAAGATATTTTTAACTGAAAAAAAGAAAACAATTTTTTTTGTAGACTTACCTAAGTAATTCCATTATAAAATGTAATGCTAATATTCATATTTGAAAAAGGTCTTGAATTTTTTTCTTTTTTCCGTATCTTTAGAAGATTTCATTTAACCCCTTCTAAAACAAACAAATTACAACAGCCAGAAATCAAAATGGCTGATTATTCTGAAAATTAGGCCAAAATTTTGTGCCAATTCTTCCATTTATCGGTAATTTTATCCAATTGTTTGTGTAGGCCTGCATATCAATTTGCCTATATTGGAAAACATTTCTTTGCAAACCGAATGATATACAGCATAAAAATGCTTAACACATTTTAAAAGCACTTTTATACAACTCATGCTCATACTCATACCTAGTTTATATTCATACTATGCTCATACCTTTATAAATTCTTTTGTATATTTCAATACATAAACTATAGCATTTATACTTACCATATAGTATGCATAAATTCAGTGAAACTTAAAAGCGCATATTATAATTAAAAATGCATTTCCTGCCATCATCTCCGATATACACTATTTTGCATAGAATATACACTCTGAAATCTTTTACATGGCCTTGTAAATGTTACGCACATTGTATTATACATGAAATAATTTATAGTCAGACCACCAATGTACAACAACTTCATTATGTATGGAATAGCTTAAAAGAATTAAAATCCAAATAATTTTTCCCTATACTGTTATGCAACATAATTATTTTGTATGGTTTTGTAAATAAATAATAACTAATCTTTGCACCACATTCTCTACAAAATACATATTTTAATGCACTTTGTAAATGTATATCAAATTTTCTTGTGTTTCAAAGACTGTAACATCTTTAAAACTTATCTGAAACTTTTTTTTTCTCATTGGCTGTAATGTAATGGAAAATTTTGATTATCTTTAGATAAACTAATGTGCTTGAAATTCCAAATAATATTTGTCTAGGGCAAATGTAAATAATTTTCTTGTGTTTCAAAGACTGTAACATCTTTAAAACTTATCTGAAACTTTTTTTTCTCATTGGCTGTAATGTAATGGAAAATTTTGATTAACTTTAGATAAACTAATGTGCTTCAAATTCCAAATAATATTTGTGCTAGGGAAATGTAAATAACATCCAAAAAATTCTGGCAATCCAAGTATATTTATGAGAGTTAGAGTTTGGACAGACAGACAGACAAACAACAATCATAAACACTTTTCAGTTTTGTTGGAAAGTGTTAAAAAAAGTTGCTTTTTTCCTTTTTTCTATCCCCTGCCTCTATCATATCTTGAGATCTCCCATTTATTTTTGGAGACAAAGCGAAAACATGAAATAAAATTTAGATTAAACATTATTTATTGTTTATAAAAATCAAGATGCAATTTTAGCAGAAGAATTAAAAAAAAAAAAGAAAATAAACTATTTGTGCTTAAAATCAAAAGGAAGAAGCAATTTTTTTTTTTTTTTCAGGAATGAGAGGAGGAGGGTACTTTAGTTTACTACAGTAGAAAATGATCCAAACATGAAAATTAATATTTTGGGCAGAAAATTTGGGAATGTATTTTAGAAATACCGAACAGACATTTGTTGTTGCTAAGACAGATTTCAAATCTAAACTTGTAACTTACTGATGCCTTTAAATAATCAGTTTTAGGCCTATACACATACAAGTAAAAACCTTATTTGCAAAAAAAAGAGAAAGATAGAAAAAACCTATGATAATGAATAACATTTTCTATTTCTTGATAAAGTAAAAAAATCTATCAGAAAAAGCTGTCAAAATTAGCATTTACAAATTTTTTTTGTAAATGTTCCAGAAATGAAATAATCCTCGTGACACAAAAATTGCTTATAACTTAAAAATGTCATACATTTATCAAGTCTTGGTATCTATTGCATGAAAAAAAAATCTTAAAAGTTAAAAAAAAATTAAATTTAGAATTAAAAAAAAAAATCTGTTGTATATTGTTATTTTTAATATTGTGTGGCTACATCTTATTATAACCATATGGATGTCAACACTGTGTGTTGTTGCGTATGTGTCATTTGCTAGCTGAAGTTTATCCTATTTAATAAATAAATATTATAGTTATTTAAAATAAAGTTTATGTTAAAGATTACATATGAGATTTATCGATGGATGATTTAATCAGCTATGAAAATATATTTGAGAAACTTTTATGATTGTTTATAGTTGAATTTACACACACATACATATATTTACAGATTCACTTACGTTTTTATATCAATATAAATAAATAGCTTGTTTATACTGATACATGTAAATAATGTAAAAAAAAAAAATTGAGTAGATTTAAGAGTCTATTTAAGAGAAACTAGGGATACTTGATTCAATTGTTAGTTTTAGATATTCAAAACTTTCAATTTTGGTCTAGTATTTCGATGCATAAGGATTCTTGGACCAAGTCATAGATTTGAGAGTATGATTCAAAATAATAAACAAAACACTTATAAGAACAATTGTTGTACATGCTCTTGTAGCTATAAACATATACGAAACAAATGACATATTAAAAAAAAAAAATTGTTCTTTTATTTATACAGTAGACTTCCTGAAATCCACACAGCTTGGGACCTGAGGTTGTGTGGATTTTAGAATTTTGCAGATTTCTGGTCATTGCTTTGTTTACATTTTTTAAATAATAATTTGAATGTAATTAACAATGCAATTAAAACTATAATGAATGCTTAGAATACAATACACTATTACAATAAGTAATAAACTAAAGTAATAATAATTTAGATAATTTTTAAACTGATTTAAAATCAGGGTTGGGAAAAAAACCAGGTTTTTTCAAACCCCCCGTCAAAAAAAAAAAAAAAAAAAAAAAAAAAAAAAAAAAAAAAACCTTTTTTTTTTGTTTAAACCAGGTTTTTTTGGTTTAAACCGGGTTTCTGGTCACTGTTTTGTTTACATTTTTTAACCAGTAGTTTGAATGCAATTAATAATACAATCGGAAATATAATTAATGCTTACAATATAATAAAATATTAAAATAAGTAACGAACTAAAATAATAAAAATTTAGATAATTTTTAAAATGATTAAAGTACTAATAGCAAAGGTCAAGTTAATAATCAATAGTGTATGATTAAATAATCATTATAAAGATTAAATGTATTTTTTTCAAAATTATTCAACAAAACTTCCTCATAAAAGTACATTACTAATTCGCATCAAAATCATAAAATAAGGGTTATTTTTTCAAGTTTAGCCATGCTAAAAGACCAAAAAAATCTTGATTAATGCATAAATATATTTGGTAAGAAGATTGTAATTACCAGTAATATCAGCAATATCTTGAATTTTTTCCCAAAAAATTTATTCTTCCTTCTTGAAAATAACATAAATAGAATATTATTAAGAAAACTACAAATTATAAAACATATGGAATTGTTACAAAACTAAAAAAATAAAATTTTGTCCCAATATCCGAACTGAAAGTTTCATTGTTTACATCCATAAAATATGTGCAGATTTTAGAGAGTTGCGGATTTCTGGTTTGCGGATTTGAGGGAGTCTACTGTACATAAATACAATAGAATACCTGAAATCTGCACACCTTGGGACCAGAGGTTGTGTGGATTTTAGAATTTTGTGGATTTCTGGTCATTGCTTTGTTTACATTTTTTAAATAATAATTTGAATGTAATTAACAATACAATTAAAACTATAATGAATGTTTAGAATACAATACACTGTTACAATAAGTAATAAACTAAAATAATAATAATTTAGATAATTTTAAAACTGATTAAAATATTAAAAGAAAAGGTCAAGTTCATAATCAGTTATATATGATTAAATTTTATTTTAAAGGGGAAATGTACTTTTCTAAATTATTGAATGAAACTTGCCTCATAAAGGTACTTCACTAATTTACATCAAAATCATAAAATAAGGAAGTTTTGTTTATGTTTTATACTTATGAAATGATTCCATTGTTCTTTTTTTTGCCGTGTGGTCAGCTAACCAAAAGAAAAGAAATGATGCCATTTCCAACTTACAATAGTTTCCCAATTCTGAGAAAACTGCCTTTAGTAGAGTATCCTAGATAGCTCCACTTCCCCTTCTACTAAAAAAGTACCCATGTTTTTAGCAATACTTTACTGATTCTTCTTAATTAAGATCATATTTTAGCAATATTTTGAATTAATTTCACATGATTTTAAAAGTAAAGGGTAAGTTTCTGATAGCCAATTGTTCATACCATTGATATGAGCCCGATGGCTGGTGTTCTCTCTGGGGAGGGGGAGTCTTTTTAGGGAACCTAATCCATATTGCAAGGAAATCAAGGGAAAAAATTAACTTCAAAGAATTAGGCCAATGACACAGTTAGGTTCAAACTCAGCACATCGTGTTTACTAGCTTGAGATGCAGAACCTCTGGTTTAGCTAAAAAGAAAGTTTTTATTTTGCTTTCTGGTTTTAGCATAAAAAAAATTAGAAAGCAAACCTGTAAATATTTAATTTCTAGAAAATTTCAGATCACTTAAAAGAAATATGTTTCGTTATAGACCTTATTATCTTATCAAACAATAGTTTTCATCACTTATTGATATTTTAGAAATCTTTGATTTATGTTTAAAAATATTATTTTTTCCAATCTTTTAGGTTTTAATGAAACGCGCCTTTCAGATAATATATAACAGGCCATTCAAATATTACATAAACTTATTTTTTGTCATATTGTACCCCTATCCCTCACCTTTGCAAGGAAAAATAAGCAAATGCTAGAACCGCCACCTCCCCATTTTACTTACATAACATTTTATGACATTTAAAATCAATACTGTTTGCTATAAAAAAAAAATTACAAATTGCTATGAATTACTTTATTAAACCACAAATAAACAGAGATATAACAGTTGTGGTTACTGAAGGAAAACAAAAGTAGTTTGATATATTGTTACTTATTGCATTAAACAATTCATGGAATAGTAAATAGATTTTAAAACATAATTATTTATTGCCCTGAACCTCCCCCCCCCCCAAAAAAAAAATAATAATAAAAACTTTAAAGAATACAAGCTTTAACTTATCTAAGCACATAATTAAAAATTTTTATAAGAATCATAAAAATATTATGGGTTTGGCGTTCACATTTCTAGTCTCGTAAGTACAATGTTCCATAAATAGGGAAACTATTACATCAAGGCATAAACAATTCATTAAAAAACAGAAAGCATAAAAAGTATGCAGATCAAATTTATTTTTGATTTTTGAAATCTTTTTTTTTTTCTTTATACAACTGCAAGCTTATCTAGATCAGAAACATTTTTCTACTGAAAATAGGCCTACCCTGACTTCATCTTACGTGTGATGGATGAAATGTTCAGAATGATACATAAAGATAAAAACCAACTGCACCATTCTATCCCAATCTACACTATTCTTTTGTCTGAAATCATCTTGTATAAATCAAATTTTATATTTGATTTATACAAGAAGTAAAGTAACCCTATTCATTAATGAATTTAAAAAAATTACATTCATTAATTTTCCTATCTTAAATTTTTAGAATTGCAACGATCTTCCATTAGTAAGTATAATTTGGCAAATAGTTTGGTGATTTGTATAATTTGGTGAAACAGGTAGAATGGAGGACCATAAATTTGTTGGAAATATTTATGTTTACTATTGCAATTATTATTTAAAACTGATTTGCAGTCAGGTAAGACATTAGTGGTTAAGACGTGATCTCAATTACAGGACTCCGGAATGGTCCCCTTTTCCCCCAAAAAGTTTCCATTTATGCATTTTGGTCCCCTTAGTTTCCTTTAAGCAAACCTTTAAATACTTAATTTCTAGAAAATTTCAGATCACTAAAAATAAATGTGTTTTGCTTTAGACATTATCATATCAAACAATAGTTTTGAAAACATTGTAACAGCTGGAATTCTTTCACAAATCTTAAAAAAATTACTACAGAATACAAATTTTAAGAAATCTCATTAAAGATCCTAAAAATCACAAATTTTGTCAAAAGATGGCAAAAAATAATGTAAATTTTTCGAGACTGAAAAAAAACAGCTAATTTTATCAAAAGATCACAAAAAAGCACATATTTAGTTAAAAGACTGAGGGGAGCTAAAAAAGTTATTTTCTTCAAAGGGCTGCTGAAAAAAATGTAGTTAGTGCAGGGAAGTGTATTCCCCGCTCTGGTATAATGTTTCAGATTTTTTTCACACTGATAATCGTCCCTGGAACTCTCCCTTTTTTATCCCTCACAAAACTAAAAATAGAGCAGGCTTCTCTTTTATTATACACTTTACATTTTTCAAGGATAAATTTGCCTTAAAATAGGACATCTAAATAGTTTCTATCATAGTTTTTATTCACATTTTTTTATTTATG
Organism: Maratus speculifer; assembly: GCA_964019185.1. Lineage (NCBI taxonomy): Eukaryota > Metazoa > Arthropoda > Arachnida > Araneae > Salticidae > Maratus > Maratus speculifer. The sequence goes on along the minus strand of CAXHSM010001376.1, from coordinate 14,026,400 downwards.
TACGTGTTCACATCTGACACAGGCATATTCACAACTACTACCCCTGCAATCGGCCACGTGTAAACGAATTAAAAAATTTTTGGAATGATCATATAAGTTAGAAATTTTTGATAAGTGCATTCAGAAGTTTCACCTAAAGAACAAACGAAGTGTAAATTTCATGTAAATCAATTTTTATTCCAATGGCTCTATAATTTTGAGAAATAGTTAAAATTAAACATTGTACAGATGTGCCCCTCTCTCCTACTAATTTTTATTATTTTATATGTTTCATACAGTTTATATATTTATTGTACTTGTGAAATTAAGACATATAATTATAAAAGTTAATGTTATATGCACCTTAAAAAAACACGCACACACAAAAAGTGTATTTACATAATATACACTTTACACAATACACACTTTACACATATACACTTTACATAACTACAAAGAAACTGTTTAAAAAATTACCTAGAAAATTAAAAATTATAAAAGAAATTACAGTACAGAGCCATTTATCTGGAATAGTTGGGGGTCAGATGTAATTCGGATAATTGGTTTTTCTTGTTAACTGGTTGGTCATTATAAGCAGCATTCATTTGATAAGTTTTATGTAATATATGTGGTTGTGACATTACTTCTAATTTTAAATTAGTTATTGGATTACTTGAACTGAGAATCAGATGCAAGTAAGATCAAATGTTAGAGGTTGAAAAAAGGTAATTTATGAAAATTTCTTGGGAACAGAAATTTTTCTGTTTTCTCTGCATAAAAATAAAAACATTTATAATATCAGTATATATGCTTCTACTTCAAATACTAGATGCTTTTATGAAACTATGCAACTGGTTCAAGCAATGTTTATGTCAAACTGGCAGGGTATGATACTTTTATCTAAAAAGATTCTAACATCTGTTTATTAGAAATATCATTCCGGATAACTGGTCTCCGGATAAATGGTTCCATACTGTAATTATAACAAAATATGTATGCAGAATCATTTATCCACCAATATTGTTAAATGTTATTAAAAAATCCTTTCAAATGTTTTTGTTCAAAATGTTGCACTAAATTTATTATTTAAAAAAAATTTCTTTTTCTGATGGTGAAAAAATATTTTGATGTTCAGAAGGCAACTTTTGTAAGAAAAAAAAAGAATTAGAAATGTATAAAATTCAGTGCCAATTTAAAAATTTAAAAAAGAAATTGTGAAAAAAGTCTATGTAACTCTAATGCATGACAACATGAATGAGTATAAGAAGTGGAGATGAAACTGAGTTCGAGCTGAATGGACATAAAGAGGTAAAAATCTTGTTTGGATATCTTTCAAGAACATGCTAAACAAGTAGTCGAAATTTTAGGAGGTGAAATATTTAAATTATCAACAGTTAAATAAATAAATTTTTAGTTTTTATCAGTCCGGGTATGGCAGTGTCTACTTTATCGCCTGCACATCTACGCATATGTACCTGCACCTATGAAAAAATTCTCGAGTTAAATCATACCAAAGAATATATATGCATTAATTTTGTACTCTTTCAGAAAATGAAAATTGGAAAACTCAGAGTTAAAATTCAGGGTTAAAATTTTGTGCAGTTTATTTAAAAATGTCTTGCTTATTATTTTTCTTTCAGTTTTTAGATTTAGTGGTAGATAAAACTGTTTTTCTGAAACTCAGCCTGTCATTTCCTTGGATGAACATGGCAATATTTCTTCATACTGATGTTTCGAAGAAGTTTCTGTTGTCACCCTAAATTAAGCCTATTCATGTAAGACAATGTCATCGATTGCAGAGGAAATTTTTTGCTCCAGCGAACAGCACTTTATTCCTCAAAATGAGGCTAAAGAAAGACATTCTTCCACTGATAAAGGAGAAAAAGTTTTTATTTGTGAAGTATGTTCAAAAACATTTTCTAACAATTGTAATCTAAGAAGGCATCTCTTCACCCATACAGGAGTAAAACCTCTTGTTTGTGAAGTATGTTCCAAAGGATTTTCTCAAAATGGTGATCTAAGAAAGCATCTCTTGACTCATGCAGGAGAAAAACCTTTTGTTTGTGAAGTATGTTCCAAAGGATTTTCTCAGAAGGGTAATCTAACAACACATCTCTTGAAGCATACAGGAGAAAACCCTTTTGTTTGTGAAGTATGTTCCAAAGGATTTTCTCAGAAGGGTAATCTAACAACACATTTCTTAACGCATACAAGAGAAAAACCTTTTGTTTGTGAAATATGTTCCAAAGGATTTTCTGATAGTAGTAGTCTAAGAAGGCATCTTTTAACACATACAGGAGAGAAACCTTTTGTTTGTGAAATATGTTCCAAAGAATTTTCCAAGAATTATCATCTAAGAAGACATTTTTTGATACATACACGGTAAAAGCCCTTTTTTGTGAACCATGTTCCTAAGGATATTCTAAGAATAGTTATCTAAAAATTCATCTCTTGATGATTATAGGATAAAAGTCTTGTGTTTCTGTAATGGATTTCTGTTAAGCATTTTCTCAGAATTGTTGTCTAAGATCTGAATAATAGACAGAGAGAACTTTTTGTTTGTGCAATATATATCCCTGAGTAATACCAAATAACCATTGTTTAAGAAAACATTTTTCTCATGCGAAATAGACAATTGATGAAAATGTCCCAATGTCCCAAATGTCCATATTTCAGTATGAACCCTGTGTATATCGTTGCATTTCATATCACTTTTCATGTTTTAGCATTTAGTAATAAATTGAAAAAAATTACACTTCTTCCATGGCTTAGTGTCTTTTTTTGGTAATAGATATATAATTTTTAATCTACTCGTGTGATTTATGTAAACATATATTTGAAAATTGATGATTAAAGGCCAATAAGGAATGATCGTAAATGTTACATTCAGTCAACATTAAACATAATACCTGTGTTTAATATGTCATGGAGTATGTTTTAATTCAACCTTTTTTTTGTAATTTTATTAATGTTTTAGTTTTTTTATATTTGTTATTTAAAATAAAAATTACATTAGTTTATATAATTTGGCAAAATTGGTCAACAAGATAATCAAATATTACCAAAAAATTTTTGATAGTTACATTAAATTTTTGTTATTTTTCTATAAAATAATTTTCCCCCAAAATTAAAAATTAATCCGACTGAAAAGAAAAAAATGTACCTCAATATATTACGTAAAAGAAAACGGTTTTATCGATGTAACATTTTGTAAAAATGTAACAAAATTGTGCTAAAAATATATTATGAGCAGAAAAAAAGATATTACTTATTTGTTAAATTTTTTGCTTGAAAATTTTCCCAAGGGTTTAGATGAAGCACACCTCATTATCGTGTAGGGGAGAGCAAGGCGGGATGGAACTGTTATGTTAATAAACAAAAATGTTGGTTACAACTTATGTTTCGTTAGTACAAAATACAAATTTTCATAATAACATCTTGAAGCATTTTAAGAAATTAAATATATATAAGTTTGATGATAATAATTAAAAATTTATATTAATTAATTAATTAGTAACAAAAATGACATCCTTCCCTTACATGAGGTAAGGATGGGACACATTTGTAAAGTGAAAATTCGGTACTGTTTGGTTATCTCGTCGACCAATTTCGCCAAATTAACTGCCAAATTATACATATTAACATAATTTTGATTTTAAATAACGAGAAAATAAATAGTAGAACATTAATAAAAATACAAATACAGTCGAACCCCAGTATATAACAAAAAAAAAATTTGGTCCCGCCGTTTTCCTATTGTATTAAATACTAATTTATCTTTTTATAGCGAACCTCCGAAACCTTAAAAAATCGTCTATAACGAACATTTTTCTAAAGTTGGCCACGATTTTTTAAAAACTTTTCCTCAGTTGTAAAGAAAGGACTTCGGCTCTAATTTTTTAACAAAATGTATGGCGGTTAGTGGAACATGGTGCAAATTTACAATGATTCTTTTCATTAAAAGGTAGAATCATTCTTTTTCTTTTTTGACAGCCTCTCTGCAGATATGATTCTGATAGGTGGGGCTTGTTGAGCTCAAGCCATATGGTAGGCCTCCCCACCTAACTGAATCAGGTATGATTCCGCTCACCCATCAGTAATTTTCCCTTACTCATGATCACATGTGTGTGCAATAATTATTTCTATTTTTTTTTATCTTTAGCTAATTAGCATTGTTTTAATTAGCAGTTTATTGTAATCTATTTCAGTCAATTTAATTCATTGATGATAATACTTAATAGATTGTATACTTTATTTTACATACGTCATTATTGAATACACTCAGAGCTACTGATGATTTATGTATTTTGTCCTCCTACATATTTCTTAACAGTTTGAATAAAGCAAAAATACGAATATAGTGAACAAAACCTTCGGACCCTTGAAGTTCGTTATAATGAGGTTTGACTGTAAAAAGTTTAAATGAAAATCAGTTAATGACGTTCTAAATATGTGTATCGTATTTAATATCAGTGAATGTAATATTCAAGATCGTCCATTACTAGCATTGAATCTTAAAGATTCGTGATAGTTTTTTGGTCGACGGGATAACCATGTAGTACCAAAAATTCATGTTTAATTTTATTAAAAAAAATGACACAGGCAATATGTCATTTACATTATTAAGGCTTATTGTAAATCACAACATTTATTTTATGTTATAATATACTTATTAAAATCAAATAAAAATATGCTTGTGTCCTATTAATGCTTGGAATTAATTTTGGTGCAATGAATTTGTAATTATGTCCTATTCACCCATAATAAAATAGACAGCTTCTCGTGATTTCCTTTTTCATTTCTTCTCATTAATTGTGCATTGCCATGTCAAAATAAAAATTTACAGTTTAGGTTCAACAATTATTTTAAAACAGGAATATTTTATTAAAAAACACCTACGGATAAAATTCTTTTTAACTGTGATACAATAAATTTTATTTGTTACAATTTCAAAACAAGTTAGTCCAATAAATGTAAAATACCAAAAGAATCATTCCATGCGAAATCAATCAGTGACTCAACCATTAAAATAACAATTTAATTCTGTCTATTTTGTTATTTATTTATAATTTGTATGGCAATTTTAAGTTTTTATTTCATAATTCTTGATCCCATTGAGATCCCACTCTAAAAATTTCAGAATTTTAAGCTTATAATTTTTCAACAAACATACAATTTTTTCAAAAAAATTTAAATGGCTATTTTAATTTTTTTAATTTAATTTTTTTAACTATGCATATTCAAATTGCATATCAAATTAAACCTTATAAATTCCGCTTTGAAATGAGTGGTTGTAAAATTTTCTATCTTTGATAGAACTTAAGAAATTCAAAATTGAAAATATTTATGCAAGTCAAAAAATAATGAATTTTCAAAATTTAGATAATTGATTTTATGAAAATTTATAGCAATAAATGAAAAACTAAAGTATGCTCCAATTTATATCATCCTAGACAATGATCCTGGCATTTCCATTGAAATCTGAAGTGTTCAGGTTGAATATTGATTTTTTTTTTTTTTTTTTTTTTTTTTTTTTGTTGATTTGACATGGAATGACCCCAAAAAGTTATGAAACATAATTAGCGGAATAGATATATTATTTGGGAGAGATAAAACATGTTTCCATTCCTCTCTTAGGCGAACATCTTCAGAGAATAGGTTTTTGGGGGAAAACATATGGCTTTTATGCTTAACTTAAATGTTCATTCGCAAAAGACGTAACGTTCAGAGATATTAAGTTAGCAACAAACATGGAGACTGAAAATTTACATTAAAAATCTGTGTAGTTATTTACTGTTGATATCTGTATATATTAATATACAGGTATAAAAAAATAAATAAAGTCAAGTGACTGCCATCAATCTTTTTAATTATCGACTAAGTCATGGGGCTGTTATCAAGCGTTTGCTTTTTGTTTGCCAGGCTGCTATTTTGGAAGTTAACACGAGTGGCAAAACATTATTCATCCCTATCTTTTCATATATATTATAACTGTGCAAATCATGTGACTATCCTAAACAGAGCCGCCCTTAGGGGATGTGCGACATGTGTGGGCACAAAGGGTCTCACATCTAGAAAAACCTTGTGATTGGGTTAAAAAAAAAAGTCAATTTTAGAAACATCTAAATATATATGTTTTCAATTGCTGTGTGTTAATTATTTTACAATTAAATTTAGATATTTAAAAATGGTTATTTATAAAATGTAAAATTTTTATCAATAAAAAGCTAAGCGCAGACACTCGAAACAAAAAAATATTTCTTGTAGTCGTCTAGTCTCTTCTCAATCTGTGGCCATAATTATACGTTAGTTTTGTGAACATGCTGCCACATTGTTATAGAATTATGTGGGATAAAATTTCCTTAACAGGAAAAAAAACAAAGCAAAATTTTGGTTGCCACCTTGCAAGTCTTAATTTGACAGCTCTGAACTTCCCCTCATTGCAGATTTATTGGAGTTAAATCCGCAGAACCTTCGGAAATGATTTCTTGAATTTTTTTTTTAAGTTTCTCTTGTTATAAATTTTTTATAATGACATTTACCTTAAAACTTATGACCTATGATTTATGATTTAGCTTGGCTGAAAAAATATGAGAAAAATTAGGAATAAATCATAAAAAAAATTTTAAAGAGAAAAGTAGTGAAAAATATGTCAAAAATTGACATTTTCACAAGACGTGATAATTCAAAAATAAAACAATGTATTGACATTTTGTAAATTGTACAATAAACAGAATAACTTTCTCTAGGACTTAAAACTACAAATATTATAATCGCATCTCTATCTCAGATGATAGGGCAGTTAAAGTGCTAATGTAATGAAAAATTTGCAGAAATTGTCTCTTGTCATTTATAGCAGTGTAAATACAAAACTATTTAATACATTTTCATGAGTGTAGTCTACTCCGTCAAAAGACATTTAAGAAAAGTACAGAAAATTTCGTAGCATTAATTCGTAGCACACTATTTAATTGTAAATTATATAAAGTGAATGTTATTGTTCAGAAATAAGTGCACAGTTATTTTATACAAATTAAATGACATGTTTTTGTTGTAAAATGCATCTCTTTTTTTTGGGGTGGGGGGAAGGCATTATACTCGATTAAATATTGTATATACTTTTATATATTAACTTTAGTACTGGGATTTCTTTTTTTGGGGGGGGGGATGATAATGCTGTTTTCAAATTGTAACATTTACATTATTTAATTGTAAATTATATAAAGTAAATATTTTTGTTCAGAAATAGGTAACATTGTGAAATAAGTGCGGGATATTTTAATACAAATTAAATGACATGTTCTTGTTGTAAAATGCATCCCTTTTTTTTTTGGGGGGGGGGAGTGAGGAGGGGCATTATACACAATTAAATTTTGTATATACTTTTATATATTAACTTTAGTACTGGCATTTTTTTTGGGGGGGGGTGATAACGCTGTTCTCAAATTGTAAGATTTACATTATTTAATTGTAAATTATATAAAGTAAATATTATTGTTCAGAAATAGATAACATTGTGAAATAAGTGCGGGATTATTTTATACAAATTAAATGACATGTTTTTGTTGTAAAATGCATTCCTTTTTTATTTATTTTTTTTTTTTTTGGGGGGGGGGCATTATACACAATTAAATTTTGTATATACTTTTATATATTAACTTTAGTACTGGCATTTTTTTTCGGGGGGGGGGGGTGATAACGCTGTTTTCAAATTGTAACATTTACATTATTTAATTGTAAATTATATAAAGTAAATATTATTGTTCAGAAATAGGTAACATTGTGAAATAAGTGCGGGATTATTTTATACAAATTAAATGACATGTTTTTGTTGTAAAATGCATCCCTTTTTTATTTTTTTTTTTTTTTGGGGGGGGGCATTATACACAATTAAATTTTGTATGTGCTTTTATATATTAACTTTAGTACTGCCATTTTTTTGGGGGGGGGGGTGATAACGCTGTTTTCAAATTGTAACATTTACATTATTTAATTGTAAATATTGTTCAGAAATAGGTAACATTGTGAAATAAGTGCGAGATTATTTTATACAAATTAAATGACATGTTCTTGTTGTAAAATGCATGTGTAAATTGCATGTGTAAATGCTTGTTGTAAATTTTTTTGTTGGACTTTTCTTGACTCCTAAATTTTTCATTTTTACACCTTCGATTGACAAGTTTGTTTCTATTAAAAACTAAATAAAATTTTTTTAATTTTTTTTTTTGTTATCTTATTGAATGATAAAAGATAAATATACATGAAATAACGATTTGAATATTAGTAAAATTTATTTCAAAATAATTTTCATTTATAAATTATTTATTTTATAACTCTTGTTCTTACATATGAATATTGTATTACCAGGGATGTAGAAATACATCATTTTGCTCGCCAGTTTCAAAGGATTTTCTGGCAAGGTGAGTTCATTTTTAGTTTCTGAAAAACTGTAGGTAATAGAGACATTATCAGACACCCTTTCTTAATCTAGATATTTTAACTTTCCAAATTATTACAGTGTAAATAACTAAGTTTCAATTACTGAATGCTACTCAGTTCTATCGTTTATTAAGCTTATTTCTGTTGTATATATTTCTTAATATAGAAAAATAGAATTATGAAAATGCATTGTAGTAACAGTAAGTTTGTCTGCAATTGCATGCGATTTTGTCATAACTATTTTCAATTGCGTGTGTTTGGCATCTTGCTGGCTGATGAAATAAAATACTTGGCTGGTAAGATTTTTGAAAATTTCCCACCCTTGTATAATACTATTGTTCATTAATTATGCTTCTTGTTGTAAACCTTAATCTTGTTTCGTACAAAATAAGTACATGAATCATTTGTACTGTTATGCTTACAAATGGCATTAAAACACATAGTTAAAGTTTAAAAATAAAATTTGAAATATGATCTATAACATAATGCTTTGTATTTGAACTGAAAGTATGTTTAAGTAATATAGCGTGATATATGACAATTTTTAGAGGGGGGGGGGTATGGCAAGTGTGACACTTTATGACAAATGGGGGGAAGACAAGGTAAAAAAATTCAACATCATTTATGGATAGCCCCTAAGTAAAAATAAGGTTTAGTTTTTATATTTTTAAATATGTCATGTAATTATTTGTATTAAAGCATAAGGTTTTTTGTATTATCTTATCAGTATTCTGTAATTAGCATTAAAGCATAATGATTTTTGTATTATCTTACAGTATTCTGTAACAAGGCGCTAAGCTATTATTAAATAGCAATACTTGCCTTATTTAATTTGCAATTAGATACCTCAATTAAATCCACCTTACAACTCTGCTGTATCATTGAATTCCCCATATTTAATTCCAAATTAAATAGGACGAATGTTATTGTCCAGAAAGAGGTAGTATTGTAAAATGGGTGGAGGGCGGTGCTATATTACTTGCTACATTAACTGATTTACTATATTATAATTTTTCTTTGAGGATCTTATTTGAATGATTTTGATATATCTTTGAATAACAAAAATAGACTGAGAGGCAGCAGAACAAACTATCACCTCATCGAGTTTACGGTTGAAATTCCAGGATTAGTTAAATCTTGATTTGTATTATAAAATGCAGTCAGTCTTTTAAGTCATATTTTGTGGAAAACACTTAAAAACCAGGTTTTAAGAGTTGAATTGTTGGTTTACCACTATTCTTTCCCGCACCCAAAAAAATGAAATAATGGAGGATTGCGAATGGGAAAACATAATGGTTAACCCATGAGTCAACCACTAAAATTGGGTTATTAGGTGTTTTCCACCAGGATATGATATAGCAGACTGATTGCATTGTAATATGCAAATCGTGCAACTAATTCGATTCAACAATAATTCAACTAATCCTGGATTTTCATCCATGAACTTCATAAGGGATTGTCTGTGCTGACACCTCCTGGTCTTTAAAAAGAAATGCACATTAAGATTAAATAATAGTAAATATTATATTTAATATTAGTAATTTCCTTAACTTAATATACCTATATATATATTTTTTTAGAAGCTGCATAAATCAGTCATGAGATTCTTTTTTATGTCTGCTATTTCACTTTTATTATTTTGTCAATTTCTTATCATTATCCTTTTGTATAATTTTTATGACAGAACTCAGGAAGTCAAGAACTCCTAATTTCTGACGAAAATTCAGAGCATCTTCAGTGAAGAGCACTGATCTTCAGCAGCCTCAGAATTGATTTTAAAAAAATAAGTCACTGGTCTGCGGCATAAAATTTTAATAAATCCTTTCAACTCTTTGAGCGACCCCTCTTCCTAAATATAAACTAAACTTACTTTGCAATTATCCAAAATTTTCTATATAATAAAATGTAAAATTGTAAATTATTAAAAATTGAATAAAATCATGATTTGAAATTTGTTTTAGTATCTCATGGCCAAGAAAACTTACATTTGTCTGTCGGAGAGGGCAAAAAATGTTACCAGTCCTGTTGATCACTAAGTTTTTCCAATTAGTTGTTTGATTAAATTTTTCGCTGATTCGTACCAGTAGACCACTAAGGATTTCAAACACTGTCTAGGTTAAGATATGATAATATTTGTTTGAGAATTAAACTAACCAATATAAGATTTTTTGGTACTTCTAGGTTATCCCGTCTACAAATCGCCAAACTAATAGCCAAATTATACATGTTGACGTAATTTTTATTTTAAATAACGAAAAAACAAATAATCAGTAGAATATTAATAAAAAGTCGAAATAAAAATCTCTTAATGACATTTTAAACACGTGAATCGCATTTAATGTCATTGAATGTGACATTCACGATCATCCATTATTGGCATTTAATCTTATTGTTTGGCGATATAATTTTTTGGTCGACGGGATAACCTAGAAGTACCAATTTTTTTATTGTAACTAATTTTGTATTATAAATTTTTGAAACAGTGTTAGTTGCTCAACCTCGTCCTCTGAGCTGCAGCCAGCTATCAAGGATTCAATTTAGCATAGAGTCTGCAATCTCACTGTCTGCTAATCCATCGCTTTAAATCTTGAAATTTTTAACGCTGTCTGAATGTACAATTTTTTAAGTCACACAGTACTTTATTTTTGCTATGCATATTTGATTTGTGTGTTTATATTTATCTTTTTGTTTTCTAGAAAAAAAAAAAGAATGAATCAAGAAGAGGGAGAGACTTCGCTGAAGTTTCTGACAAAATTATATTGATGTAATATTGATATATTATGTCAATTCTTTGTATGTAAATAAATAGAATTTTATAAACTGAATGATATTTCATTTGTTTTCGAGAATATTTCCTTGGTACAGAGAAATACTTTTCATTGCTTCAGTCAGATTTCAGTTATTAAAAATTATAAAGGGAAAAGAATAATAATTTAAATCAGTTAAATTATAACTTTAAAAAATTAAGATTAGTTTAGTATTTACTGTGTTACTCATAGAAAAATATTTCTCTGGCTTAAAAAAATAAAATAAAAATAAAATAAATAAATAATAAAAAATAGAAGGAAGTGTTTGAATTATTGTAATTTGTAAAATTTATGTTGTTAAATAAATAAGAAATATAAAATACTTTAATGTAAAAAAGCTGGAATTGAATTTATAAAAAAGTTTCTTTTTGGAACTTTCTTTCTTAAACAATTTTCTTATAAAAAAATCAAATAGCTGCTGTAGGCATCAAACTAAATTCTGTGGAGGATTTTTAAAAATCAGCCAATATTCTCTGAATAATAATCTAAATTCAAAGAAATAATTAAGTTTAATAAATGAAATAATTAAGAATTTAATGAAGTACTAATATGAAAAATCTGCAATCCTCTACTGTCATAAAATGTATGCTGTAATGGAATTTCACATATTCGATTCAATATTTATTGTAAGTAAACAGATTTGTATATACAATAAATAATTAACTGATCCTGAATTTTTAACTGGATTCGAAAGGTAAGTAATTAGTGTAATCAAATTTACTATGTATGAGCATAGATATAGAGTTGTGTATTCTTAAGTCCCATCAGCAATTTTTAAATACTTTTTTATCCTACGTATTTAAAAAAAGTTTTTTTTTTTTTTTTTTTTTTTTTTTTTTTCCCACAGAGATATGACATCAGAAAAAAATCCTTCTGCTTATTTTTATTTCAAATGCTCAATCAATAATTTACAAGCCTATATGTATAAGGATGAATTTCAAATGTTAAATACATGAAAATTTTCACATTTCTAACTGAGTGATTCTGTGTGTTATCAGCAGAGTGAGAAATGCTCCAATGGACTCTAATCATGCTTAGTTATGAATGTGAAAAATTTCAGTAATTTTAGATGTAATTTCACAGTTGATAATTAAAAATTTTTCCCTCTAGAAAGTTTTAAGTAAGATATTACTTTGTTCATGCATAAACACTTGTATGCTATTGTTAATCCTATGAGAGAAAATTCTTGATATCTCATTTGCATTTCCGATTTTAACTGTGGACATTCTGTACAAAGACTAAGTTTTCTAATTTGTTTACAAGCTTCTTTTTTCCCAAATGAATAAACCTCTCCTTTCAAACTTTTGAAAATAAAAATATCTTAATAGAAAAAATAATAATAATAACCTTGTAAACTGCATTGAAAAAGTAAAAAAAGGCCTTGGTAGAGATCAACCTCAGGTATCCAATGGAAAAAGAAAAAAAAAATACAAATAAGATTTAAAAAAAAAAAATCCACAGAGGATTAACATTAGCAAACAGGTGTTTTTGCATGAGTAATATAACCTTAAAATATAATTTAGGATTATGTATTTATTTGTTTATTTTTTTAAGTATTAAAGTTAAATCTAGTAATGCTGTGAAATGATACATATTCAATACATATACATACATAGTAAAAGATTATAGGAATGTTATCTGATTAAAAATTAATAAAATGCCTAAAAACAGGCTATTTTTTATAATTTAAAAAATAATTCAAATTCAAATATTATCTGTTATCTAATAAATATGTATTAAAATAAACTATTTGATAAATATGTGACTAACAAAAAACTATAATAATTTTAATTAATAAATAGTGTTTGACTAAAACTTGGTTTTCTGTAAAAACACACAAAATGAGCAAAAAAAAAAGTAATGTCAAATCAAAAAATTGTAAGTTCAGTTATTTTGCTTAAAATCCCATTTTTCTATCAAATAATTACATATGATTTATAAAACACCTCATTTTAATTTAAAAAGTAAAGTATATTGAAATTTAATCACTTATTTAATAAATATATTAATTATAATAATCGAATTTATAAATACGTGACTAAAAAATAAACTATTTTTCAATATATAGATAATATTAGACAAAAATTTAGTTTTCCGTAAAAACAGATACAAATGAGTAAAAAAAAAAGCATACATAGCTCAGAAAACTTTTAAGTTCAGTAATTTTGCTGAAAATCTACTTTTTCTATAAAATAAGGTATTGAGATTAATAAAAAACCTCATTTTTATTTTTTTCTCCATGCTTGTTATAAAAGCCTTTTATCTATCTGTGATTGTAACTCCTGTAACTATCCTTTTCATTCTTCCCTTTCGCATGCTTTATTCTGAAACACTTACGGACAAGCTCTGATTGCGTCAACTAGCAACCTGTTCTAACCCTTTTCAAAATCTTTACAAACTTTGCATGAAAAGCCTTTAAAAAGCATTCAGACATTTACATAGTATGGTTGAAAAAAGCTGTTAAAAAGCAAAAAATGCTATCTGGGAAGATCTCTCGTTTTCTCATGAGTTATCGCTCAACTCCTCACTCTGCAACTGGACTGTCTCCTTCTGAATTGTTTTTATCAAGACCAATTCGCACAACCTTGGCACTTGTACATCCCAGTACACAAACTCGTGTTGAACAACAACAATGTGCTCAAAAGAAATATTATGACAGAAGCCATACTAGAAACAGAAACTTTGTGTCTGATGAAAAAGTGTTAGTCCGTTCTCATAAAAATCAAGAGTGGAGCAGAGGAACTTTAGTTAGACCACAAGGTAATAAAACTTGGGTTGTGAACATCAACAATAAGATGTATCTTGCACATGTTGATCAGCTTCGTCATGAGTACAGTAAAGATGACCAAGAGCCTACAAATCTTGATAATTTAGTCAGTAAGAGTTGTCATAGTAATGTTGACATTCTTGAAAACATTGATGCAGATGACAGGCCAGCAGAAACTTGCCCTGTAGAGAATAATACTTCTGCCACCACCGAGAAGAACACTTCTACAGTCGCAGATAATTCTGAAACTGATACTAATGTAGGTAAAGAGAAAATATCAACCACCAAAGAAGCAGAAAAACAGTTGGTGAATACCACAAATAGCACACCAGCTGTTAAACATGAAAGAAAAACGGATGTAAATGTTCGTCGTAACCCACCCCGCACTCGGAAGAAACCTTTTCGTCTAGACTTATAAATATCTGGACATTCAAAAATTTTTTAAGGGGAAGTACTGTAATATATTATTATTTTTTTTATGTGTAATGGCAACTCTTTGTAACGTGCAGTAAAAAACTAAAAGCCGTAGCGGCAGTTCTTATTATATTTAAATATCACATCTCTTTGGTTGTAACTTATCTATGTACGCTTGTTCCGGTAAAGCAATGTTTTCTATTTGTTCTTATTAAATTAATTTAGAAGTTATAAATTTACATAACTGTAGTAATTTGTGAAAAAGATATTGCTACTATCATTGGTAATCACAGTCTTCTTACCAAATATATTTATCAAGCTTTTTTGGTTATCAAGTCTGGCTAATCCTGAATTAAAACTTCCTTATTTTATAACTTTGATCTGAACTAGTAATGTACCTTTATGAGGAAATTCTAATTGAATAATGTAGCAAAAATACATTTAATCTTTATAATATTTAATCAAACATTATTGATTATTAACTTGACCTTTACTTTTAAAATTTTGGTTGTTTTAAAAATTATTTAATTTTGTATTATTTTAGTTTATTACTTATTTTAATATTTTTTATTACATTGTGTGCATTCATTATAGTTTCGATTGCATTATTAATTAAATTAAAATATTCTGGTTGAAAAAGGCAAAGAAAACAATGACCAGAAAATTCTAAAATTCACACAAGCTCTGGGCCCAAGCTGTGTGGATTTGAGGGAGTTTGCTATATTAGTATTTGAGATAGAAAAATTGTAGAAATTGTAAAAAAAAAAAAAAAAAAAAAAAAAAAAAAAATCCGGACAGTAGCGCCACCTGTACATCGAATTACTGCAAAACTAAAGAATATTAATTTTATATCATGGACTAACTAAACCCAAAATTTCATGAAAATTCATGCATTAGTTTCTGAGATACAGCTATTGCGATAATCATAAATAATGCTGCATACCATGCCACCTATTGGGAGATTTTACATTAAAACGTAATCAAAACCGTAATTATATCAAGAACTAATGGTATTTGAAGTTTTATGAAAATACCACCTTTAATTCTTTAGATATAACTATTTTGGAAAACGAGATAAAAGCACCGTAACAGCACCACATGTTGGGCGATATACACCAAAAGCTAATTAGATCCAGTTTATATCAAGATCTAACTGAATTTAAACTTTTGCAAAAATCCGTGCCTTAGTTATTGAGATAAAATGCTTGCAAAAATTTATGTCACATACAGACAAACTAACAGACAGACATTTTGTAAAAACATTATTTTTAGAATTTCTGATCCCTAAACTGTGTAGATCCTTCGAAACCCGGAATTCAAACTTTTCACGAATCCAATACTTATTTCTTGTAAAGATGGAAAAAGTAAAATTACAAGCATTCAATGAAATAAATTTGTATTTTTTTTACCACTAAAGGTGTAGGAGAGTCCCAATATGGGCTTTGGCAATGTGTACTGTATTGCATGCACATCTACGCATATGTACCTACATCTATGAAAAAAATTGTTAAGTCATGTTATATCAAAGAATGTATAATTTGATAATTTCATACATGAATTATGCACTATTTAAGGATAAGAAAATTGTAAAATCGGCTTCTTAATTCAGAGTTTAAACTTAGTGCAGTTTATTTTAATTTTTTTTTTTTTTTTTTTTTTTTTTTTTTTTTTAGATTCAGTGGTACTTAAAACTGTTTTTCTTGAAACTCAGCAAGTCATTTCCTTGCATGAAAATAGCAACAATCTCTTCATACTGATGTCTAGATGGAGTTCCTGTTATCGTCCGAAATCAAGCTTATTCATTTGAGGAAATGTCATCGATTACAGGAGAAAATTCGTCTGCCAGTGAACAGCACTTTGTTCCTCAAATTGGGGATACAGAAAAACATTCCTCCATTCATAGAGGGGAGAAATCTTTCATTTGTGAAACATGCTCAAAAAGATTTACTTACAATAGTTGTCTAAAAAAGCATCTCTTGACCCATACAGTAGACAAACATTTTGTTTGTGAAATATGTTCCAAAGTATTTTCTCAGAATAGTTCTCTAAGAAGGCATCTGTTGACGCATGTAGGAGAAAAAACTTTTATTTGTGAAGTATGTTCCAAAGGATTTTCTCAGAATGGTGACTTAAAAACTCATCTTTTGATACATACAGGAGAAAAACCTTTTGTTTGTGAAAAATGCTTTAAAGGATTTTCCCAGAGTAGTACTTTGAGAAAACATATCTTGACTCATACAGGAGAAAAACCTTTTTCTTGTGAAGTATGTTCCAAAGGATTTTCTTATAATGGTCATCTAAGAAGGCATCTCTTGACTCATACAGGAGAAAAACCTTTTGGTTGTGAAATATGCTTCAAAAGATTTTCTGATAAAAGTACTCTAAGAACCCATCTGCTGACTCATACAGGAGAAAAACGTTTTGCTTGTGAAGTATGTTCCAAAAAATTTTCTCGGAGTAGTCATCTAAGAAGGCATCTCTTGACGCATGTAGAATAAATTCCTTGTGCTTCTGAAATGTGTTCCAGAGAATTTTCAACTAGAAAGACATCTCATGATTCATACTGGAGAAAATATTTTGTTCGTGCAAGATGTTTTCCAAAGGATTATCTGTTCACCATTATTTTTAAAAATATATTTGTCTCATACTTAATAACCTCTTAAAAATTTCTTGTGCTTTTTTTTTGTTGTTAAAATTCAGTATGAAACTTGTATGTGTCATTCCATTTACTGTTATCTCATCTCTTCTATTTTAGTATTTAGTAATAAATTAAAAAAATGTAAAATTTTTCCATAATAGTCTCAGTTGTCAATTTGATAAAAAGTAAATAACAACAAATTTGTTTATTAGTTTTCAGTAAAGCTTTTTGAAAGTTTTAACTTTTGTTTATGTTACTGTAAATTAACTTTTCTTTAAATTTAAAACTTAATCTGACCTGACATGGATAAATTGTATCGCAACATGTTACGCGAGAGCAAAGGCTCTTTTGAAATAACACTTTTAAAAATAGAAGAGAAATATGCTAAAAATATTTTGTGTGAAAAAAAATCTTATTTGTTAAAAATTTTTCTTAAAAGACTTTCAAAGGATTTAGATGAAGCTTGTCTCATTATCATGTATTCATTGCACCCAGCATTACATTAGAATTTTTCTAAAATTATTTAACTAATTAATTGAATATTTATTCAGCATGTTTACTGAATTCATAAATGATAGTTTTATGAGCTAATCAGACATACACTTTTTTTCTAAGGTCTTGTTTCTTTTGGTTCTTGTTTGTGTTTCACATCATCAAATACAAAAACTTTTTTACTACATGGCAATAATGCCTAATATCATCTCTATAATAATAGCCTAATCATGTGACTATCATCAATAGTTCCAGGCTGACCACTTTGCTTTTTTTTATACATCAAGCAACCATTTTGCTACTTTAGCAAATGCCGGGAATAGATCATCAATTACTATTCCATCGCTATGATTTCATTTATATTATAATAGCCCAAGTCACATGACTGTCGTATACATCTTCTATTTTCGTATGCAAAGCTTCCTTTTGATTAAAAAAAAAATCAAAATTATTTTTTTTATAACACTACGTCAAAGTTTCGATGATCGTAAAGAATTTTTGGTACTTTTATGTTAGATAAGCATACATCTTTCTAATACCATTGTTTTAACTAAAAAGTTAATATTTTTTTATTTTTTGCATGGTAAATTAAAACAATGTTTTCATGTAAAATTAAGTGTCATAATTTACAGTTTTGTTTATTTTCTTTCTTGCTTCTTTCAAGAAGTAAGCAAAAGCCACAGATTTTTAATATTTCAGTTTAAAATGTAAGCCTTACATTTAAAATAACAAATGAGTGAAAGGATTACATTAAAAAAATAATGTTATATGAAAAAATCCGACAGGTAAAATGCTTGATGATTTATCCCCTGCGCGTGTCTAACATAAAAATACTGGGTTATCCCATTGACCAATTTCTCCAAACTGCTCGCCAGATTGTACAAATTAATATCTGTTTTATCTGCACAAGTTCAGAAAAAATATATTAACAAAATATTAATAAAAATACAAATAAAATGTTGACTTAAAATATTAGTTGTTGACACTATAACCATGAAGTGAATGTGGCATTTACAACCAACCATTATTGGTAACCATCTTATAGTTTGGCGATATTTTTTTGGTCGATGAGGTAATGAAGTAGTACCAAATGCCGAATTTTTTATTTTTCTGTCAGCAAAGGATTGAGTAAGCAAAATGCAAATAAAATTTTGAATAAAAGTAGCAAGGTACATTAGGTTCACATAAAGTTTTGTTTTGTTTTAGGTTTAGCAAGTATTTAACAGAGACCAAACTTGATGCCAAGGGAAGATAGTTTAGTCATATAGTGGAATATGATTAAATCTTATGTGTTTGCAAATTTTATCTAAGAAACATCTAAACTTAAATTCTAATGAAATTTGATTGATTTTTGTTTAGGAAATGTATCTTTGATAGTGGAACAAATACGACTATAGTGCAAAAAAAAAAAAAAAAAAAAAAAAAAAAAATACCTTTTGACTTAAAAAAGGCTTTTATCATAGTTTTAAGTTAATTATGAACAGAGGTTAACCAAAATTTGGTTTTCAGCTCAAAATTAAAGTTTCAGCGAAAATCTGTTTAATTAAAAAATGCTGCCTAATTAAAACGCGACTTAAACTCATCAGAAGTGTACAACATATGCTCTCTGTACTGACAAATCCTCTAAAGACTAAAGCTATCTGTATTCCAAAAATCTCATTTCTTCCTTTGGAAATTTTCTACATGATTCATTGATTTGAGCTGTATTGCCTCGAATGATACACCCTTTATTTATAGTGCTATGAACTTTACTGTTTATAATGATCAGTCATCACCGATTCTATACTTGAATGCAAATTATTAAGCAAGCAATACCTATATGAGTAAATTTGGATAAAAACTTTTCACGTGCTTATTAAAAACTGCAAATTTAGCAGAAAATTTTCTGATTGATATAGCAGAAGTGTTTTGAATACTGTTTCAGAATGTTTTAGTATAATATATAATCCAATACAAAAACCATTATAAAAAAAAGGTCGAGGTGTATACACAGCGCGTGTAAAAACTATAAGGACAGTAAAAAATATTAATTTAATGAATTGACAACAGAAATGTCGCATCTCTCCCTGAAGTGAGGGAGCGATGGGACATGTTTTTTAAAATGAAAATTTATATTTAATTCTCGAAAATGAGGTGAAAAAATGACAAAGGCAGTGTATCATTTACATTCCTAAGGGCGAATCACAACATCTATTTGATGTTATATAATACATTGTAAAATCCAAATCAAGAAAAGATATGCTTGTGTCCGATTAATGATAGCAATTAATTTTGGTAGCAATTCATTTGGAATTATGTCTCGTTCATCAATGATAAAATAATAGCCAGTTTCTTGTGTAAGATGAAATTTCCTTTTTCATTTCTTCGCATTAACAGTATATTGCCATGTAAAAAGAAAAGCGTGCAGTTTGAATTCAATATTTTTTTTCAAAACAGCAATATCTTAATAAAAAAAAAAAAAGGAAACTGGTATTATGTTGGGTGTAGTAAAAAGTTTTTCAGTGAAATGAATGTGCAATTAAGAGCTGGGAATAATACCTTTATTTTTAGGTGCGTTTTTATTGTTATAAATATGTAGCACCTATAGTCATCGTTAAGTCCTTCCATCTGCTTGCATATAACCGAACAGAACCTACCCAACTGAATCATTTCAAATTTAAAATATATGGTTGTTGCTTAATTTTGTTGTGTCTTTTTAAATTTTATGAAAATCAGATTTATAGTTTGATTACAGAGACAATCAAAAGTATTCTGTTACATTACAATCAATGGTAAATAAGTGTTTCCAAGTTCATTTTAATGGTGTCACAGCCTTTCAAACAGGATAAAATTGACATGTATTTACTAAAGTGTACTAAAATAAAGATTCTGTGCAATATGGATGCAAAAAATGTTTATTATTCTTTTACAGAGTTGCATAACAGAATTCCGTTACTTAATGATACATGAAAAAACATTGTTTTTGGCGTATTTCAATCATGTTAAACACTTCATATGTAATAAAATTGATATACGTTTCTGAGATTTATTACATGTTACTTTCTGTATAATAGGAAGTGCTAACAATATTTACAGGGGCCCGCGAAAGATTTCTGATACTATTCAGTACCAGAAATACTGTGTGTGGTGGAAGTGTATTTTTAGTTATAATTTGAGTTTATAAGTTAAACTACATTTTTGCATATTATGTTGTATGTATAAATGCTGTTGATCCTTACAGGGTAACACAACAGAATCTATAGGTGTTACAGAGTATGAATGAAAGTTCCTTAAAAGTTGTTTTCGAATGAGTTACGTATGTTTACGATATCCTATGATAGGTAATGATTCTAGGTTTGCCATGTTGATTACGTGCTATTTAAGATGAAGTCATA
Organism: Maratus speculifer; assembly: GCA_964019185.1. NCBI lineage: Eukaryota > Metazoa > Arthropoda > Arachnida > Araneae > Salticidae > Maratus > Maratus speculifer. The sequence continues at coordinate 14,005,490 of CAXHSM010001376.1, read as the reverse complement.
TTCTTTTCATATTACTGAATCGTAGTCAAATTTTGTATTAGTGCATTTTTGCATAAGAGTTTAACAGCCAATGGACCAGGAGATGGCAGTACAGTCAATCATTTCATCAAGTTCATGGACGATAATCTAGGATTTGTTAAATCTCTATTCGCATACCAAAACGCAATCGGTCTGCCAAGTATAAGTCAAATATCGTTGTAGAAAACATCTAAAAACCTGAATTTAGTGGTTAATTAGTAGGTTTACCATTATGTTTTCCTGTTTCCAACCCTCCATTTTTTCATACTTTTGGGTGCAGGAAAGCACAATGGTAAACCCACGAGTCAACCGTTAAAATCGGGTTTTTAGGTGTTTCCCACCCCAACACGACTTGGCTGACCGATTGCATTTTAATATGCAAATCAAGATTTAACTAATCCTAGATTTTCATTCTTAACTTGTTGATCTGATTTTCTGTACTGCCACCTCGAGGTCTATAACGCATCAAGCTCTGAATATTTATTAAATAAATTATACTACGAACGCACCTCATTTGCCACGTTTGGCATACAATTCATCTGTCAGGAAGTTGTCAGCGTAGAACGATTACTCTTGGCGCCATGAAGTAATCAGCCTGTGCTCGCACTTCGTCCACTGTCCGGTCAGGTGCTTCTCTGCATCGACCGAAACGAATGATTGTCCGAAGGGAAGACCTATCATTTTGAAGATACAATTGAACCTCTTTAATCCGGACTCCATTAATTCGGATCTCCGGATAATCCCTATCAGTTTGGTCGTTTTTTCAAGTTTGAGAAGCGATTGGCTAATTTCCATAAGATTAACTTTTTTCATTGTCGCATTCTGAATAATAATAAAAAAAAATTTGAAATCTTTGAGGAAGAATACCTTAAGCTTTCTTATGTAAACTCTATGATGTTATCTTTCAAAAAACATAAAGGTCATTTTCTGTAAGTATGTTTATTTTATTTCATTTTTTCTAATTCTCCGGATAATCCGGATTTTTGGAAGTCCGGATTAAGTGTAATCCCGATTAATCCGAATTATCGGGGTTTTACTGTGTAGTAACAGTTTATGGAAGGAAATTCGCAAAAAAATTAACTTTTCCGCTTTAAAGTGGTTTTTACCATAGCAAGTTACACATATATTATACAATCGAACCTAATAAGGCGGAATTGGATGAGACAGGAAAAAATTTCTCTTTAAGCAGGTTTTAATCTTAATTAGTATAATTTTTATGGCGTGTAAAGAGAGCCTGTGTATCACCTGAAACTTGTCTGAAATGGTTATTTTTTGTTCTCTCTTAAATAAAGCTTTTTTATATAAAAAAATACTGCCTAAAACGGAATATGTTTTTGGTCCCTTTTAAATTATTTCTCATCAGATTTCATTTCATTTTGATTGATTTTCATAATTAAATTTTATTTTCACAAATTTCGGAGGGGGCTGCAGCCTTATCAGCCTATCCTCTGAATATGCGACTGATGTTGGGACCACAGACTTCTCATCTATACTAATAAAAGAACAAACCGCTCTGTGTGTCTGCGATAGCTAGCAAAATCTACAGCACGTACGAAGCTCAAAATTTTTTTGAGAGTATCCCAATGTCTCTCCTGATGCACCTGAAGCTCAGAATTTCAAAATTCTATTTATTAACTGAGTAATTAATAAAATTCCAAAGCTCACTCTCATAAAAAATTGCCTTTTTTCTCTTTTTTTCCATTTCATTTTCTTATGGTTGATTGGTTGCATAAAATTTTCCCAGAAATAATTAAAAAAGCTGGGACAGACCTTTAAAATTCATAGACTGGCAAACTGTCAGTTTAAATGAGGATTTTTTTTTTAAATCACAGCTGCTGTACACCATGGAGAAAAAGATAGGTGGAGGCGAATAAAGCGAAAAAAGGTTTGCAACACGGAGTAAGAAGTGTCTTACTCCGTGGTTTGCAATATTAAACCATTTATCGCTGAAATTTTAATGTCTCAAACAAAAGCACGAGGAAGGAATTTTTTATTAATAAAACGAATTACAGCTGAAGCATATTTTACGAAGAAATAGTAATTTTTTAAAATGTTTTTTTTTCTATTATATTATTTAGGTTAAAGTTAAATTGCATTTATGTTATGGTTAGAATAAGGATATGTTACAATAAAGTGAATACATTTAGGCTAGGTTACATTTCTGTTATATTTAATTCACGGTAGGGTACTGTTAAGTCGCTGTTAGGTTACAGACAGGTTCTGGTTACGGTATAAAAGTTTAAGGTTAGGAATTTATACACAGAGTGAACCTATACGCAAGATTTGATTAAAAATAACACTTACTTTTGTTAAATAGCTCTGAAATTATAGTACTATATACCAACCTTTTAGCTACCATCGTGTATCGATTTCATTCATGGTATAGTCGGATTTAAGAGTGATATAATTAGTTTGAAATTCAAAATATTTCACTTGGGATTTGTATGTGAAAATAATAATTAGTTACGCGACTTAACAGTGATTTTTACGGGTAAATATCAACTTTTTTACACGAAAATCATGCAATCGTTGGATACATATTCCCTCCCGCGTTTTTCATTGCTCATTTCGAGTATTTTTAGAGCTTAATATTAGTTGTTTTTAAAACCGATTTTTCACACAGTCAGTGGCTACTTATTTCAGACAATGCATTTCTGCATGTAACGAGTTAATGATAAAATCATACAAATTTCAAGTTCGTTTAATATTGTTAATACGGACCCGGGCAACGCCGGGTGGATTAGCTAGTATCTATACTAATAAAAGAACAAAACGCTCTGTCTGCGTGTGTCTGCGATGGCTAGCAAAATCTACAGCACGTACGAAGCTTAAAACTTTTTTAGAGTAGCCCAATACCTCTCCTGATGCACCTGAGGCTCAGAATTTTAATTTTTTGATTAGTTTCATAAATATTAATTATGAAGCGGAACTCACTCTCATCAAAAAGTCATTTTTTAAATGCTCTGGGAAAGAAAACGTTGGCACATGCGCAGAAACTCAATTACGCATCTAATCGGAGGAATAACCTTTCACCCCCCCCCCGTTTATTTCTGTTTTTGGATCATTTTGTTTAAATCCAAATCAACCAAACTGCTCGACGTAGTTAAACTTAAGAGACATATTTCGAAAGATCATATTTTTAGGTCTCAAATGCAACAATCAATGCGAAAAAATGTTGCTGGGTTCGAACCCACTCGCGGCTGTCGGCCTAACCGTTCGGAGTTTTCCGTGGTTTTCTTCGAACCTTGCATAAATACGGGTTAGGTTCTCTTAGAAAGACCCCCACGGAGGGCACTCCCCCTGGTCCTATATCCCTAGCGTTGATAATCGGACGACAAAAATGAACCAACCAACCAAAAATTTGGCGAATGTTGTACAACTATTTCTTGAACAAAAACAATGATTCAACAAATGGAATGCAGCTCCTTCATTTACCATATTTATACCATCTTCTGCCAAGTCATTCAAAATTATCTCATGTTTGGCTTCAATATTGTTAATTGTGTTCTTGAGAGTTTTCAAATGTTCGGTTCTGTTCACATGAAATTCGAGAAATTTTCAACTCGTGGAATCACCAATATTTTTATTCTCACGAAAATAGATGCAGTATTATAGTATTTCACAGCTTTCAGTCTTCTCTGTGGGGAGGGGGGGTCCCTGTAATTTTGTTGAAAATCTTCTAGCTATGTTTCTAAGAAATTTTTTTAGATTATAAAGGAAAAAGGACTTCGCAAATTCTGATTTGGAATAGCATAAAATCTCTTTCCTGTAACTTTTTTTTTCTGAAACCAGGCTCCTGGGCAGTTTTTCTTTCCCCCTCTCTCCACCGGATCTGATTGTGCTGTGTCTGCAAGTGTAACCTAGCTATAATAGGTTATGTGTGAATAAATGTATGCAAGTCATTTCGCTGTATCCATTGGAACCTTCAATGGCACACTACGATATTAACTGACTTTAATTACAATGCATCTTCCACACAAACTCTGGATAAAACCAGATTATCCCAACAACCAAAAAACTATCGCCTAACTTTAAGATTAACTGTGAAGAATAAATAGTCTTAAATTTCATATTTTTGATTGAACATGTTACATGTGTACCTTACATCATCAAATAATTTTTAATTCAACTTTTAATTTGTATTTTTATTAAGGATTTAGTATTTTATTTGCTCTTTCATTATTTAAAATAAAAATTATTTCAATTTGTATAATTTGGCAAAATCGATCGACGGGATAGTCAAGTAGCACCGAATTTTGTTGTAGAAAGAACTGACAATTAAATAATTCCTGTCTTGTGCTTTTTTTGTCTTTTTTAAGCATTATTCATAAATAGATTACTTAAAATTATTTCTTTATTATAAAAAAATAATGCACTATAATTTTTATAAATATTATTTTTAGAAAGAAAACTCAATTTAAAATTATCCTATGAAAGTCACTGCTGATTTCCTCAGACCAGAACTATTTTTTTAAGACCCACAAAGCTTTATGACTCTACAACAACTTTTGACTATTCATAGAGTTCAATTTAAAATCCAACAAAAAGTCTTAAAACAAACAAGTAATAATGCTGTATTTAAAAATTAATAATTTTTTTTCATTTAAAGAATTGTTTTTATTTTATTTATACATTAAAATCTGTAATTTATTTATTTGAAAGAATTAACAATCAAAATTTCATCAATATATGAATTTTTAAAAATGTAAACAAAGATTAAATAGACATGACTTGTAACTGCATAAAAAGCCTCTCATCTGCACAAATCTTGAAGGATTTTTTTTGTAGATTAGAGGCCTTCTGCTGTTTAATTATTTTCATAAGTAATCAAAAATTAGTGCAACAGCTGTTGCACTTTCATTGAAAAATGCAGGAATACAAAACTTATTAATATTATGTATGTTAATTTCATTAATATGAAAATAATATGACTCCATCTCAAATGTGACGCAATCACCATGGCAACTTGGAATCATGACGCATCATTGAATTAATGACATAAGACGGGATTAAATAGATTGAAGAAAACTTTTAAGTATATATTGATATCTTAAGGATATCAAGGAACTATCTTAAGGATAGTTCTTGAACTGTTATGTGTGGACAGATGTACAGACCAGACGATGAATACGGATGCTGTGTATTTATAAAATAACGAAATGTCAGCGTAGAACATAATGAAATGGAATCTTTTCGAGTGTCTCTTTAAATGAATAATGAATAGCTAAATATGATATTTTTAATACACAACATGGCATACTTAATCTCAGTAACATATTTCAACAGGGTTCCTACACAATTTTGATAAAAACATGCCCGAACATTTGCCTGACCTTTCTCAACAAACATTTGGCTAATAAATTGCTGCGAAACCCTCCACAATGTACAATTTTAATCTAGACAAATGCTTAAAAAGTATGTGCTGTATGAATTTCTGCTTTTTAACTTTTCTATCGTTATGTAAGGCATCAATTTTATATACAATTTTAGATTGGATGAGTAATTAATTCAAAATTTCTTCATTTACGGCAACGAAGAGTAGTACATCAAAAATTCCTTGATCGCATCAAGTATTTAAAAATTTCCAAGCCTAAATTTTTAAATTCCCTGTTTATCAGTCTTTTACTAACCCGCAAGTATCCTGTTCGATTAAAGAACAATTCAACTGTATTTCTGTAAAATTCGCACAGAGAGACCAATCAAAATTATAAATACTTTCAAGTATGTGTGAAAGTTTAAAGACGCATAATAGGTTGACATTTGACTTTTGGCAATTTATGTCAGTAGTTTGAGGCATACTTGAATATTTTTGTACACACCTATATTTTATGTGTTATCCATATGTACATACCTCTATTTAGCTAAAATTTAATTAAGACTGAAATACAAATAATGAAAGTAAACTTTTAAATTCTACCAAAACTTACCAAGTCCTTTAAAAGATTAAAATGAAATTTTGAAAAAAGAAAAGTAACTATAATAAATCTTTATGATGAAAGTTTACCGTAACATGGTGAATAAGTGATGAGCTTTATGCTTAGTATCAAAAACACAATACGCCGTCAAAGAATTTTTGAAAATATAGAAAAAGTGTATATTTTTATTTTACTACTATAAGCTAAAACACAAGAGATGTTATAATAGCAAATGCAATGGCAAACACAGGGTTCATACTCAATTTTTAAAATAAAAAGATAAGAGAATTTGAGCAGGTGTCTATTTAACATGAGATAAATGATGTCTTCTTAGATTACTCCTGTCGGAAAATCCTTTGAAACATACTTCACAAACAAAAGGTTTTTCTCCTGTATGAATCAAGAGATGTGTTCTTAGATTATTATTTTGAGAAAATCCTTTGGAACATATTTCACAAACAAAAGATTTTTTTCCAGCGTGTGTCAAAAGATGGATTTTTAGATTCATCTTCTGAGAAAATCTTCTGGAACATACTTCACAAACAAAGGGTTTTTCACCTTTATGAATCAAGAGATGTTTTCTTAGATTACTATTACGAGAAAATCTTTTTAAACAAACTTCACAAATGAATGGTTTCTCCCCAGTGTGAGTCAAGAGATGAGCTCTTAAATTACTATGCGTAGAAAATCCTTTGGAGCATGTTTCACAAATAAAAGATTTTTCACCTGTATGTGTCAAGAGATGCCTTCTTAGACTGCTATTATTGGAAAATTCTTTAGAACATACTTCACAAAAAAAGGGTTTTTCACCTTTATGAGTCAAGAGATGTTTTCTTAGACTACTATTATAAGAATATCCTTTTGAACATACTTCACAAATGAAAGGTTTCTCTCCAGTATGAGTCAAGAGATGGGCTCTTAGAATACTTTTCCGAGAAAATCCTTTGGAACACATTTCACAAACAAAAGGTTTTTCATCTGTATGAATCAAAAGGTGCCTTCTTAGACTGCTATTATTAGAAAATACTTTAGAACATACTTCTCAAATGGCAGGCATTTTTCTTTTACCAGTGGAGGAATGTTTTTCTTTATCCTCATCTAGAGGAACAAAGTGCTGTTGACTGGAGGAAGAATTTTCTTCTGTAATCGATGACATTTTCTTAAATTAAAAAAAAATGGTTTTGGATGATAACAGAAACTTCTTCAAAGTTTCATTATGAAGAAATTTTTGCCATTTTCAATTAAGGAAATTATTTACTGAACTTCAGCAAAAACAGTTTTAGCTACTATTGGATCTGAAAAACAGAAAGAAAAATAATAAACAAGACATTTTTTAATAAACTGCACAAAATAAATAATTAATAAATACAATAACTAAAAGCCAAATATCCATATCCAGCAGAGAAAAGAGCTTCAGATATCCAATACCTAGAAAAATTCAGTATCTGATTCATCCCTAAAAATTATACCTACCTAAATAGTTATTTTTCAATTTCTCTTTAAAGCCATTCTCAGGCGTTAATTTTCAAAATGCAAATCAGCAAAAATTATTTGAATGCTGCAAAATGGAAGACATATTCTAATAAAAGAAAGTAACAGACATTTCAAAAAAGCATTTAAAATAACCTCTGTGACACTATATCTTATTAAAAAAAGGAATTTAAACAAAATTAGTGGAAATATTATGCAAAAACTAAAGTCCTTTCAAAATACAGACTCAAATTTCTGGAATAAAATATGAAGTAGCAATATTGCATTTTTTTTCTTTTTAAACAAATCTCTAAACATTCAGGAAAAATTGCTTTAAATGGATAGACCAGTTTTTTAAAAATACTGGTACAGTAAAACCCCGATAATTCGGATTAATTGGGACCAGACCCAATCCGGATTATCGAAAATCCGGAGAATAAGAAAAAAAATGAAATAAAATAAAACATACGTACAGAAAATCCCTTTTATGTTTAACTTATTGATTATTTAGGGACAGTAAAAATGTTTACTTTGTAATAAAAAAGTTTGTAATTTTTTGCTGTGCCAGTTTTCTATACCTTTTGTGAGCCGTACGGTCGCGCATCCACTTGAGCATAAGTAGTTCGTTGGGTGTGGTTTAAATAAGAGTTTAAATAAAAAAAAGCTTAAGGTATTCTTCCGAAAAGATTTCAGAAAACAGTTTTTTTTTATTTAGAATACGACGATGAAACAAGTTTATGCTATGGAAATTAACCAAATCGTTTCTCAATCGCTTGACCAAACCGATCCGGGTTATCCGGAGATCCGGATTTACGGGGTCCGGATTTGCGGGGTTCTACTGTATTGTCAAAGTTCATAAACGAAATATTTTCTTTGAGGAAGATTTTTGACAGTTTAGTGGAAAGTTTATTATATTTTAAATCACTCTTGTGTTCTACCTTTCACGAAGGCAGCACTTTTGTCATCTCAGTATCTGTAGAATCTGTTTTGACAGTAAATTTAAAGGGTATTCCATAAAGAGTGAAATATATTCAGAATAGGATTATTTTTTACACGTAAAATTAAAAAAAGTCCTTTCAAATAATCATAAAGTTCCCAGTAATTCTGCTTTAATTCACATTTGGATAGAGGCTGGTGCAACTGGGGTTATTTTAAATGTTATTATGAAATTGTTATGACTTCTTTTAGTTTGAATATGACTCTGATTACACTAGTTTACAAAATTAAATTTTTTGCCTATTGCTGCGGATTCTGTGGTTGATAATGTTCACTTATGACTTGTTTTTGTCAAATGTAACAGGAAAATTTTTTGAGCAGCTCGAGTTAATTTGTTTTTGATTTTTATCATTTAAACATACATATTAATTGATAATAGGCATATTTTACTGTGTTAAGATTAGTTTTTCAAGTTTTTGCTTCATGAGTAGTTCAAGAAGACATTGTTTAAACAATCCATATCATTTTTGCAAAAATTCGGAGAATACGTGTTTAACAATTGTAGAAATATTATATCAGAGTTGGTGAAAAATATCTATTTTGAGTATTTTGGGATGCCCTTGGATAAAAATGAGAAGTCTTGGCCTCCCAATTGTGTTTGTAAATCGTGTGTTTGATATTTAAGATACGGAAAAGGAGTAAAAGAAGTGCCAGGAACACCGACTATTCGGCGAAAACCACGAAACCATCTCGAAGACTGTTGTTCTTGTAGCGTAAACGTAAACTGTTTAAGCACTAAAAATTGTGCTAAATGGCAGTACCCAAGTACTAGTTGTGTTCGACGTCCACTGCAGCGTTCACTTGACTCTTCAGAGGCTAAAAATATATCTGAACCATTAGAACAAGACATTGAAGGATCAAGCTCATCACAAAAATGATGCTGATTTTGAAAGTATGTCAAATGAGTCAAAATGCTTTTCCCAAAATGAGTTAGATGATTTTGTAAGAGATTAATCTTTTTAAACAAGCTTCAAAATTGTTAGCATTAAGACTAAAAGAAAAAAATGCTTTCACAGATACTAAAATTAGTTTTTATCAGAAATAAAAAATCTGAAAATTATATTGAAGTTGTAGAAGACCTTCTGCTACAATTAAAAAATATGGGGTGCGATATGAGCATAATACTCCACTTCCTCCATAATCACCTGGTCAGGTTTCCGGAAAAATTAGGAGATATGAGCAAAGAGCAGGGAGATCGTATGCATCAGGACTTACGCGTCATGGAAGAGCGCTATCAGGGTTTCTGGGATACAAATATGATGTCTGACTATTGTTGGTCTCTGATACGTCATTTTCCAAAGCCTACACATCTGGGAAGATCTTTAAAACAAAGTTTTTTAGAACTCAATGATTAATTATTTTTTAATAAGGTTTTTCTTAGTAAATACGTGTTTTTTATGTTTAACACCTACATAGCTGAAACTCAGAAACTAGAGCTGATTGAAATATTCTAACTATATTTTTGAAAATAGCATATCATATGTAGTCAGCAACAGCTAAAATTTTTTCGGCAATAGAAGTACTGTAAACTAGTGCTATGCAATGTGTAAATAAATTTATCAATTTGTATTATAGAAAATTAAGAAAATTAGATTGAAACATTGAATATAATTTATAGTTTTGTAATTTTAATTTCTACACGATAAAGTGCAAATTGTATAACAATTTATCATTTTTTTGCACTACACTTAATTTATTTAATATAAAGAAGCCATTTATGTGCTTTTTTCTTATATGCAAAAATCATTAATTTAAAAGACCTTCTAAAATATGTGAACGCCTAAAACCCGCACATCCATTCAGATGTAAATAATGAAACTTACATTTCAGTTGGTATTGTCAAAAATTCATGATTTATTTATTTTTATTTCTCTGTGTGCACATTTTAATACAGTACACGCCCTACAACCTGCACAGCTTGGGACTAGAGGTTGTGCAGATTTCTTGTCATTGCAACATTTAAAATTAAAAAAAAATAATAATTTCAATGAAAATAATAATGCAATTCAGATTATAATGAATGCTTGTATTATAGTAAAATATTGAAATAATTAAGTAAATAAATAAACTAAAATAATAAAAATGTATAGAATTTTTTAAAATGATTAAAATATTAAAAGTAAAGGTCAAGTAAATAATCAATAATGTATAGTTAAATATTAATTATAAAGATGTGATACATTTTTCCTAAATTATTCAATGAAACTTGTCTCTTAAAGGTGCACAACTAATTCACATCAAAATCATAAAATAAGGAAGTTTTATATAAGGTTTAGCTTGGCTGAAAAACCGAAAAAGGCTTGATTAATCCATAAATATATTTGATAATAAGATTGTGATTATCATTGATATCAGCAATATTTTGAAATTTTTCAGAAATATGTTTATTCTTTCTTCATGAAAAAGAATGAATTAAGTAATATTAACAAACAATACAGATTAAAAAATATATAGAATTGATATAAAAAAAAAGTCACTTTTTTCCATACATCTGAACTGAAAGCTTCATTGCTTACATCTGTAAATTATGTGTGGATATTAGAATGTTGCAGAATTTAGAGTTGTGGATTTAAAGGAGTCTACTGTACGTTATTCTGGTTAATATGATCGAATTTGTGCCATCTCATGAGAGAAGTATAAACTTATTCTTGAAAAAATTCAAGTAGAGTTGATATCAGTGGAAATCACAACCTTTTTTCGCCAAACACATTTATTCATAAATCTTCAAATAAATTTTTTTATTATTAATTATGGCTAAACATGAAATAAGACTTTGTTATATATTTTAAGATTTTGATGCAAAATATTAAAATGAATTTATCTCATCATTGTCATGCATTATTAATCAGTTTCTTGATCTTTATTTTTTTAATATTTAAGAAAAGATAATTTTCTTAACGTTTATTAGTTTAGTTTATTATTTTATATTTTACCTTAATTATTTTACCTTATGATAAGCATTCTTTATAATTTAAAGTGGATTATTACAATCAAATAATTGCTTTAAAAATCCGGTACTTCTTGATTATCCCAATGACCAATTTCATCAAAATTGAAAATCATCAAATTATAAATGTAAGACATAATTTTATTTCAAAAAATGAAAAAATAAATAAATTTGTAAAATATTAATAAAAATACAAAAGGAAAAATTGAATAAAAATAACTTCATGACGTAACAAACTAAGTTAATGTTAAGTAAATGTGACATTTACGATCATCCTTTAATGGCGTTTAAACTTATAGTTTGATGATATTTCTCAGGTCTAATGATAATCAAATAGTATCATATAAGGTAAACTACATGGTGATCAGAATTTCATAAAATAATAAAATTTGTAAAGCTGTGGATTTAAGGGAGTCAACTTTATATAAGAAACAATAATTATATATAAATATATTTAGATATAAATGGGTACATAAAAAAGAATACAGTTTATTGTATTTGCTTACCATTATCTAGCTATTTTTTTATTTGACAACAAACCTAATTTTCTGGAGCAAAATTGTGCCAACACCTTTTAAAAAACATCAAGGTCTCTATAATAAAAAAGCTCCGTAATTTTATTAAATTAATCAATAATACTTCAAAAAGAGATTGAAAGGGGAAAATTGATGACATATTGATAAACAATGTGTGTGCAGTAAAATGGAATGCATAAAATCTACAGCTAAACACAGACGACTCTAGAAATTCTTGGCATGAGGAAAGTCAGTGTAACTTTTTCTTCTGAAAAAAAAAAAAAAAAAAAAAAAAAACATGATTTTTTTTTTTATTATTCAGTTGAGATTTGTTTAGAGAATATTTAATAATACATATCCAGATTCAGATGAGAGCCATTCGCTCGGTTATTTCTATTAGGTGATAATTCATAAATATGTTTACTGTTATGTCATTTTATATCACCTTCTAAATAAAAAAGTGTTTGTCCTAAAACATGAAAAAAAATATTTTGAATGTTTATATTCTTGAGTTAGAATGTTATCCAAGTTTTTAGGTTTAGTTCAGCTGTCATAAACAAGAAATAACTGGATTATCCAATACTCCATGCAAGTCAAGTTCAGTTAAATCCAGTTTTTGAAAAGGAGTAAAGTAGACTCCCTCAAATCTACATAACTTGGGACCAGAAGTTGTGCATTTTTTAGGATTTTTCAAATTTCTTGTCTTTGATTTGTGTACATTTTTTTAAACAGTAATTTGAATGTAAATACTAATGTAATCCATTTATATTTGAATGCTCGCAATGTAGTAAAATATTAAAATATTTCAGCAAAGTAATTAACTAAAGTAACAGAAAGGAAGATAACTTTTTTAACTGATGAAATTATTAAAAGCAAGTTAAAAGTCACATAAATAATCAATAATGTATAATTACATATTCATTGTAAAAATGAAATGCATTTTTCATAAATTATTCAAAACTTGAAACTATAAAACTTGTCTCATAAAGGTACTCTACTATTTCATATCAAAATAATCGTAAGATAAGATAGTTTTATTTCAGAATTTGGCCAGACTTAATAATAAAAAAAACATGATTAATATGTAAATATATTTAGCAAAATGATTTTTATTACTAGTAATATCAGCAATATCTTGGTAAAAATTAAGACACATATTTATTTGTCTTTCATGAAAAAACAGAAATTTAGTAATATCAATAAAAATTACACATTAAATTATATAAGAATTGATATAAAAATAAAAATAAAGTCAATTTTTGCCCCTACACTTGAACTGAAATTTTCATTGTTTACACCTGTAAGTTACACCTACACGTGTATTTGAATGAGTATACTGTATCATTGCAATTTTAAACAAAAACTATATTTGAATATAAATGATTATAGATATATTATTTCACTACAAACATAAATATTTCTATTGGAACAATATTTTCTTTAAATGAAGGCCAACATAATATGGTGGTTCTTCCAGAAATTATATTAAGGCTGTAAAAGGCTATCTTAAATCAAAAAGGACAACTTTATGACATAAATTTGAATCGAGTTTTGTTCAGAAATGCATGAAATTGGTAGGTGTTATTCTTCAAAACTATTTAATCCTACGTCTTCTCATTTTTTGCAAACACAATTAGATGCTTCAAGAAATCTTTCAAAATCAGTGCTTTTAACTGAATTTTCTAATAAAAGCAGAAAAACTGGTGAAACTGAGGTAGAAAATGAAATCGTTAGATGATCAATTTTGACCATAACAAAACATATAATTTATTGATCATAAAATGGAAAATAGTGTTCAATTCAAAATCATTTCCATAGTTCTTCCAATTTCATAACTCTCAGTAGAAAAATGAATTTGTATATGTGTCAAAACATATTGTGCTTATAGAGTATTGAGAGTACCCTTATTTAAGATAAAAGGCATGAGAGTAAAAAAAATCATTCAAACTTATTATAAAGCGTTATTACCACAAAATAAATACAATAGATCCGTCAAATCTGCTTCAGTTTTTGTGGATTGCTTTAATGAATGCTTACCAGATAGTAAAGTTCTAAAATAATTCAACAAAATAATAAATTAAAACAATAAAAAATCAGATAATTTTTAAAGTGATTAAATTATTAAAAGTAAAGATCAAGGATAATTAAGAATGTATAATTAAATATGCACAATACAGTCAAAGATTGATAATACGCGCACCCATAATGTGCAATTTTCTATAATTCGCTTTACTTTACGAATGTAGAAAATGGAATAAACATTTAAGGAAATTTACAAATTTGTGATCCAAAAATGATTTTTAAAGCAGAGAATAAAACAATTAAAAAAAATCATAATAAAACATTCATATTTTGTTAATATAACTCTTTTATTTTATTAACAGTAAAAAACTGATCACAGCATTACGAAATATGTGTAATTAATCTCTTTGATGTAGATAAATTTTTTAATAAAATAACTTTAAAAAGTTTTTTTTCAGATAGCATATTAAATTAATTATTAAATTTCATATTTATCTTTTCATATTATACTTATTAAAAGATTAAATGCTGTCTAGGAATAATAAAATGACGTATAATCCATAATACTCTATAATCCACAATATTCCATAATCCGCACAACTTTTGGCCGCAGTGTGTGCGAATTATACAACTTCAACTGTAAATATAAGATACATTTTCATTGAACTTTTGAATAAAATTTTGTTGTTGAAGGTAATCTATGTATTCAAATCAAAATCATAAATTAGGGAAATTTTATTTCAGGTTTAACTAGACTTAATAGCCAAACAAGCTTGGTTGATACATATATATACTTGGTAAAAAAATTGTGATGACCAGTGATATCAGTAATATCTTGATTTTTCTCATGAATAAGTTTACTCTTTCTTTTTAAAAAACCACGAGTTCAGTAATTTTATTGAAAGTTACATATTAAAATACATATGGAATAATATAAAACTAAAAAATTTTATTATTTTGCTGCCTTATATGTGAACTGAAAATTTCTTTGTTTATATTTGTGATGATGTAAGGATTTCATGGTCGTATATTTGAACGACTTTCTACTATACTTAAATTATTTTTATATGAAATTTAATAGACTGAAAATTGTAACAACAGTCATTTAGCTACAATATAATGGAGGGTTGAGAAATGCTCTGCTTAGAGGTCTGCACGGGCCGGGTTCGGGCCGATTTCCAATAATGGCATTCGGGCCGGGCCGGGCTCGGGCCTTAATTTTTTTGCTGGACGGGCCAGGCCTAACTTTTTTTTTCCGTATGAAGCCGAGACTGATTCCATTCTTCCTAGTTTTCATGGACCAAAATAATCAGTTCCTGTTGAATCTTCCTATATGAAAATCCTTTTCTCGACTTTTTATAAATCAGTAATATTTGGCTTTGTCCAAAAATGTTTGCAAAAAAGGCATATACTTTTAAGCCGTCATTATTCTACAATTAAACATTAGAATTTATTCCTTTTAAAGAATCGTAGATTACTAGGCGTTTTAAAATAGAATTAAACACACACACACACACACAAAAAAAAAACATGATTATGACGGAATTTTTTTTTAAACTGAAAACTGAAAGTTTCTTTTAAAATGTTCATCCATGCAAAATGAATACGACAATACAGGAGAAAAAAATATATTAAACATTTACATCTGTTA
Source organism: Maratus speculifer (assembly GCA_964019185.1). NCBI lineage: Eukaryota > Metazoa > Arthropoda > Arachnida > Araneae > Salticidae > Maratus > Maratus speculifer. The sequence goes on along the minus strand of CAXHSM010001376.1, from coordinate 13,989,956 downwards.
AGAAGGGAATGTATTTTTTTTTTTTTTTTCGTTCAAAAGCGATTTCCTCTTTGGAAATTTTACCGTATACCGCTTTTTCGACTTTTTGTCTCCATTACAGGGAATATGGATTAATAATACTAGTGATAACTGAAACATTTACATACAACAAACAAAGATTCATTTAAAAGCGTAAATATCGCAGCCTATGGCACTTCTGCATAAATGGAGATTATAAACATGAAAAAAAAAAAAAAAAAAGACTAATATAATTTTTTTTGGTCAGAACTCTTCCATAAGATTAAAGATCAATGTTCTGTAGAAATTCCCTTGAGCTGGGCCGGGTTCGGGCCGAATTTTAAACTTTTTTCCGGACCGGACCGAGCTCGGGCCGAAATTTTAACTTTCGGGCCGGGCCGGGTCGGGCCAATATTTTTTTCGTTCGGGCCGGGCTGGGCTCGGGCCGAAATTTTAACTTTCGGGCCGGGCCGGGTCGGGCCAATATTTCTTTCGTTCGGGCCGGGCCGGGCTCGGGCCTGGAAATTTCGGCCCGTGCAGACCTCTAGCTCTGCTCACCTGATAAAATAAGAATTTTGAGTATTTACCTCCACTATGAATCCAGATATGATAAATTATCAAAAATGACTGTTTTGCCGATTTTTTTGTCAATTTGGAATCATGTACCTTTAATTAATACAAAATATCATTAAAAATGGTAAACGATATAAAAGCAAAATATGCATTCTGCCTTAGAATTCATGGAGTGTGGCATTCCATATGTCTGTCAAAGGTCTCAACTGCTAAGTTCAGTTTTTTTTCCCTCCACATTTTTCAACTTTCACAAACTTTTTGCTCCAGATATTTTTTTTCAGGTTTTTAGATCTTTTACAAATGTTTTATTTGAGATTTATAGATTTTCAGAAAAGATATGGATTTTTCCTCTCAGTTTTTAGATTTTTATAAATTTTTCACTTCAGATTTTTACATTTTTTTCAATCCATTTAGTCCTTGGATTTTTTAACTTTTACAAATTTTCAGCTCTATTTTTTAAGATTTTTGCCCCAGATTTTTAGATTTTTAAAAATTTCCCATTCTCAATTTTTAGATTGTTACAAATCTTCTACTCCAGATTTTTAGATATTTACAAAATTTTGCTATATTTTTTTGATTTACATATTTTTTTGTTCGCTTTTCTAAATTTTGTTTATTACTCTTATTAATATTATTACTTACAAATTTTTTGCTCCTAATTTTTCGATTTTTATTTTTTTTTTTTTTTTACAAAATTTTCCTCTTTTTTTTTTTTTTTTAATTTTTACTGTGCATATGAACTTCTGTGTGTACAACATTTCAAAATGCATAAAATACAATACTTATCAAGTAAAATAAATAAAAATTCTTTTGCATTTATTTTTCACATACATATATTTTTTTATGACGGACCATATTTATGTATATCATCTTTATGCTTGTAACTTAGCGACACACAGACATCACAAAAATCCTCCCTCTAACCCTCGCCATCCTCTAATTAACAAAAAATGGCCCCCAAAAACTGAACTGCTCACTCTAAACATTAAATATTAGACTTACCTAAATAACCTTATTTGCAAAATTACACCTATTCCACCCCCAAAAAGCCACAATGTACGCAAAATGCAAAAAAACAAATTTCAATACATGCATTTTCTATGACAAAACTACTTGATAACTAGAGTATGTCAACCATCATTTCATAAAATACACAAAACTCATGAAACAAATAAATTTTAAAAGAATTTAAGAAACAAACTGGTAACAAGAAAAACACATTTATCACCTTGCTAAAGTTATCACTTGTTTTAAGATTCGATTCAATCATAATTTCATATGGGTATGTGTAATTTTATGTATCATAAACTTTATAGAAGTATTTAACTAACCGATGAAGTATTTAAAAAATAGTTACTTTCAATTAAACAGAATAGAATCAAATTCAATTTATGAGCAACACAATGTTTTAAAATTGAGCATAAAATTTTTTTCAAACCAATTAGCTGTATCTAAATTAAAATTTTAATAGTATTCAGTTAACTACTATAAATAAATAATTATAATACGAGAAGTTATCTGCTATAAACAAAAATAATAATGCTTTAAATAAGTCAATGATAAATGAGAAAAAAATGAAAGATACAATACATAAAATTTCATACAGTATTTTATCAAATAGCGAATTCTAGAAATTTCAGTTGAAGAGTAGCGAATTAAACTACCCTTCTTTAGCTTGTTGGATAGAAGTTGGGTACAATAAATTTATGTTTTAAAAATTATCTGAACAAACCATGGAAGAGACAAGAAGCCAATAAAAGAATGAATTGTGATATTCATGATTCATTCAAAATGATTCTTGCATTTTTAGAGACTAATTATTAATATTTTTTATCAATTAAATTGCTTCATTAGCATTATGGCTAGTTGTAATCCCTAGTTGAAATACTTGCTAGCAGATAGTTACTAAATAAGCTTTTCCAAAGAATCTGGACAAAAATTTTCTGAGTTATCCAAAATAAATTTGCGTCCAATTTTTAATCCTAAATGCATATTTAAGACGAAGATTTACAAATTTCGAATATGCTATCTATTTCATTTTTAAATTAAATATTTTATTTTGTTAATTAAAAATTAGTTGAACATTTCCAAGTTGTTTTCCATTTATTGATTGAATCACTATCCGAATCTACTATGAATGAATCTTTCCTCATCATTCATTCGCTGTGTTAGCGTCTGTAATAAAATGATAATACTCTGATTATATCAGCAATTTTTTAAAAATCAATTTACTGAACCTTTCTTTTTCACTAAAACAAATTAATGGTAAGATAAATTTCGTTAGTTATTTTTCTTCTAAAGTTTTATAACTTATGATTTGATCGTAAGAGGTCACAAAATCTTATGTGTCGCTTCGCCACTGTTAATTTTGCTGATATTTATAGTCATTTAAAATATTCCGCACACAGGTAAACCTAATTATTATCAAATAGTTTATTATTTTAGAATTTAATGATATTAAAAAGTTAATATTTATGTAATATTTAAAACAGATGCTTCGATTTACATAAACAAGATATTTTTTTAGAAGTAAAATACCCTATAAGTAACTAACATACAGTATAAGTAAAATACTCTATGAAAAGAATGCTTTGTGTTTTTATCTAAGAAATCTTTTCTAATTAATAAAATTTTATTGTTGTAAACACAATTTTCTTATCATCTAAAATATATATTTTAAAATTAAAGAGAATTTTTGAAGGATTTTAAAGAAACATTTTACAGTCTATTATTTGTTTGTATTTGAAAATAAAAAGCACTGAAGTAAAAAATATTGTACAATATCGAAGGTAAGCTCTTTTTATATGTTACCACCTTCCCTCCCTCCTAATATATGTGCAGTGTGCCTTTTTTGAAAAATGCCCTTTCTAAGCCTTTCCCTTCAAAGTACACTTCCTAACTGCTTGTTCTTTTCATAAAAGTCTCAATTATAAATCTCTTTTAAAATTATTAAAGTTTTTTTGTGATAAAAGGGGTTAACTTTTTGTCACGTTATGTAGATACTGCCAAGCTTAAATATAAATATTTACCATTGTAGAGGTGTGCAGTTAACTATATAATACAAAATAATGTACTTTAAAACATAAAATATTTATAATTACAATATTACACAGAGTGTTAGACATATGTATTCTATAGTTACAGTTAACTTAGCTTTTACCGGTAACAAATATGAAATGAGAATAACATGGGTATTGCCATATCTCCCCTTTCAAAGATTTAGACTGTCAGGAGCTTTCACAGTCCTACCACTTTGAGTAACTACAAATTGATTAAATTGTGGTGTAACTTTGTCTTTTCCTTTAGCTACGACATTATGATCCGATCTTACTGTTTTGGAAACTTCCTTTTTCACAATCCTTTCTATAACAACTTCTTCCATGTTATGTTCCACTGGATTTGCTTCTAGTTTAGGCCCTGGAATTTAATGCTTCCTATTTCATTTTAGGGTTTGTTGCCCTTTCCTAATGAGATATGATCTTTGTGTCATCTGCCTTCTTTTCTATAGTACCTACAGGCTTTCAATCTGTTATCCAAACCTTTTCACCTGGATTTATTGGTTTCAGGTCATGGACATTATGTCTTTGATTATAATCTCTTTCTTGAGTTTTCATTCGATTTTTTTCAACTTCTTCCAATCTCTCTTTCTGCACCAGTTTAAGACGAAGTTCTTTGATTGCTATAAGTAGAGTTGTTTGTAAATATCGTCCCATCAGTAACTCAGCAGAGCTATAACTGTTTTTCAAATTCGAAGCTCTGTAGCTTAACGAAGTCAAAATAAGGATCTTTTAACTTTTTGAATCTGAGCTTGATTACAATCAAAATTCTATAATCCACACAAGTTGACGCGAAAGGTTGTGCAGATTAAGGAATATTGTGGATTATAGAGTATTATAGATTGTATGTCATTTTATTATTCCTAGACAGAATTTTATCTTTATAGTCAATATAATATGAAAAGATAAATATGATATCTAATAATTAGTTTAATATGCTATCACAAAAACTCTCTTTTAAAAATTTTTTTTTTTTTAAATTGATACATATGTGCATTTAAATAAAAATAATTACATATGTTAAGTAGTACAGTTTGTTTTTTAATGTTAATAAAATAAAGGGGTTATATTTTAAAAAAGTAAATATTTTACTATAATTTTTTTTCCTTTTTTTTTTTTTTTTTTGTTTGGATCGCAAATTTGTAAATTTTCTTAACTGTCCATTTCACAGTTTACATTCGTAAAGTGAAGCAAATTATAGAAAATTGCGGATTATAGAACCTTAACTGTATATATGTGCAATTAAATTAAAATAATTATGTATGTTTTGTAATACGGCTTCCTTTTCACTGTCGATAAAATAAAAAAGTTATATAAAAAAAGAAGATGTTTTATTATGATATTTTTCAATTTTTACAACATTTGTTTTAAAAAATCATTTTTCGGTCAAGAATTTATAAATTTTCTTAACTATTTATTTCACTGTTCACATTTGTAAAGTAACGCAAATTATTGAAAATTGCGGATTATGGCAAAATATCAATCTTTGACTATATCTTGATTGCTGCCTCCACAAAACCATTGCTTTGAGGATATCTGAGAATAGACATTGCATGCTTGAAACCATATGCTGTGCAAATTGTTGAAATTCAGCTCTTCAAGTCATTTGAAATTGTCTTCCATTATCAGATCTGACTATAGCTATCCCATGACTGGCGAATATGGACTTACTGTGCAAAATTATTTTGTTGGATGTGAGCCTGTCTAGTTTTGTGATTTCTGGATAATGTGAATAAAAATCAGTTATTAGCAAATATCAGTCTGAATAAAGCTTGAATATTTCCATGGCTACAATTTTATACCAATCGTATACAACCAAGTTTCTTAAAAAAATGTTTTAAATGAAATTACTTTTAAATGTGACTGTAGCAAAATGTTATAATAATTATTTATGTTCCAGTTGTGGAGATTAACATGACAAAAACTGTTTCTTTTAACTTTGATATTTACAATTGGTTTATTGTGTTTTAATGCTTATTCTTTTTGCAGTGTTAATTCAGTAACACATCCAATTGCAAGGACCTATTACAGTTCTATGATCCGCACAAGTTGGGGCCAAAGGTTTTGCAGATTATGTAATATTATGGATTATATGTCATCTTATTATTCCTAGACAACATTTTAGCTCTATAATCGGTATAATATGAAAAGATAAATATGAAATCTATTAATGAATTTAATATACTACCTCAAAAAATGCCTTTAAGTTATTTTATTAAAAAATTAATATAAATCTGCATTTAAATAAAAATAATTACAAATGTTCCATAATACAGTTTATTTTTTACTGTTAATGAAATAAAAAAATTTAATTAAAAAAAAATCCAAGTTTATTTTTTTTTAATTATTTTTGGATCAGGAATTTGAAATTTTTTTTTGTTTATTTTACTGTTTACATTTGTATAGTTACACGAATTATAGAAAATTGCAGATTATGGGTGCATGAATTATCAATCTTTGAGTGTAATATGAAAGTATGAAATAAAAAAATTCCCTCTTTAAAAATTACACAATTTGCTTCATTTTTTTCATGTAAAAATTGTTTATGGCTCTATTTCCCCATTGAAAAATTATATATATTATTTTTTAATAATGAAGATGTTAGTTGAATCAGGAAAAAGCAACCCCTGTTGACCGGTATATAAAACAGCAAAATTTAAACAGTATTTTAAAAGTTTTTTAAAATTCAGCTGGTTGACCATGTCAAGAGACTCATCCCCCCCCCCCCCACCTCAAATAAAAAAATATCCTTATGGTGGTCAGGATAACATGATAGTTTTTTCTGAAATTAGAAAGTCAATTTTTTTTCTTTTAGTAAATTTGTATAGATTATCAAAGGATTTAAAAAGATATTTTAATTTTTAACAGAAGTGTATACATTACCAAATAATTATTAGTACATTTTACACTACAATCAAGGATCGATAACCCGCGCACACATAATCCACAGTTTTCTATAATTCACATTACTTTACAAATGTAAACAGTGAAATTAATGGTTAAGAAAATTTATAAATTTGTATTCCAAAAATGATTTTTTAAAACAAATAAAAAAAATTGAAAAAAAAAAGAAAACATAATAAAACATCTACTTTTTTCATATAATTTTTTATTTTATGATCAGTAAAAACAAACTGCATTACTGAACATATGTAATTATCTTTATTTAAATGCACATCTATGTATAGATCAATTTTTTAAATAAAATAACTTTAAAAAGGCATTATTTTTGAGATAGCCTATTAAATTAATTATTAAATTTCATACTTATTTTTATATATTATACTGATTATAGAATTAAAATGCTGTCTAGGAATAATAAAATAATGTATAATCCATAATATTCTATAATCCACAATATTCCATAATCCGCACAACCTTTGACCTCAACTTGTGCGGATTATAGAACTTTGACTGTATTTTCTTTTAGTAGATATGTATAGATCGTGGTTGATCAAAGAATTTAAATAAAGATTTTAATTTTTAACAGTAGTGTATACATTACCAAATAATTATTGGTGAAATTTACACTACCTATACCTTCTAAAATTAGTTGTAATCAAAATAAAAAGAATATTGCCCAGTTAAACTGATGGCATTCAGCTCAGAGGCTATTAACACTAAATGTATATAACAGCCTTATTTTTTCAAAAAATAATGCTGCTCAAAAAAAAAGAGGAGATTAGCTTTCTCATTTCCTTCTTTTATGCTATCATTAAGCTCCCAAAACTAATCAAGGATACACCTTATCATAATAAACCTGTGTCCAAAATTCAAAGCAAATCAGATAATTCTTCATAAAAACCCCTTTATTTAATTTAAGGGTGCAGATCTCCACTTCTCCCCTTTATCTTTAGCCATTAATCCCCTATATATCTATTCAGGGATTTGATTTTTTAGAAAAAGCCTATATCCAAAATCTAAGTCAAATCAGATGATTCTGCATAAAATAAATTTAACTTATTTAAGACGTTATTCTCTCATTTTCACCTTTATACAAAACAAAAGAATTCCAAAGCTAATCAGGGGAGTGTCTTATCAGTATGAACTTACATCCAAAAAACTGAATCAAATCAGTTAATTCAGCATAAAAATAAACAAATCACCTAAATTAAGATAGCTGGTCCCCAGATCCCCCTTTTATAATTAACGTTCCCACTGCCGCAACTGGATATATCCGTTCACTAGGCTGCAGTTGAATCTTTAATTAAATTAATATAATCCAGTTTTAAGAAATTAAGTTATGATTGATACTTTCAAGGCTTATAAGCATATACGTAACATAAAAAATTATACCATGATAGAAAATCTCTCTTTTATTAACATTTAGAATAAATTGCAGAGAAATTTTTTTTACAATTTTACCCTTTTGCTCGGTAGTCAAGGGTTAACCAATAAATCCTAAACAAATCAGAAAAGCACCTTATCAGAATGAACCTACATCTTAAATTTGAAGTAAATTTTAAATTCTATTTATAAAAAATCCATTTACCTAAATTAAGGGAGGGAGATGTTACTCACTATTCTCCATTTGATACTTAACCAATAAACACCCAAAACTAGTCATGGAAACGCCTCATCAGAATGATTCTATATATTAAATATGAATGAAATTTTATAATTCAGCATGAAAAACTCATTTATCTAAATTAAGAAGGGGAATTGGCCCCATGTAAAACCCTTATATTTATCCAGTGAATTTAAAAACTAATCGGGAAGTGCCTTATCACGCTAAACCTATATCCAAAATTTGAAGCAAATCGGATATTTTTATTGTGAGTTATAATGATACGTATGTAATTTTTACAGAATAGGCAGGCACATAAGCTCTGAGGCTTTGATACCCTGTAAGCTAAAAAATCAAAAAACCTTTTATTCAATCACAAATCCATTATATTTTGAAAAACTGTGCAGAATTTCAATAAGATTAGTTCATTAGATTTTAATAGATGTGCCCACCGACTTAAAAAATAGTGTTTTTAGTAATAAACAATAGACTTGTAGTTCTCTCAGTATATTTTAATAATGGGTATTGCCAAATGCTGTCTTGTGGACTTTTACTCTGATTGAAATAAAAATTTGAAAGAGTATTCTATATTAAAAAATAAATGGATTTTTAAAAATTTTTTAACCTATGTAACTTTTTAAAGAACATAAATTATGTTTTTGCCCTTTTGCTAAAAAAATTATAGTTATTAATTATTGTACCATCTGAAATAGATCACATTTGCTATGCTTATTTTACATAAAAAAGGAAAAAATTGATTATGACATCAATTAGGATTTTATTTTGAACTAAATTAGTTGCAGGTGAAATCCTCTTTATAACTCATAAGGGACTATGCATATATACTGATGACAATTTTTTGATAATTTTCTACTACCTTCCCCTCTTACCTAACCACATGTGGTTAGGTAAGGCAACCTATACCATGCCTTAACCTCTCCTCCCCCTTTTCCCTGCCAGTAATGATATCTTTATGAATATCTAAAAGTTCTTTTGATATTGAGATTTATTTCTTTTGTTTGGGATGATATACAAAAATAATTATATTTATTTTTTCATACTAGGGAGCTCTGCCCTTTATGATTCTTTACTTTGTAGCTTTAAATTTGTGATTATCACAGAAAGTTTTAAATTTATATATACAAGGTCAAGTTTGCATATCGTTTAATCATCTTCAACAATCAATGGATTGTTTAGTACTTTCGATTTCTAAATGAAATGTAGTACAGCAAGGTATTTAAAATATTTAATACAAATCTTTATCTATAAATCTTTCTATTAAAAGAAAAATGTTTTGCAAGATGTGGTAAGTTTTATTTATATCAACATTAGTTTAGGTTAATACAAAAATTGCCTCAATATGTAAAATGCAAATTAATTTTTCAAATAAATTTCTAAATCAACTCTTTAAGTTTTAAAACAGTAAGATTAGTTTAAATATATTAGAAAACTTGGTACTTTGAATACCAGTCATCACAATTTTTTTTTTTTTATCTTGCAATCTTATAACAATAACCAATACTTTAGAATGACAGCCATAACTCTCTAACATAAATGAAGGAATGCATAAATTAAAATAGTGTGACAAAAATAATCAAGATAGCTATAAAAATTTTGATAATTTCTATTATATTTATCTTAAAAAAACAATAAAGTTTTAAGATCAATCAAGTTTTTAAAAATTTAGTTATGTGTTGTGCTTTTTTATTTAAATACTGTTTTTTCCTAACATTGGATTTCTATACTTTTGTCAGACAATAGTTACAATTTACTCCATATTACATAAAAATTAATAAATAATTATAATATTCAGCTATTATGTTAAAAAAGATTTTTTTTTTTCAATTATTATTATTGTTTTGTTGCTCGCAGAGTTAAAGATTTTTTCCTGCAATATTTGTGAACATTATTTGTTATATGTAAATTCAATATTATGCTTACAAATATCTTTAAAAAATAATTAAAAATGTGTAACTACATCATAATTTAATTACAGAAATATGTATTTAAAAGTAAAAATATTATTAAAAATGTTTTTAGAGATACTCTGGTGGAAAACTTCCAGGTTTTGAACGTTATTTTAATATTTAATTAACACATGGTTTCATGCACCAATTCCAATGTTCTTCTGTGGCAATTGGATCATGTTTAGCGTTGGTTAATACTTAATTTTAAATTTAAAATTCTTTTGAAAAAGAAATGTTACAAAATATAAAATGTGCAACAATTAATAAAAAACTTTAAAGATTGTCAGAAAACATATGTTATATCATTACTGTATTTCTCCTAAAAAAATGATAGTTGCTAAATTCCATGCTTTTTGGAGAGACTCTTAAAAGGGGAGGACCAACATTGATAATTACAAATTTCGATTATTTTAATATATGTTGTAGGTCAGAAACCCCTGAGCCACAGATTCAATGGATTTTATACAACGATCCTAAGTTATTGAGTAAAAGAGGGGGAGAGTATCAAATACCATGCCACTATTTAAAATCTTTCTTTGATAAAGATAGGGATGGATGATTATAGCTCAGTTGGTAAAGTGACCACTCACTAATCAGTAGGCCCAGGATCGAAACCAGGTCGTGCTGCATTTTTTTATTATCATATTTTTTATTTTACGTTTTATCCCATTTATTGTTTGCATATTTACAATTTAATAATCTCTATGAAAAATCTTAAAATCACATCTTAACTACAATGTTAGCATATTTAAACATTATATAGCATTTTTGATTTTTAAATCATTATTTCTCATCATTAAACAGATTTTCATTTTATTTTTACATTCTGTGTATCCATGAATTATAGAAATCCCAAACTCATTACAAAATATGTTGTGGTTACCATCTATTTATTCAAAATAAAACACATTCAAGTAAAATAAAAATATAAGTAATTAGAAATTAAATCTGAAAGCAAAATTATTCAAAGAGCAGGCATATATTTCACAAATCTTTATTATGCAAAAATAGATTGTAATTTGATTCTTATGTTTATTTTTAATATAATTATGTTTGTTACTTTAAAAAACAGAGTAATATTATTATTGTAGTGCCTTCCCTTGTTAAAGCAGTACATAAATGACGTTTCTTTAAAATCACGAATTGATAAATGTGGTGATCAATGTCATTGCATCGATTAAGACTGAAGTACATTTTAAAAATGATATTTTAAAAACTAACAATTTCGGATCCATTTATGATGTTTGATATAACTATTTAGTTACAAATAAAAAAAGTAAGTAGGTTAACTCTTTGAGCTCTGATGGTAGAATTTTCTACCACATAATTTTAATTAACAAATGTCACAACGGCACCAGGAAATTCGACCAATTTTATTTGAAAAAGGTTTAATGTATTTTTTCGTGTATATCGTTAAACGGTTTTTTCTTTTCAAAATACTGGTGCCAATGTGACATTTGGAAATTTGAAGAAATTTACCCATCAGAGCTCAAAGGGTTAAAGTTGAAATGGTATGCAATATTATAATGTTTAATTGACAGTGAGATTATTGAATTATAATTACTAATTCAATGTAAAACAAAAAATGAAGAAACAATCACACCACAACTTGGCATCGATCCTGAGCCCGATAATCAGCGAGTGAACGCTATATCAATCGAGCTATGATCAACCACATCAGATCTTTTCAAAGAAAGTATTTAAGTTGTGTCATTATATGAGATTACCCCCCCCCCCTGTTTCACAAGAATTTAGGAGCGTTCTATAAAATCCATTGAACCTGAGGCAAGTGATACCCTTCCCTACAACATATATAAAAATAATCAAAATTTGTGATTATGAAATTTGGTCCACTCCTTATTAGAAAGGTGGTAGCAAAAATGATTTATGTCAGCACGTGGAGTATGGTATGTGATATACAAGAGATCGGAAAAGAGTGTACGGAAGACATGATTTACAAATTGGAGGAAGGAGCGTAAAGACTGGAATAACGATGCAAAGAGCAGAAACTGAGATGAAAGAAGGAACTTGCTGAAAAAAAATTGATAGGAAGCTCAATCCTATAACAACTTCTTATAATAAGGTGTAAGATGAAATAACACCAAAATATTGGTGACAGAATATAATTAAATATTAAAGTTTTTTATAAATCCTTGGCAAAATATAAAAACACATAGGAAACGTGAATTTATGACTTTGTTTCCTTACAGACATATGTTTGCAGTAGATGTTGGATTTTCCAGCCCAAAACACGTCCTGTTTGTGTTTATATTTATGTGGTGATTTTTTGACACTGCTTTATTATTTGATTATAATGAGATATATTTAATGTTGTTTCTATTTCTGTAAAGAGCATGGTGCTTAATTGTTTTGTATTTTTAATTAAATTTAATATAAGTAAAACATAAATATTGTCAATCTTATTCATTCTTAAATAAATAAATTTCTGTTAATCTAATTTAAACAAGTCTCTCTTTAAAATATTTTTTTATCCCACAGCCACTTTTATTTTGTTTACCATCTGTTAGATAGATGTAAGAAATTAAGTCATATAGGGTTTTTACAGATCAGGGGAATGTCGGGAAATTTTTTATGTACAGTCGAAGTTCTATATTCCGCAGACATTGTGGCCAAAGGTTGTGCGGATTATGGAATATTGTGGATTATAGAGTATTATGGATTATATATCATTTTATTATTCCTAAACAACCTTTTAATCATTTAATCATTATAATATGGAAAGATAAATATGAAACCTAATAGTTTATTTAATAGGCTATCTCAAAAAATGCCTTTTTTAAGTTATTTTATTAAAAAATTTATATGCATATGTACATTAAAAAATAATTGCATATGTTCCGTAATGCAGTAATCCGTTTTTTACTGTTAATAAAATAAAAGAGTTATATTTACAAAAAATGAATAATTTATGATTTATATTCAAACTTTTTATTGTCAGTTTAAAAAAATTATTATTGGATCACAAATTATAAAATTTTCTTAACTGTTTCTTTCATTGTTTACATTCATAAAGTAACGCAAATTATAGAAAATTGCGGATTATGGATGCGCGGATTATCGATCTTTGACTGTATGACATCATAATATCGGATATAATACGCTTTGATATTGAAATAAAATAAACTTACTTATATGAACGATTTTTACTTATTTTCACACAAATAGATCGTTATTAGGCTTGAGTGTATACTGCCGAAAAGGCGTCACTTTTATGCTTTTTATAATTTTTTAATTTTGGTTACAGACATCTATGAAGTTGTGAGCCCATATTATACAAATTGATTGGAAAATGCATTGCTAATATTCTCTTTTAAAATGCACATACTTCAATGAACAGTGTTGATTTCAGGGGATGGTCCAGGGGCACGTTCATCTCCCCCACCAAACAATTAAATCTACCCCCCCCCCTGGAAAATTTGAGATTTTGTGTTTTCGATGGTCAAAAGATGCAATTTCTTCCCCGCGTAACTTTATAATGTCCTCCCTGGAGCCACAGAAGTACCTACCTGATAAGAGTCTGAATTCAACACTGTCAGTGAAGCTACGTTTTTAAAATCCTCATGATGGGAATAAGTCAACATTTATATTTGACAATGTCGATACTGAATTAGGAAGTTTTAACATGTACAGATAGAAGAAGAAATATTGAGATTGGCACACCTGATTACTTTATCTTCGAGTTTTGAAGGAAACTGAAAATGATATTGCCATCAGAGAAATCAATGAAAAAATTTATAATATCGATTAAATCGAATTAGCCATTAGGGTCATTCCATGTCAAATCAACCAAAAAAATTCAATATTCAACCTGAAAATTTCCGATTTCAGTGAAACTGCTAGGGATCATTCTCTATGATGATATAAAATAGAGCATATTTTTATTTTTCGTTTATCGCTTTAAATTTTTATGCAATTAATTATTTAAATTTTGAAAAATCATCCTTTTTTGACTTGCATAAATATTTTCAATTTTGAATTTCTCAAGTTCTATCAAACATAGAAAATTTTATGACCACTCATTTCAAAGAGGAGTTTATAAGGTTTAATTTGATATGCAAGTCGACTATGTATAATCATAAATAAAATTTTAAATTTTTAAAATTGAAAATTTAAAAATTTTTTAGATAGTTATTTTTAAAAATTTTTAAAAAATTGTATGTTTGTTGTAATATTATAAGCTTTAAATTCTGAAATTTTTAGAGTGGGATCTCAATGGGATCAGGAATTATGAAATAAAAGCTGAAAATTACCATACAAATCATAAATAAATAACAAAATAGACAGAATTAAATTGCTATTTTAATAGTAATGTTTGTTTTTATTTAATAACTCCTGATCCCATTGAGATCCCACTCTAAAAATTTCAGAATTTAAAGCTTATAATATTACAACAAACATATAATTTTTTCAAAAATTTTAAAAATGACTATCTAAAAAATTTTCAAATTTAAAATTTTATTTATTTTAACTATACATAGTCGACTTGCATACCAAATTAAACCTTATAAACTCCTCTTTGAAATAAACGGTCATAAAATTTTCTATGTTTCATAGAACTTGAGAAATTCAAAATTAAAAATGTTTATGCAAGTCAAAAAATGATGATTTTTAAAAATTTAAATAATTAATTGTATAAAAATTTAAAGCGATAAACAAAAAATAAAAACATGCTCTAATTTATATCATCATAGAGAATGATTCCTAGCAGTTTCATTGAAATCGGAAAGGGTCAGGTTGAGTCACTGGTTGACTTGGCTTTCAAAATCAACCATCACTACTGTGATGCATTTTTCGAAGATCCTCTAACTAAGCGAGTTACAGTTTTAAAAAAAATTTTACTTGTTATGCTTATGATAAAAACGAACACAGCAAGAAACACCCAACTCCATATTGAAGTATTCAAACCTGTTTTCTTCCTGGATCTGGTTTAACTCTTTACCAGGAAATGGTAATATGCTTACTACTTAATTTTTATTCAAAATGGTTTGATATGCGCCGTAATTTTTAGTGTACCGTAATTTCGGGTATATAAGCCGCAGATCAAACAATTCTTTTTCGACCCAGAATTTTTTAAGAAACAAACATAACTAGTTAGATCGCCGTAAATATTTGTCTTCAATCACTAAATAAGATTTCTGGGTCCAAAAAGAATTGTTTGATCCGCGGCTTATACACCCGAAATTACGGTAATAATTTGTTTTTATGTAAAAGATAAATTTGTTAAAAGATAAATTTTATTAAAAGATAAATTTGTTTATAGACTCTGGTGCCATTAAACCTTTTCAACATTTTTTAACCAAAAAATTTTCCTGACCCATGAATGTTTATATGAATTACAACCCTACATTGGATAAAAAAATGCTTAACTCGAAAGCTGGACAGCATAAATGAGTATAAAAAATAGTCATGAAATTGAGTTGGGGCTGTGATATATGGACATCAAAGAGGTAAAAATTTTGTTTGGATATCTTTCGAGAATATGTCAAACAGGTGGGCGAAATTTTAAAAGGTGATAAAGTAAAATGACAAGCAATCAATAAAATAAATTTTTAGTTTTTATCAGTCTGCGTATCAGATTGTCTCAGTATCAGCTATGGCGTTGTCTACTGTATCGCATGCATGCCAATGCATATGTAGATGTATCTATGAAAAAATTCTTGAGTTAAATCATACCCAAGAATGTACATTGTGATAATTTAATGCTATGATTTTGTACTGTTTAAGGGTGTATTTCGATTCAAACTGCTTATTTTCCGATTTATTTTTGAATTCATTTTTGCGCTCAAATACACCAAACTTTCAAAATCTTTTATTTGGAAAGTACACAAGGTGCTGTGATTGTCGATTCTTTGATAAATGCAGAAAATATTGCAAAAAAAGCAATCAAAAACGGCATTTCGAACCGATTTTTCCCAAGTGGGAGATTTGCGAACGAAAAACAGGGTCATACTGATAAGGTAATTGTTTATAACTCAAATTCTAATGAATTGAGCTAAAAAAGACATCACACGGCACCTCATACGTCCCTTCAAGAATCCCCTCAGCAAGTCTCTTGTTTCTACTTTTAAAAATTTGTCTGAAATTGTATCGGAAAATTTCGAGCTGTTGAAGGTGGAAAAGCGTTTTTTCGAATACACCCTTAAGGAAAAGAAAATTGGTAAATCGGTTTTTTGTTCAGAGTTAAAATTTAGTGCAGTTTATTAAAAAATGTCTTGTTTATTATTTTTCTTTCTGTTTTCAGATTCAGTGGTAGGTAAAACTGTTTTTTACTGAAACTCAGCAAGTCATTTTTTTGGATGAAAATGGCGACAATCTCTTCTTGCTGACGCCTTGAAAAAGTTCCTGTTATCGACTGAAATCAAGCTTAAATTCATTTGAGAAAATGTCCTCGATTACAGAAGAAAATTCCTCATCCGGTGAACAGCACTTTGTTCCTCGAAATGAGAATAAGGGAAAACATTTCTCCACTGATACAGGAGAAAAACCTTTTATTTGTGAAATATGTTTCAAAACATTTTCTAAGAACTTTGACCTAAAAAGACATCTCTTGACTCATACAGGTGAAATACCTTTTGTTTGTGAAATATGTTCCAAAGGATTTTCTCAGAAGGTTCATCTAAAAACCCATCTTTTGACACATACAGGTGAAAAACCTTTTGTTTGTGAAGTATGTTGCAAAGGATTTTCTGAGAATAGTAGTCTAAGAAGGCATCGCTTGACTCACACAGGTGAAAAACTTTTTGTTTGTGAAGTATGTTGCAAAGGATTTTCTAACAATAGTAATCTAAGAAGCCATCTATTGATTCATACAGGTAGCAAACCTTTTGCTTGTGAAGTATGTTCCAAGGGATTTTCTAACAATAGTTGTCTAAGACAGCACCGCTTGACTCATACAGGTGAAAAACCTTTTGTTTGTGAAATATGTTCCAAGGGATTTTCTGACAATAGTAATCTAAGAAAGCATAACTTGACTCATACAGGAGAAAAACCTTTTGTTTGTGAAGTATGTTGCAAAAGATTTTCTGGTAATAGTAATCTAAGAAGGCATCGCTTGACTCATACAGGTGAAAAACCTCTTTTTTGTGAAATATGTTCCAAAGGATTTTCTCAGAAGATTAGTCTAAGAACCCATCTCTTGACCCATACAGGAGAAAAACCCTTTGCTTGTGAATTATGTTCCAAGAGATTTTCTCTGAATAATAATCTAAGAACCCATCTCTTGACTCATACAGGAGAAAAACCCTTTGCTTGTGAATTATGTTCCAAGAGATTTTCTCGGAATGATAATCTAAGAACCCATCTCTTGACACATACAGGAGAAAAGCCTTTTGTTTGTGAAATATGCTCTAAAGGATTTTCTCGGAATAGTAGTCTAAGAACCCATCTCTTGACTCATACAGGAAAAAAAACCTCTTGTTTTTGAAATATGTTCCAAAGGTTTTTCATCGAATAGGAATCTAAGAACCCATCTCTTGACTCATATAGGAGAAAAGCCTTTGCTTGTGAATGATGCTCCAAACGATTTTCTTGGAATTGTAATCTAAAAAGACATCTCTTGACTCATACAAAGTAAAATCCTTTGTGTTTCTGGTTCTGAGAGGATTTTCTTGGCATTGTCAACTAGAAAGACATCTCATGATTGATACAGGAGAAAATGTTATGTTTGTGCAATATGCTTTCCAAAGAATTATTTGATAACCATTACTAAAAAAACCATTTGTCTCATATTAAATAGATATCTCTAAAAAATCTTGCATTTTTTTAGTTGTTGTTAAAATTGAGTATTAACCCTGTATGTGTCATTGTATTTACTGTTACCACTTCTCTTCTGATTTAGCACTTTGTAATAGAATGAAAAAAATCCCTAATTGTCACAGTCGTCATTTTGATAAGAAGCGAACAACTCCTGTCCTGTTCATTTGTTTTCAGTAAAACAAAAGTTTTACTGAAAAACTGACTTACTGAAGTTACTGAAGTTTTACTGACTTAGTTTTAATTTCTGTTATTTTACTTTTAAGTATGGTTTCCCTAAAAAAAATAATCTGACCTGATAAGCGTACATTATACCTCAAGATGTTACATGATAGCAAAGGTTTTATTCAAGAAACACTTTTAAAAATCGAAGAGAAATATGTTTTGTGTAAAAGTTTAAAAAAAAATCTTATTTCTTATATTTTTTTAACATTTTTTCAAAGGATTTAGATGTAGCCAGTTTCTTTATCGTGTATTCTTTGCGCCCAGCGTGAGCTTGGTATTTTTCTAAAATTATAAAAAAAATTTCTTGAATATATATTCGGCATGTTTACTCAATTCATATATATAATTAGTGTTAGCTAATCAGTCGTGCACTTTCATTTCCATCAAAAAGTACTTCAATTGTTTAGAAACTATTCAGATGAGGTAATCCCAAACCTTTCTGCTATTTTAGACACGTCAATAGTTCCTGAAAAATGCAGCATAGCAGCGCCATCTGTTAGATATACATCAAAATGTAATCTGTGCCATTTTATATGAAGTACTAATTAAATCTAAAGTTTTACGAAAATCTTTGCACTAGTTCTTAAAATATGGCTAATGTGAATAATGCAGCATAGCAGCGACACCTGTTGAGCGATATACACCCAAAACTAATCAGATTTAGTTTATATCATGTTCTAACGGAATCTAAAGTTTTGGAAAATTCCATGTGTTAGTTCGTGTGACAGAGACAGAGCGCCCACAAATTTTTGTTACACACATACTGACAAACATTTTGTAAAATTATGTCTTTTGAGTTCTCTGACTCCAAAAATATGTATATCCATCAAAAATGGGATTTCGAAAAATTTCACGAATCCAATACTATCTTCTTGTAAACATAGAAAAATGAAATAAATGTCATTTATCGAGCACCTGGTTTTTCCAAATAAGATGTTCGCCACCTATTCCAGTTATGAGAGCGGAAAGGTTTTAGTCCTAGAATCGACCGCACAAAACCCTAAGTCATCGAACAAAAGAAAAATTCTTTTATCTTATCGAAGAGTAGTCATAGGGGAATCTAATGATCCATGTCTGCCGGAAGCGAAGTGGTGCATGAGCTAAAAATGAATACCATTAGTGGTTGACTCATAGACTTAGCATTGTGTTTTCCTGCACCCAGTTTTCTGTGTTTTCATACTTTCGTGTGTATGGCAAACACAATGCTAAGCCTTTGAGTTAACCTTTAGTGGTATTCATTTTTGGCTGATGCACCACTTCACTTCCGGCAGACATGGATCATTTGATTCCCCCCCCCCCCGCTCTTACTACTCTTCCATAAAATGAAAGATTTTTACGTGTGCTCAATGACTTAGGGTTTTGTGCGGTGGGCTCTTGGACTATTTAATAGTTCTCTATAAATCACGTCCAAAAAAGTATTTTAGAAGTTGATTCACAACAAATGCTTTCAAATTGTCCAATCTCGTCATCCATTGGTATTATTGATGGTTTGGATTGCAGATGCTAACTTCAATCCATTTTTCTTGAAATCATTCAAACCTAATAACTTCAAGATGATTTTGATGGTCCAAGATCCATTGCACAAGCATATCAATAGCACTTCACACTGTCTGTAGGCTAATCACAGAAATTTTATATTCAAGAAGAGTACACGTGTTCGAACATATTTATATTTAAGGAAGTTGTGTTGAAGCATTACCTGAGAATCATATAGTTGCAAAACTCCCTAAAATTCAAAAACCGCATCAGCTGCTGCTTCCCCCCTATCCCAGATAACAGTTAAGTTATCCTCTTAGAGAATTGGTCTTTGGATCCAGAACTTTCCACCAGATGGTAGCATCAGACAAATCTCTTTGTTGTTACATTGGAACAGACTCAGAACAGTTAGTTACCCAATTGCTAGCAGTTAGCAGCAAAATGCTATGATGGCAGGGCTGGCAAGTTTCTGCCGAGGTGGTTTAAACCGGCGGTTATAACCGGTTAAAACCGGCATGGCAGAAACTAGTTTCTGCCAGTAAGTGGCAAAAAATGGCAGCAACTAAAAACTTTAACCTGCAATGATTCATAATTCACATTTGTGTTTAATGTATAAAGAATTTAGTTAAAATAAAGATTATGAATGTTATTTAAAGTAGAAAAAAGTTTCAAAAGGGTCATATAAGATCATAATAGCATAACATATCTTATATACTTCTGAGAAAAGAGTTTATTTTGCTAAGGGGTTATTATATATGGCACAAAATTTAGATGAATATCAAAAAGCAATTTTCTTTCTTTTTCTTTATGCTCAAATGTCAATTTTGATCCCATATACTTAAGATGAATTGAATAAGCTAGCACTGCATTAAATGAGATTTGAATCTTGCATTTGTGTGTTTCCATAATATTTCCATCATTGAGTAAAGTTAAGTAAATTTCATGAGCAGCTGCAATAGAACACTCGTGTTTTTTAGTTTTATCTAAAGCAACAGCAATGGATTTTAACATTTGTAACAAGTATTTAACTCTTTATAAATCATGATATTTATTTATAATTTTAACAACTGCTATGTCCTTAATATCATTTTCATGATTTTCAATTATCAAATAATATGGATCGTTCTTCTTGAAAGATTCAAAACTAATAAATTTTAATACAAATTAATGTATTTTTCAAATTAAAACTATTCACAATATTTTATTTATTATTTATCCCGAATAAATTATATATTGGCATTTTAATATCACTAAAAAATTGAGATTATGTCATAAAATGAGTTTATGCCAGTTGTTGCCAGTTTCTGCCGATTAAAACCGGTTATAACCACTTTTTGCCACTGGCACGGCAGAAACCATTTTCTTCCGGCAAAAACCCAACCCTGTATGATGGATTACAAATCCATTATTATTACAAAGGGATAATTATTATTTAAATGCATCAAACTGTACTTAATATTTATTTCATAGCATTTTTCTTTATTTTGGTGTTTTGTGTCAATATATGTTATGTGTTTTGGTTAAATAGTGTCAAGAATATCCATCTGTTTTTGTTGTTGTTTTTATGTTGTGGTTTCAAATATAATGTGCAACATATTATTCCACTGTATTTTCATCTCATAAATGTTTTTAGTTTATCCGTTTTGTTGTTTAGTTTGTTGTTTTGAAAATATTTCAACTGAATACATCAAAACAGAAAGGTAAAGCTTTTAACTTATTTACAGAAGACTCTCAAATATGCACATAATTTTGGAATGTAAACAATGAAAGATTCGCTTCAAATATGGAGACAAAATTTCACTTTTTTATTTTTATATCAATTCCATATTTTAATTTGTAATTTCCATTAATATTACTCAATTCATATTATTTCATGAAGGAAGAATAAATTTATTTCTGAAAAAAAATATGATATATCATGTAAATCAAGCTTTTTTGATTATTAAGTCAGACTAAACCTGAAATACAAATTCTTTATTTTATGATTTTGATGTGAATTAGTAATATAACTTTATTAGGCAAGTTTCATTGAGTAATTTAGGAAAAATACTTTTCATATTTATCGTAAATTATTCATTATTAACTTGACCTTTGCTTATAATATTTTAATCATTTAAAAAATTATCGAAATTTTTATTGATTTTAATATTTTCTTGTATCATAAGCATTCATTATAGTTTTGATTGCATTATTAATTGCATTAAAATTACTATTTTAAAAAATGTAAACATAGCAATAATCAGAAATCAACAGAATTCTAAAATCTGCAAAACCCATCGTCTCAAACTGTGCGGATTTGAGGGAGTCTACTGTAATATTGCGGAACTACCTATTCATGCATTCAAATGGAATAACAATCTAGCAAATTCCTAAGAGTTTTGTACTACTAATTCTAAGAAAAGAAACTAACAACCATAAATTGTCGACTTTTCTAGTTTCACTTGATGATAAACCAGATGGTAACTTCCGATTCCAATGAACTGTCAATCAGAGTAATTTTGGTCCAAATGGCTCCACCTTTGCAAAACTCCATTCAGCCATGGTTGTATCAAGGGTCATTATTTCCAGTGAGCTGGCAAACTGATACTAGTGCTGCTATTTATATTTTGTGACCAAACCTTTGCCATTAATTCAAGTGATGTAGCAGATTTAATCTTTTTTCTCTCTTCGGTCAAAGTTATCCTAATTGATTGTACTGATTTTGAAGCATTAAACCCCATTGTTATGTGTTATGCAGTTTCATTAAGGCTCCTGTCCGTGCTCGCGAAAACACTCGCAAGCTAATGCTATTGCTATGGCGAGGTTATTTTCCAATAACTCGTTTGCATTTCAATATTTTTAAATATTTCTTTTTCGGCCAAAATTACCTCAATTGACTTTACCCATTTTGGAGCATTAAATTCCATTTTTATACAGTCAAAGTTGTATAATCCGCACACCCATAATCCGCAATTTTCTATAATTCTCGTTACATTATGAATCTAAACAACGAAATAAATATACGAATTGAATAATTTCCAACTGAGCGAAAAATTGCCCCGGCCGGGAATAGAACCCAGATACTTGGCTCACAAGGCCAATGCTTTACCTGTTAAGCTACTGGGGCAACAGCCGGCTGGGATTTTTCGCTTAGATAACCTTATTGGTCATAGCATCTGGTCTGTCATTTAGACAGTTCAACAGAATAGACCGCAGGTAATGGACCTCCATATGACAATGGGTGCGTAGATATACTTATATTTTCAACGCAATCTAACTGATTGGTAACCAGTCAGTTAGCCAATCAGTTAGATTGTGTTGAAAATAATTACCAATCAGTTAGATTGTGTTGAAAATAATAGTATATCTACGCACCCATTGTCATATGGAGGTCCATTACCTGCGGTCTATTCTGTTGAACTGTCTAAATGACAGACCAGATGCTATCACCAATAAGGTTATCTGAGCGAAAAATCCCAGCCGGCTGTCGCCCCAGTAGCTTAACAGGAAAAGTATTGGCCTTGTAAGCCAAGTATCTGGGATCGATTCCTGGCCTGGGCAATTTTTCGCTCAGTTGGAAATTATTCAATTCGTATGATTACTTTACCAATCAGTTAGATTGTGTTGAAAATAATAGTAAATGAAATAAACAGTTAAAAAATTACAAATTAGTGATCAAACAACGATTTTTTTAATACAAATAATTAAAAAAATAAAAACAAAAATCATAATAAAACATTTATTTTAAAAAATATATATGACAATTTTATTTTATTAACATTAAAAAAGAAACTGTATTGCAGAACCTATGTAATTATTTTTATTTAAATGCACATATATTTTTTAAATAAAATAACTTTAAAAAGGCATTTTTTGTGATAGCTTATTAAATTAATTTTTATATTTCATATTTATTTTTTTCATATTATACTGATTATAGAATTAAAACACCATCTAGGAATAATAAAATGACGTATAATCCATAATGCTCTATAATCCGCAATATTCCATAATCCACATAACATTTGGTGTCAACTTGTGCGGATTATAGAACTTAAACTATACAAATTTATGTCAGACAAAAAGAAAAAAAAACAATAGCACCTGTTTCCTTTCATTTTCGACTATTTTGAAAGGAGTGCCGTAACTCCTAAGACCCTTTCCTCTCTTTGGATATATTGTGGTGTAAATGTATACTGGTATGGAACTAACCAGACTGGTTGGTTCGTTATATTGCAAATAAGTAAATAACAAAATTATAATTTAACAAATTACAACGACTATTTAAAAAATGATGTTTTCAAAGACTTATAAATATATTCTATATTTAAATTAATAATGGTACTTACGTATTAAAGCCACCGCAGCAGAAGTTGCGCTAATGCGGCAATAAACAGCAATCTTGTTCTTCGCACGCGCACAAAAAAATGAAAAAAATAAATAAAATAAAGCATTAAAAAGCACTGGAAAATGGCGTCAAAAATCACCAAACAACATTGCAACAAGCAATCTAAAAGATAACCGTGTGGGCGTGTGAACAACAAGATTGCTCTTTATTGGCGCATTAGCCGAACTTCTACTGCGATCGCGTTAATACGTAACTACCTTAATAATATTGATAAACATCATTTTTAGGATGATCCTATATTACGTACGCCATGCATTCAACATTCTTATTCCAAGACTAATGATAAAAAAAGGCTGTGTCTATTCTTACGGCAGCCGTAAGAATATTATTCTCACGGCAGTCTACTGCACATGCGCAGTCAAGATTGCTGTAACGACTGCCGGAGATTCTGGAGAACGAATCCTTTTTGAATGAATCTTCTTTCCGGCAATTGATTGCCGTAACTTGTAAATAAAAAAATCAAAATAATAGTTATAGGGAATTCTTTTAGCGAGTTTTTAGTGTTGCAATTTTTTTTTTTCATGGTTGTGTGCCATTTGAAGATGTTTGCTCGAGAAACAGGAAATGATTTCATGTATGTTAAAGTGTTACCAAAGGACACAGATTTTTTTTAATCTAATTTTAATGCAGATTCCAGCTGATACCACTTTTAAAACCATATAATTATATTTATTGTCTGCTTTTGGGTGTGTATCTGCTAGTATTTAAGATTGTGTATATTCCACATGGGCGTAGGAAGGGGGGTCCAGGGGGGTCCTGGACCCCCCTAGAATTCTGGCTGAACCCCCTAGAAATATTTTATAGTGAAAATACGACTATTTTTAAAAAAAATATTTAAAAGAGCAGTAGTACTAAAAATGACAAATAATAATAACAAAACCGAATAAAACGTAACTATTAGTTTTCTATGCCATTATTTAAGAGTGGGGGGGGGCACACTTAGTGTCTCATAAATGATAAACAACAACAGATATGCCAGATATGAGATTTATTCTTTTTGCTCTGGAACACAGAACGTCTCGATACCTTCATGCCTGAAGCTATAGCAGAGGAAGTGGGACGTAGCTACGATAAGGCAATTCTGGCTTTTCTTTTGTGCGGATTGTCCTTGATCTTGTTGGTACCAAAGAAAGTCTAGCTTTCCCCTATTCTGTCTAAATTCTAGGAAGTTACGAATAGAAATCAGATCCTCCCTACAAATCTCAAAGTCCTGTAGTCTCAAACACAGAGGAAGGAAGGTTATATTCCCTCCTCTGTAGTCTCAAAGATAGTAATCTAACTACACCGTTTTGCGTTGGCTAAAACATTCTCTGTGAATTATTTGTACTTAGAACGGGTGGGCTACCTGCTACCATCACCCTTATAAAGAGCATATAATTTTCAAGGGTATGATGTTTTTTTATTAATTCTGTTCAAAGATTTTATTTTATATGAAGGAAACTTTTATTGTTATTGTATACTTTTACCTAATCTTCATAAATATTTATCTAATTTTTCACTCCTAAATATGTTTTCGAAAGAGAGGGGTGATTGATAGATATCACTATCATAATTCCAATATATCTGCTTATCATTATATCTATCACTTCAGTTTTAGTCCCATACACGCATATTATGGTGCCGTTTGTGAGTTGTTAAGAGATATCTCGTGACAGATTGTTCTGTATATACCTTTTAAAAATATTTTATAATTTTATTGATATTAGATCATTTCTAAGTTGAATTAAATTATTCCTTTACTCTCTTGTTATTTCCGAATTCTGCATATTCCGGCCTAGTTGGCTCGGATTTCTGGTTTCCGAGCCATGTAAGAAAGATTTTTGTGGCAATTTTTTCCTAAGTGGAGGAAGAAAACGAAAAATATTCCTTTGTTTTATTATCTTTTTTATTTTTTTTTTTTTTTTAAATAAGGTAAAACTTTTCTAATGCTCCTAAAAAACGGAAATTTCTATTTAGAGAACTTTTTCAAATCCCCCAATACTTCTGTAATATTTGTATGTTTTAATTTTTTTCTCTGAATTGCGTACCCTCCGAATAGTATCCGAATTCCAGAGTCTCAATGTGTTTGCTATTCAGAGGTTGTATTGTATATATGCAAAATAGCACAGCCAAAAGCTTCGTCTGGGGTAGCTTATAAGCCGTTGTTATTCATAAAATGAACAGTGTTGTTATGTTACATGTTCATACAGCATTATTTAGTAAATGTATAATGCATAAAAGCCGACGTAATGTAAAATACAAATAATCATAATAAATTTAGCATTTATGGTATTTATCGTTTTCATAAAAACACCTCTCCTTCAGCCCCCCCCCCCTCCCTCCTTTCCTCACCCTCCAAGAAGAAGAAAAAACAGAGAAATAGCAGTAGCAGTAATACAGGTATTGCATTTCTCCTATTTTTTTCTTTCGTTAATTTTGCGTTCAAATAGAGGCTCTTGTTATACAGAATTGAAACAGTTGAATGGGAAACATTTTATGCTGTTTATACTTTACCTTGCTTTTTACATACATTACTATTTTACATCATATCTTAATATTTTTATGCATCTTCTAAACTTTTAAATGGCTGTTGGCGTGTTTGTGTGTACGAGGGGAAGAGGGAGGGGTTAAACCTGAAATCCCACTCATGTTTTTACATGTCATATAAGACGCTACCCTTATCCTCATCCCCAAGAATCATAGGGGCCGGCACCCCTAAATTTCTTACCTACTTAGTGCAAAATTTTAAAGTTGGGTCTATGACTCTTCCTCTTAAACCAACAACCTCATATTTTTCTTGGCATCCTAGGGACCTTTTTTAAGCATTTACCCAATCTTTTGTGCAGTTCTTTAGCATATTATTCTGACGAATAATTCATACTCTATGCTTAATTTTAACTAATTGTAGATCTAAAGCGCTATGCATTGAGACATTTAATGTTTTCATGTTGAGGTCGGGTTTTTAACTATCAAATCTGTATTTTTTTGGGGGGGGCTCCCATTATTAATAATTTAGCCCCCTTATTTTTCTTAAACCTCCCTTAAAAATGGCCCGATTCACCATCTTTTTTTACTATCAATTTCTTAGGCCCTGCAGCTACTGCATAAACGACAAAAAAAAAAAAAAAAAAAAAAAATTAGACTTTAGCTACCATCAATTTTGAATATTAATCACCTTCTTTAAAAATGATCTGCATTGCTTTCAATTTTCTTTGACAAAGTTTTAGTGTATTACTTTAATAACTACTGAAAACATTTTTATATCCAAAACTATACGCAAAATAAGTCCCTGGCCCCTTGAGGCCCGTTACAGGGCCTCTTGAAGTCTTTGCACCATAAGTTGTTATTAAATTGTCCCTTCTTAATCCAATCTTCATTTTTGGAACTTTTTTTTCTTTCTCCCACGTTCTATATTCCAGTTAAAGTCCTGGACTACCTGTAGTCCTATAGGGTCCAGTTCAGGGACTTTGAATTTTTTATTTTCCATGCACTCCTTCATTTTCTCACCTTCTCAGAGCATTATTTTAAGTTGCACTTTTGACTTTTCTTCCAGGACAAACACCCTCATATTTATATTGGGGCCCTAGGGGCTTTTTCAAAGCATTTACTCATTTTTTATATATTTCTTTAAAATAATATTTTAACGAATAATTCAAATTCCATATTTAATTTTGATTAATTGTAGATATAAAGAGTAAGATAATAGGGTTCAATGTTAGAGCCCTTCTTTTAACTATCAGGTGGCTCCTTTTGGGCCCCTTGTTTTAGCTCCCTTAAAAATGATCCGATTGACATCCGATATAATTTTTTTTTTCAATAATTTTTTAGATCATCCAGCTACTACATGAAAGTCAAGAAAAATTTGAAGGTAATTTTAATTAAGAGATTTCAGTCGTTTATTAAATATATTGTTAATGTTAAAAGAAATTTGTGAAAAATAGCAAGAAGGAAAACCTTCAACCGTTTTGAGGAACATTCATTGATTTAGTTCTAAAGGTATAATTTCAATGGGATTTGGCTCATTCCACTTGGATAACAATTCGGCAGATGACAATTATAAAATTTTATGTTAGCTTCAGTTAATAGCTTTTTCGAACATTAATGGGGCATTATTTTTTCGTATTTTACGGGCTTGATTTTTACGAAACACCAGCCGAACTCTTCCAGTGCAGTCCGCTTTCGGTTGTGGGGTTCCAGATCCTATAGTTTCGTTCCTTTTGAGAACACACTAGTCGCTGTGGAAATTAATAAGATGCCTGAATTTAAGTTCATTTTAAAGATTTTCAAAAGGTAAAAAAAACATTAAAAATTGATTTTTGTTTAAGATCATTATAACGGGCCCCGCTCAACGCTGGGCGGGTCAGCTAGTCTATATTATAAAGCAGAAATGTGTCTATACGTAAGTGGCAACAGCAGGCAATTAAATTCCAATTTTACTGTAATTTTTTAAACTTTTAAACACTGCATATTTTCAATTTTTATGCCGTTTAATGAGAAAAAAAAATGTACAGTAAACTCCTGTCTAAGGCTGAATCCATCGAAATCGAGAAACTTTTCCGCAGTAGACAGTATTCCACCTAAGACAAATTTAAGTCTATGTATATAGATTCGCAGGGCTTAAAAATCTTTCCGAGTTAGAAAGATTTCTTTCTTACACAGAGTCGGAATTACAGAGTGTTTACTGTACTTACAAATATAATTTATTTCAAAACTGTATTGTAATTTATTCAAAAATTGCATTGCAATTAACTTTTTTCTTATCCATTTGGAAAATGGTTGTTGTTATCATCCGAGTACACTCAATATATATATATATATATATGAATCCTTATGATGTCCGCATTTATGGAATACTTACGATGGCAAAAAAAAGTATTAAAAACTACAAAAAAATAATAACTCAAAAACAAATTAAGATACAAGTTTCGAACAAATAGCATTTAAAAGTAATTTTTTTTCCTCTACGACGGTGTAAAAATCGAAAAATGTACGATATTTCTAAGTTTACAAATTTGCAGTACAAAAAATTGTAAAACTGAAATTTCATTTAAAATTTGTAAGTGTTACCATTTGCAGAAGGAGATAAAATAAAATTTTTCAACAAAATTTACAATTCAGATGTATGTAACATTTATTTTATTTTAAAATTTTATGCAATAAGTATTGGTGAAAATTTTGGAGAAAAATCGGTTTGCAAGTGGCGTTGTGATAATGAATTTTATACAATTTCCAGGCAGAGGGGGGGGGGCATGAGAGCAGTTGAAGAAAAAAAGCATATTGAATCATCTAATTATTCTATTTCGGTTTAATTTTCAGATTTGTAATAAGTCAAATATTTTTACTATTTTGGGCATATTAAAAAACGATTAGACTTCAGTATGATTTTTTTTCTTTCTCCTCCATTTGAAAGATTTATTTGAAAAAAAAAAAAAAAAAAACTTTATGTGTAGTGATAAAAAAAAGTATAAAATAGAAGAAAGTTCTGTCTGACTAGTTTCATTGATCGACAATACGTGTCGATTATTTAAAAAAAACCAGTACCCACAGGAATGTATCAATAGGGGAGTTTTCTGTTGAGTGTTATTAGTTTTAATTAGGGATGCACCGAATAGTGATTTTTACCGAATACCGAATGCCGAACCGAATATTCTGCTAGCCGAATAGTAATTGTTGGACCGAATACCGAACATTCGGCTTCAAAATATTTTTACATTTCAAAGTTTAAAAGTATTAAAATGTTGTTTTTTAAAACAATTTTACATAATAAAAGAAACTTTCATTTTGATAAATTAATAAGAGCTTTTTATAAGAGCATTTAGTATTAAAAAAACCTGCTTGAGTTATTTAAGAAGCACAATTATGAGACTTTTTTAATTAATAAAATTTTTAATTTCATGGTTTCTTCTATGAATTAAAACCAACATTTTAAAATCAGAAGAAATGATGAAAAAATGGTCAAAGAAAATCTTTACAGCCTCATAATTGTCCTTTTTAAATAACTCAAGGCAGATTTTTTTTCAATACAAAGTACAAATACTTTCAACTTAATTCTGAATAAAGGAATGTTTAGCTCATAGTTCTTTTGTTGTGAATGGTGGCATTTTCCACCCTTCCCATCAAATCATATTTTGCAGAAATCAAAGCATGCGAGTTGAAAATATAGTTATAGTATCATATTTATTGTTAAAACAACAAACGAAAACATAAGTTTGACCTAGAGTGAGATGGAATACAATGTACTTATGACTCTATAAGTTGATTATGATTATGGTTTCATGAACAAAAATTGTTTGCCTTGATAGCTATTGCTAATCTCAAAAGTTTTTCTTTCTTGTATAAGGACTTTTATTAGGGAAAAGCAAGAAACAGATTATTTACTAAACAAAATTTAGGAACTTGCATCTTCACTACATTTATTCCTAAGCAGAATCCTCATAAATCACTATTTTAATCCTTCTCATGGTTATACATTCCAACTAGCAAATAAATAATGTAAAAACATTCTATTTTATTCAAATATGATTTTCTTTCTAATTATTTTAAATATATATATATAAATTGACAGTTAAAAGTAGAAATTGCGGTAAGTTTTTAAAAATGTGTTTTAAAAGATTTTATCAAGTTTTGGATTCAGCCGAATACTTTGATATTCGGCCAAACCGAATATTCGGCAGGCCGAATAGTTTCATATTCTGCTTAACCGAATAGTTTGATATTCGGCCTTACCGAATATTCGGTAACATGACCGAATGCCGAATATTCGGTGCATCCCTAGTTTTAGTAAAAATGTTTACTTTTATCGTTTGGAAATTATCAAAGACTTGATACCATGGCCCCCCCCTAGAAAAATTATGTAGTTACGCCCATGGATTTGACCATATTACTGACATCCAACGAAACGTGACGAAGCTTTTGAACTTCATCCCAAAAGAACACTTCTTGCGAATTTCCCAGGACATGTATAGAAGATCTCAGGGGTGCATAGTTATAGGAGATGACTATTTTGAAGAATGGTATGGTACCTTTCATTAATATTTCATCTACATCAGTGCTACAGGTCTATTCACCGAACTTTATTGTCAGAGGTTGTATTAAGAAATTTAACTAACATATTTACACTATATAAACAATAACAAAATATTGTAAAAATATGCATGATTAAATTTTTAAAGTATTTTTATGGTTTTTAATGTACAACGGCAAGTCAACAGCATGCCAAATACAGGTTTTAAAAATATCTCTGATAAAATATTAATGATTTTTAAGAAATGATTCTTTAAAATGGAATTTTACTTCTAAAATATTTAATAAAAAAAAATCTCCCAAAGGGCGCCAGGAAAACCTGCAAAGGGCGCCATGGCGCCCGCGAGCGCCGCGTTGGACAGCCCTGATCTAGTTAGTCTCAGATTATGAATAATCGATAACTTAGTTAATCTATAATTAAAATTGTTCGTTCTTATAAAAAACATTTGAATAGAGAAACTCTTGATATAGCAGCGTCTAGATTATCATTTGTTTATTATTTGTATTCTAGACGATATATTTCTAATGAGGATGCTGCTGTAATGTACGATGATACGTTGTCAAGTTTTTTTTTTTTTTTTTTTTTTTTTTTTTGCCAAAGACGAATTCAAATATTTTGAGTAATGAATCAATTCATTTTCATAAAAAAACGTTTATTTTTATTTATTTATTTTTAATTGAAGGAGATATATTTCGTAATTCTTGAAACTAATAGTAACATTGGGTAGATGTGAGAAAGTAAAAAGTCAATATATGAGATTTCTATAGGCCGTATGCATATGACGTCACGACCGTCATCAATGGCGCTTTAACTCGAACTGGTGAACAAACATAGCATGAACCGGTGTCAATCTCAACATCGAGTAGATCTGCCAAAGTTTATTATAAATTTATTTTAAAAGCTCCACAATAAATATGGTCATTTGTGCTATGTTTGGTTGCAGCAAAAGAAGTGGCAGAGATAATGTGTCATTTTTCAGAATTCCTTGCGTGGATATGAAACGAAATTATAAAAATTCAGAATTGTTATTGAGAAGACAAAAGCTTTGGATCACACGTATTAAAAGGGATGATCTAGACCAGACGAAAATTAAAAATGCGCGAATCTGCAGCTTGCATTTTATTTCAGGTAATTTTGTTTAATTTTTATCATGTTTAGTCTTTTTAAAAAGTGTTGCAACTAGGGATGCATCGAATATTCGGTATTCGGCCATGTTACCGAATATTCGGTTAGGCCGAATATTAAACTATTCGGTTGAGCCGAATATTCGACTTGGCCGAATATGAAACTATTCGGCCTGCCGAATATTCGGTATGTATATATCCAATACTTAATAAAACCTTTTATAAACTTTTCACTATTTCTACTTTTAACTGTCAATTTTTTAATTTATATTTAAAATAATTAGAAACAAAATCATTTTAAAATAAAATAGAATGTTTTTACATTATTTATTTGCTGTTTGTAAAGTATAACTTAAGAAAATTAAGCATGAGAAGGATTAAAATGGTGATTTATTAGGATTCTCCTTAGGAATAAATTATGTGCTGATACATGTTTCTAAATTTTGTTTAGTAAATAATCTGTTTCTTGCTTTTCCCCAAATAAAAGTCCTTTAAAAGGAAAAAAAAAAAAAAACTTTTGAGATTAGTAATAGCTATCAAGGCAGACAATTTTTGTTCATGAAACCATAATCATAAGCAACTTATTGAGTCATAAGTACATTGTATTTCATCTCACTCTAGGTCAAAACTTGTGTGTTCGTTTATTATATCAACAATAAATAAGATAACATATTTTCAACTCACATGCTTTGATTTCTGTAAAATATGATATGATTGGAAGGGTGGAAAATACCACTATTCATAAGAAAAGAACTATGAGCCAAACATACCTTTATTCAGAATTAAGTTGAAAGCATTTGTACTTCATATTGAAAAAAATCTGCCTTGAGGTATTTAAAAAGAACAATTATCAGACTGTAAAATTTTTCTTCAGCCATTTTTTCATCATTTGATTTTAAAATGTTTGTTTTGATTCGTAGAAAATTTTATTAATTAAAGTTTCATAATTGCGCTTCTTAAATAACTCAAGGCAGATTTTTTTCAATACTATATGCTCATATAAAAAGCTCTTGTTTATCAAAATGTAAGTTTCTTTTATTAAATATTATGTAAAACTGTTTTAAAATGTAACATTTTAATACCTTTAAATTTTGAAATATAAAAAGTATTTGGAAAGCCGAATATTCGGTATTCGGCCCAACAATTACTATTCGTCTAGCCGAATATTCCGTATTTGGTTCACCTGTCGGCCGAATATTTGGTATTCGGCCAAAATCACTATTCGGTGCATCCCTAGTTGCAACTAATTTTGTACCGTATTATTCATAGTAATAAAATTCTCATATATTCAGATGAGGAATTAAAAATATAAACAAGCAAGACATTTGTTATGATCATATCTTTTCTTTCTTTTAGTGCTACAGTATTTAATAGCAGTAGTATCATCGCTAAGAAAACAATTTTTAAAATAATTATAAAACAAGTTGGACATATACATTAGTCTTTTTTTCCTTTATTTCTAACAAAGTTAAAAAATATGTAAATCACAAATTTTATTTATTTATTTATCTTGTAAATGATATATAGAAAAAAGAAAATTATAATATTTGTCAATTATTGCCACTAAAAACAAAACAGAGCAGAAAAAATACTTTGTAAAAACACGAATTTTAGTATTTTATAATGAATACAAACCTTCATTCATTTAATTTTATGTTTTTGTGTTAATTTTATGTTTTGTGTTATTTTTACTTCTGATCAAAAGAGTGACTTGTTTTAATCTGTTGAAAATCAACTGTGACTATTTTGAACTGAACTTCAACTATTTTATTTATTTTAAAATCGAAATGTTATATTAAAAGCAATAAAATTTGAATTTGTATACCATTATACAGTCTAATTTTTAAAGCATATCCATAAAGTAATGTGAGTTTTATAAATCACAAAATTTCAGAACCTACTTTTTTATTATATCCCCCACTAAATCACATTAATTAAAATTATGTAGAAATTGTCATTTGAAGAACAAAAAATAAAAAAAAATGTCCATTATTGACATATTTGAATGGTATTTAATATATTGTTACATAAAAAAAAAAAAAAAAATCCATACTTCTAAAGCAATATTGCATAAAATTTCTTTAAGATAACTTTTAAAATCTGCTTGTAATATTGTGAATTTATTTTTTAAAGGTAAACCAAGTTCACTAGAAGAAACTGATAATCCTGATTGGGCTCCTTCTATAAATCTGGGACACAGAAAAGTAAAAAATGTTACTGCTACTGTTGAAAGATATCAAAGGTAATTCTTAAATGTACACAAGTATTCTAAATGAAGAATACAAATATGCATTTTTCTATTCAATCAGATATGTCATAACCTGGATGCGTACAGCCAGGGTTCTCACTGCTGCTCATCATTGCACAAAATAGCAATGAAATGCGTCATTTGGCAAGTAAACAAAATCTCTGACTCACCAAGTTGCGAATGCTCACTTGGTAAAAATGCTTTTTGTGTATGTGTGCGACAGTAGTCCAGATTCTTATTCCAGTTACTTAAAGATAGATGTCGCTTTTCATGTTCAATTGCACCGGGCCATTTACATTGCTCTGTATATAGAAATATAGACTCAACACCAATTCAGTTTAGCAGCAGTTAAAGACACCAAAAGGATTATCCGATAGAAATTTCTCTATTGTCAGTTAGTCATTATCTATGTCTTGGCGTCGTACCAGTGAAAAAATAAACTTATTCGCATCAATTGCCAAATAGACAAAAGTTTGCCTGGAATCCAGCACTGAAATTAGCCATTTACCATATTTCTTATTGGTTGCATGCAAAGTATCATAGGCTGGACAATTTTTGTTATCGGTTAGAGCGAAATCTCATACCAAATTTTAGTGTATATTTTCAGAATTACAAATGAAAGGTAGCTATTTTGAAATTTTATTTTAACAGCAAAAATAATGTCTAAAACATTTGCATATTTAGAGTGGTACTTATTTTTAATAGTTACTGTATAAGATAGTCAGATGTCTATTTTAGAGGCAATTACAAAAAATTAGGTTATTTTAGAATATATTGGAAAAAAAGGGATTCAATAAGGAGAGAGGGGGGGGGGGGGTAAAGGTACATTTTTCAGTTTTCCAGGACGAATCTATTTTGCTAACATTTTTTTCCTTTGACTACTGTTTATTTGTTATTCTCCAAATTGCTAATGCTAAAAGGCCAGCGAGAACAATGTGTGTGGCTTTTTCATTTGCTACCATTATTTTAGTACAGTAATAAGCTGTATTTTATTGCAGAATTTTTAAACATTCTCTGTTACATTAAAGCAACTGTTATTACAGTAGATTCCCTGAAATCAGCCATCCTAAAGTCTGCTCATCATGGCAGATGTAAACAATGAAATTTTCAATTCAGATGTAAGGTCAAAGTTATGGATTTTATTTTTATATTATTTCATAATTATTTTAGACTAGCTGTTCTGCCCGGCGTTGCCCGGGTTCATCAAAAAATAGCAAGAAATGCGAAAAACTTTAAAAATCATAATAAAAACCTCGAAAAATTGAAAAAATGCTGCATGAATTTCGTCTAAACTTCGTTGAAAAGAGATGGGCTAGAAAATTGAAGTTGGATTTATTTTACTAATGTGAAAAAATCTTACAAATCGAAAAAACATTAAAAATCTCATAAAAATATAAAACAAAATTCAAAAATTGTGTTTCAAAATTCGAATAAACTTTGAAGAAAAGAGATCGGAATTTAATAAATTCGGCCAAAAACTGAACCTCTAAAAAATCGAAGCGGGTCGCGAAGAAACGTAAACATCGCTTTAAAAATGGCAAAATTTTCAAAAAATCACGGAACTCAAAATTTACTTTACTTGGATAAATGTTTTGAATCTAATTAATTTGATAATGTGAAAAGCATTTAAATACGAAAAAAACTGCTAAAAAATCTCAATAAAAATCTTTAATCGCACAGGAGAAAATTTATCATATTAGCGAAGAAATTAAAAACCGAATTCCTTTTCCGTATCTGAAAAAAATCGCCGTAAACTCAAAAAAAAAAAAAAAAAAAAAAAAAAAAAAAGCATATTGCATTAAAAATTGCTGTAGATCAAAATAAGAGCGCAAAACAATTACCGTAAAGGATAAAAATTTGAAACCAAACTCTTATTAGTCTAGAAATTTAAAATAGATTTCCTTTAAAAAATGTTACAAAAAAAAAAAAAAAAAAAAAAAAAAAAAAAGACTGAGAAAGCCCAAAAATTGCATTGAAAATTGTAATGAAAGTCGTAAAACATTAAAAAATCCCTAGGGTAAAAATTCACAGTTATAATATAAAATATTGTAATCAAGAAATTAACCATATTAACCAAAAAGTTTGAAATCGAAATCGATTTCCGGATGTAAAAAAATCGCCACGGAATTTGTAGGATGGCTAAAAATTACATTAAAAATTGCATTAAAAATAGCTAAATATTTGCAAGTCAATGCTTAAAAAAATAATATTAAGGCATTGGGAGTTATGATCGAAATCATTCATAAATTACAAAATGTAGGCATGGAACGCCAAAATCATATTAAGAGATAAAACATTGCATTCGAAACATAACTACATTAAACAAAATGTTTGATATCAAAATTGGTTTCTGAATGGCAGAAAATCGCTAAGGAACTTAAAAAAATGGCTAAAAATCGTACCGAAAACTATATTAAAAATCGCTGAATATTTAAAAGTCATGGTTGTAAAAATTTAATATTCAGTCGAAAATATTGTAATCGGAAATCGTTCATGAATAAGGAAAAGTCAACACGGAACACCTAAAATCCCCCAAACTAACTAAAAATTACATTGAATATCGCATTAGAAATTGACAAAATCCATAAAAGCGTGGAGAACAAATTGTACTATTTGTGCTAGAAGTTAGAAACCGAAATTCTTTTACTGATATCAACAACTGTCACAGAACTTGAAAAATCATTATAAAACAGATTAAAAATCAGTAAAATTCAAAAATCCGGACAAAATTTGCCATAGTAAGATAAACATTTATATTAAATTCCTGCGGACATAATTTACCATAATGGGACAAAACATGTAATCTGAACTCTTTCATTAGTTAAAAAATATCGACACAAAACTTGCTAAACATTTTATGAAAATACACAAAAAATCTGAATCATTGATGTCAAAATTTACTACATTAAGCTACAAATTATTTAATAATTTATTTTACAATTGTGAAAAATTCGCCGTGAACTCGAAAACATCTAAAAATTGTATTCACAAATTCATTATAAATCGTTTCAAATTTAAAAATAGCGGGGGACAACATTTACATTAATAGAGTAAAATAGTGTAATCTGAATTATCTCTTAAATACGAATGAAAAAATCGGCGCAAAGCGTGAGAAATAATGAAAACACTGCTAAAAATTGCATTAAAAAATCACTAAATTTCAAAATTCGTAAATGAAGTGTAAATGTTTGAAATTAATTTCCTTTTCGAAATTTCAAAAAATAGCCGTGAGATTCAAAAAACCAATACAAAACCATTGAAAAATTCATTAAAAATCGCTAAATGTAAATACATCCCGTGAATAAAAAAATATTCTAGTTGTGTAAAACGTAGCAACCATTCTTTTTTACATGAATTACAAAAAAATCGACGCAAAACAAAAAATATATCAAAAATCACATTGAAAATCGACAAAATTAAAAAAAGGTAAATTGGTGAAATTTACTATATTAGGCTAAAAGTTTGAAACCTAAATAATTTTTTAATTGTTAAAACACCACTGTGGTGGGGATCGAAAAAAATAGTACTAAATCGCATTAAATAGTTCATTAAAAACTCATTGAAAAATGCACTAAATATCGCTAGTTATTTTTTAAGTCGCAGTAATCAGAATTTATCAAACGGATAAAACATTCTAATCGGAAATCTGAACTATTTGATTATCCGGTTGACCAAGAAACTATCTGGGTCAAACCATAAGATTAAACTACAATAATGGCGGATCGTAAATTCCATATTCACTTGACATTAAACATGTTACATATGTTTGTTACGTCATCAAGTGGTTTTTACTTCTTATTTTTATATGTATTTGTATTAATGTTTTTCTAAATTATCTCTTCTTTCATTATTTAACATAAAAATTACATCTATTTGCATAATTTGACTTGTTTCACGATTAATATAATTTGGCGAAATTGGTCGACAGGATAATCACATAGTAACAGGAAATCCTTTATAGATAATAAAAAATCGACACGGAACACAACAATTCTTGAAAAATCGTGTTAAAAATCTCTAAAATTATATTAGATTAAAAGTTTGAAATCAATTTTTACTTCCGAATATCAAAAAATCACCATAAAACTCGAAAAATTTCTAAAAATTGCATTGAAAAGTGCATTAAAAATCACTAATATTAAAAAATCACAGGGGTCAAAATTTACTCTAATAGGGTAAAACGTTGTAATTGGAAAAATCTCATGAATGACAAAAATCCGACATCAAACGCAAAAAATCTCGAAAAATCGCATTAAAATTAGCTGAAATTCATAAATCTTAACAGCTAAAATTTAATACATCAGTCTGAAAGTTTTAAGCAAAATTCCTTTTACTAATGTCGAATAATAGCGGAAAAATTTACATTAAGTAATTCATTAAAAATCCAAACATCGTTGCACGAAATCCAAATAAATTATATTGAAAAGAGAACAAAATTCACTAATTTAGGTCGAAAGAATGAACCCGCTTTCCTTTTCGCTAAAGTGGAAAAATCGCCTCGAAACCCACTAAAACTCGCATATGAATTAAATAAAGAAAACTGAAAATCGGCCTTCAAGGTGTAAAATTTCATACATAACTTCGTGCAACGGTCTCTCCAGAGCATGGCCAGTACTTTAAAAATTTTAACATGCGTTATAAACTACCTTAAAGTGTAAAACAGATCTCCTTATTACATTTCCTAATTTTGTTCGTGCCCCTCCTTTCACGCACCCTGAAATGTGTCACACCATTCTTTGTTTACTTTTTTTTATCATGTATTATAAACCATTTTAAAATTTAAAATAAATCACATTGTTATATTTCCAAATTTTAACAAAATCGCGTTCTGTTAGTTCCATTTTCCATCACCAGCTAGTGCACTCTATTCTTCAAAAACTTTATCAAAACGATACTCTGTTAAATAACCTATCAGGTGATATATTACTCGAGGGGGTAGCGGTCTTAAGCAAGAATTTAAGATATTTTATGAAATTGCTATTCGAAAAAAGTGGTACCTAAATTTTTGACATTTTAGGTAGATTTCACAAAAAATACTACTTATTGCATTCTCAACAGCTCAAGATTTTGATAGAACAACTATGAAAAAAATAGATGTTAAACGCAAAAAATCTTGAAAAAGCGTTAAAAATCACATTGAAAATCGCATTAAAAATCGTTATAATCTAAAATTCGTAACAAACACAAAACTTAGGGCTAAAAGTTTGAAACGGTTTTCTTTTTATCAATCTCAAAAAAAAAAAAAAAAAAAAAAAAAAAAAAAAAAACGCAAAATGAAAAAAAAAAACCACTAAATATCGCATTAAAAATTCGTTAAAAATTCAAAAATCGCTGTACAAATTCCGAATAAACTTTTCTGAAAAGAGAAAAAAATTGCTATATTGTATTAAAAGAATGAAACCGTATTTCTTTCACTAATGGGATAAAACTGCAAAGAACGCTAAAAATCACCTAAAAAAATTATCAAAAAAAATCTAATCAAAAAATTGAAAATCGGGCTTCGAGGTGCAAAACTACATGTATAAAAGTACCTTCCCTCCACATTTTGTAACTCTACGTACAGCAGACTCTTCAGAACAGCGCTGACACACACACAAATTTGTCTCTTTATTATTATAGATTTAAAAAAATAGCGTTCTATTAGTTCCATTTTCCACCACCAGGTAGAGCACTCTATTCTTCAAAAACTTTATCAAAACCATGCTCTGTTAAATAAGCTATCAGGTGATATATAACTCGTGGGGGTAGCAGTCTTAAGCAAGAATTTAAGATAGTTTATGAAATTGCTATTCGAAAATAATGGTACCTAAATTTTTGACATTTTAGGTAGATTTCACAAAAAATACTACTTACTACACTCTCAACAGCTCAAGTTTTTGATAGAACAACTATGAAAAAAAAATAGATGCTAAACGCAAAAATCTTTAAAAAACGTTAAAAATCGCATTAAAAATCGTTAAAATCTAAAAATCGTAACAAACACAAAATTTAGGGCATTAAGCTAAAAGTTTAAAACGATTTTCTTTTTATCAATCTCAAATAATAGCCGCAAAATGAGAAAAAACACTAAAAATCGCATTAAAAATTCGTTAAAAATTCAAAATTCGCTGTACAAATTCCGAATAAACTTTGTTGAAAAGAGAAAAAAAATTGCTATTTTGGGTTAAAAGAATGAAACCGTATTCCTTTCACTAATGGGATAAAACCGCAAAAATAACGCTAAAAATCGCCTAAAAAATTTATTAAAAAAAATCTAAACAAAAAATCGAAAATCGGGCTTCGAGGTGCAAAACTACATGTAAAAAAGTACCTTCTCTCCAAATTTTGTAACTTTACGTGCAGCAGTCTCTTCAAAACAGCGCTCACAGACAAACATCCTTCTCTCTTTATTATTATAGATGTAATGTTCAGTAATATGACTCACTGAACTCCTGCTTTTTTCATAAAGAAATTATAAATTTATTTCTAAAAAAAATTCAAGATATTATTCTTGCTCTTATCACTGTTAATCACAGTCATCTCTTTATTGAATGTATATATCTATTAATCAAGCTTTTTTAGGGTCTTTAACTTGGCTGAACCTGAAATAAAGTTTGTATGGGAAACTAAATCAATGAAATATAATGTTTAAAACACAAAATCCTAAAAATTATTAAACATAGGTATATGTTTCGCAAGTTCAAGGACTCTCATCCTCAGTGATAGAATGGAAAAATATATAAAATCCCCCCCCCCCTATTAGCAAGCAAGGAGAAAGCTCAAATGATAGTAATCACAGCACCAAAAAGACCATCAAGTTCTAGCAACCAATAGAATCAAACCAGAAATTAATGTTATGTTGCAATACTTTCATTTCTGGTTTGATTGGTCTCTCATCTGCACTCCTATTTCCGCCGTGAAAATGACAATGATGTCAAAATGTCAGTACTGAGAATTTCAAATTGCAGATTTCTATGAAAATGGAAAACAAACGCTGGCTGTATGATATAATTAGTGCCTTAATA
The DNA here is from genome assembly GCA_964019185.1 of Maratus speculifer. Classification (NCBI taxonomy): domain Eukaryota; kingdom Metazoa; phylum Arthropoda; class Arachnida; order Araneae; family Salticidae; genus Maratus; species Maratus speculifer. The sequence continues at coordinate 13,948,616 of CAXHSM010001376.1, read as the reverse complement.
AACAGAAATTGTGCTGAAAATAAGATAAAGGTGCAGGCTTTTATTAATTTTTTTAATGCCTTTTTAAACAGTATTTTAAAAATATCCTTTATATATATGACATTCTGATTCATGAGTTTTAATATTTCAGAAGACTTGATCGTCAGAAAACACAGGAATACAACACAGCATCATCTTCTGCAAAAGACCATGATGATGAATATTCAGGAAGTGAACTTGAAGTTGACTCTGCTGATACAGATCCTGTACCATCCACAAGCCAGGAAAAAGTTGATGCAGCTTGTAGTACTGACTTAACAATAGTTAAAATTAATCAGTTAGAGGAGACTTCAAGAGATTATTTTTCCCTTAAAAGTGAATATTATGCACTAAAGGAAAAAGTATTGTTCAGTTTCGCAAATATTAACATAGAATCATTTAAAGATGATGAACAAATAAACTATTATACAGGACTCGTAAATTACAAAACTCTTGAAAAAATATTTAATTTTGTGTCCCCTCATGTTCTTCATGCCCCAAATAACAAATTAACTAATTTTCAGCAGTTTATTTTATTTTTAATGCGATTGAGACTAAATCTGGAAACCCAGGACTTGGGTTATAGATACCAAATTTCCCAAGAAACGGCAAGCAGAACATTTAACAAATGGCTCGAGATCATGTTTATCCGTGTAAAAAAATTTGTCTTTTGGCCTGAAAGGCAAAATTTAATTAAAACAATGCCAAATTGTTTTAAATCAGCATTTGAAGGCCATATTGCTGTTATTATCGATTGTTTCGAAATAACAATTTGCAGACCATCGTCGTTTGACGCACGTTCAGCGACATGGTCTAATTACAAGCAACGAAATACTGCCAAATATTTGATAGGGATAACACCCCAGGGATTCATTTCCTTCATTTCCCTTGGATTTGCTGGAAGATGCAGTGACAAATTTGTCACAGAAAATTCTGGAATATTTGATAATTTAATTCCTGGGGATGTTGTTCTAGCCGATAGAGGCTTCATGAATGTAAATTCTGTTGGCTTTTTTTTGTGCTAAATTGGTTTTGCCTGCCTCAGCTCGTGGTGTTAAGCAGCTAAATCCAATTGATGTGGAAAGCACCAGAAAAATAGCCTCACTAAGAATTCATGTTGAACGAGTCATTGGACAACTGAGGCAAAAATTTCATATTTTGAAAGGTACTTTACCAATTGAATTGTTAAAATGTACAGATGGTGAGTTTGCTCAGATTGATAAAATTGTACATATTTGCTGTTCATTGGTAAATATGATGCCTTCAGTTGTCCTGTAAGTAATATATACAGTAGACTACCTCAAATCGGCTATCTTAAAATCAGTGAATGATTAAAAATTGCACATTGTTTCAGATATTTTTTTTTAATCATTTTGTACATATATGAATATGTAATTCTTCTTAATATGATTGAACTGATGTTTCATGTAAATCATCATGTACATATATGAAAGAATTCATTGAAAAATTCAAGAAAAAAATAAAATGCAATGTAGCTAAGCATTATTATTTTACTTTAATTTTACATTTTTTAAATTTTCTTAATGTTTATTATTATATATTATTTTATTGAAAGCATTCATTATAATTTCAAGTGCATCATCACATTCAAATAACTGTTTAAAAAACATAAAAAAAAAAAAAAACAGTGAATAGAAATTTTTAGCATTCTAAAATATGCACAACCATTTCAAGCTATATAGGTTTAAGGGAGTCTATTGTATATAGTACTTTATCATACTAAAATGTAACTTCTACAATTGATTACTAATGATACCTACAGTGCATTAAGAGGTTATAAGTCCGCTAATGAATTGGTGCACTTCTACACTATGCAAATTTTTAGCGTGTGTATTTAAAATTAATCATAGAACATTTTCTATTATAATTGTCCCATTAAACCTTATGTTAAACTTTATTAAAATTATCTAATTCTTTTTTAAATGTAAGATGATTTAACTTGTTATATCGCATCAAAATCATTATAAATCTTTTAGGAATATTAAGTCGCTAAGTATTTCAATCATTGCTTATATATTTTTTAACATATTTATTGATTATTCAAAATTATTGCAAACTAATTTCAATAAATGTGTTGTATTTTGATATCTTATTTGTTTAATCTATAATTTGAACCTTTTGTTTACTTCATAATTTTCAAAATCAAAATGGTCTTATATCTTATTAATGTACTGTAGTAATTCCACTATATCTGATATTTACTATACTTATCAATATACTGCCCCGTGTACATTGTAGATGGAAACCGTTTTAATTAAAAATTTTAGTAGATCCCGAATTTTTTTGGAACTAGAAAAATTTTCCAGAATAATAAGAGAACTGCATCCTGTGATTTTTTTTCTTTTGTACTTTAATGTCTGTGAAGCAATTATATATGCATTGTAGTGATGCAACATTAACAAATTCTATGTATTTTTGTGGATTATAATACAAGAAGGCTGATGCACTCAAGGATTTTTGTTTTACATATGTGCTAAATGTATATGCCTGCAGAATAGTGATTGAAACTTTGATGAATTTTTTTATATATATATTTCTATAAATTCCAATCCAGCAAAGCCTGCATTTGATGATTTTGTTTGTTTTCAAATATTTTTTATTTCAATAAAGTTTTTATTTATTTTGAAATATCTGAATTTTTATTTAACACTTTTTACCCGTACATTGTCAAACTAGCATTATTATGATAATACTTGACAATTTTCTTAATGGATAGCACATTGCATATTTATGCATCATTACATAATAATATTGTAAATATATTACTATGCATGAGTCATTAAAGTGCAATATCAACAGATAATTTCTATTTGAAATTTAACATTTTACCTTACATTTTAAAGATGTCATATATCTTGAGAAATACATATTTTTAAATTAAGACTTTTGATAAAATTTTGTTATGTTGGTTATCTTAAAAAAATTCAGCAAAATATGTCGTAGTCGTCAAACAATTTTTTTATTACAATACTCTCATTTACTATAGATAGAAGAAAATAAAAATGTATGAAAATTGATTTTTAAAATTATTTTATTGAATAAAATTTCCGGGTCAAATGATGCATCCCAGTGCAGTGATTCTATTGCTGGGACCAGCTTGCAGTGATTTTATCTACAACTAGCAGTTACCCGTGACTTCATTCACATAACATTTAAGGAAGAAATAATTTATCAAACAAGCAAAAAATTTCAATGATGAAAAGCATGTGTAATTAACTTTTTATCGCGAATTTATGGTAAAAAACTTCTAATAATCTCTATTTGCTAATTTGTTTGCTGGTTAAAATTTTCCTTTCAGCGATTAATACTAATAGATAGAAACATTCTTGAATTCTTTTGTTCAGCCCTAGTTTTCAAAGTGCCTTTAATACACGAAAGTATCTTTCTAAAATTTAGCTCAAACAAAAATATTTCTAATTACTACCTAAATTACATTTTCAGAAATTATCCGAAGACAACCTTGTATCCAGTTCTTTGCGGGACCCTGTATATAATTTTATATATATAATACAAACATTTCTTAGTTTACTAAATGCAGTTCAAAATAAAAATGCATATTTTATTTAAAAACCACCTTTAAGTAAATTACTTTCATATTTAGTAACCTTTCCGAGATCTTTTGTGTAACCCTGTATATCTAAATTTAACTATTTATACTATTACCATTTATACTCTCCATTTAATATGCATACATTTAGCAAAACTTAAAAGCACATATCGTAATTCGAAATGCATTTCATCCATGAAACAGTCATCATCCATCATATACAGTACTTTGAATAGAATATCTAATATTTGAAATATTTTGTGTGTCCCTGTAAATGCTATGCACTTTGTATTATGCATGAAATAACTCACATTAAGCCTCAGCAACATATATCAATTTGATTATACATGAAATCCTTTATCATAATTAAAATATGTCTGAAACTGTTCCTCCCTTTATTCTTATGCAATGGAATTCTTCAGAGTAACCCTGTAAATGAATAAGTGTCCTTTTCACTACATACTTTACAAAATGAATATTTTAGTGTACTTTGTAAATGCATATAAATTTGAATATGTTTCACAGGGTGTAACATCATTAAATTTAATTAAACGATTTTCCCCATACTGCCGTAATGTAAGGAAATTTTTTGACAATCCCTGTAAATAAACTAATCATGGTAGAAACTTTATTTTCAATAGGTATTCGTGCTAGGTAAACGTTAAGAACGTCCAAAAATTTGATGGATATCGGAGTATATTTACTAAAGTGACCAGACAGACAGACAAACCGAAAGCATAATAACTTTTCAACTTTGTTCGAAAGTGTTAAAAAATCGAGCACCCCACAATTTCCCCACAAAAAATTTCTTCCATTGATAATTATGAGTTTTGAATAAAAATATTCATTTGTATGTAACTTATAACTTCTTAGTTAATATAAGTAAAAATTATTTCAGATTCATTTTAAATATGACGTCATTATTTATCTCGCTCCATTAGCTACTGATATTCATACCCCTTGTATTTTTAACGACTGCTATAAAGTACCTGTTTTATTTCAACTATGACTATGACGTCACATTTTCATAAGTTAACCATTTATTAAAAATATAATTCTTTTTCATTCTTTTTACTTTTAATTTATGTCGCCATATTTTACACAAAAATTCCCATTAACTAAACAAATATCCTTGTTAAGTATATTATAAAAAATACACCTTTTATTTTTATTTCAAACATGACATCATATTTATTTTCTTTTAAATTATTTTATTACAGTTTTTCACGTGGAAGTTTTTTATTAAAAATTCATTGCCGCTAAAAAATTATTCTAATTTTTTATTTTCTTGGCAACAGGAAAAGAAAATGGGTAAATTTTATCTGAAAAATGCCTATTGATTTTGTATGAAAAATAATTAAATTTTGAATTATGAACGAAAATATTTGAATAAAATAAATAAAAATTAGCCTATGTTCATTCCACTCCTATAATCTATCCATATGCAAAGATTCAAAGACATTAATCCATCCGTTTTCAAGCCAAGTTCATTCCAATTTTTTGGACACACTTTCACATGTATAATATATATAAGGATTACTAATTCCATGATTTTTTTTTTCTGAAAATGTACATTTTTTTATTTGCAAAAAAAATGAGTCTGTAATGGAAAAACAAGTAAAACAAATTAAAATAATTTTTTAAGGTTATGTAAAAAAATAACATTGTGTAAATCTAGAGATCATAATTTATTTTTATGTTTAATTTCAAATCAAAATACTGAATAGTTTTTGTGTAGCCTAGCAAGGGTGCAGAAAATGTTTTTACTCTCCACATTTCTCTCAATCCTTATGAAAATTCCCCCAAAATTTTAGTTTTAGAATTCTTATATGCATTTAGATATAGACTTTTTTTCTAAAAATTTCTCAACTTATACACAAGTATATACACAAAACGTATTATTCCTAGATTGATTTTGTGAAAGTCGCTAAGCAGATAGATCTATTTATTTGTCAGGGGAAAAAAAAATCTCAGAGAAATATGTAATTCTTTATTAAAATTGAAATTGATTGTACGTTTTTCTGCAAAATTTCCCCAGATGCCTAAAATTTCCCCCGATCCTAGATCGCCGGATCGGACATAATCTGCACCCCTGTAGCCTAGTAGAGGATTCACTTTGCTCATCCAAATTATCTTTACTTACCCATTTGATTAAAATAATAATAATAATAATAATAATCATACATGTTTTATTACTAAAACTTTGTTTTAACCATATTTATTTATTGAAAATCAAAGTATAAAAAGTAATGAAATTTGAACACTTTACATTATAAACATGCTTGCAACAAAAATTCGAACACTTTACAATATAAACACCCTTGCAACAGAAATTTTAACAATATAAACACATTTTCAAGATGAATTTGAACTTTTTGCAATATAAACACACTTGTAACAGAAAATTGAACACACAATATATACACACTTGCAGAAATTTGAACTTTTCACAAAATAAACATGTTTAAGAAAGAAATTTGAACATTGCACTATAAACAGGTTTGCAACAGACATTTGTACTTTTTACAGTTCAGTAGACTCCCTCAAATCTGCACAGCTTGGGACCAATGTTTGTGAGGATTAATGGTCATTTTTTTTGTTTTTGCATTTTTTAAACAGTAATTTAAATGAAATTAATAATACAATCAAAACTATAATGAATGCTTAAATAGATATTTTTAATATAATAAAAGCAAAATTAATAATCACCTATGATTAAATATTCATTATAAAGATGAGATGTATTTTTCCTAAACTATTCAATGAAACTTGCCTCATAAAAGCTACGTTACTAATTCTCTTCAAAATCATAAAATAAAGAAGTTTTACTTCTGATTTAGCCAGACTTAACCGAAAAAGTTTGATTAATACATAAAAATATTTGGTAAGAAGATTGTGATTACCAATAACATCAACATCTTGAATTCCTTCCAAAATAAGTTCATCCTTAATGAAAAAAAAAATGTAGATTTTGTAGAAACATTCAGTAATATTAACAAAAATTACAAATTAAAATAAAATATGGAATTGATATAAAATTAAAAAAGTCAAATTTTGTACCTACATCTAAATTGGATGTTTCATTGTTTACATCCATAAATTATGTATGGATTTTCAAGAGTTGCGGATTTGAGGAAGTCTACCGTATATATACACTTGCAACAGAAATTGAACACTTTACAATATAAACACATCTGCAATAGAAATCTGAACACTTTACAATATAAGCACGCTTGCAACAGAAATTTTATGATACAAACATGTTTATAATTTATAAAAAAATATATATACAGACTTTATAAAGAAATTTTACAATATAAAATTTGTAAACAGCGTGTGTGTTGTTTATGATGGATAGTTATCTACACCAAGACTAACTTATCATAATATCAAGGCTTGTCATTCGCCAAGTTTCCTTTGACCGCAGTACAGGGGGCGCTGAACTACATGATTTTCACATTGGTAGCGCCATCTAATGTTAGAAACTGAAATGTTTTCCATTATTTCCTATGGGATTATTAGCAGTAGTATGCACCACGTGGCGTTACTTACGAGACAAAGTCATATAATAAGTTGGCAATTATAGGGACAATTTCAACAATGGATTTATTTTCTCCTGAATGCGAGGCCTTGATATTATGATAAGGGGGTCTTGATCTACACAAAGGATATGGGCCTAAAGGGAAGGGTTGTCCTCAGTGGAGGTCTTTCTAAGGAAACTTATCCTGTATTTATACAAGGAAATCTTATGTTTGAAGAAAACAATGGAAAACTCTGAACAATTAAGCTAATGGGGGGATTTGAGTTAGAACCTAGCTCCTTTTGTCTACTTCTTGACACTTGAAATTTATTAACAGCCTCGCAAAAGATTATTAGAATTTACATATGATTTAGAATAAAAAAAAATATAAACACACTTGCAAAAAAAAAATTTTAATTATTTTACACATTTATTAAAAAGTCTGAACAGAAAAAAATATAAACACATAAACAGACCAGGAGGTGGCAATACAGGCAATCATCTTATTTTATGAAGTTCACGGCTGAAATTCCAGAATTGGTACAAACTTGATTTTCATATTAAAAAACAATCTGTCAAGTCATATCTTGGGGGAAACAACTGAAAATTCTAGTAGGTTTACCATTGTGTTTATCTACACCCAACTGTATGAAAACATGAAGGACTGCAAGCAGGGAAACACAATTCTAAACCTATGAGTCAACTGCTAAGATTGGATTTTCAGGTGCTTTCCACCGAGATGTGTCTTAACAGACCAATTGCTTTTAAATATGCCAATTGAGTTTTAACTAATTCTGGAATTTCGGTCATGAACTCAATTTAGTGATTGTCTATGCTGTCATCACCCAGTCAATAGCAAAAAGAAACCAAACTTAAAAAATAAAAATAAACAAAAATGAGAAAAAAAAAGGGTTCTTTCTATCAAGGCAGGTGTCAGTGTTATACATGAATATATATATACATATGTGTGTGTATTTATATACACTAGTGGCACGTGGCTAACAGAAAAACATCAAAATAATAATGCAGTTGACACCCTAAATCCGCACAGCTTAGGACCAGAGGTAGTGCTGATTTTAGAATTTTGCGGATTTCTGGTCATTGCTTTGTTTACATTATTTAAACCTAAATTACAATGCAATTAATACTGAAATTGAAACTTATGAATGCTTATGATATAAAAAATATTAAAATAAGTAATAAACTAAAATAATAAAAATTTAAATAATTTTTAAAAGGATTAAATATTAAAAACAAAGGCCAAATTAATCAATAAAGTATGACTAAATATTCATTATAAAAATGAAATATATTTTTCCTAAATAATTCAGGGAAATTTGTCTCATAAAATAAGGAAGTTTTATTTCAGATTTAGCCATACTTAATAATCAGAAAAACTTGATTAATATATAAATATATTTAGCAAAAAGATTGTGATTACCAGTGATATCAGCAATACCTTGAATTTTTTCAGAAATAATTTTAACCCTGCTTTATGAAAAAAACATGAATTCAGAAATATTAACAAAAATTATAAATTAAAATACACATGGAATTTATTTAAAATTAAAAAAGTCAAATTTTGTCCCTATATCTGAACTAAATGTTTCATTTTTTACATTCGTAAATTATGTGGGGATTTTATAGTTGCGGATTTGAAGGAGTCTACTGTATTTTATGAAATATTTATTTGCTAGAGTACCACTTTGCTAAAAGCTCCGGTAAAATGCACAAATTAAAGAATACATTAGCTTTTTCAGTGACAGTCTCCTGTATTATATCATCAGGATAAATCCTTTCAACATGAATATCATTATCAGTCCAAACAATGAAATCACAGTAGTTTGCACTACTACAAATTAGCTGTGTTTGGATCTGATAATAATACTCATGATTTATATCTAAACAGATGTTTCCAGCTTCATCTGGAACTAAATATGATTTTTTTTGGCTTATCTCTGCAATGGTACTATTTCTATTAATATAAGGACATTTTATTTCAATAATACCATAACTGCAGCAGTCACAATCAATTATTCCATCAGGTGTGGCACCCATATAAGGAAAATCGGGATTTATATGAAAGCCACTTGGTGTAATTTTAAAATTAGCATGTTTTTTTTCTGCCTGAGAAATATATTTCTGTTTGGCTAAACTTTCATGTTTTTTTCCCCATTCTGTTGCTAATGAGGAAATTTATATGAAGATGGGTAGCAGATTTTTTTTATGATACTGACTGCAGGTGCATTAATGTCAGTATTACAAACGTCTTTCATAATGGAAGCTGTAATACGTCCTGTTCTATAAGCAAACCATTTTTTTGATTTTGTTTGAAGCTTTGTTTCAGATTCAATTTTTTCTGCATAAATTTTGTAATAATTAATTTACTGAGGGTATCTTGACACTTCTCAACAATTTCCCCCCATGACAATTGTGTATTCGCTGTACAAAATAAATTTGTAAGTTTTTTAATTGAAATATCTGTCACAAAATTATTGTTGAATGGTTCAACAACAGACAGAACAACAGATGATAGGCCAGCATCGTGTAAACTACCAAAAAATTGATGAAGTTCTTCATCACTTGGCTCAGGTATATTCTGCTGTTTGCTTAGGGAGACTTTTGTCTGTTTCCCATCAGAGTTTTCTGCACTGAGAGTTCTCTGAAACTTTGTTGATGCTGATCCAAAATCAATGTCTTTTATTTTCAAATATTTGACATCTTTCTGATAGGGCTGCAGCCAACTATTTCTCTGATCCGTACAAGATGTGTCCTGTCTAAATCTTACGCCTGCTTCAATCAGAAAAAGAAAAGCAGCAACATGAGAACAGGATTCTCCCATGCCAGCCATGCAAGTGCAATGTCCTGTTAGAATCTCTCCATCTTTCATGCAAATTAGCCACACTTTTAAAGTTGAAGAGCGGATACTTTGGGAATGTTTTACCTTAAAAGAGTTTTAAAAATTATTATTCATATACAGTAGAAGATCTTTATAACGCAATTCCATATAACGCAATTCTCCATATAACGCACAACCTTTCAGATGTAAACAATGAATTTTGCACCTGAATTTCAAGACTAAAAAACTGCTACTGTCTGAAAACTAAATTTAATGCATTAGTACAATTTTACCTGCTTAATTTAGAACTTTTAAAGGAAAAAAATTATTATTACAATAAATGTTTTTGAAAATGAGCAACATAATGAATAAATTGGGTCCAGGTGTATCTGGACCATTTTTAAAACGTATATTTAACAAAATGTTGAATGATCGCAATAATAGAAAAATTTATAATCTGGATAAGAAATGCAGTATAAAGGTAATTCTAATGTATTTTGATGTGTTTCAGACATATTTGTCTATATTTATGAGGTAAATTTGATAATGCGTGATATGTGATCCATATAATGCAAAATTCTATATAACGCACAACCTTGCGTTTTTAGGTTTGCGTTATATAGATCTTCTACTGTATATACAATTATTGGTTATATATATATATAGATATGTGTAGAAAGAGATATGTATAGAGAGAGAGAAAAAAAGAAATAATAAATCAACTCAACAAAAAATAAGAATCAATTTCATACTAGGCCAGGTAGGATAAATAGGAGCATTTGGCTGCTTTAAGGCGCAACACTAAGTACAGAAAAAGACCCGAATGATAATGTAAAGTCTATGAGGGCGTTTTTTTCAAATATCTCGCCCAAATTTTAATATTTTTACATGATTTTTTTGCACAAGATAGTTGAGGACGATCCAAAACCGGCCTAGTTTTTACTTTTCCAGTTTTGGTTTCAGATTAAAAAAAAAATTAATTTAACTTTAAAAATTGATTTAAAATCATACTGAAACTATCATAATATAAAAATTATGTAAGCAATATAGAAAAAGTAAAAACTAGGCCAGTTGTAGATCCTCCTCAGCTATCCTATGCAAAAAAAAAAAAAAAAAAAAAAAAAAAAAAAAAAAAAAAAAAATCACGTAAAAATATTAAAATTTGAGCGAGATATTTGAAAAGAATGTTCCCATAGACTTTACATTATCATCCGGGTCTTTTTTTATGCTTAGTGTGGGGCCTTAATATAAAAATCTAGAAACTTGACTCTAATAGGTCCTATGTAACTTTTCGAATGACATAAGGTCTACTTTGTTGTTTCAGTCATAGGCATGTAAATGGTGGCAAGATTAAACTATCCAGGACCAACATCCTATATAAATTTTAATTACTAAATAAAACAATTTCAAAATAAAACTGTAGAACTGATGTTTGAGGCCACTAATCTTGCAGATTTACTAATTTCGTGATTACTATAACTTTCATTAATATTACTTTTTGGGGGGGAGGGGGGGAGTCAGAGGTGAATTAAGAAATATTTAAGACAGAAAATAGAATTTTAAGAGTTTCTTTAATTTGTTACTGTTTAAACAAGGAAATTAAGATCTATGAGCTGCTCTTTGACTGTGCCCTTAAACAATATTTTGTACTTCCTTGCTGTTTTAATTGACAGATTATAAAATATGCAAGGCATATACATATTAAAGAATAACTTATTACTTTTTTTTGGGGGGGGGAGGGGGGAGTCAGAGGTGAATTAAGAAATATTTAAGACAGAAAATAGAATTTTAAAAGTTTCTTTAATGTGTTACTGTTTAAACAAGGAAATTAAGATCTATGAGCTGCTCTTTGACTGTGTCCTTAAACAATATTTTGTACTTCCTTGCTGTTTTAATTGACAGATTATAAAATATGCAAGGCATATACATATTAAAGAATAAATAAATATTAAAAATTTATTAACCACATAAAATAACTTAAAAGCAGCTATTATTTATAAAAAGTTTTGATGTTATGTTTTTGTAGGTGTGATTTAAAATTTTGATTATTTAGGTTTTCAATTAAGTCAAAATATTTTATGCATTATAAACATTACTGAAGCTGCATTTTTAGCAAAGTCTACATGGGGAGTTCATTACTGAAAATTGACTAATTAATCATCCCAAACACTCCCTCTTAAAAAACCTTAAAAATAAATGAAATTCTATAATTGTCATTAGCTATATACAATTCACAGTTTTGTACTGCTACTCGAATAAAAACATTCAAATTTTGCAACAAAATAAAGAATATACAGTAGAAGATCTTTATAACGCAATTCCATATAACGCAATTCTCCATATAACGCACAACCTTTCAGATGTAAACAATGAATTTTGCACCTGAATTTCAAGACTAAAAAACTGCTACTGTCTGAAAACTAAATTTAATGCATTAGTACAATTTTACCTGCTTAATTTAGAACTTTTAAAGGAAAAAAATTATTATTACAATAAATGTTTTTGAAAATGAGCAACATAATGAATAAATTGGGTCCAGGTGTATCTGGACCATTTTTAAAACGTATATTTAACAAAATGTTGAATGATCGCAATAATAGAAAAATTTATAATCTGGATAAGAAATGCAGTATAAAGGTAATTCTAATGTATTTTGATGTGTTTCAGACATATTTGTCTATATTTATGAGGTAAATTTGATAATGCGTGATATGTGATCCATATAATGCAAAATTCTATATAACGCACAACCTTGCGTTTTTAGGTTTGCGTTATATAGATCTTCTACTGTATAAATTTATTAAATGAAAACCAGCTTATACCATCTTCATTAAGATTTTCACTGAAAATCAATGAAAGTTTGAAAAATTGTATGCTTCCCGATTAATTTAAATTGTCAAACAATAACACAGATTTATAAAACATGCAAGGGGGAATTAAATATGAAAAAATATATATTAAGGCTAAATATTTAATAATTTTTTTTTTTTTTTTAACCAAAAACATCAAGGGGTGCCCATTAATGGCACTATTACCCTATATAGATACAACTATAAACGTAATGTAAAAATACATTAAAAAATGTGGGAAAATAAATAGTAAAACATTATCTTCTCCTTCTGCACTATATATGCTGCATTTAGAGTGAATAAAACCCAAAATCTAAGGGACTGAATGAAATATGTTTTATATACAGGGTGATTCAGCTCGTCGGTGACAAACTTTAAGGATCGATAGAGCACACCTAGACGAACATTTTTGAATAGGGAATGTAGGGTCCCTGACGCGATGGTAAGGCGCTAGGCGCTTTCGAAAATTTGGGTGCCGAAATTCGAAACGTCATAAAAACTAGGGAAATGGTTAGATTTTCTTGCTTGTTGCGTCGAAATGATTCTGTTTGTTTAGACTTTCTTCAGTACCAATTTGATAAGCGTATCTCTTAAAACATGGATAGGGGGCGCTGCAGGCTTTGGAGAGCTAGACAACAACTTTAAGCCCGTTATTTTGATAATTTAACACATGCTCGCCAAAGTTTATACTCTAACATAAAGTTTGAACCCAAAAATAGAGCCCTGCAAAAAGCGTAAGAGCCGGAATAAAATGTCAAAGTACAGGGTGGTCGAAACTCGAAGGCTCCTAAGAGATAAACAAACAGATTTCTTGACTTATGGCATGCATTTTCATGATTCTGTTTGCTGGGGCTCTCTGAAACTCAGTTGAACGGTACAAAAAGAAACATCGATAGGGGGCGCTTTGGGCAAAAAACATAATTCGTTGACATTTCGGACGCTAACTGGAAACGGGGCGCTACGATCAGTTAGTAATAATGAAAACACATTTTCTACCTCTGCTCAACACTTCTGAATAAATTTAGACCAAAAACATCAATGATACTGGAAATTTATTTACAAAAAATAACACTACAGAAGATGCTCGAAATTTCGACCTTGGGCCATGATGCAGGCTTCGCACCTCCGTCGCATTAAGGAGTGTGTGTTTCCAACAATGCCAGGAGTATCTCTGATCTGCCCTGCAGCTGCCACAATGCGCGCCACAAGTTCTTCAGCACTGCTGACAGGTGTATGGTATACCTCGGCCTTCAGGTAACCCCAAAGGAAGAAATCCAAGCAGGTGAGGTCTGGTGATCGGGCAGGCCAGTGAACTGGACCCCCACGCCCGATCCACCGCTGGCCATACCTTGCGTTTAGATGGAGACGCACGTCGTTCGTGTAATGGGCCGGAGCTCCATCGTGCTGGAACCACATCTGGCGACGCGAACCTTCGGGTACGTGCGCCTCCTCCAGAAGCTGCGGCAGCAGCTTCGGCAGCATTGGATTTCTTCCTTTGGGGTTACCTGAAGGCCGAGGTATACCATACACCTGTCAGCAGTGCTGAAGAACTTGTGGCGCGCATTGTGGCAGCTGCAGGGCAGATCAGAGATACTCCTGGCATTGTTGGAAACACACACTCCTCAATGCGACGGAGGTGCGAAGCCTGCATCATGGCCCAAGGTCGAAATTTCGAGCATCTTCTGTAGTGTTATTTTTTGTAAATAAATTTCCAGTATCATTGATGTTTTTGGTCTAAATTTATTCAGAAGTGTTGAGCAGAGGTAGAAAATGTGTTTTCATTATTACTAACTGATCGTAGCGCCCCGTTTCCAGTTAGCGTCCGAAATGTCAACGAATTATGTTTTTTGCCCAAAGCGCCCCCTATCGATGTTTCTTTTTGTACCGTTCAACTGAGTTTCAGAGAGCCCCAGCAAACAGAATCATGAAAATGCATGCCATAAGTCAAGAAATCTGTTTGTTTATCTCTTAGGAGCCTTCGAGTTTCGACCACCCTGTACTTTGACATTTTATTCCGGCTCTTACGCTTTTTGCAGGGCTCTACTTTTGGGTTCAAACTTTAAGTTAGAGTATAAACTTTGGCGAGCATGTGTTAAATTATCAAAATAACGGGCTTAAAGTTGTTGTCTAGCTCTCCAAAGTCTGCAGCGCCCCCTATCCATGTTTTAAGAGATACGCTTATCAAATTGGTACTGAAGAAAGTCTAAACAAACAGAATCATTTCGACGCAACAAGCAAGAAAATCTAACCATTTCCCTAGTTTTTATGACGTTTCGAATTTCGGCACCCAAATTTTCGAAAGCGCCTAGCGCCTTACCATCGCGTCAGGGACCCTACATTCCCTATTCAAAAATGTTCGTCTAGGTGTGCTCTATCGATCCTTAAAGTTTGTCACCGACGAGCTGAATCACCATGTATATAGCATTTTGTTCTCATTAGTGAAGAGTAAAGAGACAGTTTAGTTTGCATGCATATTAAAAACTACTTTTTTTCAGTAAACTATATATGGAAAATTGCATTATTTTTATCTTTAGAGTAGAGAGTATGTATTTTAGAGCACCTGAAAATGTGAGTCCAGGGGACCCTTTAATAATCATACACTGCCTAATATTGCAAATTTAAAAATACAAACTCAAGAATGAAACATGTAATAGAGCCCTTTTCCCCACAATTCAAAACCCTACCATTTTTTTTAAACTCATTGAAAACATGGTATAAGCAACTTAGGTATGTAATAGACAAGCATATTATAATTATTTTTTAAATCATAAATATTTACTTTATTCTTGAATAGTAATCTTTCTTCGATTAATTTTCAAACATTTTACAATCAATTTTGTTTTGTTTTGAATAGGAAAATATTCATTGACACTTGACATTAAAAGAAACAAAAACACTTTATTTATTAAAGCAGGATTATATTAAAAGAAACAAAAACCACATTGTATATCTTAAGGCATCCAAATTTTTAAGAGAATCGCTAAAATGCTTTATTTTCACACATGCTATAGTAAGAATCAGAAGTAACCAATATAATAAACAAAATCTGCATTTACGAATATCAGTCAGATATGAGAGATACACACACACAAAATAATAATAAATCGGTGGTAGACATCTTAGTTTAAAAGGAACATGAAGATAATCTCTTTATAAACATCCATGAATGTGAAAATATTCAAAATCTTATTTTCTTACCTCTCCAAGCATAAGGATTCTATCTTGTGGTAAAAGTTTAATCATGACACGATTATTAACCCAACCACTCGTGTAATAATTGTGAGCTTCTAAAGATTTATATGCTTTCATTTGTTTCTGGGTAAACGTGTGGGTGCCGAAAACTAAATAATTAACAATATCCCCAAATTCTAGATGAGGCCATTCTTCTATATTTTCTACTAGTTCAGAAAATGAAATTTCATAGGGATCATTAACATTGAATTCATTCAATTTTTTTATATACAAATCAGATAAAATTGGAGATAAACCACGTAAATACCCTTTGCAAAGCATTTTTAAGAGCAGAAGATAAAAAAAAGAATCGCTATTTCGAACCAAATCGCACTGTCAAACAACGAAAACAAAACGATGTTTGTTCACCAGTTCGGATAGCAGGCGGTAACCGTAACTCTGAAACAGATGAGTGCATACGGCCTATTGGAGCAGTTTTATTGAATTGTTTCATTCGTCATTCAAGGTCAGCCACCGTGATTCATTCATGGCGTTGGCGTCTCTTTGCTTCTATATGAGATCTTGAAGGACTTGAAAGTTTCTGTTAATAGTCGGTCAATTTTTGAAATATAATGACCTATAGCGATGTAATGAAAATGTGTTTTTAGAATTTAATGACCTACTCTCTTTACTAAAGTAAGCTCTGTAAGGTATGTTTCTTTTGCTTACTCTTCTACTAAAGATTCTGTATTTTGTAATAAAAATATTCGGAACTGTTAATGATTATTAATCGGTAAAAACTTTTAATTTTAGTTCAGACTTCTTTAGGAACATCTATGGATCTGATCTAAATAAAAAAGGAAGACTAAATTTTAGAATCCTATTTATTATAATTTGTTTGCTGTGGATGGGTAATTTGGGGTATGTTTAGGCTTAGTATGAGTATTGTTTGATAGGCACACATTTTTATTTCTGTATTAACTTCAGTAAATATCTAATGCTTTATATTTTAGGAACAGATGATTTATTTTATAATAAAATGACTAAAAAAACATATAACTCAAGGAGGTGTAATTTTAACATTGTAAAACGTTTTATTTTACATTTTATTATCTAAATGTAGTTTAGAAAGAGAAAAATGATTTAAAAAATAGTGTTATTATTAATAGTGACAAATATGAAAAACGCAAAAAAATTGAACTACTAAAAAAAAAAATCTTGAGAAAAAGAAAACCCAAAATGCAGAGTAATTATGAAAACAAAAAAGATAAAAGTCAATTTTAAAGAAATAAACAAGGTTCGTGATTGGAAGTTAAGTACTGTTAAAAAAGTTGGAGATTATTTCTTTATTTTAAATAACAAGTAAAAAATATTTTTTGTACAGTTGTGGAAAACAAAATAAACACCCCGTACTTATGCCTCTACAAATTAACGTTGAGGAAAGTTTCTGATATTGAACAATTGAAAATGAAGTCTACTTTTAAATAATGTATATAAAATTTGATTAGGTGGCTATCTACGTATTAAAACGAACCCTAACTTTATTTTTTCTTATAGCAATATCCAATTCTGAAAGCATAAATGAACTCTACACCTTTCTATTAACCTAAAAACAAATTTTTGTGGAATTTGTACTAAAACTTTCCAAGAAATTAATAATTTTATAATAAACTTATTTTAGGAGCTGTATCCAAATTGAAGTTTAGTACACAATTGTTGATCAAGAGAGTCCCTTTTTGATCGAGGCACATTAGGCACCACTGAAGCAGTAATTGAAGACTGTTAGATTACACAATATCATGAATAGGTTAAACCTATCCGGGAGCTCCTATCATAGACGACCCCTTTAACCATCATTTTGCCATATTTTAAGCATAATTTAAAAACTACCTGTAAGAAAAATTTTTAATTTTGGATTTCCACATAGCAGGTCTTGGTACAGTAGACTCCCTTAAATCTGCACAGCTTGGGACCAGAGGTTGTGTGAAGTCTAGGATTTTGCAGATTTCTGGTCATTGCTTTGTTTACATTTTTAGACTGTAATTTGAGTGCAATTAATAATGCATTCAAAACTATAATGAATGCTTTACAATATAATAAAATATTAAAGTAAGTAATAAATTAAAATAATAAAAAATTAGATATTTTTTAAAAAGATTAAAGTACTAATAGCAAAGGTCAAGTTAATAATTAATGGTGTATGATTAAATATCCATTATAAAAATTAAATGTATTTTTCCAAAATTATTCGACAAAACTTGCCTCATAAAAGTACATTACTAATTCGCATCAAAATCATAAAATAAGGATTTTTTTTTTCTTTTTTTTAAGTTTAGACAAGTTTAATAACAAAAAAAATCTTGATTAATGCATAAATATATTTGGTAAGAAGTTTGTGATTACCAATGATATCAGCAATATCTTGAATTTTTTCCAAAAAAAAAATGATTCTTCCTTCATCAAAAAAAAAACAAAAAAAAAAAACAAAAAAAAAACAAATAGACTATTATTGAAAAAAATTACAAATTAAAAACTATATAGAATTGATACAAAACTAAAAAAATCAAATTTTGTCCCAATATCCGATATGAAAGTTTTATTGTTTACATCCATAAAATATATACAGATTTTAAAGAGTTGCGGATTTGAGGGATTCTACTATAAATCTAAATTCATCCAACAAATTGTACGTTGCAATTCATATATTTTTTAAATATTAATTTCGTAATTAATTTCATAAAATCATAAAAATGAAAATTGAATGCATTTAGGTTCTGATACTTTATTATTTGTGCTTCATAGAAAAAAAAAAAAGAGCATTTCCGGAGATATTAATAAAAGTATGAAAATGAAATTCAACATTAGAAACACTAAATCTTGAAATTCGTAATTCAAAAACTTATCATTCAAATGACTTGAAATTTGGTGCCTAGCCGTAGTTTGAATGAAAGATTTGAAATATCTTGATAAAGTTGGGTATTGCCATTGAAAAACAAAATGAAATTTCGGGTCAATTTAACATGTAGATGTGGCCTCCTGTGAAAATTTTATATACACCATTTAAAAATAGCCTTTATTTACAATCATTTGATACCAATGATTTTTTTCTTGATAATTTGTTGAGGATTTAGTAGGGGGTGTTTATTTTTTCTTTCACAGCTTTATTTTTAAATATAATTTTCAATACATTTATTTCAGTACATATACTGATTTCTAAAACCGTATTTAAATATACACTAATTTTAAAACTATCTGTACTTTAACCATCATGGTATAAAGCAGGGGTATCAAAACATCTTTTAAATATATCTCTGTGACGACAATTTAATAAAATTGAATGGTTAATGCTTCATGCTTGATCTGTAAGAATCCAGTGTATATAAAATGTATCAAAAGTTTTATTAAAATAAATGCAATAATCTGTTTTTCAGGCCTTCTTTAAATAAAGCTTTGTTTTGTGGCCCACCTTATCCTGTTATATCAATCGCTGTGTCTTTAGCCTTTATTACATCAGCCTTGTTTGAACTTTCCTCAATCCATAGTTTATGAGTAAAATGTCTGTGACAGACAGACACAAGAATGATCTTTTAATGGTTCTGTTTTTACTTTTTAAATACAGATAACAACAAAAGAGTTTATCAGACTGTTTTTTTTATTTATCACTCTTATTATATACTTATTCTCTGTTTTTTGCTATTAATTAGTATGTAAATGAATATTATATACACACATATAAATAAACATTACTGTATACTTATATGTATATTTATTATCTTACATATTTATTATACATGCTAAATTTAAATATAATATTATATTACAGATGTTTGGATATGTATATATTATTACAACACAGTAAAACTTGTAAAAGCGGAATTTTTCTATAATGTAATCATGTCTCAAATGGAAGAGTTTTAGAATACCTAGGATACAAACAAACGACGTTATTTAGATAGACTATCTTAGAAATATTGATTTACAGATCTTTGAATGAAAGTCTAAAATGGTATTTCTTTTTCCCTAGCTCCTTGTAATCACATCTTGACTAGATTGATTTTGTGCATATGAATAATAGAAATTTTCAACAAATTTACATAATTTAGTTACGTATATCTTTATTTAATTTTTCAATTTGAAAAAGTATGAAAAGTTTGAAAAACATGTAAAAAATAAAGTTAGATTTATCTCCATAATTGTAGCTAGTAATGCAATGACATTTCATTATGATATAACAAAGATTTTACAAACACTCTGATATAAAAAATTGAACACATGTTGAAAAGTTAAATTTATTTTAGTCGAGTTTCGTACAATTTAAACATTTGCTTACATTAAAATTAGTATTAAATGATTAAGTTTAACCCTAGTACTACCGAAAATGTTACTAAGTTTTACTGAAATTTTCTGTCAGAATTTTTTATTTAAAACTATTTAACATATATATTTAACTTATTACTGGTTAGTTTATAAGTTTAGTTTATTTTAAAGAAATTTCTTATTTGTATTTATTTATTATTTGGTTATTGTTAAAGAAGATATTCAATTTTGGCTAAAGAAACCAGTGATATGACGAGAAAGCACAACACATATAGTTTATGTTGTAAAAAATAGTTTGGTGATAATTATCTAAAACAGCCATAATTCTTCTGAATTTCGCTGTTTATAGTACCATATTTGGTCTCAATCGTTTCTTTCGATATCTACTATGAGTTTCAAGTATGTTCATTTTTTTTTAAAACAATTTTATTTCTGACTGATTAACAATGTTTTGGTAATAATGGGTTGAGTAAAAAATAATATTGGTTTCTGATATTTTACTTCAAAAGCAATTTATTTTAGGTGGTTTGAAACAGTTTTAGAGCGGTGTCTAAGTTCAGCCGTAAGTTTTCGGAGTTTGGTATATGAATTAGATTAGGATCAATTTAAGCTTTAGACGTCTCATTGTTAAAAACAGAACCTCATAATCACCCTCTTCATACACAATTACCATTCCATCCATGAAATTTCTGTAAGCAATATTAAAGTAAGCATTCACAACTCGTAATTGTGATAATTCAGATGATTGAGACATTTTTCTGTGGGAGGAATTTTTGCAATTCTGGAAAGAGCACTTTGAAATCACGGAGATGGGTAGCACTTCTAGACGATTAAGAAGCATAAAATCCTAAATGATCTGGGGAGACATTTCAATGCTTTAAGGGAGCCCCCCATAAATTTGACTGTGTAGTGTAATCAGTGTAAAAACCATTTCCGAACCATTTCCGAGTTTTTTCGTATTTTGAATTCGTACAAAAATTATGAATTTTCCTCTAGTTCTGTAATTGCATTATTAATGTATAAAAACAAAATTACATTACTAAATTAGTACATAAAAAATCCTCCCTTCAAAATCCATTACTTTATTTAAAAATGACTCCGGTTGAAAAGTTCAATTACAAAAATGGACAATATTTTGTAAAAACCCAGGAGAATGTTTAAATTTTCCATATTTCATAGTTCTTTCCACAAATATCAACGAGACTTGAAATAAAATAATCCAATCGAAAAAAAAAATGATATCTGGAAATATTCTTCAGATTTATCATGAGATGTGTTATCTCTCTACATCGAATAACCAACTTGACAAGGAATCTGTATGATTTAAAAAAATATATCACCGTTTTCTGTAGCAAGAAATTCTACTCCATTGAACTAGTCAACAAACTTTTAATCACAATTTTATTATTTATTTTTTACTGATTGACGTCAATTCTTTTAGAACTAAAAAGACATCATTAGCATATTTTAGAACAGAAGATAATTCATATTCAAATTTCTTGAGTTATTTTAAACGTGACTATGAAAGTTCACAAATAACTTATTCAAGAATAGAGTTGCTTTTATTCATTCCAAGTAGCACATTATGTTATAATAGTGTTTGATATAAAATTATAAAATAAACAAAGATGATGGTCAGAGTACCGTTATTGCATTTGTATAAGCTTGTTTTTCCCTTTAACTGTCAGCAACAGTTGGTTCCATCAAAACCCATTTCCATCTTAGCAGGCATATTTGTATACTTATTCTTCGGGAATATCAAATGTTTCCATTTACGGAGGTTTCCGTGTTCACCAAAAATCACGCCAAAAAGGAAACACACTTCTTCCAAAATGTTGCATTTTAGATAAGTTTCAAGTTTTAGGAACTATAAATATATAGTTTTGTTTTCATGTAATCCGTACTTTCTTTACCTATAAGATAGGTCAACTTTGCGGAATTAATTTTGCAATAAATTCTGTGATTACAGTGAATATTTATACTCTTCACAAGAACACTGCAGAAAGAATACACTATAATAGTTTTAGAGGATATAGTTAAAACAGAATATGTTTATGTTGAAAATTTACTTAAAAAAGAAAAATCCATAGCCTTGGTAAAAGATATAACTTGGAATAATGCCGTTTAAGATTATACAATTTAACACCTGTCAGAAATGGAATTTTTCATGTGTTCTTTATGATTCCTTCTTAGAAGTTTTGAGTGTTGAATGCATGATTCAGAAACCCAGATATTTTTTGGGGTGGGTGAGTTCACGATGTCCAATTGGCTATGCAACTAGTTACATTATTTAATTGCAATGTAGATTATGTTGAATGATACAGAATTTTTCAGCAATAAACATTGACATTAGATAAAAAAATTCTTGTGTATGGAGAATTTCTTACTAAAATTTGCAGAATAAAATTCCATCACCACAAAAATAATTTATTTCTATTCTTTGTAATTCAATAACTTAGTATCATCGTTTCTTTAGATTATATTAAGTTATAGAATTTTCTCCTTAAACTTACTTTATATTTTATTTTTAATAACTTGTTTATTTTTAAGATGTTGCTATATATTTTATTTATAATTTAATGTTTATATTGTTAGGAAAGGCATCTGAAACACCTTTGATTCCGCTAACTGCAGATAATTGGGAGTCCACTGTAGTTTTAATACTACAGTAAAAATTTTATTACAATTTATTTTTCACATTGATTTTAAATTTTTCTCATAATCTATTTTTGTTTGTTTTTTGATGAATGTAAAAACCTATATTAATTAATTTTATTTTCTTGCAGATACATAAAAACATTAATGTAACACATAACATCACTCAAAATATCTTCAATGTTTGAAACAAATCCAGAAAATAATTTTTTTATAAGAGCTTTTTAAAAAAGCGGATTCTAACTTACAGTCAGAATTTTTTTTATTTGTGAATCATGCAAGAAGAATTCCTCCAGAAACAATCCTTTTTGTGCATGGTATGCAACAAACAATTCTGTCAAAAGGATGATTTAAGGAAGCATCTCTTAACTCATACTGGTGAGAAATCTTTTGTATGTCAGATATGCAGCAAGAAATTTTCTCGAAACAGTGATTTAACCAGGCATTTATTAACTCACACCGGTGAGAAACCATTTGTTTGTGAAATATGCAACAAGAAATTTTCCCAAAACAGTGGTTTAATCAGACATTTAATAATTCATACTGGTGAGAAACTCTTTATATGTGAGAAATGTAACAAGAAATTCTCTCAAAAGAGTTCTTTAATAGCACATCTGTTAATTCATACTGGTGAGAAAACTTTTGTGTGTCAGATATGCAGCAAGAAATTTTCTCGAAGTTATGATTTAACCAGGCATTTATTAACTCATACCGGTGAGAAACCATTTGTTTGTGAAGTATGCAACAGGAAATTTTCCCAAAACAGTGGTATAACCAGACATTTAATAACTCATACTGGTGAGAAACCCTTTGTATGTGAGATATGCAACAAGAAATTCTCTCATAAGAATCGCTTAAGTACGCACCTATTAATACATACTGGCAAAAAAGCTTTTACATGTAACATATGCAATAAAAATTTTTCTCAAAACAGAGATTTAAAGAAGCATCTATTGATTCATACTGGTGAGAAACCATTCGTCTGTGAAATATGCAACAAGAAATTCTCCCAAAAGGGCAATTTAAGCAGACATCAATTAATTCACACTGGTGAGAAATCATACGTGTGTGAAATATGCAACAAGAAATATTCTCAGAAAAGTCATTTAACCAGCCATATATTAACTCATACTTCTAATAAATCTTTTGTGTGTGAGATATGCAACAAGAAACTTTCACGTAAGAGCTATTTAAGTAAGCATTTACTACTTCATACAGCTGAATGACCTTTTGCGTGTGAAATATGCCACAAGAAATTTTCTCATAACAGTAACCAAGCACCTGTTCTTTCATACTGGTTAGAAACCTTTTGCATGCGATAAATGTAACAAAAAATTTTCATAAACAGCTGACTTAAGTGCCTATTTTTAATTCATACTGACCAAAAAACTTTTTTATATGCAACAACAAATTCTTACGTAAGCGTTGTTTAAGCCAGCACCAGGTAATTCATACTGGGGAGAAATATTTTGTATGTGAGATTTGCAACAAAAAATTCTCATGGAAGAGCTGTTTAATCAAGCATCGGTTAATTAATGGAGGGAAAACTTTTGTATGTGAGATATGCAACAAAAATTTATTTCAACAGAGATAAGCCATCATCTTTTAATTCATATTCTAAAAGTTCTTTTGTGAGATAGATATGTAACAACAATTTATCTTGAAAGAGTGATTTAATAAAGAATCTGTTTCTCGTCCTAGTGAGAAACCTATGCGTGTGAGATATGCAGGAAGAAATTCTCACATCAGAGCCATTTAAGCAGAAATATGTTAATCCATACTGGTGAGAAACTTTTGTATATGAAAGATGCAGCAAAAAACATTATTGAAACAGTAATTTACAGGGGAATCGCTAAGGAGAGGACAGGTGAGAGCCTCCCCCCAAAAATGTTTGCACATATTGTTACAGTTGGCAAATTTATAAACTGATTCTGCAAATTAGTTCAGAACTTTAATAAAAAACTATAATACACTTTCTATTTCTGATAAATTTGGCGAAAGTTACCAATATAATTAGAAATATTATTAAGCTTTTTACGAATAAAAACTGTGTTATGTTTTCTAATTGTGATAACTTGTTTAAGATTATAAAACTAGTTGGCAAACGTCAAGAACTATTTATGTTTGCTTGTCACTGAGTTGGCAAATACTGAATTCTCACTTGGCAATTTCAGGCCTCTCCCCCACCAATAAAAATTCTTAGCGAGGGCCCTGGTAATTTAAAAAGGCGTCTATTAATTTGTAGTAGTGAGAAAGCTGTGTGTAAGATAAACAAGAAGAAAGTTCTTAATTATCATAATCTAAATGTAAAATTGTTATTTGCAGTTAACTAATTTTAATAGGAGTCTCGGCATATTATAGTCTTATTAAAGTGGCGTTTCACAGGGTTCATACTGTGCTTGAAAGTACTTGAAAGTCCTTGAATTTTTAGGAGAGAAAAACAGTCCTTGAAAGTGCTTGAATTTATTTGAATTTTAATGAAGATGCTTGATTTTCGTTATTTGTTTTTATAGGTGCTTGAATTTTCTTATTCAGATTTTCAAAATTAAATAAAAGTTCCAAGTGTTGAAAAAGATTAATTAATCAGTCAAAAATATTTGTTCTATAATAGTTTTCCTTTTAGGAGATCAGAGTACGGGCATTTGTATTTTGCTTTGTTCTGTATACTGAACTTGATCATTTGATGCATGTACACATGCACATACTCAGGTCTTTGCAGAAATTTTTTTTTCTCTGTCTTCTATAGATCTTTAGTAGTTAATTATTCTTTGAGACATGTACTATAATAACAATACAAAGAAAGTGTACTTTCAATAAACTGTGGATGGAACAAGAAAAATACAAGCATTAGTTTGAAGCAGTACCAAATTGAATATACATGTTTCAATGCATGCAAGCTATGCTGTGCTACTTAGAAATTAGAGAATAAGGGAAAATTTGCATTAAAACTCATATAAGAGCTATTTTCCATAATAATCATTTCTAATATATATAAAAATATAGATCTGATATTGCAAAATGTAGGACGATTGGATGCGATATCATTGTTATTCATGTGTTGTGAATCGTGGCTACCAACAAAGAAGAGCAGGGAAAAGTTATAAGTTATGACCCTTGTAAGATTTTAAAATTTTTAAATTAGGCAATTTAAGTTATTTAGATTTACTTCAATTTTGATTTTAAAAAATGAAATTTAATTTTTTTTTCATATGATTTTGTTTTTGGTTATTCAAATATTTTTTGATTAATAAAATAACAATTAAACTCCTTTCCACCAAAAAGAAAGCACAAGTATCCCATATCTAAATTTACCTTTGATGCTGCCCATGTAATAAATTGATTATTATTTTTATTGCATACTAACTACTCCACCCGGCGTTATCTGTATCCTGATTGAATTTGTGTAATTTTATGTTTTTAAATGAAAATCTTTTTAAACAAACCTGTGATTAATGGCCCCACTAGTTTCAACAACATATTTCCATGCATTCTCTCCAACATTGCTTGAGCTAATCGAATTTGAATGATCTTAAATTTTTAAAGGGATATCTTTCAAAAGGAACCTTATTGCTATTAAAAATAAATAGGAATTGTTTTATTTTTAATAATTTCATTTTTAAGCAATTACTTTCATTAGTTCTTGCTCAATATGCTAATCAATCCCCCTATTTATTTTTCCCCTATTTTTTCTTTCTTTCTTTTTTTTTTTTATTCATGAAAAAAAAATTGTGTGTAAACATAAGTTTTTAATATTAATTTTTTTAATATTTTTATTTTATATTAAATATTTTATTTTTAAAAAATGATGATAGCCAAAATGAATTTATTTATGAAAGAAAAAAAATAGGATGTTAAGCTTGAAATTCTTCTTCAAATTTGATCTCATTTATTAAATTTTATTATTTAAAAAGATGGACATTCTTTAAAGTTTATGAATGTACTTTTAGCTAATAATAAATGAGTAATTAAATTGTTCAATGAATCTATTATTAGGGTCAGGTGGAATAAAATAGTTATTAAAACAGTACATAGTTTTCAAAAAATGTCAAGCAAGATTTCAAGATTATTATGAACTATCGTCAACTGGCAATAGTGCCTTTAAGTTTTATAGATAGCTTGACAGACTACAACTATGAAAAGAGCGATTGAAATCTTGGAATATTTATATTCGTTCACTTCTTGTATTCAAAAGAAAAAAAAATCCCAAATCCCAATAATTACATGCATAACTCTATTGTATCTTTTAAAAAGATAAATTTATTGTTCAGTTGCATTTTCCTTCATCAGTTGTATCTTTGGTGCAGCCTTTCACGGCAAAATTTCAAACTGAAAAACCAATGCTGCCATTTTTTGCAGCTGATTTTAAAAAGTTGGTTCAGTCATGCTAATTAGAAAATTCTTAAGGATGTGAAATAAAGCATGTAACAGTTTCTAAACTTCCTTGTCTTGAATTCAAATCTAATACAGTAAAACTCGTTTAAGATACGAATTAAGGTACCGAGGAAATTTCATATCTCAAATTGGATCATATCTTATCAAGGTAATTTTACATAGGTTTCCTTTTCAGGGTACTTCAGATCATTAGTCTCTTTAGTAAGATCGTATATGAAATGGGCGTATCTTAAACAAGTTTCACATATGTTGAATTCTCTTGCTAAAATAGTATCTGTTCACTGGGGATAAATTGTTTAAGAATCCAAAAGAGCAGCAATCTGTTAAAGAAAGTGGTGTTATTGCTCTGAAAAGAGAAATAAGGGACTTCATTTGTGTTATGATGAAAAAAATTATCAATAAAAAATCCCAATGAAATATAGTATTGTGTGCAATTCATTTTGTTTAAATCTTGGTAAAATTGTGTGGGACAAAGAAAACTGCATTTCACAAATGAAATCTAGCATAAAAGCCTTCCACTAAAGTGGTTGATTCCCAGAAGATGACTGTGAAGTCATTCTTCTGGATTGTCAGGATTTTCTTGAAACTAAAAATTTATCAGGTTTAACAAACTTTGGTGAGTGGAAATATTGATTGTTTGACACTTTTTTTTTTTTTTTTTTTTTTTTTAATCATATGTTTGTTTGACTTATTAAAGCTCTTAATGTTACCAAACTTGCATTGCTTTTGTCTCATGGGCTGTCCTGTAATCAATAAAAATACTAAATTAGACAACATTAAAGAACATCCATATACTTCTTTAAAGATCATAAAAGATTATTTAGAATATTGTGGTAGTATACCAATAAAGAAAGGACTCCTTTCATCTGCATCTTGCAATGGTAGACAAATGTACATTATGTACTTGAAGGAT
Source organism: Maratus speculifer (assembly GCA_964019185.1). Lineage (NCBI taxonomy): Eukaryota > Metazoa > Arthropoda > Arachnida > Araneae > Salticidae > Maratus > Maratus speculifer. The sequence continues at coordinate 13,920,374 of CAXHSM010001376.1, read as the reverse complement.
CAAGAAAAAGGGAAAGAAAAACATATCACTAAGGGGAAGAGGGGGGGATTTGATGGAAAAAAAAAGGGAGTAGAAGATGACATAAAAGCAGAGCTTACAAAAAAAAAAGACATTCTGCTTACAATCAAAGAGGCCTGTGAAAAAATGTTAAAGAAAAAGGCTGAAGTTAACATTTCAGATTAAGTTGCAGTTAGAAAGCTTAAATGCTGGAAAGAGAGTCATATTTAAAATGCAACAATTTATTAATGTTGAAATATGCAAATTTTTCTTTTATATACTTCTGTGTGTAATATACTTCTTGAAAAATTATTTAGGGAATTAGTTAAAGCAAGCTATGAAAACACTTTGTTTAGTTTTTGTAAAATTTGAAATTATGTATTAATATTATCATAGTACAAAGTTAACAATTGTCTATTTTTGTCTAGTGTTAGCCCAAATGATATTCAAAGTAGAATAGGAAAAAAAAAATCTTTTAGAGCCTTTCTCATAACATTTCACATTTAAAACTTTGCTACTGTATATAACATACAGTAGCAAAGTCTAAAAGTTTAGCATTCACCTGAAATTATGCGAAAATGAAAAAAATATATTTTTTTTCTTTTGAAACTTTTGTTATATAGTATTTTAAAGCATTAAAATTTTGATTTCCGGGAAGGTGCTTGAAATTTAGGTTAGGTGCTTGAATTTTATCACAGAAAGATAGTATGAACCCTGGTTTCATGTCAAATAATACCGTCATCTAAATAAAAAACGTGCCAAAGGGAATATTTGAAATTTCAAGTATTAAATCTCCAGATTTATCTACATCAGCTGTTAAAAACACATTTTTATTTTAATCGTAATAAAGTCTTACGGTTGTCTTTGTATTTTTTACATAATATAGTTTTAGAAGTTTGTAATAATCTCTCGTGATTCAAGATGTGTTAGTTAAAATATTTATGCTACACAAGTATGTTATACAATGCTTTGTTTTATAAACTGGCTTTCTTATAAACTTAAAAATATATTTCTTTAAGGGTTGCTACTCCCAAATTGTCTGCAATATTGAAAATAAAATACAATTAACTATCAAAAATCTGCTTAAGTCTTTCATACACTGATTGTTATTTCATAAAGGAATTGTATTTCAAGAAGGTTTTTCAATGTAAATAAATCTGGTTAAATGTGTTTGAAAATTTTGTTTTTTTCATCCAATCCAGTCTCTTTTTAAAACCTTCTGATGTAGGTATTTGAAAAATATTTTAGACTTTGATTGAATTGTCTCGCATATGTTTGTGTTTTAACTTTTATGAATTATTCGACTTTCATGTACTTGATATATGTCACTCAGTTTTATTATTGAACATTTATTTTTGAAATCAATTGTGTAGTTCTTATAGTATGTTCAGACGGACATTCAAAATAAATATATTCTATTTCTATATCCTATTATTTTATTTATTGTGTGACATAGTTGTGGTGTAATTTTTCAAGAATTTATTCAATGAAATTAATGTGAATTTCTGAGATTCACTAAAATATTCTTTCTGTGTAATAGGTAATACAAATTATTCATTATTCATTTACATACTCAATTTCCGAGATGATATACGATGGTAAATCCATATTTATCAAAATGTGATATGTGCATAAAAGATATTAAAAACCATCACTATTGTATCATGTATTTTTACAGTAATGCAAAAATAATCCTGTTATTTAGACTTTGTTATATTAACAGTATGTTTAAATATCTTAATTATCAATATCTCAATTAAATGTTTTTTTAACATGGAAAACCATTTACATTTTAGTTTTGTACATGTTTTAAAATTAAACATTATTAAAAATTAATATTATATTTATTCTGTATGTTTACCTTTCAAAATAATAATTATTATTTTGCGACATTCTTATTACTACTAGACTTCTGTGCTAACATGCCTCAGAGTCATTCTGATTGGACTGGCCTGATTTACTAGGTATGGAACTGACCATACAATCAATCGTCATTTGCTGATGTAATTTTTTTGCTAATCCATTTCTCCTGTTGCATGACTTTGATTGAATGTATTTTTTTTTAGATAATTAAACTTGCATTTCCTACTCAAAAGATTTCCAAAAATACTTGTGGCTATTTCCATAAGTACTTGTAGTGTAAGTCACAGGCTACGATTTTTGGCTACCAGTATTATAGAACAAAAAAATGTGATTAATTTTATTGGCACATTCTCATTAATTGAATAAGGCCAAGCAGACTTTTCGAAAATAACGGTGGCTAACAAGCATAGCAAATAATAAGTTATGTGACTTACACTACAGAACCCATGGAATTAGCCTTGTATAAAAATAACCTGCATCATTCATGAAACATAACTCAAAACTACTAATTGTCAATCGCCATTATAAGAATTTACTGTGTAGAATTTCTTTTCTTTTAAATAAATTAAATTTCTAAACTATGTATATTTTTAATTAATTAAAAATGTAGAAATTTTAATCTATGTATCTTTTTACATAGTCTGTCAAATAGCTTTTGAACTAAACTTAAAAAATACCCATATTGTAAACTGTCTTATTGTATAAAAAATTGAATTTAACATTAGTAGACCGAAGGTTGAACTTTCAAAATTCCTATGCTACTTCAATGAATGACTTTCCATTTCATATATTAACATCCCAAATGTTTAAATATTTTGTAAGGTAATATGCTAACAATAATTGACATGTAGCAGTTAACTTATTTCAAAAGATTTTAGGAGAGTCTTATTCTCACAAATGCTAAAAGAGTTACTTTTTTTCTCTGCTAAATTTCAACAGGTGATAAAGCACATTGTTCAGTTGTTCAACTTTCACTCATTATGTCATTTTGTAGATAAAGAACTTTTGTCTCTATCAGTGTTGTTTTAGCCACCGTTCCAGGGTTCTTACTTATTCTTTACGTTAGTAAAGCGTTAGTAAATTGGCTAACCAGAAAGAAAAAACATTTGCCAAAGGGGAAAAAGCGCAAAATAAATACTTCACGAAATACTGAAAATTTGACCTTTAATCCCTTTTTTTTTAATATGGTCTAAAATAAGTTTTTTGAACTGCTTATAGATCAGTTACTTAGCTTAATTTAGTTATCCACTACAGATATAAAAAAAGCTAAATTCTAAATGTATTGCTCAATCAAGGGGGAAAATATGTGATTTAACTCAATAAAATGCTACGAACTAAAACTTCAATTGCAGTTAACTCATGGTTTTAAGATGTTACATCCAAAGAATTCTGAAAACTTCAAACTTTAGACAACAAAATGTGTCGAAAACTTAATTTTCTAGAATCCTTCGGTTTTTTATTGTAGCTTGTACTTTAAAGTTGATTTCAAAACAGTATTTTTGCCTATTGTGCATATTAACACATACTGAAATGACATATTTGATTATTGTGGTTTTGTCTAAAGTTAAATTTAACTGCTGTTCGATTAGTATCTCTAAAATTAATGTAAATAGTACGGAACGAATAAACATAATATGTTGCATCAATCATTCAGTAATATAAATAAGAGTGTCGTCTGTACACACATAAAAATAAGATTATCAAGAATTCAGCAATCCAAATTGGCGAGTCTGATGATGTTTTTGCTTGCCAAATGAAACATTTTGTCATAATTTGGCACAATGGCGAGCGGAAGCGTAAACCCTGCACCCTTATTTTTTTAATTCCAAGCTTTATTTTTATGATGAATTATTTTTATAAGTAGAATTGAAGTGAGACAACATCAGCTTAGAACAGCTATTGAAATTTAAATTATCTAATTTAATCTTTCACTGCACCGAGTGTCACATATGGCACAAATCTAAAGGTGCGCATAATTCCCACTATGCGCCCTGAATTTGGCCAATATGATCCCTGTAATTGATCAAGATCAATCCACAGAATGGAATGAAACTTATTTTGTCAATCTCAGATGGCTGCATTTCACAAAATTTTTAAACTTATTCTTAGGTGGAAAAAAATCGATCAAGATATAAAAAGAAAGTTTACTTTTATTACTTTTACTGATTACATAAAATATTATTATAAAGAATGCTTCAGACTGGGAAGCTAATATAATTTATTTAAGTCCGTTTAATTACAAAATATAGCAATACAGTATTTAAAAACTCTAATAGACTTTACACATTAATGGCAAAAGCAACGCTTTCGTATGTATTTATCCTCTTAAAAAGACTGTTTATTGGACGATGGGAATGCAAAGTTAAAATATTCTGCATGCTTATTGGTATTTTCTTTTAATATCTACTTTGACGTCACATGGGTAAAGTCCATTGTATATAGCGTACGCATGATAAAATATCAGTTTAGTAGAAATTTTGAAATTTATTATTTTTTTTACTATTTTTCCTATTTTTAGACCGATGCACTTTTAAAGATTTTTTTTTTTAAATACAGAAAAAAAATTGTGCAGTGAAGATTTAAGTAGTAATAACACATTTGCAGCTTTATTAGGCAAAATTTTTTCTGGTTTAGATTTAGCTCAATTTAAACTGCTCGACAGGTTGAAGAATAAAAAAGAACATAAAATTATATTTACAATCTCATTTTTAATAAAAAATATATATATATATATATATATTATTTAAAACTATCTAATTGCCCGGTGCTCCCCGTGTACGTAACAACAAAAGCAGGAATCGCGAAAAAGCACTTAAAATCAAAAGAAAAGATCGCGAAAAATATAAAAATCGCGGCACAATTTTCGGATAAACGTAATCCAAAAGAAAAAGAAAAATACTTTATTGTCTTAGAGTCTAGTTTCTTCAAAGGATCACGCAAAAACGCGAATTTTGATAAACAGCCGCAAATAAGGGCGAATTTTGTAAAATGTTTACGAAAAAGATGCGAATTTCATTAAAGAAACGCGAATTTCATGTAAGGCTTGCAAAAAATTACGAATTTCATCAAAATGTAGCAAAAGAATCCTCAAATTTTGTAGAAGTATCGTGGAGAAAACGTGAATTTCTCCAAAGAATCGCGGAGAAAAGCGAATTTTGTTAAAGGATGGAGGGAAAACGCAAAATTCGTCAAAGCATCTCGAAAAAGAACGCGGATTTTATCAAAGAATTCAAGGCGATTAAAATCGGATCAATCCGAACGCTTCTCACAAGAGCGAAAACACAATCCGAATTTGACCTAAACCCAAAATAAAGTATGTTAATCGGTTCAAAATATGCTAAGATCAGCTAAGATGTAAAAATCAATCCGACGAATAGAAAAATGTAGAAGTCAAACCCATAACAAAAAATAAAAATTAACCCAACCAAAACAAAAAATAGAAGCAATCTGGACCCAAACCCGATTCACAGGAATAAGTAGAAGTAAAACGACCGCATTGAAAAAATAACCGAAAATTTCTTGCAAACTTTAAGACGCAATCCGAAACTGATCCAAATCCGAATTAATGTATATCAGTCTGTCTAAAAAACAATGCGCTAAGAGCACCTAGAAAGTAGAAGTCAACCCAACATGCAGTATCAAAGCAAAAGTCAACCGCACTCAAACCCGACTCACAGCAAAAAAGTAAAAGTCAACTAGACCCAAACGCGATCTGTAACGAAAGAATACAGGATAACACGACAAGCAGACAAAAATAGAAACCAACCGAGCTTAAACCAGACAGACCTACAGGAAAAAAAGTAGTTTTCCCGACTCACAACGAACTAGTAGAAGTCAATCAGACCCATAGAAAAAAGTATTAGATAACCCGGCCAGCAGCGAAAAACAGAAGTCAACCAGAGCAAGACCCGACTCGTAAATCAGAATCAAGTCTCCAGATTTCCAAAATCTCCCCTCCTTGAGGATTGGCCATATCCGTCCTTGTCCCAAGATCACATAAAAAAGCCCTTAACAGGAATTATACATTTTAAATACCATTTAATTAGAATTTTATATTTTCTTTTTTAACATTTGAGAAATATGTAGTTGTTTCTGTTGGTCGAGAATTGTGATATCTCAAGCATTTCTGAAGTGATGTCAGGATTTTATTCGTTTTCTGATTGGTCCATGTTTAGTGTCCAGAAATGGAATAGCTTTAATGCCATTATGACAATAAAAGTATAGAAAACTACAAAACATTAATAATTCAAAAACAAATTGAGGTACCGCTTTCAAACAAATTGCATTTAAAAGTGCATTTTTCCTCTAAATGACAATGTAAAATTTGAAAATGTGCAACGATTCGAAATTTAATTTGCAGTACTGAAAATTGTAAAACGGAAATTTCATTTCAAATTTGTTAATGATGAGTTCAGGAATATTAATGTTTAATTCATGGAGTACATGGCTCTGTTATTACATAAATCACGTTTTGTTCATCATAAAAATTATGTTTATTTCATTTCATTTTATTTATTTATTTATTTATTTATTTATTTTGTCGTTAGCATCACCTCCACGAGGGTCACAAGAGATTCATTTATGAAACAGTAGATGCATAAATATATGAATAGTTTAATGCGTTAAACAATTTATTTGAATGAAATATTTAATGTGTGGGATTGATCCAGCATATACATCCAGACTTTGCTTGGTCTCAACTGCCAGCTACATAATTACCCCCTCCCCCCCCCCCCACAGTTTAATGAGCGTTAGTCAAACAACGTTGACGTCAAAAAGAAACAAAAACATCGATCTTTTGTGTTAAAACAAAATTTTGTTGAATGCATTTTAGATTATTTCGTGTTATTTATCAATAATTTAATGACATAATATAGGAATTTATTTATTTATTTATTTATTTATTTTTTGTTTACTAAATTATATTTTTTGCAAATCTTTAAGTTACTGTCAGTTTTGTAATCAATTTTCTTAGAGGACTATAAAGCCTGTTTTTTGAAGTTTTATTGAAGAACCTTTTGAAGCTTTGTTGATTAATCCTTTGCATTTAATACTAAAATAATAAAGTTAAGGATTTGAAAAAATTACTTTTTTGTTAATTATTATTAGATATTTTTCATATGTATTACATGTAAGTGAAATCGCATGGCAATAATTAAATTGTTTTTGTTTAAAAGAACTTTGGACAATAGACATTATTTCATGACTCCATGTATTAGGTTTTTTATTTTCAGACAATGAACGTGAGATGATGCTGATATGTTATTATTATTATTCTTTGTAGTTTTCGATATTATGTTTTCTATATATGTCCTGTGATGTGAACGTCTAAAAAATGTTTTCTGTGTTTATAGAAGAAGTTATATTTATCGTGAAAAATATTATAATTTTATCTAAATATTACGTAAATTATTAACATTTTGGTAGAAGAGCGGTGGTTTTAGAGAAAATGATTGTGTTTTGAGTGCATAAATAAATGAAATAAAAAATATGAATTGAGTGAAATGAGGCCTAATGGAAGAAAATAATTTCTCCGATTGGAATAACCGCCAATAGGATAAATTTAAGAGGTAAGAATTTTATATGCATTTAAAATATTCAGGAAGATAAAGTATTTTAACTATGTATGAGTCAAATTTGTTCGGAATTCCTAGAATAGAACCCCTAACAAGTAAAAATTATACATTATGGAGTATGAGGGTTGAAGCTTTAATTAAGTCGAAGCATTTATTTGATGTTATCGAAAATGATGAACCCATAAAAAATGAAAAGGATCCCGCTAGTTTAAAAGTGCATAAAACATGGTTAGAGAAAAATGATGAAGTATATGGTATAATTATATTAACGTTGTCAGCAGAACAAACAATGGCAGTTAGAGGAGTTAAGAAAGCTAAAGAATTATGGGAACTACTTAAAAAGCGTTATGCAGGAATTGAGAATCAAAGAAAAATTCAATTAAAAATTAATCTGGCGAGAATAGAGAAAAATGAAAGGGAAACAATTGAAGAATATTTAATAAGAGCTCAAGGTATCGCAAACGAAATATTAGAATTGGGTACAGAAATTGATGAAAGCGAATTAATAGGATTTATTATAGAAGGACTCCCAAAGAAATATAGTGAGGTAACAACTGCGATATCGTCAAACCCAAATATTACTTACGAAGTGATGCGAGAAACTTTATTGAGATATGAAAGAAAATATGATAGATTTCACGAAAGCGATTTTAAAGCATTTAGGGCTAATGAAAAGAAAAGAATTTATTGCTTCGCGTGCGGAAAGCCAAATCATGTAGCGCGGAATTGTTATAATAAATCGAATATGACACACTCGCGAAATAATAGAGAATATTTACCAAACAAAAATTTTCAAAATTTTTCTAGTAATAAAGTTAAAGCATTTCAGGATATGAGAGAATATTCACATAACAATAAGAATTTTAACAAGAATAATAATGTTTCAAACAAGAAAATAAAGGAATATACATGTTTTACAAATGAACATGCATTGCACTCAGATGAATTTCATAAAAATGAGTGTAAAGAATCTGAAAATAAAAGGGAAATAACCTGGATGTTAGATTCAGCTTGCACTTCGCATATGACGCATAGAGAAGATATCGTTGTAGAGGGAAAACCTGAAGATGTAGAAATTGCAACTGCTGAGAGAGAGCGATCAATACAAGCAAAATATCGCGGAGATGTTCATGTTACTGCTTGTGATCAGAAATTTGGCGAATCAAATATTAAACTTACAGATGTTCTTTGTGTACCTAATTTAAGAGAAAATTTGATTTCAGTTCCAAGTTTAGTCAGAAAAGGAAAATATGTGATATTTAATAATGAAGGAGCAGCCATTTATGAAAAGAACACAGGCGAATTAATTGCTCAAGGAACTTTTGAAGATAATACATTTAAAATAAATTTAGCTGTACGAGAAATAATTGAAGATAGAAACGAATCTTGTTTACAGACAAATGAATCTAAGAAAGAACTATGGCATAGAAGACTTGGGCATATAAATTATGCATACTTGCAAAGAATGTCAAGAGAAAATCTTGTAAGGGGATTAGAAGAGATAGATGGTAAAGAAACAAAATGCGAAATATGTATTCAAGGAAAATTAACGAGAACGCCATTTAATCAAGTGATAGAAGGAACAACACGTATTTTAGAGCGTCTACATGTTGATTTATGTGGACCAATGACAGTACACTCATTAGGAGGAAATAAATACATGTTAATGGTAGTAGATGAATACAGTAGAAGATATTTTGTAGATTTTTTAAGAAGTAAAGATGAAGCAAAAGAAAGAATTATAAATATAATAGAGAGAAGAGAAAATGAAACTGGCAAGAAAGTAAAAGCAGTGAGATCAGATAACGGTGGAGAATTTACTAACGAACAGCTCATGAATTATTATAAAAGAAAGGGTATTAAGAATGAAAGAACAACAATTCATAGTCCTCAAAGCAACGGGATTGCTGAAAGAGCTAATCGTACAATTATTGATACAGCAAGAACATTGCTGATAGAAGCACAGCTACCTTTATCTTTTTGGGCCGAAGCAGTGTCAACAGCAGTTTACATACATAATGTTACTCCAACGGCTACAAGAAAGAAAACGCCATTAGAATTATGGTCAAATAATAAGCCTACAGTAAAACATATGAAAGTATTTGGATGTAAAGTTTTTTATCGCAACGATGACATCAATAGAAAGAAATTTGATGCACGAGCAAAACCTGCAGTATTTATCGGATATTCAAGAGATCGTCGAGCATATAGATTATATGACTTAAAAGAAAAGAGAATACGTGAAAGCAGAGATGTTGTGTTTATAGAAGAAAAAATGGGGTATGAAGATATAGTAAATAAAGAAGAAATGACTGATGAATTTGAATACATCAATATTATCAGTAATAAGAATATAATAGATGAACAAGAAGAGAACAATTCCGATGAAAATGATGAAGAATTAAATCAGAAAAAAGAAACAATTAGGTTGACAAATGATTCGAATGTTCCTGAGACAGAGGAAAATGAAATAAATAATATAATTAGTGAAAATAAAAAATTACAAGAAAAAGAAAGTAATCCAAATAAGTTTTCTGGAGAACCTAGAAGATCATCACGAATGAGGAAACCGAATCCAAAGTATTTAGCAAATCTGGTGCACGAGGAAGTTCCGAAGAATTACAAAGATATATTAAATTCTAAAAATAAGGATAAATGGATAGAAGCAATAAAAAAGGAATTACATTCGTTAGAAGAACACAAAACATGGAAAATTGTTGACAAACCAAAAGATGTGAAAGCACTGAGAAGCAAATGGATTTTTAATATAAAAGAAAGCGGTGAAGATGTAAAATATAAAGCTAGGTTAGTAGCAGACGGATCAAGACTTAAATTTGGAACAAATTATCAAGAATCGTACAGTCCAGTAATGAAAACTGAATCATTTAGAACTTTATTGGCAGTCGCAGCAATGAAAGGCTACAAAACTAGATTTTTTGACGTAGAAACAGCTTATCTGAATGCAGATCTAGAAACTGCTGTTTATATGAATCCACCTGAAGGCCTACAAAATGAAGGAGGGAAGATATTACTCGTGACAGGAAATTTATATGGATTGCCTGAAGCAGGAAGATGCTGGTATGAAAAATTGGTTAAAATATTTGATAAGATAGGATTAAAACCATGCAAAGCAGACCCTTGTGTATTTGTCAATAAAAAAGATAATGAATTTATTACAGTTGGAATCTATGTAGATGATGGGATAGTCGTTAGTGAATCCGAAGATTTGATAAATAAATTCGTACAACAATTGAATAAAGAAGCGAAAATTAAAGAGCAGAAGAAAAATATAAAATTCCTTGGTATTGATATTGAAGAAAAGAATGGAGAATTTTTATTAGGTCAAACTAAATATGCAGAAAAGATTTTAGAAAGATTTGATATGGAAAATTGTAAAAGTGTGAAAACTCCTGGTGTACTCGGAATAAATTTAGATGAATATGAAGGTGAAAATAAAATTGACGAAACATTATATCAAGAAATGCTTGGAAGTATAGGATATCTAGTAAGAGGAACAAGGCCAGATTTAGCTTTCACTTTAAGTAATTTGTCTCAATATGCAAAAGATCCTAGAGAAATTCATTTACAGGCAGTGAAGAGAGTTTTGCGTTATATCCAAGGCACGAAAAACTACAAACTTCGAATTAAAGGTAAAAAGGGTCAATTATCACTTTGTTCTGATGCTAGCTGGTGTACTACACAAGATTCAAAATCATTTGGTGGATATATCGTAAAAATAGGAGAATCATTAATTGGATGGAAAAGTAATAAGCAGAAACTGGTTGCGCTTTCTACAATGGAATCTGAGCTTTTAAGTTTGTGTGATGCAGTTTGTGAAGGAAAATGGTTAATGGGTCTCTTGGAAGAATTAAATCAAGAAGAAATGGTAAAGCGTCCAATAGAAATCAGTACTGATAGTCAGTCCGTAATTGATTGGATCAAAAACCCAAGAGTGAATAATCGTAACAAACATATCAATAGAAAATATCATTTTGTCAAAGATGAAAGAGCTAAAGGAGAAATTGAAACAAAATATGTAAATTCATCTGAACTGGAGGCAGATATAATGACAAAGAATTTGAGTTATGATGTCATGAAAAAACACATTACAAGTCTGGGCATTGCTGAGGATTATTGACATGCGAAAGGAGGGATTTGTAAGTGAAATCGCATGGCAATAATTAAATTGTTTTTGTTTAAAAGAACTTTGGACAATAGACATTATTTCATGACTCCATGTATTAGGTTTTTTATTTTCAGACAATGAACGTGAGATGATGCTGATATGTTATTATTATTATTCTTTGTAGTTTTCGATATTATGTTTTCTATATATGTCCTGTGATGTGAACGTCTAAAAAATGTTTTCTGTGTTTATAGAAGAAGTTATATTTATCGTGAAAAATATTATAATTTTATCTAAATATTACGTAAATTATTAACATTACAAAATACATTTTCTCACCTCGTGAATTTCGTGCATTTCATCAGAATTATTAAATATGCTACTTTTTCATTGTAAACAAAAAATGTATTTAAGATCTTCATATTTACCCTACCATTAAACAATTTCTTTAATAATTTAGTTACACATTAATTTAAAAACTTTTACAGACAAACAAATCATCCCAGTATTTAATTTCCCAAAAATACTCTTTAATGATCTGAATACATTTAATGAAGCACAAATATTTTTTTCTTTCTTATTATTTCTGCTGTGATAAGTTGCATCTAATACATTTATTTTAGGGCAGTTACTTTAAAAGAATACGCTAAACAAAATCTAAAAATAACAAATTTTCATCATCGCAAAATATATGATTTTTTTTACATATTCGATATTTCAAAAATATTTTAATGTGCGAAGGATTGTTGATAAATATATCTCTAAATTTGAAGTCACGTTCAGAATTTTCTATGTAACCATTCGTACTCTTTACTTGAGGTTCTAATCTGAGGACAACAAAATATAGAAATTTACTTTCAGAGGCTAACTTATTAAAAAATATTTAGTTCTGCCAAAGAAATACTCATTTCAATTTTTACTATGACGTCATTATCACCCAATGAAACACTGATTTTAGCGTCTCAATCTCAATATCAGTTGAATGAAAAAATATCGAGATGAAACAGCTTTATGAGTAAAAATACATTATTTTGACTCATGACGTAATTTTCTGTTGCAAGTTTTTGAAAAATTATTTTTAATTGTAAGAGGAAAATGATATTCGTAATGATTTGGTTATTCCCACTGTTTCCCTACTGTCTACAACAATATAAATAACCCGATTTCCAATCATATGAAGAAATTTCAAAAAGTATTTTTTATAGTTAAAATATAAAAATGAGATTATTTTTAAAAGTAGTGTGTGTAGACACATCTACAGATAAAGTACTTTCATTCAAAAAAATATTTGTCAAAATCGGTTTAATAGGAAGTTTAGGGCAGATAACTAAATAAAATATGCTTTAAAAAGAATACTAACCGACAAAAAAAAAAAAAAAATCAAGTTTGGAGACAACTTGACGCTAACGCATATGAATGCATAGTTTTAATATGCTTATTGATTTGAAAACGGTTCCAACAATGAAAGATGATTTGCGCCAAATCATTCATTTTTTTTTTAAATCAAATCCACATTTTTTTAATGTAAAATTTCTAATCATCAGAATTTAATGAAATTAAAATGGGACCACATGGGCGTCTTATACTTTCAAACAAAAAAAAGATTTATCAAAATCGATTCATATTTTAAAAAATTATGAGTGAGCAAGAAATACATACAAGTCGAAATCATAACCTCCTCCTTGAAGTCGGTTAAAAATCAGGCTTGTCTTTTAATCACTTCACCATCTGCACCGGATAAACAGTGGGTAAAAGCACTGTTTCTCCAAACCTGTCGTCGGTAAAGTGGTAAAATATACAGGCAACAGGAGACAATATTGCAGTGCCACAATTTATTTTAATTCGTTGATATAGGACACAAGCAAGAAAAAAATGGTCTTAGATACTGAATTACGGATCAATAGCCTATGCAACCGTTATGTATGAATCGAGTAAACATGCTAAATAAATATACAATTATTTATTAATTCAATTAAAAAAATATCTAGCTCATAATAGCTGCAGAGAATACAGCTCATACGCAAAATATTAGAATAATTACAACTTAACTTAAAAATATCGTTTTGTAATTTAATGTCTTTTAATGACCCAAACGATATTTGTATCAAGAACTTATTGTTGATTAAACTTGTTTATTATCTTAAAACTTATGTAATTTTTTAAAAGATTAATTAAAAAATGTATTTTGAAAAGTCAAAATATTAGAATATTTATTAAAGTGGTTCAAAATATCAGAAATTTCACATTGATTCACCTTTAATTATCATAACCAGTAGCATCATTGATAAAATTCAGATGACTTTATTTAAAATTAGTATTCTTTTTGCAATTTGTTTGCTTTTTCGTGTAAAAAAGGATCGTGTGAGTAAATCAATTACACTTCATATGGTTAATTTGTATCGGCACGGTAAAAATCAATGTTATATAGCAAATTATTTACATAGTTCGCAAAAAAGCGTTAGTAAAATACTTACACAATATTCAAAAAATGGAAAATTTCAAAATAATTGTTGAAATGGCGGACGAAAAGGAAAAACATCTTCTACCGATAACTTGAAACTAAAGCGTAAAGTTAAGAATTTTTTTTTTTTTTAAGTCGCGATTCTTGACCGAAAATGGAAAGAAGGAGTTGAAGTTTCTACATTGAAGACATTAAGATGTCTCCATAAATTTAATTTTAAATCTCGTATACCGAAAACAAAGTCTCTCATGACTGCAAAATAAAAGGATATAAGATTAAATTGGTATAAATCAAGACATTTATAGAAGGAAGAAGATTGGAAAAATATATTTTTTAGTGATGAAAGTATGTTTTGTGATTCATATGTTGATCAAGATATTCGACTTTGAAGAATGAAGCATGAAGCATTTGATAAATAATTCCTTAAAAATTCCATAAAATTTGCAAACGAGTGTCATGGTTTGGTGTTGTATGAGTGCAAAATGACCTAAGTTATGCTTAGTCTACGAAAAAGTTAACTCACAGATATGTAAAGAAATTTTGGAGTATTAGATGATTCCATCATCAGAAGATTTATTTGAAGATGATTTGATCTTTCAACAAGATTTAGCATCAACACATACCTTGATATCAACTAAGAATTGGTTCCCCCAACGTAACATTAAGGTAATCTTTGGCCACGAAACTCAGACCTTAATCCCATCGAAAACTTATGTTGTATATTGAAAACAAAATTCCAAGAAAAATCCTCTTTTAAGTAAAGCTGAGTCAGTGGCACGTATAAAGTCTATTTGGGCTAATAGTGATAGGAATGTTTGCAAACAATTTGTATATAGTATGCAAGATCGATTGTATGCTGTTTTAAAAGTTAAGGGGGATGCTACAAAATTTTAACTGCTATTTACTTCATATTTATAAGGTAATATTGTTGCGTAAAATAAAATATTCTAATATTTTGAACCAATCAAAATTTTATTCTAATATCTTGACGCGTTTCAGAAAATATATACCTAATTTATTGTAGTGTATTTTATATTTTGTGATTGTCGAAATCTTATCTAAAGATTTAAAATATACTTTATAAGAAATATAATTGCCTTTACTTATCATTAAAAATAAATAAATTAAAAATATTTTTTTTTCTTATTCCTTTTTCTTAATTATTCTAATATTTTGCATATCAGCTGTATATGAAAATGAAATATGCTCCATTTAAATCCTTATGAAATTTTTTAAGAAGAAAATTTAACAAATATGTAAAATTTTTTTAGAAACAAATATATTTTTTGCTCATTTATAATATTTTTGAAAGCGTTACTTCAAATAAGCATTTCTTATCACCTAAGATAGTGAGACACAATTTATCCTTTCAGTTCATATCAATTTTTTAATTTCGGAGAAAATTACTTTACAGAGAATTAAAATAAATAAAAGCAACTACAAAAAAGATTTACATGAAGTTTTACTGAAATCTAATAAAATAGGTCAAAAGTTATTTGCTTATTAACAAAAACACACTAAGCGATGGAAGAGGTGTAATTTTTTTATTTTATTATTGAATGCTTAAATACAAGAAATGTGACAATAATAAGTGAAAAAGAGCATATACAAATTTTATAATGAATTTTAACAGTAAAAATTTAACAGATTTTCAGGAAGTGTCTATTTGGTATGAAACAAATAATGTTTTCTTAGATTGCTATTCCTAGAAAATGCTTTCGAACATATTTCACAAACAAATTGCTTTTCTTCGTTATGCGTCAAAAGATGATTTCTTAAAGCACTCTTATCATTAAATTTTTTAGAACATGCTTCACAAACAAAGGGTCTTTCTCCTGTATGCTTCAAGAGATGGGTTCTTAGAGAACTATTCCTAGAAAATGCTTTGGAACATATTTCACAAACAAATTGCTTTTCTACTGTATGCGTCGAGAAATGACTTCTCAGATGACTAATCCGAGAAAATCCTTTGGAACATATTTCACAAACAAAAGGTTTTTCACCTGTATGTGTCAAGAGATGCTTTCTTAAAGTACTCTTATCATTAAATCTTTTGGAACATACTTCACAAACAAAGGGTCTTTCTCCTGTATGCGTCAAGAGATGGGTTCTTAGAGAACTATTCTGGGAAAATGATTTGGAACATATTTCACAAACAAAAGGTATTTTCCCTGTATGAGTCGAGAAATGTCTTCTTAAATTACTAATATGAGAAAATTCTTTGCAACATACTTCACAAACAAAGGGTTTTTCTCCCGTATGCGTCAAGCGATGGGTTCTTAGATGAACATTCTGAGAAAATCTTTTGGAACATATTTCACATATAAAAGGTTTTTCTCCTGTATGTGTCAAGAGATGTTTTTTTAAAGTATTCTTAGCATTAAATGCTTTGAAACATACTTCACAAAGAAAGGATTTTTCACCTATATGAATCGAGACATGTCTTCTTAGATTAATATTACGAGAAAATCCTTTGGAACATATTTTACACAAAAATTGTTTTTCAACTGTATGAATCATGAGATGGCTTCTCAGGTTACTATTCTTAGAAAATGTTTTGGAACATACCTCACAAATAAAAACTTTTTCTTTAGTTTCAAAGGAGGCATGTTTTTCTTTTTCAGGAATAAAGTGGTGTTCAACAGAGAAAGGTTTTTCTTCTGTAATCGATGACATTTTTTTAAGTGAAATAGTTTTATTTCAGAGGGTAACAGAATCTCCTCTAAAGTATCAGTATGAAGAAATAGTCACTATTTTCATCCAAGGAAATGATTTTTTGCACTTCAGTAAAAAAGTTTTATCCAAGTGTGAAACTAAAAGCAAAAAGAAAAATAATAAACAACTCACTGCTTAATAAATAGCACCGAATTTTAACTTTAAATTAAATATTAGATATTTCAAGTTTCATTACTTTTGTACAAAATTCATACACTAAAAGTTATAAGGAATAGCTGAAACTTAAGAAACAAATTTGTTTACAAGAACTATAAGTTTGTAAGGGGATTCACAGTTGTAGGTTTATTGTGCTTATGTCTCAACGCATCTGGCAGGAGAGGTATCATGCTCCTCAAATCATAAATTACTGTAGGCAAGGCACATTTGTGCGATCTTTTGTGCCTTCAATCAAAATAATTTTTAAGAGGAGCGAAAATATTCTACTAGTGATTAAAATACTAATATCAATGAAATTTCATCAGATAATTTTTCAAAAATTATCATACAAAGGAAATATTTATAAGATATAAATGAGTTAAATATACACTAAATATCCTACATTAAATATTAAAACAATATACTGTAGAGATCGCACAAGGGAAGAGCAGAAGTTTATTACTCAAAAGGTAATATACAGACATGTCAAGCATTCCTAGTATTCATTTGTCAGAAAAACATAAATTTATCATTCTTAGTGTAATATAATTTTACTTAAAAAATTCAATTATTCTACCAACCAACCATTTTTAGAAGGTAAATTTTCCTGTCTTATCAGTAGCAAATTTTCTGTTTGTACATCGTTCCTATTAGGTTTCCATTTTTCCCTGTGCAGGAGATTATTTAAATAATCTTTTTTCCATAATTTCCAAATTCTTTGGGTAAATGTAATTATTTTCTGCCTCTTTAACAATCTATTTTTATTGATGTAATCTAATAGTGTTTTCTAGATTGAAGTGGCAAGACTTCGTATGAGAAAATAAGGAGGAGTTAATGTTTCAATCAAAAACATCATGAATTTTAAACTTCCTCAATTTCAGCTAATATTGTCAAAAATTCTTCTAACGTTAGTTTTTGATTACTTATTACCCCTTTTAAATAAAACTTAATTAATTTTACTCCTGATTCCCAGATGTCACCAAAATTTGTGGATCTGGAAGGAGGGAGGAACAAATTTCTATTGGATACCTTTGCAGCTACAGAGGTTAAGAAGTTGTACAATGTCGTTTGGAGAAGTGTCATTTTTTGTATTTTTTTTTTCAACTCAATTTCTGCTCCAATGAAGTAATTTTTGAGCATTTGCGTCTTATGCCAAACATATGTTTTAAGATGACTGTTTAACTTCTGAATTGTCATATTAGATATCTAAGTACACGTGTATTCTTTGAACGCAAGCATACATACACTACAACGTAAATTTAATTTAATACACTCTTTGTTTTTTTCAAATGTAACGAAATTAGGTCCACAGTAGGATGGAGCGAAAAAAATTATTTTTTTAAAATCAAAAACGTGTAGGTGCCAAAAGTTGTCTTCATACTAGTACATCAACTGTGTGAAATTTTACTGCTGAAAAAAAATGACTTGAATCTACGCTTTTGCTCCAAAAATTGAAATTTTGGGTAAAATTTGTCATTTTTTGACATTTTTTCAGAAAAATTAAAAAAATCCTACAGAGCTGGTTATTATTTAAAAATGTTACTTAAACCTTTATATTTATCTACTTAACATATTTAAACTATAAAACAATATCTGTAATATGTATAATTGGAGCAAATCTGACAACTTTTGGTAAAAACCAGCGTTAACTCTGTATTGGAGCATACAACGAAATGTTGTTTTGAATGCATTTCTTACCTATCTGCTTTCAAAACTATTCCGTATATAACTCGTATATGTGGCTGCATTTCATATCCCATTCGTCTCAGCCAACCAACAATCTAGGCCCAGTGTTTTATTTATGTATTGAATTGTTATTTTTTTCCCGAAGAAGGGCATAAATTTTCTATTTATCAAAGTAGTTTACCTCATTTTTGTTTTCACTGACATTGGATGCTACTGGTGTGACCTGCTGCACGTATATTTTTATACCTTGTATTATAACAGAAGAGGAAGCTGAGTAATGTATTAAGTTGTTGTTAATTGAACCTACTCAGCAGTCTATTATCTTCATTAAATTTTCATACAATTGATACATTATAAGTGGGAATTCTATTACCACAACATTTTTTCAATCAATTACATTATATATATAATAATGATATGCCTAAAAATTGATTGTATGAATTCAATTTGTAGTATGTTAACATTTACTGTATCTATTACATTGAATATATTTTGAGAAGCTAACAGTTTAATACTATCACAATCGTCACAGATGATTGCAAACAAAATTTGCGTGTAGAGCAACAATATTTCGAAAGAAGTTTTAGTATTTATTTTATGTCGCTTTCTGTGTTGTTTCGTAGTTGAGTAATTTCTAATAAGTTTTTAGATTTATTCTTTAGGTGTGTATTACATATGGTATAAAATATCCAGCGGTATAAACTTTGATTATATATTTTGTGAGTGAATCTATAGACTCTGATTGCCAATCTGTGCTTATATAAAGCGGAAAATTTTCTTCGCTTTATGAGTTGTTTTCGTTGTGCGAGATGTTTTTTAAATTCCTATTCCCCATTTCTTCTGAGAAATAGCTTTCCTTATGAATTAGCTTTGCAATCTCCGACAGAAATTTCTAGTCGGTTCTGAGTATGTTTTATTTAATTTGAGAAAATAATTTTTCAAAATTATTATCTATTTTATAAAAAATTGCAATAGGAAGTGAATAGTACGTAGACAAAGATTTTCTTATTGATCCAGTGAATCGATGTAAATTATAATGTTTTACATCGACTTCTTTAATAACTGACGCAGAGGAAATCCACTCGGATTGAAGTAGTATATAATCCATTATTAAATACAATTTTAAACTTACCCGATGCAAAATGGTTCACAGCGACAGATAGAATTCTCCTAAATTAAATGAGTATTTATAGTCGATTAAAGTCTGTACACAATGGCGTAGATTAGGGGGGGGGGGCGGCCGCCCCGAGCGCCAAATTAAGAGAAGTTCAAATCGATATTATTTCACATATTTTGACAATAAATGAGAATTGTAAATTTTTTATGGGTGTGTGAGAATGCTTTAATAAGATATTTTTTATATATCCAAATAAGAAAGAAAAAGCTTCTGTAGATGTTTCTAGGGATCGCTAAACACACTTGGTACCTAAGATAATTATTTACCTGAATTGAGGAGTAAAAAGATTAAATATGGGGCCAGGCCCGTAGCTAGACCATATTGCCAGGTAGGGCAAAAGTTTTTCCAGAGGTGGCAGATTATTTTTCCACTTTTTGTTAATCTTTTATGCGTAGTTCTTCAAACACATGTACTGCGATTTTATGGATTTTTTTCACTTAAAATATGAGGAATTTCTAAAGCCAGAGTGAAATTTTTAAAGTTTCTTCAGAAGCACGGAAAAAAAATGTTAAATACATATTTTTAATTTAGCGCAAATAAATTGCTATTTTTTTTATTAAATAATTTAAATGTATACATGTATTATGTTCGTTTATATTAATAATACTTTTAAGTACAATTTGCTAAATGCACAATTTTGTTCACAATTTTTTTCACAAAATTTGTACAATGTTTCGCATGCACTAACATTCTCCAAATGCATAACAATGAAAAAGTTAACCGCCCTTTTTCACTCTGTGACCAAAGACTAAATAGCTGTTAAAAATCAAAATGGTTTAACCTCGGAAGCAGAATCGGCGCAACGCTGCAATGCAACGCACGTCACAGACGCTTGGGAATGTCTGCAGACTATTTTTTAACTGTTAAAAATGTAGCAAAAATTAATAAATTTCGGTCCTAAATCCAAAAATTAGGATATAAAATGTATCGCGAATTTCAACAAATAGTCTTCGAAAAAAATCAATTTCGTCATAGATCGCGAAAAGCACGCGAATCTCGTGCAAAGATCACGAAAAAACGGCAAGTTTCTTCAAAACATTGCATAAAAAGGCAAATCTCTTCAAGAGATCACGAAAAGTGGCATTTTTTTATCAAAAAAAATCACGAAAAAACGTCAAATTTCTCCAAAAAATTGCAAAAAACGCCAAATTTTTTCAAAAAATCGCAAAAAAAACCCCGGAAAATTTCTTCAAACGATCACGAAAAAACGGCAGTTTTCGTCAAAAAATCACAAAAAACGAAAAATTTCTTCAAAATATAGTGAAAAAAAACGGCAAATTTCTTCAAAAGATAGCGAAAAAACGGAAGTTTTCGCGAAAATATTGCAAGTAAACGGCAGTTTTCGTAAAAAGATCACGAAACAATGGCAAATTTCTTCAAAAAATCACAAAAACATGGCAAATTTCATCAAAAAATCACGAAAAAACGGAACATTTCTTCAAAAGATCGCGAAAAAGGGCAGTTTTCGTTAAAAAATCACGAAAAAACTGCAAATTTCTTTTAAGGGTCGCGAAAAAAGACGGCAAATTTCTTCAAGAGATCGCGACAAAACGGAAGTTTTCGTCAAAAGATCGCGAAAAAATAGCAGTTTTCGTCAAAAGATCGGAAAAATAGTCATATCTTGTAAAAAACGCGAAAAAAATACAATTTTCGTCAAAATATCGCGAAAAATGACATTTCGTCAAAAGATCGTGAAAAACCCGCAATTTTTGTCAAAGGGGAGCACTTGTAGGGGAGCACCCTCTTTCGGACAATGTATGAAGTGTTAAAAATTCTGAGAACAAAGGCAACTTCTTTTTAAAAGTATATTTTTCTTTTATGTCTATCACAAATATTTGGGAGGTTTGAGTGCATATAATGTAATGCGAGGGATTGGTCTGCAGAGTGTTTTTTAAGTTTTTGCTTGTGTTGCAGACTACAGAAAAAAATTCTGAAGTTGGGGGTTTAACTATGCAAAGTGTTTAAGCGAGGTTTCATGAGTTTCTATTTACTTCTTAAACTCGCTGTCAGGTAATTAAAAAATTTCCGGAGCGGTTCGGCTCGGTACAAACAAAGGGCCGCACAATCACAGGGATCTCTAGATCCAATTTGCCATTCGTCCCTTTGTAAAATTGTCAAAAACCAACCTTTAGCAAAACATTTCACAGTATTTCTTTATTTAGAAAAATAATCCCTTAAGCTCTTTAAAAAATATTTCAAAGGAAAAAGCACAATTTCAGACCACAGACGGTATGTGTTCCAGTGAATGAAAAAAAGTCACTGAATAGCATAGTACCAAAGATTGTTAAACAATTCGGCTGCTTTGGTGATCCTTAAACAGGCAATTTGTTAGCGGTCAAATCTCTAGGAAGCTAGTTTAAAATTGTATAATTTTAATTACAAATGCGATAAAATGAAGGAAAAAAACCTTGCAAGGGGCGTCAAATTCAGAGTTCTAATTTTTACAATAGATTAAATCTTTTAAACTCTAATGCCTGTTTTATTATCTGTTATTCTGTAAAATTTTGAAAAAACGTAAATTATAGGAAACATTAAAAAAAAGCTTAAAAACATTGTATTTTCATAAACTTTTTAAATGGATTTTTATGAAAAAATATTAAATTGATACAAAATTTGTGAAAATATTGTTAACACTACGATAAATTATACCACAAATTCTTAATACAATAACACGAATTAAAACTTTACTCTTGTACCTGTTTGTAAGAGGACAAATTGCAGTTCTGTAACAGAAGTTAACAATTTTACTGTATACTGTAGAGTAAACTTTTGTTGTAGCATTGAAATCAAACAACACTTTCAAAAATTCTATAAAAACACAGGATAATTTTTAAAAGGTTATCAAATTGGGCATTTTTAACTTAATTTTAGTTTAGTATCATCCTGGAAGGTATTTATTCAAAAATCCCTTATATTTCAAAGTGTGACATTTAATAAAAAATGAAATTAATTCCATAAATAAATGATTTAATGTATTATGCATTTATTTTTAATAATTAATAATGCAGAGTTAAAACAACTCAAATATGTAGGGGAGAGAAAAGCAGTTTTCTATACGCACGCACACACATACATTGGATACATATACACTGCTCAAAACAATTAAAGGATATTTGAAGTTTTATATAAAATAAAGATATAAACGAAATTTTCTTTTTGCCGAAAATAGAAGAAGAGAATCACAAATGCAAATTTTTCTGGTTTTCAAACTGTGGAGTATGCAAATTTTGAGTTCGACGTCTAAAACGTCGCTTCAGCGGCAGCGAATGAAATTTGACTTTCAACTGGATAAAAGAGAATGAAGACAAGGATGATCGGCATTCAGTGATTGCTTTGTTTCGATGAGTACGATGTCTCAGCGAAGTCATTTGACAGATTCAGAAGCTTGGAGAATTGTTGGTAGGTTAGAAGGGGGGCCAAACTTAAGCCGAAGTAGCGCAAGCCATTGGAGTGTCACAAAGTGTCATTTCCAGGATCTGGAACCGTTTTTTGGGGAGTGGATGTGCAGCCCGAAGACCAGAGCAAGGTCGTAGACGGGCAACAACGCCCAATGAAGATTGGTATTTAGCGTTAACAGCTCGGAGACACCGAAACATGAACGCTACTCTTCTCCAACAACACCTTCGCTCGGCTACAGGCACCACGATTTCAACTCAGACTGTCCGAAACCGGCTCCATGCTGTAGGTCAGTATGCTCGCCGACCGATGGTATGTGTTAGATTAACATCAAGGCATCGTCGCGACCGCAGGGAGTGGGCAACCGAGCATGTCAACTGGAGGAGAAATGAATGGAGCAATATTCTGTTTTCTGACGAGTCCCGTTTTTCTGTGCATCCGGATAATAGGCGTATTTTCATCTGGAGGGACCGTGGCAGTAGGAATAATCCTGCGTTCGTGCACGAAAGTGTCAGATTTGGCAGTGGAGGAGTGTTGGTGTATGGTGGCATCTCCATTGACGGGCGCACTGACCGTTAATGGATACACCAATGGTCTACATCATTCGAGATGCAGCTCTGACTGGTCGCCGATATAGGGAAGAGATCCTCAGACCTATTGTAGTCCCTTACGCAGGGCCTGATTAAAGCACGGGCCTCCAGGGCCTCGGCCCTGGGCCCACGAATTTCAGGGGCCCAAATATTATGTGGCTGATTTTTTTTTCACTTAATCAAATACTTTTCAAAAATATTGTTTTATAAAATATCAAATGTAAAATTTAAACATTCTGAATGACTCAGTAAAATTTTTAGAAGTTAGACATTTTTAGGCATTTTTCACCCAAAAAACTTTGTCAACTCATCAAATAAACCTTCTTTTTCTGAAAGTGTCGCCGAAAATGGGTAGGTAGTGGGGGCCCAACTTCAGCTTGATCGGGCTCTGCCCTTACGCTGCAGCAATCGGAGATAACTTCATTTTAATGGAAGATAACTGCAGGCCACATCGTGCAAACCTGGTGGAGGATTTCCTTTTCGAGGAAGGAATCGTTCGAATGGAATGGCCAGCGTGTTCTCCAGACATGAATCCAATCGAGCACGTTTGGGACGCTCTAGGAAGACGAGTTTCTGGCCGACAACAACCCCCACAAACTCTCCAAGAACTGGAAAGAGCTGTTCTGGAATAGTGGGGCAGAATACCCCAACTCGTCATTAATAGCCTCATTGAGTCCATGCTTCAAAGGTTTTCAACGTTGCTGGCCGCTCGTGGAAACCATACCCCCTACTGAAAAGGATTTTCTTTGAAGAAAACACCTTTTCTTGTTGTTTTTTTTCTCCTATGCACAAATTGTGTTTTTTTTCCTTTTGTACATAAATGCGCAATAAAATGCATATTTTTTTTCTGCCAAACATGTGTAATTTATTCTCATATAACCTACTATGTCTGTCGACCATGTATCAATCAGCTAAAAAGTTTCCCAGATACAAAATCCACCTAAAACTGCAATATCCTTTAATTGTTTTGAGCAGTGTATATTAAACAACATTTTATATTTGAGAATACTTTTAAGCACAAAACGCACTGTAAAAACAGTGTTTATTTCTGTTCTAAATTATCTAATAAATTAATAAGTTATTAGATATCGGAAACAATATCTAATAATTAAATGATAGACTTTTTCGGTACTAATTAATTTTCCCAAACAAACACGACTTTCCGAGCGACCCAATATTTCAATGAAACGTCTCTATTTTTCAGGGCCGAATATACGAATTTCTTTTACAAATTTGCTCCATCGTATTTAACAATAAATGACAGCCAATTACTTAAGTGATTTGGAATTATTATTTTTCAGTTTTCAAGAAATACATTACACTTTGAGTTTCAATTGATATTTATCTTATGATGATTTTTATCAAACTGTCTCCTTGGAAAAAATGGCTTACAATGGCAACTTAGACGACTACTCTGAAAATTGTTTTACTTTTAAGAAAAAGTGCAGAAATACCATTCTTCGTCTCTTAACAAAAACACCTGTAACATTTTTGAATTTAAGAATAAAAATGACTTTATGAATGTGTCAGTAAGTAATAAATTTCGATTTGTAAAATTGTTTGAGTAACCTAACATTGTATTATTTAAATTTGAAATAATAATTGTTTTATCTCAGAAGCACCAACTTTTTAAAATTTTAGTGAAATGGGAGAGAATCGAAGAAATGAAGGGACAGATCTATTATTATGTACTTTATATTTTCACATGGGGAAGGGGAGTATCCCTTGTAAAAAAATTCTATAGCGATTTCTAAAGGTTCATTTATTTCTATGTACTCCCAACTACCTGGAGTCAATGTTCATGAAGGATTTAATTTGTTATGCTGTTAATTAGCTGATATTTATTTATTTATTTATTTATTTTATGCAGAAAAATGGATGAGTTTTTTTTTTTTTTTTACCTACTTGTACCATATTGTATGGATATTTGCGCTTGAATCCCTTTTAAAGAAAATTAAATAGTAACATTTTATGAAAGAGAAAACATTTTATCATAAAATCAAAGTTAATGTTAATTAAATTATATAGTTACATTTTTCCTTTTCTTCTTTACTGTACTATTGATTGTTATTATGTCACTCCTTGAAGATGTTTTTACTTTAAGATAAAAATTATCTATATTACGCCATATAAAATTCATTTAAAGCGAAATACATGCAACTTGGTAAAAATTTCCTTCGCTAATTGCTACTTGTAAAATCTCACAAAAGAATGAAAAAAGTAAGACGTACATGTATATTAAAAAAATAATTCGGTAAATTTCTTATTTGAAATTTAAATTTATGTTATTTAAATACGAAATATATAAATACGAAATTTGATGGGAGTTATATTGATAAATGAAATTTTTCATAGTAATTACATTTCTTTATGGTGAATAACACCTATAATTTTTGTGTTTGTTCATTGGCTTCACATATTTTTATTATTCTTTTATATGTTCATGAATGGTGAGAAGAAAAAAAGATATCAAAAAGCGTAATGGGTTTTTAAAAGGACCCTCTTCCAAAGCAAACATGTAAGCATAACAAAAGAGAGAGAAAAGTCCTAATGCGTGACATTTGCTATTTATTGTAATCAGATCAAGTTTACATGAAACAGACGACTAACTGTAAAGGAAACAATATTGTAAACTAGTTCACCATAATTTCAGAATCCCCTGGTTTCAGCCAGCCTTCTAACGATAAATTTCGTATGATGACAGTTGTACAAAGAGACGAATCTTTAGCTAATAAGCTAATCCAGATTTGTTCAATTTGGAGTGGTGTGGAATAATTCCTACAAAGCGAAAAAGCGGGGAATTCAGAACGCCTCAATTTTTGACAGAGGTATGTTAAAGAGAAAGAGAAAAAAGCTTTTTTGCTGTTTCCAGACTAAAAACTAAATTTAGGGGTAGAAGGAGAAAATTGGCATGAAGGAAGAAAAACGGAAATTTCATTGTTGTATTACAAAAAAGCTTTTTAAAAGGAAATACTGAGTGATAAAATTATCGGATTCTCAGTGTAGTCCAGGCGCCAAAGGTAGTTGAGTATGCAAAATGTGAGGACCGGCAACTATGCTCAAATTCTTTTACCTGAGACCCTAAATAATAGAAAATCACATGTTGCCGGCAGCTGTACTGGTCCCTTTCCCTTTTCCCCACCCCTCTCTCCGCTCGGCGCGTTGCTGAGTCATGTCCCTTTCCCTTTTCCCCACCCCTCTCTCCGCTCGGCGCGTTGCTGAGTCATAGCACTCGGAAACGTCAGTAAAAGAGAATTCGTAGCCCATAACGGTTTATTTTTACGTATCTAAGTAATATTATTTAAGTTTTTTTGCAGTTGAGTGTCTTATTAGTGTGTTTTATTTAAATAAAAGGGCGGAAAATGTCACTACAAGTGATAAATCTAAATAAGCGAAAAGTAAGTGAATTGTCGTGTTTGTTTTGTGATAAAACGGGTGATTTAGTGAAAAATCCAAAATTACAGACGTTTACTACTATTCAAAGAACAGCAGATCGCAGAAAATATGACATTAGTAAGAAATTAGAAAGTGATACAGACTTTATTGCCCACAATTGTTCTTGGCATCGAGCTTGTATTGCAACTTATATTAGTGAAGAGAAAATCAGGCGTCGAGAATTAGCATTACTAAAGCAGGAGAATGCCTCTGTTCCCACTTCCTCTACAGAAGCAAATGTTTCAGGTAGCCAAAGGGTTCGTCGGTCATCAAGAATTGAATTAAAAATTGATACAAGTAATAAATGTTTAATTTGTGGTAAACAATCAAGAAATAAGAACAAAACTCTTCTTTTATGTTCTGAAATTTCAGCAGCGGAACAAATTTTAAATATTGCTCGAAAAAAACAAGATGATGTTTTCACTAAAATTAGCATTTGCGAACATCCAGCTGATTTATTTGCAATGGAAGTGAGGTATCATAAACATTGTTATCGTGATTATCTACGGCAACCAAGAAACTCTGAAAATCCAGCAGGCAGACCTTCAAGTCAAATACCACATGGCATCCTTATGGAGGCATTTGAAAAGCTAATCGATGAAATGAAAGATAAATTAACATCTCACTCTTTTGAAGTGTCATTCTTGGGCAAGCGACTAGCTGAACTCACTGAAATAGAAGATGCAATTGTAGAAAATCGCGTTATGAAATCACTGCTCATTGATAAGTATGGTGAAAATGTTTTATTTTCATATCCGAGCGATAGATCAAAATCATCATTGGTGTTTATGGGCAATATACCACTGGATGAAGTCATTGAACATATTCGTACCGTAAATTCAACAAACTACACTGTTCAAGTGAAAGACGTTTGTCTTTTAAATGGCGTGAGTTGTCACTATATCCTCAATACAATAGTTTTTCTTCATTTCTTATCATTAATCAGAATTAAATAGGAGAGTAAATGGTACTCACCCGATGAATTCTTCTTCATTGAAGTATCCAACAATTAAATCCACCATAGGAGAAGGGAACCGGGCATATTCACATTTTGATCTATACACTGCACTAATTCATCTTGATAAAGACGTATAATATTATTATATGGTAAGTGTAAAACACACACACAAATTATTGTATACACACTTCTTCATTTTCTACTTTAATTTTAACACGCGAGAAAAACAAACACAGCAAAAGGGTAGTGCTCACATCAAGCTACAAAACAGAGAACAGAATGAATTTAAATCGATACATACATAAATCATAATATAGAAACAATTATTAATAAAAAAGAGTCATTTTGAAAGTTTTGACAGTTTTTGTAAACCTGTAATTGTTCGCTCGTAATCACTGTTTCCAAGGTCACTCTAACGAGCACTTAACTTTATTTATGATGCCATGATAACTGTCACTTGTTGCACAACGGAGGAAATTATTTACGAATTGCGCAATGTTTCTATCAACTCCTCCTTAATTTCTGAAGTTGTGTTGTCACTCAGATGCAAGTTCTTCCTGTGAATTTCAAAAAGAGGTTTTGGCAGGGGTTTTGTGAATAAGTCAGCTATCATGATTTTGGTTGGGCAATATACGAGTTTTATTATGCCATCTTGTTTCAGTTGTTTTATGAGATGATATCTAAGTTCTATGTGCTTTGTTTTACTTGAATGTTTTTCAAGCTCTATCATTTTGATAGCCGACTGATTATCCTCGAAGAGTTCTATAGGATATGTTTGTGAGATATTGAGTTCTTCAAGTAAATTCACCAGCCATTTGACTTGATTAGCTGCATTAGCTGCTGAGATGTACTCAGCTTCGGCAGAAGATAAAGCTATGCAGGATTGTTTTTTAGTTGACCAAAGTATGGGATTTTTACCTAGCAAATATACATTACCACTTGTCGATTTTCTTGATTCTGTGTCTCCACCCCAATCAGCGTCCGCGTAGACTTCTAGCGTTGGTTTTGAATTTCCATCTATAACTAGATTAAAGGTTTTTGTTGTCTTAAGATACCTCATGACCCGCTTTACACTGTTCCAATCTTTCAATCTTGGCTTTTCGTTCCTTCTGCTTAAGATGTTGACAGCTGCACAAATGTCAGGTCTGCTCACTGTGGCAAGATATAAGAGTGCACCTATGGCTTGTCTGTACTGTGTGTTGTTTGGTAAAATATTGTCATCATCTTTAAAGTGAGTGTAATTTGTTTCCATGGGTGTACTACATGGTTTTGCTTCTTGTAAATTGAATTTATTAATTAACTCTTCAATTTTTGAAGTTTGGTTAATTAAGTAGCTTTTGTTTACCTTTCGAATGTTCATGGATAAATAATTGCTTACGTCCCCTAAATTCTTTAATTCATACTCTTTATTTAGGTTCGCGATTATTTCCTCAATGGTTTCGTCTTTCCCTGCAATTAAAAGGTCATCGACGTATGTTATTATATAGGTTGTTTCATTATTCCTTTTCTGTGTAAAAAGACATGTGTCAATTTTACTTTGAATGAAATTCATGTTTTTTAGTGTTTCTGTTATTTTATTATGCCACGCTCTTGCGGCTTGCTTAAGTCCGTAGATTGCCTTATTTAATTTACAAACTTTGGTTTCCTGGTTTGGTTCAACGAATCCTTCCGGCTGCGACATGTATATCTCCTCATCAAGTTCCCCATGTAAGAACGCGGTGTTAATATCTATATGCTTAACATTTAAGTTTTGGTGCAATGCCGCTATTAATAATGCTCTTATCGTAGTATACGATACGACCGGTGCGTAGGTTTCGTCATAATCCTCTCCGAATTTTTGCGTATATCCTTTAGCTACTAAACGTGCCTTATATTTTTGTATTTTTCCGGTATTGTCACGCTTTAATTTATAAGTCCATTTGCAACCTATTATTCTCTTACTCGGTGGAGGATCTACAATTGACCATGTTTTATTTTTTCTTAAAGAATTCATTTCGCTCTCCATGGCTTCTATCCAATTCTGTTTTACCGGAGAGTTTTCCATTAATTTAACTTCCTTATAATCCTTTGGTTCATTAATTTTGTCATCTTTGACAATATATATAAGCCTATCAGGAGGTACGCCTTTATTTATTCTATCTGAGCGCCTTAGTTCCACAATTTGTTGTTGAGACGCAGATGGTGTTGTTTTTCCGTTCGAAATTTCTATCTCCACGAGATTTTTACAATTGCGTTTTTCGTCTTCATTTTGTTTTTGTTCAATTTCAGGCTTATCATTTACGTATTTGAATTTATTTTCAAGAAATTTTACCGTTCTCGCGATTTTTATTTCATTTCCTCCTATATATATGCGGTATCCCTTAGATTCATTGTCGTATCCCACAAAAATACCTTCAACAGCTTTATTATCTAATTTTTGTCTTCTGGCTTTATCAATATAAGCGAAGGCTTTGCAGCCAAATACTTTAACGTAACTTAAGTTTGGCTGTCTTTCTGTCCATAATTCATATGGCGTTTTTGCATTAGCTTTTGTAGGCAGTCTATTTTGTAGGTGGTTTGCCGTACAGATTGCTTCCCCCCAGAACTTTAAAGGTAGATTTGATTCATTTAACATTGTCCTAGCCATCTCAACTAACGACCTATTTTTCCGTTCAGCCACCCCATTTTGACTTGCACAATATGGGACTGTATGTTGATGTTTTATCCCATTTGATTTGAGATAATTCTCAATTTCATCTGATGTAAATTCTCCCCCATTATCCGTTCTGATTTCTTTCGGTTTTTCACCAAATTTGTTGCTTATCAGCGCAATGAACTCTTTGAGATTTTCATAGACTTCACTTTTTCTTTTCAATAGATAGATTATTGTGAATCGCGAGTAGTCATCAATAAAAGTCAAGAAATATGATTTCCCCCCAATCGTGGGTGTCTGAAAAGATCCACAAACATCCGAGTGAATAAGTTGAAGCCTTTTACTTGCTCTATACTGAGCAACTTTCGGATAGGGTTCATCAGTTAATTTCGCCTTAATACACGGTTCGCAATCTATATTATGTTTACAATTGTTTATCTGGATACCTCTTACTAATTCCTTTTGTGTAATTTCTTTAATCGATGTTAGATTTCTGTGTCCTAACCTTCTATGCCATAGTTCTAGACAATTTTTATTGTTGCACGTTTGTGTAATGTTCGCGTGGTTTTCGTTAGCCAACTGGACTTCATAGAGGTTATTTACCTTTTGTGCTTCTAAGCAGATTTCTCCGTTAAGTTTGATCGGTCATTTTTAAATCGGTCATTTTTAAATACAATCTCACATCCGTTTTGGGTTGCTTTGCTGACTGATAGTAAATTCGTTTCGATTTCAGGTACTAGAAGTACATCTTTAAGTGTTATTTTATGAATTTTATTATCCGATGTCAGCGTATTTAAATTTACATCGCCTGAACCGTAAGCGATAAGTTTTTTTCCGTTTGCGATAGTCACA
The DNA here is from genome assembly GCA_964019185.1 of Maratus speculifer. Classification (NCBI taxonomy): domain Eukaryota; kingdom Metazoa; phylum Arthropoda; class Arachnida; order Araneae; family Salticidae; genus Maratus; species Maratus speculifer. The sequence continues at coordinate 13,888,754 of CAXHSM010001376.1, read as the reverse complement.
TTTGTTTTTTCCCTCGATTTTATCTCTGTAAACATTGATTCAGAGGATGCAATGTGACTTGAGCTACCGCTATCCACAATGAATGTTTTATTTTCTATCCCTTGTGTTATAAATGCATAATCTTTGTTTTCGCTGTTTCTCCATGTATTGTTTTTTCCTTCATAGCGATTAAACCTGTTATACGATTCCGATGCTTGTTCATTCTTAAAATTGTTTTCACCCCTTTGAAAAACGAGTGATGTAGAATAGTGTTTTTTGTAATTTTTGTTGTGTTGATTTTGTTGTGTTGTGTGTGTTTTGTTTTTATTGTGCCAACATTCTTGTGTGTTATGGCTTCTCATTTTACAAATCGAACAATATTTTGATTCTTTTTTAGCTGGAAACTTTTTCTGAGCTTTAAAAGCTTTCGCTGTATTATCAATACTTTCATAGTTTTCATTTCGACGATTAAACTCGTCAATCAGCTTATTTTTAATATATGACGGAGTTAATTGTGCTTCTTCTTTACTTTCGAGAGCAGTAATTAAATTATCATAAGACTGGGGCAGAGAGCACAGGAGGAGCGCGGAAATGTGGTGATTATCAATTATTTCGCCTATAGCTGCCAAATGATCAACGAGCTCCATTATTTTTGTAATATGATTTATCATATTTCCATTTTCTGCTAATTTTATACTATATAACTTTCTAAGGAGAAACAATTTGCTTGTGAGATTTGATCTTTCATGTATTTCTTTTAATGCATCCCATGTTTGTCTAGCAGTTTGTAAGTTCTTAACGTGGGTTATCTGTGAATCATCGATAGTTAGATTTATCAATGCCCGGGCCTTCCTATCATTTTTGGACCATTGATCGGTCAAAGGGGTCGGTGGATTATCGGTTATTACATGGAACAGCTCTTCTTTAGTTAAGAGCATTTCAATTTTAAATTTCCATGTACTGTAATTCGTTGCTGTCAATTTTTCAATTGAATAATTATCTTTTAATGTAGCCATTCTAATCTTATATTTTTATTTGTTTTTTTATTCAATATTTTTTATTTGTGTGAAATTAGTATATCACTATGTTATCAAATTGATATATCTTTTTAAATCGTTCTCATAATCATTGAAAGACGTTTGTCTTTTAAATGGCGTGAGTTGTCACTATATCCTCAATACAATAGTTTTTCTTCATTTCTTATCATTAATCAGAATTAAATAGGAGAGTAAATGGTACTCACCCGATGAATTCTTCTTCATTGAAGTATCCAACAATTAAATCCACCATAGGAGAAGGGAACCGGGCATATTCACATTTTGATCTATACACTGCACTAATTCATCTTGATAAAGACGTATAATATTATTATATGGTAAGTGTAAAACACACACACAAATTATTGTATACACACTTCTTCATTTTCTACTTTAATTTTAACACGCGAGAAAAACAAACACAGCAAAAGGGTAGTGCTCACATCAAGCTACAAAACAGAGAACAGAATGAATTTAAATCGATACATACATAAATCATAATATAGAAACAATTATTAATAAAAAAGAGTCATTTTGAAAGTTTTGACAGTTTTTGTAAACCTGTAATTGTTCGCTCGTAATCACTGTTTCCAAGGTCACTCTAACGAGCACTTAACTTTATTTATGATGCCATGATAACTGTCACTTGTTGCACAACGGAGGAAATTATTTACGAATTGCGCAATGTTTCTATCATCAAGTAGCTAAACAACTTCGAAAAGAAATACTAAATACCAAAGTAATGCCAGATGGGTATTTATGTGATGAAATTTTAATTGAACAGTTTTTACAAAAAGGTCAATTACCGAATAACTGGCTAATGTTTATGCAAGCATTGTTCAGTTCAAAGAATAACAAATTAAGTGAGAATTATAATCGACGAGCGTTATCAGTGTTTTATGATATGTATTTCACGATTACTGAGAAACACACTCCAAAGCATATAGCTTTAGCTCAATCTATACATCATTTGACTCGATCGAAACAATTAATCGTTATATTGAATAAATGTGGGCATAGCATTAGTTACAAAGCATTAAAAAACCTCGATAATGAAGTAACAACGTCAATTGTGTGTGAAGATATAGACAAGAAATTGCTTATTCCTAAAAATATAGTTCGAGATTCATCGTTATTTCTTCATGGAGCTATAGATAACAATGATTTCAATGAAGAAACATTAAGTGGGAAAGGCTCGACCCATGTTACAGCTATGGTGATATATCAAGAAAAAAAATCCACTGACAATGAAGTTAATCTAATTAAAATGAAACCTACAGTAGAGTTGAACGAATTGGATTTAAAATTTTTAAACTGTCAAGCAATTCTTCATTTTCAAGAAAATATGCAGCCTTCAATACCGGACTATAAGGACAGTAGCTGCTTATTAAATAATAATCAAAACAATTTACAATTTGATAATTTGCTCTGGGTCTTGTGTAGACTGCAATATAGTCTATCAATAAATAATTTCTGCCGATCATCTACAAATTCGGTACCAGGATGGACTCCATTTCAACAAATACTATCGTCTGAAACCGCACCTGTTTCTACTGTTGGATTTAGCCCGGTTATACCTCAGCCACCGACTTCCAAAGACGTTGTGTATACCGCTATGAAAAATTATGTCAACGTAAGTCTTGCACTCGGTAAAAAAATAGCAGTACTCTCGTGTGACATGGCTATATATCTTATCGCTAAAAATATTCAGCTAACAAATAAAGAATTTGACAATTTAATATTGAGAATTGGATCATTTCATTTACAAAAAAATTATTTGCGGTGCTTGGGCCAATATGTAGAAGAGAGTGGACTCGACGGTATTCTTATTGAAGCCGATATTTATGGTGAGAATACTTTGGCATCAATTCTGAAAGGTACTCATTATAACAGAGGTATTAGAGCACATAAGCTCTTATACGAAGCCTTAAGAAGCATACAAATTGCCGAATTTATAGAATGCATGAATTATTCTCAAGATTTTTTACAACAGCTAAATATTTGTCTTCAGGAGATAAGAGAAAGTACAGTAGATAAAGATCATTCTGGCGTAATCGAAAAACATGATCAATACAAAAGAATAATTACAGATTTTTTAATGAATTTTTCACATTTTTTGCGCACCATGAGCACTGAAAATCAAGTATTCAAATATTTAAACAACTACTGCGAAATGGTAGAAATTTTGTTAAATTCAGTTATGGCTGATAGAAATAGTAATTATGAATTACATTTGTTAACTACTCGACAAATGTTACCGTTCTTTTTCTCCATGAATCACACGAACTACATTCGTGGAGTCACTCTTTATTTACAAGATATGATAAAACTACCTTTAGAAGTTGAACATGATATGAAGAGAGGAATGGTGTCCGTCAAACGAACGGAAGGTAAATTTAATGCAGTAAGCCCCGACTTAGCATTAGAACAGTCTCAAAACCGATCTTCAGCAGTTACTGGAGGATTGATTGGCATTACTAAAAATGAAGAAGCGATGCAGAGATGGCTGCTCCTTTATCCGTTCAAAAACAGTATTCACGAGGCTTTTTCTTCATATCTCGAAATACAAGCAGACTCTACAAGTGACATTAATTATCATAATGAATGGACACAATCCAGGATCAATAAAGAAGAAAAATATATTCAAAATATAATAAAGTATATTATTGCCTGCAACCCTTATAATGATAACGCGAATTGCGCGCTTCGAAATATTTACACTGGTGAACTTGCTGAAGAATCTTCTGTGCAATGTTTGCTAAATATACAGGAAAATGGAGAGGCTCTGTTAAGAACGTACGAAGATGAGCGATTCGTACTCAAAAGCAAAAAGTTATCTGATCCTATTAAAAAAAATAAATTTAGCAATTTTGTAACTCATTCACAAAAACAAAACAAGAGTACTTCTAATAAAAAGTTACAAGATGCAACAGATGTAAGTCTCATTCAGAAAACATTTTTGTTGGCTAATCAACGTGGATTTGATGCAAAAATTTTAGCATCTTTCGAAATTTTGAATTACTGCAAGTACCTTTTTGACGCTGAAGGGTTTTACAGGAAATCTCCAAAATCACAACTCGCCCTTGAAATTGAAAATAATCATAAGTGTGGTACTAACACGCGGCAGGATATTTTAAATCTACCTTTTTCAAAAATTTACATTGTTGATGGTATGGCACTTGTTCATCGAATCCAATTAAAAAATTTCAGCACATTTGGCGATTTTGCTCAAGCTTTTTTCAATAGAATTCAGAATCTTTTTTCGCAACCAAATGTAAAACGAGTTGATATTGTATTTGACAGATATGATGATATTTCAATAAAATACTTGGAATCAACGTTACGGAGTAAAGGTCAAATGATGAAAAATTTCATAATTTCAAATGAGCACACCAAAATTCCAGCTAATTGTAATAATTTCTTTTCAAGCACTGAAAATAAGTTACAGCTTGTTCGATTTCTATGTACTGCTGCCCCTAGATATGCACAAGTAAATGAAGATTGCGAGTTATATATTTGTGGAGGATTTGAAGATCCAACAAAATGTTTCAAACTGCAAGGTTCTTCATTTTTTGAAGTACCTGACTTGAATTCTAACCATTTAGAAGCGGATTCACGGATGTTTGGTCATATATTTCACGCAGTGAAAATCAAACTTGGCCATATCATAATCATTTGCGCTGATACAGATGTTTTCATTCTCGGAATTTACTTCTGGAACAAGCTTGCACGTCTAGGCTGTTTAGGTCTATGGTTCGACGGTTCCTATAAGAAAAAATTCATTTCAGGATGTCATCTGGCTGCTCAATCCCTTGGAGAAAATATTTGTGGTATTTTGCCAGCATTACACGCTCTGAGTGGTTGCGATTCGACTAGCAGATTCGGCTCGAAAAAAAATGCTTTAAACGCTGCATCGTTGGATTTTGCACAAGAAGCTTTAAAGCATTTGGGAAATCCGTACCTAAGTGTCGAACAGCTAAAAGAATTGGAAAACATTTGCACCTATCTTTTTTCAAAAAAAATTTCAACGGCTGATGAACTTCGGTATAAATTAATTTCCCAAAATATCGGTTTCGGCTTAAATTTATTAAAAGTTATTTGCACATCAGATGCTCTACATTTACATCTATTGAGAGCTTCAGCACAAACATATGTATGGGTGAATGCTGACCAAACTTTACTACAGCCTATTGATTACACCTTCTTAGGCTATGAAAGGAAAGATGATAAATTATACCCACGACAAATGACTAAGCAACCACTGCCGGAATTGTTGATTCAACCCTGTAAATGTACATCCAATTGTAAAACAATGGCTTGCTCTTGTAAAAAATTACAGATTGATTGTATTGCGTTATGCAAATGCATAAATAACGATTGTCAAAATAAAAAAGATTGATGATTATACTTATTTTTATGATATGTTTGAATTTGCTTTTTTGTATTAAATAATTTTTTTTAACAATAATTTTTGTTTTTATTATTAATTTTTCTGTTCTTTTTCCACTTGACTAGCTATAAGTATCTTTAATTATAAAAAAAAAAATTGATATTGCCGTTAATACAATTATTTTAATGATACCAAAGCATATGTTCAGTCCATTTACTTGATGTCTAAGGGGGTGGGGTGTAAAAAAAAATTGGACCAATACAACTCCTGGCAACATTCGAAATCATAATTTGCATGCTTTTCTGAGTTCAAAACCATAAACCGAATGCGGTCCTCACATTTTGCATACTCAACTCCATCCAGCGCCCGGTCTAGTGACCGAAATGTCGAATTTCATTTTGACTAAAAACTGGAAAAAATATAAATTTAATGTTTTTTTCCTTTGTTTTCTTAGAAATTTAATGTGGAGTTTTGCGCTAGGTCGGGCAAAACTTTTTCCAGGTAGGGCTTTGCCCGACCTGGCCCCCCTCTGGCTACGGCCCTGTATGGGGCGCCAAAATGAGAGGAAGTTTAGACTGAAATTATTTCAAATAATTTGACAGTAAGAATTGTTGACTTTTTTTTTTCGTGTGTGTGTTCGTACGTGTATCCGAATGTGAATGTTTTCTTTGATAAGATATTAAGTTACATACAAAAAATGGAGAAAGAAAAAACTTCTGTAAACGTTTTTATAGATTGCTCAGCACACTTTGTGCCTAAGATAATTATGTACCTCAAGTGAGCCGCAAAACGATTAAATATAGGGTGTCAATCTGAGAATAAATTTAAACTGAACACACATTTTGACTATAATTAAGAATTGTTGATTTGTTTTTGTAAAGCGTACATGAGTCTGTGTATGAATGTTTTCTTTAGTAAGATATTTTGTTATACATACCGGGTGTCCCAAAAATGACTGATGGATTTTAAAATTCAATAACTTGCAAACGGTGACAGCTATTTAAAAAAATTTTGCAGCAGGGTTATGTACAATGTCAGGAGTTTTTTTACCGTAATTTTTTATTTTAGTTCGCATATCAAACAAATAGGTGGCACTGACGGCAATTGAAGGTCAGGTGATCAGTGCTGAGTGAAGCGTCGTGAGTGAAGCGAAATTTTCTATAATCGGGATCCAAGCATTTTAATTTCGTGTGTGAATAAAATAAGATAAATCTTTAAAGTACAAGGAAGAATGAATTGCCTTTTTTTCTCTGTACAAGCCAAAAATATTTTTATTTTTTTCATCTTAAGGAAAAATAATGTGGATATTTTTCAATTGGGAATTTTTCGTTGTTGTTGTTGTTGTTGTTTTTGGGGGGGAAGGGGCACAAAATTTCTTCCAGCCTCGGGCGCCAAAATCTGTAGCTACGCCGCTATCTGCACATTGTCTCAAAAAGTACTATGCATTATAAGTTTATGCCCAAGACAGTTCACCATCAAATATTGTTCACTTATAAAATGGGGATCTAAAAGTTAATGGGAAATTACTTGGCTTCGAAAACACTTAGAAAATGGCATAAAACTAATGCAATAAAAGTTATTTACAACAACGGTTTCTCTGCATGTGCAGGACAAATTCCCATTGCAAATCTCTCTGACTATCACCAGAAATCACATTAAACAGCTCGCTTCTCAACATATAAAAAATGCAAAAGCAGAATAAATGATGGCATACTTACAGTTGAAATACCTGAAATCATCTTTGAAGCAGGTCATTACGTAAAAAAAATATAATTGACTGAAAAAGTGTTGTGGTAACAGAACTTCCAATTACTTTCATTAACTGGATGTAAGTTTGATAAAGATAATAGATGGCTGAATAGATCCCTTTAATAATATTCCCGTACATTACTCTTCTTGTCATTTTTTTTTTTTTTTTTGTATAAGCTGTAAAAATATACATGAAGTTAGTCACAGCAGCATGTGGAAACAAAGAACACATAAACTAGGTAGATGCATCGAAAACATGCCAAATTTTGATAAAGAAAATCACAAATTAATATATAAATAAAACATTGTACTAAGATGATCGAATAGTTGGGACGGGTGGTATATGAAATGTAGCCACCACCACGACGTATGTATAAGGTAGTTTTGAAAAGAGGAGCTGTATTAAAAACAACAATTCATTGTATGTCCCAATAGAGTGGTAATGCTATTTTCTTATCAAAACTTGTGTGTTATGCTCCAGCTATATGGAATAAAGATATTGTTTTATAGTTTAAATATGTTAAGTAGGTAAATATAAAAGATTCAGTAAAATTTTTAAATAATAACCAGTTCTGTAGGAATTTTTGAATTTTTTTGAAAAAATGTCAAAAAATGACAAATTTTACACAAAATTTCGATTTTTGGAGCAAAAGCTCAGACTCAAGCCATTTTTTTTTTTTTTTAGCGGTAAAATTTCACACAGTTGATGTACTAGTATAAAGGCAACTTTTAGCACCTACCCGTTTTTGATTTTCAAAAAATAATTTCTTTCGCTCCACCCTAGTCCACAGTAACTTAAGCCAGTTACAGAAAATGCATAAGCTTGAGTTATAAAGATCATCTACAGTATATTTAATGAAAAGTGTCCATATTGATGGCTTTATTTTATACATTGTATGGATTATAATTTAACCAAAAAACATTACACTAAAACTTCACGAATGTTTGAAAGAAGATTGAAAACAACATTTTTTTGTTAAATTTATTATTACTAGTACAAGTCTTTATTATTTAACATGAATCTAAAGTGAATTATTTGCATTAAAAAAACTTTTAAATCAATTTTCATTTTAGTTGTTGAAGGTGGTTATAAATATCATTTTGTCCATTGTCACTTTTCTGAATTTGCACCCTCTACCTCCAATAAGTCAACTTCAAAACTTTTATGAGTTTAATTTAAGATGCTCGTATACTAATCGAAACGTATTTTTATTAAAACTATCTTAGTCTATTTTGTAAAATATAAGTTTAAAATCATGCGTTTGATCGACCTTGAATTCTTCCAACAACAAGGCTCCTGCACACTCATTTGTCCATTCCCTTCACTCCTCCAATCCTTGCACTTTGTTTTCAGTTTGCTTAATTTTAGTACATACGCAATGAAATTCACTCTTTATGTATCATATTAAATACTATCTACATTTAAAATGCAATATTGGAAATGATAAATAATATTTCCCATCATCTATGAATCACATTTTAAATATTCTAAAAATTATTAAGAAAAATTAAGTTTTTACAGTCAAAGTTCTATAATCCACACTAGTTGGGGCCAAAGATTGTGCGGATTATGGAATATTGTGGATTATAGAGTATTATGGATTATACGTCATTTTATTATTCCTTGACAGCATTTTAATTCTATAATCAATATAGTAAGAAAAGATAAATATAAAATCTTATAATTAACTTAATATGTTACCCCAAAAAGTGCTTTTTAAAGTTATTTTATTAAAAAATATTATACATATGTGCATTTAAATTAAAATAACTACACATGCTCCATAATAAAGTTTTTTACTGTTAATAAAATAAAAAGGTTAGATTAAAAAAAGTAGATGTTTTATTACAATATTTTCCATTTTTTCCATCGTTTGTTTTAAAAAAATCCTTTTTGGATCAAAATTTTTGATTTGTAAACTTTCTGAACTGCTTATTTCACTGTTTTCATTCGTAAAGTAACGTGAGTTATAGAAAATTGCAGATTATGGGTGCGCGGATTATCGATCTTTGACTGTAGTTTGTTTATCATAAGCTTACGTAGTAGGAGAGGGGAACATAGTGCTTTAGTTTCTGACCTATGTGAGAGGAATTAAAACAATTATGGTGACCATTTTCAAGAAATGCAAACTGAAATTTCGATTCAGTAATGTCAGCTGTTATTATGTTAAATGGGAATGAAAAAGATTTAAATAATGAAAATTGACTTATTAACTTACCTTTGGAATATACCAGAAAAGCAGACAAAACACTATCTCTTGGTTTGACACATGACATTGACATCAAATCAATACTATCCTCTGTATAAAAAGCAGAACTCAGATACTTATGTTGTGATGGACTTAAATCTTTATGGCTTAAATCTTTATCTTAATATTTATCTTAATCTTTCTACTATCCAATAGTAATGAGAAAATCTGGAAAAGATGAAAATCGATAAAAATCTACATCATATAAAACTGCATTGATGACAATAAGAATTGATTCCCATAATTTATTATAGATATTTCAATTTTCACATTCACAAAGATAAGCTCAAAATTACTTTTCAGGATTCCCAGCAAAACATGTTTGACAATTTCAATGACAAAACATCAAAAATTTCCATGATCAAATGGGCAACTTTGATCAAACTTTTCTCAATTTTACAGAAAATATTTGTAAATTCCCTGTATATTTAAAAAAAAAAAATCATTTATTTTCTCTTACAACTTTAAGAATTCCTATTTTTCCACATTTTATATGACTTTCTATGGCACTAGGAATCCTGTATTAATGTTTACAAGTGCACACACATACCAATGTGAGCTAAACTGCTTTAAAAGATATTTCTTCAAATAATATAAAAAAAATTGAACAAAATAATCATAACCAGTAAACAAAATCTTCCTGGATCATGACTAAGTAGGAATACAGTGAAATTCGCTATTTATTTTTGTAATCATTTGACAAATTTAGGGACTTTTCTAGCTCTTCAGTTTTCTCTTTTTTTGTCATTTTGGTGATTCTCTTCTCTGCAACACCAATTAATGAATTTTACTTCATTCCCCCTCCCCCTCACACTTTTTTATGTCTCTGTAGAAAATATTTGTAAATTGCCTGACTTTTCTTATATATTTTAAAATTTCACTGACTTTTCCTGACAAATTTAAAAATCCCTGACTTTTTAGATTTTCAGTGCTATTTTAAAGACCGAAAAAGTTTGATTAATGCATAAATATATCCGGCAAGAAGATTGTGATTACAAGTGATATCAGCAATATCTTGAATTGTTTCAGAAATAAATTTATTCTTCTTTCATGCAAAAATATGAATCAGTAATATTAATAAAAATTACAAAGTAAAAAATTTATGGAATTGATATAAAAAAAAAAAATCAAATTTTGTCTCTATATCTAAATTGAATGTTTCATTGTTTACATCTGTAAAATATGTGCAGATTTTAGGGTTGCGGATTTAAGGGAGTCTAGTATATACATTAAATTGATATAACAATAAAAAAGACAAATTTTGTCCCTACATCTGAACTGAAAGTTACATTGTTTACATTGGTAAATTATTCATGGATTTAAGGTCATCTACTGTATATGCATGGGGTGTTTTTCTTCATAACGAAACCTTACCTATCAATGTGTAAGGACATTACCTAATTCTGATAACGTTAAGTATAGATTGCTCTCTCTTTTTCTTTATTTTTCTCTGTAGTAGATTTTTTCTGTGGGAGTGTCTAATTTTTTAACAACTAATTACATTTCATATTAAAAAAATTTTGTTACACAGCCTAATTTACCATTAACGCAACTAGCTGAAAAAATTAGTCAATTATCAAGAGAGATAGCAAATACGGTCAAAGATCGATAATCCGTACACACATAATCTGCAATTTTCTATATTCGCATAACTTCACAAATGTAAACAATGAAATAAACAATTAAGAAAATTTACAAATTTGTGATTAAAAAATGATTTTATAAAACAAATAGTAAAACAGTTGGAAAAATCATAATAAAACATATACTTTTTTTTAAATATAACTCTTTTATCTTATTAACAGTAAAAAACAAACTGACGGAATATATGTAATTATTTTCATTTAAATGCACATTTATATAAGTTTTTTTTTATTAAAATAACTTAAAAGAGGCACTTTTTGAGATAGTCTGTTAAATTATTAATTATTAGACTTCATATTTATCTTTTCATATCACATTGGTTGTTGAATTAAAATGCTATCAGGGAATAATTAAATAAGGTATATTCCATAATATTCTATAATCCACAATATTCCATAATCTGCACAACCTTTGGCCCCAGCTTGTGCGGATTATAGAACTTTGACTGTATATTTTTTTAATAGTAAGAAAAGGGGAAAAAAACGCTTTTCTTTTTTCTAAATTATTTTTTTATTCGTTTACAGCTAAATAATTTCTTTTTCCTGCACTCAAACAACTAAAATTTGCAGACACATTCCGAGGATAGAATTTGAATAATTTCTCATTTTTGTTTGTTTTAGAATCTTTTTAAAATATTTTTCTACTTTCAATATTTATAGAATTTTCCTACTCATGTACCAATTCATTTTTGCAAATATACATTAACATTAAGAATTACTATTGAGGAAATTTTCATTTATATGCATTTTCTTTCACTTTTGCCAATATTTCGTATTGTCAAAGGTTGGGAAGGTGAGGGGTTAAGACCTATTTTTGGAATTTTATGTTAAGTATGTATTAATGCCATTGCAGCAGAAGTTACACTAAAGCGGCAATAAAGAGCAATCTTGTTGTTCACACATGCATAAAAATAATGGTGTCAAAAAATGAGCCAAAAATAAAGCATTAAAAAATTTCGTCAAAGATCAGCAAACAACAAGGCAGCAGGGAATCCAGAAGATAACTGTGTGCATGTTCGAACAACAAGATTGCTCTTTGTTGCTGAGGTGGCATTAATGCGTAAGTACCCTTTATTTAAAGAATAAATGATCACTGAAAAGTGCAAAAGGATAAAATATGAAAAACGATTAAAGAAATAAAAAAAATGCATAACTATTTTATTCAAAGCTATTGAATTTGATGATTTCTATCAGGTGTTTTTCGAGGAATTTACACTTCACAAGTCTGTATTCACACTGACTCACATTAGATTTTCTTAACTTTCAGTCATAAAACAGCATTTAGCCATTTGATTTAATACACATCAAAAGTATTAGTACCCAACCATTGAATAATTAAGTACAGTCGAGGATCTATAATCCGCGGACCCATAATCCGCAATTTCCCATAATTCGCGTTACTTTACGAATGTAAACAATGAAATAAACAGTTAAGAACATTTACAAATCCGTTATCCAAAAAGGATTTTTTTTAACAAATAATAAAAAATGTAATAAAAATCATAATAAAACATGTATTTTTTTTAATTTACTCTTTTATTTTATTGACAGTAAAAAACTAAACTGTATTACGGAACGTGCCTAATCTTATTGAACGTTCGAATTGACAACTGTTCATTCGTAGCTATTTCAGTTCGTGTAAGTTAAGGAGAGTAATAGTAAACACAGCACCAGCTGAGAACTAAATATTATAGCGTAAAATACCGTTAATCCGCCCCCCCCCCAAACGTGACGAAAAATCGTACAATAGTTAGAGGGGTCGCTTACACGAGATTTTTCCGCGATCATTCAACAAAATTTACAGGAATGAATCATGATGAAATGAATGAATCGTTGAATGAATCATAAATTTTGTTACTTGATTTTTTTTTTTTTTTTTTTTTTTTTTTAAACGGAAAATCTGTTGAAAAATCGCAGAAAAAAGGACAAATTTGTAAAAAAAAGCCAAAACAAGCAAGAAATCAATTAAAAAATCTCGAAAAAATGCACATTTCATAAAAGATTCATGATTCATTCATTTCAGGTTTTGAAACAAACAACACTCGACTCTTATTTTTGTTAAACAAAAGATTTCTTAAATAATATTCATAGTACTATTTCATAATAGTATACTGAAGTAATTATCATTTATTTTACTTTGTGTTGGTTATTTTTTGTGCATAATTTGTTCTCATTTTTTTTATACTTTCTTCCATAAAATATTCCTTAAAAATAAATCTCATTATTATGTAATTATTGTTCTTTAAATACATATATATATCATTTAAAAAAAAAAAAAATAACTTTAAAAATGCATTTTTTTAGATTATTTATTAAATTAATTACTAGATTTCATATTTATCTTTCCATATTATACTGATTATAGAATTAAAATGCTGTCTAAGAATGATAAAATGATGCATAATCCATTATACTCTATAATCCGCAAAATTCCATAATCTGCACAACCTTTGGCCTCAACTTGTGCGGATAATAGATCTTTGACTGTACACAGGAGAATGCAAGCATGGCAGTTCCAGAGGTGATTCTGGGTTTTATAAAAATGTTCTGAAAAATTACACCAAAATTGGGAGAAAAGAGGTGGGGAAAATCCCATTTTCCTGCATCATCGTGGGATGAAATAAAACAAATGCTGTTACAAGTATATGTATTAAAAAGAAAATTCTTCAGGGATGAAAGAAAATGCTGCAAAGCAGGGCCTGATTAATCTCTGAAGCTATGGGAAGCACATTCTTATTTCTCGTCTCCTTTTCATTTGAGAAGAGTTTACTAATTTCAACATACCCGGAAACTTACCAATGTTTGCAAATATTATTCCTAAGAGTGGCTCAGTTGTATTCACATATATTTCATTCACATACTTTTTCTTTTTTTATAATTACCTTACATAAAAATAGGATACAACCTAGAAAAATATGCAAAAAGGTCTTTGCATGGTATGAGCGTAAAAATGTAAATAGAGTGAAAAAGGTTGAAATCAGAATGTATGCGCAACATAAAATATCAATATTTTGAAATAATAGAAGCTGATCTATTACATAAAAAATTAGTTTTTTGTGAAAGGTATTTTTATGAAACACTTTTTAAAATACAGTAGACTCTCTCAAATCTGCACTCCTATAATCCACACCTAATTTACAGATGTAAACAATGAAATATTCAGTTCAGATAGGTGCAAAATTTGACTTTTTTAGTTTTATATAAATTCCTTACATATTTTATTTTTTGTTAAGGTTATTGAATTCATGTTTTTTCATGTTGAAAGAATAATTTATTTCTGAAAAAAATCAAGATATTGTTGATATCATTCGTAATCACAATCTTACCAAACATATTTACATATTAATCAAGATTTTTTATTTATTAATTGTGGCTAAACCTGAAATAAACATCTTTATTTTATTATCCTGAATTAGTAATGTACCTTTATGAAGCAAGTTTCATTGAATAGTTTAGAAAAAACACATTTCATCTTTATAATGAATATTTAACTGTACATTATTGATTATTAATTTGATTTTTTCTTTTAGCATTTTAAAAATTATCTAATTTTTTATTCTTTTAGTTTATTAATTATTCTGATATTTTAGTATTTGTAAGAATTCATTAAACTTTTGATTTCATAATTAATTACACTCAAATTACTTTTTAAAAAATATAAACAAAGCAATAACCAGAAAATTCTAAAATCAGCAAAATGGAAAATTCTAAAATCGGCATAACCTCTGGTCCCAACCTGTGCATACATAAGGGAGTGTACTGTATTATCATAAGATAGATAATTTGAAAAGAAATTGGAATTTTGGAATGAAATTAATGCAATATAAAATTTGGGACCCCCATTTTTTTCCAATTTCGGACCCTTTTAAAATTTTCTAAGGGAGGCACCTGTTTCTCGTGCATATTCGGTAATCAGGGCTTGCCACAAAGAAACGAAATTTGGGTGCAGAAGGGGAATACAAAATGATCATTTTGGCACAAACACAATCAGAATTACCCATTTGTAGCAGATATTTTCATTTGGCACTATTATCACAAGAGTGTGAGATAGCACATAAGTGACAATGATATAGATTTATTCAAATGACATGATTATTTTTGCAACTGGACATAAAAAAAAGCTACATCATATTAAATAATTTATGTCATATTAATAATTTAAATACTTCTCTATCTGCTTTTAATATGGTACCTATAAAAGATTAAAAATGGCGTTGCAAAAAAATAAAGTGTTGTAAAAAATAAATATTGTTGGTGCAATGTAACTTCCAAATATGAGCCATTTTTTTAAAAAATGTAAATAAAAAGTATTACTTTTTATTATTTTATTTTAAATTAGTGTACTTATTGACAATAGATATAATATTAATAAGGTATTGGAATTTCAGATACTGTCTGAGTATCATAAATTTTTATAATATTGTATGTAAACTTTAATATGCGATCAATCGTACAAAAAAATTTACATTCAATAGACCAGATTAAAAAGAAATTCAATCTATGAACAAAAATTAAACATTGAAAAAAAAAAAACCAATTTGCTATTTTAAATTTTTCCTTCATATACTAATCGCCGATCTAATTACAAATAAATAAAATTATGTGTGCTCAAAGTAACACATTTTAATAATGTTTTAAATGACTATCAGCAGAATGAAAATTGTGACAGATGAAATTTCGTGTAGTCACGTTATCAAACCGCAAATTGTATAATTCGAATGGAATTAACTATAGAAACTATGTTACCATTAACTTATTTTAATAAAAACTAAAGAGAGTGAGATTATTAAACTAATGATTTAAAAGTTACCTGATATTATAAACAAGGCGAGACACAAGACGCCAATACAAGAATGAATCCTGGATATTTTACATCATGAATCACTGAAAATGATGCACTCATTCCAAAAAGAAATATCGAGCATGATGAACTAGTTTAATTAACTAATTACTTATTTATGAATAAAACTGTAACAAAGGCAGTATGACTAGAATTTTTTTTTTTAATCTCTGGTTTTAGTAGTGATTATCTGATCGCCAATAACCGTGTAAGTTATTTAAAATCAACTAGTGTTAAATTTGATATCGTAGAAAATATTTAAAGTTAGATTCACGAATTTTGAGTAGTGCTTTCTGCGCCTTTTTTTTTTTTTTCACAAATAAATGCTTTATTTTGTGAATTGAATTTATTTATGGATTGATTCAATATTCATGAGTGAATTATTCCGTCGTGAATCATTCAGTGTGTTGGCGTCTGTAGATTGGTAATGAGTACACTCTTTAACAATTGCTAATTTTTAAAATCTATTTTACTGAATTCATCTTCTTTCTCAGAGCCCTCCCCATTCAAACTCAAACTTCATCTTCTTTACTAAAATAAATTGATGGTAAGATATATTATTTTAGCTATTTTCGATTGAATGCTTCATAACTTGTGATTTGATCATATGATGGTCTAAAATTTTATGTGTAGCAACTTTCATTTTTGCTGACATTTATATTCATTTAAAATTTTCTGCACACAGGTAAGCTAAATGTTTGGCTAGTCGAATAGCAATTATCAGGTACAGGGGCGTAAACCACTCTAGTCGCGTAGGGGGGTGTAGGCTCATAAATTTCCAACATTCAAGAAGAAAAATTTCCGAGTACTATGGTCAACATAAAGACTAATATAGATATATATATACATATACATTCATAGGTATATATACATTAATATATATATTATAATTCTCAAGATAATTATGACTTAGTGTAATGAGATAGTCAAAAAATCTTATATTATGCTATTATTAGTCTTATATAACAATATATTTTACCCATTAGTAGACGATCTTCTGATGGAATAGTCGTACCACCCGAGAGGGACATGGGTAGTGCATAATATGAATAAGCAGTCGCAGGGCTTTCCAACGATATATCAGACGAAAGGTGTCGGCTAAATTTAGAAAAGCGGTGACTTGTAAGGACTAAGTGGGTATCCAACGATATATCACAAGAGAGATGTAGGCCAAATTTAGGAAATATTTCCCCTCCCAAAGTAGACTCTTCCTCTAACTGTGAATTTTTCATATATCATAAATAATATTTATCGGAGGGTTCTGTAAAAAAATCCGATCTTAAATGATAAAACGCTATAGTTTAAAAAAAGATCGAAAATTGTCCATGGTAGAGAAATTGGATGGGGTCAGGGGGAGGGGAGAAAGGTTTATAATATGAAAGAGTGATCTGAGGGCTCTCTTATGATATGCCACATGGTCCAAAAAGTATGGAATTTTTCCACCCCCACTTTAACCCCCTCGGGAGTGGAAATTTATAAATATTGCTGAAACACTTATTTAATTAGTTTTTAATAATTTTATTTTCTGCCGTTTCATGCTATTATTAAAAAAGACTGCTGAGATGTGCCAAATGTCCTAAATTTTTCGACCCCCCCCCCTTTAAACCCTCTGAGGGGGGATTTCGAAAATCGTTGGATTATGTGTTTAATAATATTTTTAGTAGATTTATTTTCTGGAATTTCATGCTCCTACATGAAATGTTTGCTGAGATATGGTAAGTTGTTCCAAAATTTTTGACCCCGACGCCCCGCTTGTCCCTCTTAGGGGGGGGGGGGTAATTTCAAAAATTCCATCTTAGTGGACACGTACATCATAAGAAGTATTTTCTCTCCAATTTTCATGGTTGTACATTCAATATTTTGGGCCGAACGTTGATTATCAGTCAGTCAGGACAAACTATTTTATATATGTACAGATATCTCTACTAGCTGACCCGCCCGCCGTTGCCCAGCCATTACATAAAATATATACTAGATATATCATATAAATATATTAGATGCATTATATAGATAAATAACAAATTATTAAAGCAAAGTATGTAAGTTTTCAGGTGCGAGTTCATTGTGTTTTCAAAATATACTCAACGCAGCAATATACAATACGCAGATTGCACTTTTTGTCTCTTACATTTAGGTGAGGACATAACTGATGCAAAAATATTGAATTATTAACCAAATACCAAAATATTCTCGCATCAACATTTTGTAATTGAATGATTTCGTACTATGAGCTTGAATACTAACGGTTTAAACAAAGAGTTAATGCAGGTGCTGCTTGTTTTGTAATTGACACATAGAATAGGAAGTTCAGCGCCCAGTTGTCTAGGTGCCCAAGCTTTACTTTGAAGAGAAAAAAAAAATGTCCTATCTTTCTATTTTTCAGAAATCAGTTAAAATCTCTACCTCTTTTTTTTTTTTTTTTTTTTTTTTTTTTTTTTGTTTAAGGAATATTTTAGAGACAAAAATTTGTCAAAAATAAGGGATTTCTTAATATAAGTTTTAATTCTTTCTAACGACAAACTTTAAAACAGTGTAACAACTTGATGTTACCCCTTATTTTTCGGACTAAACAAAATGCATTAGTATTAATAAAAATATTTAAAAAAATGAATATAATTGATTCAGGAAAAAAAAACGAACGTATTATTTCTGAGAGAAATATACTCGTATACTGTAAAATATTCATATTATTTCGAGATAAAAATTCAAAGTATTTGAATATTTTCAATTTTCACCCTATATCATATATATTTCTTAAGCACTTTTTTAAATCAATCCAAAATTACGTAAAAAAGGTAAATAAAAACAGTTTCACATTTTTTAATTATATATTTTTTAATAAAATAAAAAGAAAACACAATATTAGTTAGTAGGAAAAAATAAAACTATAATTATTTTCAATTAAAGGTAAAATTTGTATAGAGGGGAAAACATCCAGATTTCGATATGGAAAAATATTAAATATTTGTATTTCAGTTTTGAATTTTCATCGGATACCATTTAAATTCCGTGATACATATTTCTAACTAAATTTAAAGTTTAGATAAAAAAAAAAAAAAGAGTTTCTTCACTTCAATCAGTATAGCTTAAAATTTCGAGACTAAACTAAAAACTTTCCTATAGTAAATAAATACAGGTAGATTTCGATATTTCGAAGTCAAAAGGCACAGAAAAAAAAAATCGAAATATTAAGATTTTACTCAAAATACCACAGTTACAAATAACATTAACATTGCTACAATATGTACATAAATATATTTTTTTTTTCGTCATATCGAGGTTTCCGAGTACACAATATTTGACAAATCAAAATTTTTCTGAATAGTTTTATCAAAAAAAAAATAATAATAATAAAATTCTATATATTGATAAGTTATATTAATTAGTAAATTAAACTAATTAATAAATTACCAATTAGTTAAATTAATTAGTTCCGGTTAAGAATAATTTTATATTTTCTTCGTTATAAATTGTTTTTTTCTTATTAGAAACTACAAGGGGAAATAAAACCGACTAAGAATAAAATTTTATAGGTTTTCTTCGATCTAACTTGTTTTTCTTATTTAATTAAAAACTGCAAAAATATTTCTCCAATTCATAAATATTTATAGATTAATACCTTTTTTTTCGGCTAAACATACTTTTTTTCCGATCGAACAAGAATTTTTCCGACTGACTTTTCCGTTTTTCCAATTTATAAATTTTTATGGGTTAATACGTAATATTATTTTTTCCGACTAAACATGCCTTTTGTGATGGAACGGAAAAATTTCCGAATGATATTTTTGTTTTTTCAATTTATAAATTTTTATAGGTTAATACCATTTTTCCCGATCGGACAAGAAATTTTCTGACTGATTTTTCCGTTTTTCCAATTTATAAGCTTTTAGAGGTTAATACGTAATACTGTTTTTTCCGACTAAACATGCCATTTCCGATGGAACGGGAAATTTTCCGAATGATATTTTCGTTTTCCCAATTTAGAAGTTTTTATAGTTTAACACCATTTTTTCCGACTGACTTTTCCGTTTTTCCAATTTATAAATTTTTATAGGTTAATACGTAATTCTGTTTTTTCCGACTAAACATGCTTTTTTGCCGATGGAAACGAAAAATTTTCCGAATGATATTTTAGTTTTTCCAATTTATAAGTTTTTATAAGTTAATGCCATTTTTTCCAATCGAACAAGAGTTTTTCCAACTGATTTTTCCATTTTTCTAATTTATAAGCTTTTATAGGGTAATACATATTACTATTTTTTCCGACTTTCCGATTAAACGGTATGCCTTTTCCGATTAAACGGTAAATTTTCCGAATGATATTTCCGTTTTTCCAGTTTATAAGTTTTTATAGGTTAATACTATTTTTTCCGACTAAAGATACTTTTTCCGAGCGATCTGGTAATTTTCCGACTGATTTCTTCTGGGGGGGTGCTGCACCCCCCCAAACCCCCCCGAGATTTACGCCCCTGATCAGGTAAGTAACTAACATACACTATAAGTAAAGTACACGATAAAAATTAAGCTTTGAGATATACTTAAGAAAACTTTTTTAATTAATATTATATATATTTTAATTCACACTTGTGAACATAATTTTCTTATATTCTAAAACAAATATTTTGAAATCAAAATAAAACTTTAAAGTACTGGATTTTGAAGAAAAATTTAACAATTCTATACAGTTTATTTGTCAGAGAATTATTAAAATAATAAGTAGTAATACAATCAATCCAAATGATGGTAACTCACCAAGTATAACAGAATCCTTATATATTATCCAAGCCAGGTCAAATAGAACTGTACCAAAAAAAAAATCCCAATTATACTAATTACATTAACCCTTAAAAAGACAATTACGTAACATAGCACAACTAATAAGAACTATAATGTAATGATAATAATCAAGGGTGTAGTAGAGGGTATATGCTGTATACCTTCTGGATTTTTTAAAGGAACACTCTATACCCACTGTAAAAATGGAAACCATTTGCTGAAAAGGAAGGCTAATAAATATAGAAAAAAATATTTAAACAGGAAGAAAATAAAAATTTCTTAATATATTTATTCCATGCAATTTGTTTTGTCATTAGCATGGCTCAAAAAATACTAATTATTTTTTTTAAGTTAATTTTTAAATATTTAGCTCTGCTGACTACATGTAAAGTATACCTAATACTATATTAACAACACTTATTTTTTTCAGAAATTTTGCTAACTGTAATTTTTTTAAGAATGCACTTTTGAAATTGTCCCCTATTTTGAGAATCCCCCATATATGCATATGTATGAAAACGAAAAAGTAAGAAAAAGCAAAAATTGAGTACTAGCAATTTGGCGAATCGAATCGCTTGTTTGTTCGCTAAATGAAGAATTTAGTCGCAAGTTGGCGCGTTGCTACAGCGAGAACACTGATTTTGCAAATTTATTATTGAAAATCAGTTTTCCAGTGTTTCTTGTTGTTCAGAAGGACTCTGAAAATAATTATATTCTATTTTGGTTTGTGTTCAAAAGTCTTTTATGATGTATTTTACATTGTTTCAAGAATTTATTTTATAAAATTAGTGTGAATTTCTGAGATGCACTAAAATATGCTTTCTGTATGTAATTCTGTAGTGCAACTATTTATTACTCATTTACGTAGTAACTTTTAACCTAGGCACAGTGATTAATATATGTTTTTGAAAATGGAAGTTGGCTAAAATGATTTTGTGAAGAGTTTCACTATTCTTTTATACATTTTTATGGTGAAAAGAATTGGCCTCTTATTTAGAATTAATTTAAAATCATTTTTAATCACATAATTATCAGTCACTTAGTGTAATGTTTATTTTATATGTTATCCTATTTTCGTTGCAGCGTGTATGTATTTTGAAATAAAAAATTACTTGACATAATTTCATTTTCATTCTGTATTTCTTAATTTAATAATAATAATAATAGTTTTATGACATTTCTATTTTCACTAGACTTCTATTCTAGCATAAGAGCCATTCTGATTGGCTCACCAAATTCATATATGGACATGGCCAGACAATCGATCATCATTTGCAAATGTCCGGTTTTTTTGTTTTTAGCTGTTTCATTTCTTATGCGACATAAGTTTGGTTTGAATGAGATATTTTTTAGTTTTAGATGATGAAATTCATACTTGCTATTAAAAAGAGTTCCAAAAATAACTTTTGGAACCTAACCAAATACTTGAAAGTTTTCAAAGTTTAGAAAAAGCTATCGTTCAATTTGAGAAAGAAAATAATGTTACTTTCTGGAAAAGGGAGTCGAGAACGATAAATTCCATGAGTCGGTGAATTATTCGTTTTAATACCGAAAATGCAGAAAATCTGCGTTATTATTCCATTAAATATGTCTGCGTTTTCGGTGGAAGAATCCATAAAAAAAGAAATACGACTGATCGAGGTTAACTATGTAAGACATTTATTTTTCATTCTCTCACAAGTGTGATTTCTCAATCCTTTATTGTTATCTTGCTGTTATTTTTAATATCAGTTTCAGTGAATGTTCAACTGCTGATATATATATATATATACAGCTTGTCCCTAAACAAATGGTATATACGCTAGGGGGTGATAGAACACATCAAGACGAGTAATAGTAGGGGAACTTGGGGTAAAGTGAAATACTTAAAAATAATTGCAATTTTCAAAATGAATAAACAGAAAATTTGTTTGAAATTTTACAATACATAATTTATAATACCATTGACTTATAAAATTAATTATTTTCAAATTTTTATTCTTGAATTTCTGTGGTGTATAAAGGATATAACAAAGTAGTAGAAAATTATCACTTTGCCCCAGGTATGGGGCAAAGTGATATTGTTAATGGGGCAAAGTGGAATATAAAAAAGATCCCTTCTATACATGATTTTTTGCAGTTGTTTGACAATTATGCTAATCTGCATAAGACTCTCAATGAAACTAATTTGTCCATGTCTCTGTTCTTTCACTTTACACAATTTTCCCAGTATTTCTGTATAGTAGACAAGACTTGTATCATCAGTTATAGGCCACACAAAAAAATCCTTTTTTGTCTGTATGGACGCATGAACTTAACTGTAAGAAAATGTGGTCCATCTTGTGAGGGAAACGAAATCACTTTACTAATAAACTGCTTCTTAGTATTCAGACCTTTATTTGAGTTCAACTCAATCAAGAGAAAATTCACATTATTTATTTCACTGAATCCAACTTTTTCTGTGAAAAGCTGAACTTCACCCTTGTCTTCAGTGAAGTCATCTTCCTGAGCCTGAAATTAATCTTCTGTCTCACTGTTATCATCACAAATATCAGATTCTACTGATGATGAGGATGAATCTGAATATTCATATTTTTTGCTGTGTCACTTTTTGTTAGAACCTTAAGATGCTGCAAATAAGCTCTTAGCTATCTTTGACTTACAAGATGAAGCAGTCGTCAGTTTCTTTTGCTCTTGTAAATTCTTCAGTGCAGGACTTGAGGTTAAAACCATAGTTTTACCATGTTTTTTATTTAAACGCTTGACACTATGTTTGGCAACAGGAATAGGCAATATATCTCTCGGAGAAACATGGGTTGTTTTTAAATTTCCATTGTAGGAGATGCATTTATTTTGCTTCATCCAGGCTCATTTATGTCAGATGATTGAGCATCTTTTATTGCAAATGGTTCTCCTATATCTTCCAAATCCTTTTTCAGAAGCTTCTGAAACATCTCCATCTTCTTTTACTCTTTTAACTCTCCTGTACAGTGTAACCACTGGTATTCCAAATTGTTTAGCTGCTGAATTAAGACTCGTCTGGTCAGTGCATGTTACTGCCTTAACAGTAGCACCCATTAATGCTTCAGACTAGGATTGCTGCTCTGTTTTTCTCATGTATGTTCTTACCATTATGCACCTAAATATGTAAACAAAGTTATCTTACATTTTTAAAATTATATTTATGTTTTAGGGGCAAAGTGAAATAAAATATTTCAGTTTGCCCCATCACTAAAATTCTTTTTCACTTTGCCCCGCCTGTAGTAAAAATTTTTTATAAAAATTTCAAACCAAAAATAGGCCAAATATTAAATAAACAAATACTTCACTAGACAGCAGAAGAATCTAATTTAAACTTACAATAATGATTATGAGAATTTTATCAGTATAGAATTCATAAAATGTTATTTTTTTACCTAATAATATTACAATGTGATCATCAAATTTGAAAAATTGTCTCTAACATCATATATACTGATCTCATGAGATCATTGTTGCCTGACAGCAAGCAACTAGATGTGAAATAACATAATGCAAGAATCTGCAGATAGGTAGCACTTTATACAGATTAAATATTTAACCATTTCACTTTGCCCCTCTATTTCATTTTGCCCCAAGTTCCCCTATAAAGATAAATTTCAAAAAATGCCTATAGGAGGCACTTTAAACTTTGGAGTAACGAACAACAAATTTTAACCGTTATTTTTGTATCTAATTAAATGCTTTCCAAAACTTGCTAAATGTTTTCGAAATCTTAGATTTAAACTTAAATTTTAAACTCAAATTCTGAATCGTTGGGAGGGTTTAAGAAGCGCAAACTGAAGTGTGTTTAGGAGTTGAAATTTAACCCCCTCACCTGGAACATAGTTCACTTTTGCGCTACTTAAACACTCGTAACGACTCAGAATTTGATCTCAAAATTTAAATCTAAGCATTTGAAAGCATTTAATGAGATTAAAAAAAATAACGGTTAAAAATAGTAGTACGCTACTCCAATGTCTTAGGCGCCCTCTATCGGCATTTTGTGAAATTTATCTTTAAAATTTATTTTCAAGAAAACACTGATTTAAAGAGTAGTTTTAACAAAAACCGCAAACGAATGGACTAATTTTTCCGTTTTTTTATAGTTTTCCGTTTCATATGAAATTTAAACCCTCTGAACGCAGTTCAGTTTGTCCTATTTAAGCACTCCCAACTATTCAGATTTTGACCTCAAAATTTAAGTTTAAATCTAAGCCTACGAAACCATTTAATGAGATGCAAAATATAACGGCAAAAAATAGTATTAGGATGGATTTTATCGTTAATCCAAAGTCTAAAGCGCCCTCTATCGGTGTTTTTTGAAATTTATCTTTATAATTCATTTTCAATAAAATACCGACATAAAGAATAGTTTTAGTGAAAACCGCAAATCAATCGACCAATTTTTTCGTTTTTTATAATCATTTGAAATTTAAACCCTCTGAACACAGTTAAGTTTGTGCTACTTAACCGCTTCCAACTATTCAGATTTTGAACTGAAAATTTAAGTTTAAGTCTAAGCTTACGAAACCATTTAATGAGATACAAAAAATCACGGCAAAAAATAGTTTTTCATTACTTCAAAGTCTAAAGTACCCTCTATCGGCATTTTTCGAAATTTATCTTTATAGTTTATTTTCAAGAAAATACCAACATAAAGAATAATTTTAGTGAAAACTGCAAATCAATCGACCAATTTTTCCGTTTTTTATGTGTATTTGAAATTTTGGACCCCAAACTTTAATGGCGGCCATCTCCTTTGGAAAACGTTTGGGATCCTTGGTTTCCTATTTACTATTATTCGTCTTGATGTGTTCTATCACCTCCTAGCGTATATACCATTTGTTTAGGGACACCCTGTATATATATATATATATATACTTTTTTTCCATGTAAAAATTGTCATTTGAAAATCGAATTAGATAGCTTATTTAACATAATATTGTATGTTACGTTAAATATTGTTATGTTATGAATGCATACAATATTTAACATATATTAATTTTATAAAAAATTTAGTGCAATGAACCAATGTTTTTTATAAATGTAACTATCCTCCCACGCTGTTTTTAAGATATAGCACATCATTCAAAAAAAAAAAAAAAAAAAAAAAAACTATTTTTTGTTTATTATTTAGATTTTGTGAGATAAAAATACTAAGTAAATAGTAAAATACCTTTTTAAACAAAAAGTACGGTTCTACCCTCTGGTACATTCCAAAATGCCCTTTTTATGTATAATACGGAAGTATGTATAGTTCACTAATTTGCTTACATTTTATCAAACGATATGTTTTCTTAACAATCAGAAATCCAAAACAAAAGGCTGCAAATGCTCTCGTGCCTTAATTATTTTATTAGTCTATTTTTAAATAAAGTAATTTATAAAATACTATACAATAAACTAATGTTTTTATAAATGTAAATCTCCTCTCTCATTGTTTTTAGTAAGATCTGGCACATTGTTTTGTTTTTTAAAGCCACTTTTTGTTTGTTCATAAATATTTTTTAATATAAAAAGAATACTGTTCTTCCTTATGGAATTTTCCACTGTGCCTATTTTTATATATAATAGTATATATAGTCCAAATTATTGTTGAGGCATCTCTAATAAACGATATAGAAGCATTTCTATCCAGATTTAAAAGTTAGTGATTAAATGCAGCTAAATTATTGCATTTCATGACCTCTGAATTTATTTAAATTGACCTTATTTATTTTCTATTTATTATTATTAAGGATGTGATGAATAGTGAATTTAATCAATTACTGAATAGTATTTGTCCTTAGATGAATCAAATGTTATGCTAGCCAAATTGTAACTGTTATGCTGATTATTCGGCTGGCCAATTTCATGAAGAGAAACATTTTTTAAACAAGAAGCATCACAATTCATTTATTCCATCAAAATTTTAACGCATTCAATCAAAAATGTTTGATATCAATATATTTTCAGTAGGATTGTTTTGACTTTTTATGTGGATTGGGTGTGTGAATACAAGCTATAAAAGATTTTTTTGTTCATATTAATTTTTATATTAAATGTGATAATGATATTGAAAAAAAACTAAATTTTGGTCAGTGACGCAGTATAAATACTTCTAACTGCATTCTGAATAAAAGAACAGGGTTCTTTTGATTCAGTGAAGGACACAGATGTCATATACGCACCACATTTGCACATGCTTTTTTCTCCTGCCAATTTGGCATTGCACACCAGTGCCAAGGAGAAGATCCGTTTAATAAGTTTATAACAACTAAGAATATATTTGTTAAAAATACAAGTTTATAACAATTATTAGGAAAATAAAATTTATTAAATATATCAGTAAAATGTGCTGATTAACTGATACAACTGCATGTATTCAACATGCCTATTAGTATTACTATTTACGATTTATTGTGAAAATTATATTTACTGTTTTTTTACTTATTAAGTTTATTATTTATAATTGTTCATTTATTATTTCCTTTTTTAATAAATTCATGCTTATTTATTGTTATTTTTCACTTTAGTTCTTTAATTTATTTTTATTATATACTATATCAATAATTATTTATATCAAACTATCATTTACTTTTATTATTTCCTATCATAAAATACTAGAATCTCTTTCATTTTTTCACGTTATTTTATTTTCATATTGCAATAAAAATTTGTGCCCTGCTATTGCATGTAATTTGTAACTTATATTCAAAAACAAAATTTTCGCCAAATTGGTGGGAGAAAAAAGCACATGCAAATGTGGTGTGTATATGACATCTGTGCCCAGGGAAGTATGGTGGCTCAAAATTTGTTTACGTACTTTTTAAAATATTTGAAGTCATCAAGGAATTCTTGATGTATTCTACTGTAGATCATCATAGATGAAGAACTTTCAAATCACTTACTCATGCAGTCTAAAATTTTTTCAATCTGTATAAAAATAGAGAAAATAATTAAGAATCAGAAATGAATATAGTTATTTATTTATTTATTTCTATCATTTATCTCGATTAAAGTTTTCCATTGTAGAGGGTTTTATAACAATATATAAATCCAAATTTTATTAATGAAGGTCAGGGAATTTTTTTATCCAAATTATACAGGAATCCTAAAAAATGTCTCATTAGTAGTTTTGATATAAATGAGATAATTTCTGGCATTTCTCATAATGCATTTTACAAAAATCAAAGCAACTCTGTTGAAAATATATTTATGATATTGCCATTAGAGTGAAATGGGGTAATTTCTGATCAACTTGTTTCTCAGGATAATTAATAATCACCCACCTTATCTCAGAGTAATATGCTTAAACAAAATAAAGTCTTCATCTCTGCTGAAAATTAATTTTAAAAAATATGTTGTAAACTGTAACAAAAGCATTTTGAAAAAAGATTCTCTGAAAATCGTACATTTGACTAAGATCATTAGTGGTGCATTTCTGTTTTGTCATTTTTCATCTCTATGTATAGTACAAGCTTTCAAATTATATTAATAATATACTTCTACAATTTTGTATACTGGTTATATACAACTATATTGATTTGTACCTCAGTTTGCTTGGGTAATTCCTGATCAGTAATATTTCATAGAACTTGAGTTTTTTTTCTTTTCTTTACTTAATAAAGCCAAAAATGCACTGCAAATATTTATTTCTTTATTTGTGACTGTTTGCATGTATAATAAATGTGTAAAGTGTTATATATTTATTAGATCTTTACCAATGAAAACAATTTGTAGAGTAATTTAAAGTATTTCAACTCTAACCTTATTTCGCAACATGCTAATTAAACCAGGGGTGCAGAATATGTCCGATCCGTCGATCTAGGATCGGGGTAAATTTTGGCCATCTAGAGAAATTTTGCACAAAAATATACAATTGATTTTGATTTTAACAATAAATTACATAATTACTCAGGATAGAAAATTTCCCCACTACAATTAGAAAGATATATATGGTGACCTTTACAAAATTGATCTCAGAATAATATATACTCTTGCATATATTAAGAAAGTTTTTTTTGAAGGGGGGGGAGGGGGATCTATACCTATGGTGATACAAAATTTATGTAAGTCTATAACATCGTAAAAGTTTGAAAATTTTTTTATATGTATTGGGGGAAATGTTGGGAGTAAAAACATTTTCTGCACCCCTGAATTAAACAGTATTGTTTTAATGTTAATCCAAAATTCATTAAATATGTATTTTGCCTAAAATAAAAACTGATTATATCATAGGTTACATATCAGAATAATCTTTCAAGATATTTCTAAATTGCGCACTAAGCATGAGCAATGAAGATCATAATTGCTGTATATTTTATTCATTGCTAATAAATTAAATTATATTGTACACACTGTGAATTAATCTTGATTATAAGACAATTAAGGGGCAGAGGTGTATAATATAGGTGCACACTGTGAGCAGAAATTTTTAAGAAAGAAAATTTTTTTATTTTTGTAACTTTTCTTAATACCAAAAAATAAAAATATTCCCTCAATTTTATGAGCAAATTATTTACTGTTAACATGAATGTCGTCAAAAGACCTAAAAAAGTCGTGAATTTCAACAAAGAATCATGTAAACACTCTAAAGTTTTGAAAAAAAAATACCATGCAAAAAAAGTGCACTTTGTCTAAAGCCTGTGCTAAAAATGTAAAGTCCATCCATGAATTGCGTAAAAAGACATGAATTACATCCATGAGTTGTTCAAAAAAGCAAATTACATTCATGAATTGTGCAAAAGACACCCAACATTAAATTAATTTTCTAAAACTTTTTGACTCAATATTACGTTCCCAGAAAGTTTTTGGTTTTATACAAATCTGTTAATGGCTATGGTCAAAGTATAGTTGGGGGGGGGGGAGGATTCTGAATGGCTCATACGCTAATTCAAAGTTATACCTGTCAGGAAGCAAGGTATTGAAATTGAATTCAATTTTTATCTATCTTTGATTATTTTTGTTTCTCTGTTATGGTCTTTAAATTGAATAAACCAGTTAATTTAACTTGTGCATTATTGTATTTTAATTATTGCACCATTGATATTGTTCACCATTTTCTTCTTAATTTGTAGGACTTTTCGACAGGGTTGTCCTGCACACATTAAGGTGTTGTTGTCTGCAGATGCAACAACACTAGATGTAACAGAAGTTAACTCGGAGCATAATCATGCAATTTCGCATGCACTAAATGAAACTTTGCCAATGCAAAGACGACTTGTTAGAGAAGAGCAGAAAAAAGTTAGAAAATATATGATTCTACAAGTATGTTAATTTAAAGTCATTAATGTGTACATAATTTTTCAATATTTAGAAAGTCATGTATATAATGTAAGGGATATGTATACCTATTTTCAAACATATTCTAATTAATGTTATGTGTCGTTTTTCTCTTTTTAAGGTCAACGAAAAGCTTCTTCAACAGCATATTGTTCAAGAGACAGGAAAAAATGTGACGTGGAAGAACTTGTCAAACATTTCTTCAAAATGTAAAGAAAATGTAAAGTCTTTTGATGAGGTAGAGCTTCTATATGTCCTTTACAATTAAACATTATATATAAACAAACTTAGCTATGCTCTTGCCTTTTAAGATAAATTAGGATAGAAGTTTCTGTTCTTTATGGTTCATTTAAATTGTTGCCTCTGAGTTGTATGTAATAAAAACCCAAATCGAACAACCATTATAGTTATCAAAAAAAGTATCATTTTTTATGAACATACAGTGATTGTAGTGCATGTTTTAATTTCAGCTGGCATGACCAGCTTTCTCATTGGATCTTAAAAAAATACACACTTTTGCTTTTATATTTTAGTTTCTATTTAAAATAATTAGTTTTGCCTTAACACATGCTCTTCTTTTCTTCATAACAATGTTTATTTAAATAAGTATATATTTATACGTGAGAACCAAGATACCATATGTACCAAGTACCAAAACTTTTTAACATTTAAAGGAATTACTGAATAAGTTCATCTTAGCAGTAATTCTTTTTTTCAAGTATGTAGAGTAACTATAAAAATCTAAAAGTTTGGAAATATGTTTTAAGACTCCTCTGTGCTTTGGGAGGAAATATCCATTTTCATTTAATCCTACAAAAAAACTGCCAGAATGTTTTAAAATTGTCTATGGGTTTGTCCAAATGCTTTTAAACTTCTCTTCTTCCTATAGGACTTGAAAGAATCTTTTCCATCTTTTGTTTTCATCTATTTTAAGTTGAGAAACTGATTTTAGCATTTTACATTTAAAAAATTTTTGGTTTTACTATGTTCCATTATATAATTGTTATAAAATTTCTTCATTTATGGTTTTATTCCATTGTGGAAGAAACTTGCCAACCCTGGTGATTGCTATATACATCATTTTTTGTGTAATCCTATCTAGGATCATTGATAATTCTTAATTTTTATGTTAGTATCAATTACAATTGAATATTTTTGTAAAATTTGAATTGCATATTGACTATATGTGTTGCAAAATTTGTTTTGAACAAGATTATTTTTATTTCATGTTAGGTATGTTGATAAAACATGCATTTGAAAAAGATGAAAAGTTTCGTAATAAGTATATTTTCATTAGAATATTCCGACTAAATAAAGAAACAATGTCATACCTTGTTCATTTAAAATTAATGTGTCTGTTATTTCCTGCATGCATTTTAATCCCAAATATTAATTCTTCAGTTTAACATGATTTATTTTCTACCTAACTTCCTTTGATATCCTACAAAATGAGTTTTTATTTTATACCAAACCTAACAACATGAAAAAAAAATATTTTTATTTTGACCTGGGAGGGGAGATATGTAGCACCAATCCTTCGTCTTTTAGCATACACAGATGACAAAGAAAGAGTCATTTGTCTCAAAGAAAGATCATAAACTTCTTTTTAAAATATTTCTGAAAGAATGTGTAATTGTATTTTACAATAATATCAAGACTATGAATAACCTTACATTTGATCGCATGAACAGTAGTAAAAACTGTTTTAAAATATTTTTATTATGTTCGATCATTTTAAAGAATATCTTATTGGAATGATCAACTGCTGACAGAAATATGTTGGTATACAGACTTGTTGAAGAAAGATCAGAAGTGTCTTAAGTCATTTAAAAAGATGCATTAATATTTCTTTTATTGATGATTACAATAGACTCCCTGAAATCCGCACATACTTTATGGATGTAAACAATGAAGCATTCAGTTATGGTATAGGGGTAAATTTTGACTTTTTTAGTTTTGTTTCAATTTTACATAGATATTTCAATTTGTAATTTTTGTTATTACTTACTTCAGAATTTTTTTTATTGAATGAAGAATAATTTTATTTACAAAAAAAAAAAAAAAAAAAAAAAAAAAAAAAAATTCAAAATATTGCTGATATCAATGATAATCATAATGTTCTTACCAAATATATGTATTAATCAAACTTTTTTGGTTATTAAGTCTGGCTACACCTGGAATAAAACTTTTTTATTTTGATGTGAATTGTACATTATTTATGAGGCAAGTTTCATTGAATAATTTAGAGAAAATACATTTCATCTTTATAATGAACATTTAATCATACATAGTTATTTAGGCCTTTGTTTTTAATATCTTAATCATTTCAGAAATTATCTAAATTTTTATTATTTTAGTTTAATACTTATTTTAATGTTTTATTATATTGTAATCATTCACTGTTTTAATTATTTGTATTTATTTTAATTGAAGATTGTAGAAATGCTAAAAAAAGAAATATAAGTGCTCAGTGGCTGCTCTCCATGATGAAAAGAAAATTCTTCAGGGTCTGTTTTTTCAAGAACAGGACATGAAAAGAGATTTTCAAAATTTTCCTGAATTGACATTCTTTGTCGGAACCTACAAACTATTAGATATTAACTTTACATGTTATATCTTTATATCTTCCTAGTGGTTGATGGAAATGGTTTGTTTTTATTTTATTTCATTTAATAAAAAATGTTTTTTTTTTATTCCATATGTAAAAATGAAATCACTCATGTGTCTGTTTAGTCGTAGCAATTTTACTTGTAAACTATGAATTGGTGAAAGTAATAAACGCTACTTTTGTCTTACTAAAAAACATGTATTCTAAATTATTAGGTAGGAACTTGAAGTTTGTTCAAATTTATACTTTAAACTACAGTATGTTTTAAAAAAATTAATGTAACATCAGAATGAACTAACAATTTTAAGCAATTTAACCCTTTCGGGTACTACTAATACTACTCTGTGTACTACTAATAGTACATGTCTTTTAATGGAGAATTATTTTGTTTTAAGAAATACTTTTGCTATTATTTGCATGTAGTTATGTTAGTATATGTTTAAGCGTTTGCTATATGACTTCATTTATGTTTGCACATTTAGTAATAATAATTATTTGCTTCATTCTTGAAATTTGATTCATTTCATGAAAAGAATCGCGTTTGCGATTCTTTTATTATAAACATATATTTCATTCTTTAAATATAAAATAAAAGTTGCTTTCCTGAAAGAATCCTGTGTAACAAAGCACAAAAAATATTAGAAAGTTAGAATATAAATTGAATCTTATTGTAATACAATGTTTTCCAAACATCTTCAAAAATCTTACCTTAGTGCATTGTTATATGAATATTACTTGAATAACACGCGAAATAACATTCGTCACCTTCCAGCCAATGAAGACCGCAGATTTAAATCTATTGTTGGATACTAAACCAATTGAATACAAGCAGCTCTGTTTGACTTCACTGGCCTATTTTAACTAGACAGGAAACATGAGGAATAAATTGTATGTAAAACAACATTAATAATATCTGTATTAAATTGTGTGATATGAACTATTAATCATACATTTCTGCAATATTGTAAGAGTTCTAATAAATTATGTTCTTACAGATTTCAGTGAAATTGTAGGAGTAGGCTTACTGTCTTCAGAAACAAAAGAATATCCACAGTGGCTTATACAATCCTTCAAGAGCATGAACCCTCAATATAAGGAAATAAGGGCCATCATGACGGATGAAGATTTGAATGAAAGGGCGACTCTCAAAGAAGAGTTTCCTACTGCCCATCTGCTAATATGTTTGTTTCATACATTGAGAACTTTTTAAGAGAGAAGTAATTATTTATTGATTTATTTTTTTCTTTATTTTATTCATTTATATAATTTAAGTATTGGATTGTGTTTTTACCATAATATTTAAACAACATTTAGGACACATTTAAAGCTGGAAAATATGTCGCAGCTATTTATTTTTTAGTCTGAAATACATCCTATGTATAGTTTTGCTTTTAAAGTGATTTATACAAAGTTCTATAATTTAAAGAGTAGTAATGTTTGACACATTGTAAGAGCAAAGTTATTTTTTTCTCTAATTTATTTTTCATTTATATATATATGTTAGAGTAAATTTTGTTAATATAAAAAATGTGTTAAACATATATATATGGGTCATTCCATACAAAATGAACAAATTAACTGTGGCTGACATGTCACAGATTTGAATGAAAATTGGGATATAAGTAAAACATGTTTATTTATGAGTAAATGCAAAATAATAGATTTCAGAATCATTTATTTCAGTATGTATACTCACCTTAAAAGTTGATACAAAATCGAGTTTTGTCTACATGCTTGAAATTTTAATCTTGATTATTAGCCTTAGGAATGAAAAGACTATAGTATAAATTAATTTCAGATAAGAATGGATAATAAGTAAAAGATTGGCGTAATTTAGGATTTAATTTTTTATTCCTCAATAAAAAAATAAAAAGGCAAAAAAATTCAAGGATAAAATTCAATATTTCTATTAATAAAAAATTAAAGACATCTATTATAAGTGTCCAATTATTTGACGTTATAGATAAAAGTATGTATTTTAAATGCAAAAAATGTCATGTATACCTTTTTAAGTCCTTAATGCTTAAAAAAAAAAAGAAAAAAATTTGGGAAAAACTTGACGGGAAAAAGCAATATTTCTATTTCATTTTACACAAGAAGAAAAACTTTTATATCTTTTCAAATTATTTGATATTATAGATAAAAGTGTCTATTTTAAATATTCAAGCGTTACTTCTCGCCTTTTTTTTCTTTTCTTTTTTCAACAGGGTTAAATTAAAAGTGGCGAGATTTAAAGAATTAATTATCTAGTAATATCAAAATCTCATAGATGACAGCACTATTTTTTTCCTTGAAATTGTGCAATTTTTTAGGAAAGCACGCAAATTTAAAGAGAAGTTTTGCGTGGAATGTAACAAAATTACCTTTTTGATCACATTTTTTTAAATTGTTAGAATTAAAAAGGCACTATTGAAAAATTTCTAGCATATTATGGACTTATTAATCTTTATGTCTGTACAATATTGTTCATGCCGGACCTGTCTTTTATTTATTAATTGATCATAAATAAGAGGAAAAAATATGATTTTGTAATTTTTTTAAAGTTTCTAAGTTTTTTTGAAGATGAAGGAATTAAATGATAATTATCAAACTTGGGGAATTCAATCTTCATATACAGGGTGAGTCATAAATATCGAAACAATAGGCTATCTCCTTAAATATTACCCCTAGACCCATACTTCCAATTGCAAAGTTTCACCAAAAAAGGTAAATTTTTTGATAAGATAAGTTGCAACTCCATGGGGGGTCTATTTTTAAAAATACAAAAATTAAATTTTTATACGGCCCCCAGAGCATAAAACTTCCAATTAGAAAAATTTTCCTTATCCATTCCTAAATTGAACAAAAAAAATTCCATCTTGATATCTCCAAAACTCAGAGAGTTATGACAATTTTAATAAATCGTGAGGTTTCAAGGGATCAGACACAAATTGAAATGCGTGTAATTGAAGAAACAATGTTGCTGTATGTTATCCGGGAAACATTTATTTTATTTATTTATTTATAGAGTTTGAATTTTGAATGTTTTTTGATGGTTAACCACATAATTTGTAAGCACTACCACATCATAAGCTTTCTTAATAATTTTTTTTTTTTTCAAAAAATTTAGAGTAAATTAAAATTGTCATAACTCAAAATATTATTTCTCGCGTTGAATTTTTTTTTTTTTAATTAAATGAAAATGTTTAATTTTCAATTTTATTCAGCATTCTAAATAATATTTAAAAAAAATAAAAGTATTAAAAATAGCAATTTAAAAAAGATGCAATTTTTTGTGAACAAATCATATTTTTTAAAGTAAATTTTCTGAGGTAAAAACATCTTTCGGCATTTTTTATTATTATTATTATTAAGGTGTTAAAAAACTATTGAATTGTTACCGTAACCAACGGTTACTGACTTATGATGTAAGTTTAAAAATAAGAAATACTGAAATAAAAACATCTGATGAAGAAAAGTGCATTTAGTTTTAAACAAAGATTGGCTCCTAACGTTTAAATGCCTTTTTAAAAGTGTCTAGGTGATTATCTCCTTCTTGTGTAGTTTCGATTTCAGATTTTGTTTAAGTTTTGCCATTTTCGCCTTCTTTAATTACTATACAAATGAGTCAGCTTATTTAAACTTAATTTTTTTATCACGCCGACTTCAATTTTTTTCATTGTTTTATCCCTGTCAACTTCATATTTTTCTTGTTAAAATTGCCACTACACGATACGTAAAAGATGCCTCTAATTACGGGCCTCCAAACTGGTAGATGGTAGGTACTGGGTTCGAACCCAATCACAACCATCGGCCTAACCGTTCGAAGTTTTCCGTGGTTTTTTTCGAATCTTGTATTTCCTATTGCAGATATGTGGCCGGA
Organism: Maratus speculifer; assembly: GCA_964019185.1. NCBI lineage: Eukaryota > Metazoa > Arthropoda > Arachnida > Araneae > Salticidae > Maratus > Maratus speculifer. Next base: position 13,852,357 of record CAXHSM010001376.1, on the reverse strand, counting down.
ATAAAATAAATAAATAAATAAATAAAAACAATCCCCAACGTGTTAACCGCTGTAAGTGGACTAAAATGCCGCTGCGCTTTTTTTTTTTTTTTTTCATTTTTTAGAGTTTAACATACAGTTTTCAGTTCAAATACAAATACATTTTAAATTTTGTTTAACTTGCGAATCAGTTATCTTCTTAAAACAAGAACAGGTGTTTAATGAATCTTCGGCATATTTCATTTAAACGTTTTAAGCTGAAATTATTCAATTGAATTTCTTAAATGATGTTTGGTTCGAACGCATTAAACCTTGATCAATTAAATACACTTAGAATGAAATATTAATGGGAGCTTAGCATAAAAAAAATACGCAACAGAAACGTTATACTCTTCGACTTTAACATTCGAATAAATATTTTTTTAATGCCGTTTGGAATAAATAAACTACTCGGATGTAGCAATCGGAGGACTCTAAAGATACGGAATTCTGTGGATTAGTACACGATATCACTGAAATCTTGTAAACTATACAAAATTCATTATGAAAACGCTATCCGAAAGATGATTGATACAAAAACGTAAACAAAACCAATTCAAGTCAAGAAGTAACTGCATCTGACTTTTTATGGAAATTCCTGCATCAGTTCTTAAAGTAGAGCTATTGCAGAAATCGTAACAAATTCAGTGTTGCAGCGCCTCTCGTGGAGCCATATACAACAAAATATAAATAACATCAATTCATGTCAAGGAATAACTGAATCTGAAGATTGATGATATTCCTTGCATTCTGGAGATAAAGCGATCGCGGAAATCGCACAAAAGCCTTTACAGTAGGGTCACCTGTTAAGCGATTCACATCAAAACCTAATCAGCATCAATGTATATCAAGAACTAAGTAAATATAATTTTTTATTAAATTTTGTGTATTGGTTCTTGATATAGCGCGCTCACAAAATGTATATCATATACAGAGGTACAGAAGCAGTGACTCAGAGACAGACATTTTGTAAAAACATGTTTTTCGGTATCTCTGAGCCCTAAAACGTGTGAATCCGTCGAAAACCGGAATTCAAAATTTTCATGAATCCAATACTTTTCTCTTGTAAAGATAGGAAAAAGTAAAAATATGTTTAAAACCACATAAATTTTGAAGCTGAATAGTACAAACTAGATTTTTGAAAAAAATTCTAAGTAATTTATTAAAATATATTTCCATTAACATTAAAATGTACAACAACATTAAAATATATTCCATATGATCCAGTTAATATAAGGGTCATTATCGCTATTACTATTTTTACTAAACTTATTGCATGCGGCAATAAGTTTTAAAGACACGGTTAATGAGAGTTTAATTAATATCACTTAATTTAATAACACTTTTAATAAGTGTTTAATAAGACGGTCCGGCCAATGGGTCGTGCCAATTACGAGCCTGGCGCCAAGCACGAGATATTGCAGACATCTAGCATATGTCAAGGAAGTTTAAAGCAAAAATCTATATGCTTTTATTTTATATTTAAAAGTTAAAGTATTGTCTTGGGTCTACATTTAACAATGCGTAAATTAATGGTCGATCCCTAAATTGTATTTCAAATGAACTGATATCGCTGCACTCAGATGTATGCTAAAGTGGTGTAAGTCACGAATTTTGAAAAATTTTGGATTTTAATATCATCCAGGGATTTGCAGATATCGAGATGAATTTTTTTTTGTTCGATTCAGAAGAGGATAAGGAAAATTTTTCTAATTGGAAGTTTTATTCTCTGGGGGTCGTATAAAAATTTAATTTTCGTATTTTTTAAAATAGACCCCCCATGGAGTTGCAACTTATCTTATCAAAAAATTTACCTTTTTTGATGAAACTTTGCAATTGGAAGTATGGGTCTAGGGGCAATATTTAAGGAGATAGCCTATTGTTTCGATATTTATGACTCACCCTGTATAATATTGTGTCATGGATCAATTTCACACATGTTTTATCATTTTTTAAAATTTTTATAACGCTTCGAATTTTCTCAAAATTCACAAATTTTCAATTTTAACAACTGATTTAAAATTAATTACGTTGTTACCAGATTGCTATTGCTAAATAAATAAGAAGATAATTACTCAGAGGTTATAAAATTGCAAGTCAAATTCATTTATGTTAAATACTTTTGAAGATACAGAATTTTAAACTTGCAACATTGGACGATTGCACACATACCGTTCTACATCACAAGTTTTTTAAATGTCCAAAACTGCTAAAATAATTTATTTTTGTCCAGATATTTTGCAGAGTTCTATTTGAAAAAAATGGAACCTGTGTATAAAATTTTATTAAAATCGGTTACCATGGGGCCACGACTTTTTTTTTTTAATTTTTTGCTTATTTTACGTGGAATGACCCATATATATATTATTTTTTATAATTAATGAATGCATATCATGTGAGTGTTTTGTTTATCAAATAAGGAAATTTATGAGCAGATTTGTTTTATCATTGAATAAAGTTTATCCCAGTATAGGCCAATGTAATTTATGGTCTTGTCTGTTATCGGATTTACCATATAAATAGGAGGGTGAAGGTCAACATCATTTTTTAAAACTGATAAACATAGTGACACTTGTTCTTTTTTAACTCTCTCACTTGTAGCTCCCATTCAGCTGCAGTGGAGCCTTTCTCAGATAAATTTTACCAAAATTGTGTATGAACCTTGTTAGAATTATGTAATTAGCTCTTTATATTAGTTCAGCTTTTTTTATTTATTTATTTAAATTTAGATAACTACAGAGAAAATGAAAATTTCTTAAGAAGTGGCTAATATGAAAGAATATATGACAAAACTAGCTTATAGTCAGAATGAAAGTTCGTACAATGAATTGTATGAACAATTCAGCAAAGTTGCCTCTGTGCCTTTAAAAAACTATTATGATAAAAACTGGCATCCTATAAGCATGGTTAGTAAAAACATTTAATTTCCTTCTAATTTCTATTACAGGATTTTATGTGTAATTACAATGTTGATTTATATTTTTTTCTTTCTTTTAGGAGTGGACACACATGGATAGTGTTTCGGGTAATTTTTTTAATTCGACAAACAATAAATTAGAAAATCTCAATGGTAAAATTAAAACTGTGGTCGATCGCTACAGCTCGTTGCCACAGTTTATAGATAGCTTTTTTGCTTTGATAAATTGTCTGAGACAAGAAAAAAAAACAAAAAAAAGCTAATATTATACTGAGGCAACAAGTGCATCAGTATGAAACTGGAAGCACTGAGTATTTATAGAACAAGTACTTATTACCATATCCATTTGCCATGATCTATAATCAGCTACAAAAATCAAAAAATGATTCCACAACTGTACAGTGTGAAAATAATTTCACGTATAATCATTGGGGAAACAACTATCCAGTAAGTACAGTTGGATGTACTTGCTTATTTTGGCAATCTATGCGCCTCCCATGTTGTCACATTCTATCGATGAAAAAAAATTAAACATCAGTGTCTTTGATCCTGAACTATGTGACAAGAGATGGACACGAGAAAACTACATTTCTGTTCATCAAATATACAATCCACTATCAATTGCTGAGGATTATCTTCATGTGACAGAGATAGATTCTGGGCCTTCAGTTCCTAGCTCTGCCAATGGGAAATTTAAAAGGATGCAAGTTTTAGTGAACGAAATTGCTGATGTTGCCTCCTTATCATCCCAGTCTGTGTTTTCTGAGCAAGAGGCGGTTTTAAAGAAAATTCTTAGGTAAACATTAGAAAACTTTCTTTAAATTTAAATATGTACAAGGATAATGTTACTTTTAAGTACTAAGACTTCATACATAAGAATTTTAAGATTATACAGTTTGTGGTTCTCAGTGTGAATTTTAAACTGAAGAATAATAGTTTTATTATTGTTTTATTATAGCATCATTTTTTTAAGGTTTAAAAAACATTTTTAATGTTTGTAAAATCAGTTTGCATTTAATATAAATAGCTCCTTTGTTTTCATCTTATATTCCATAAGGAAATTTAAACTTCAGCATCAATAACATATAAATGTTAGAAATGCAATCAAACTATGCTTAAAAACCTAGAATTATCAGAATAAAATATGTTAACAATCTTTGACAAATTCTTCCATTAATTTTTGGCACAATGTCCTTTTAATCAAAAACTAAAAAATATATATTAAATGTCAGATCTTAATTTTCAGATTAATAAATGTATACACATGATTTTCTCTGTAGTCTGGAGTGGATCCCCTAATATTAAATAAAAAAGCTGATTACAAGAAAATAGTAAAATATTAGAATTTAAAAATGATATATAATATAACCTTTTTGAGTGGTAATTATTTAGTTAATACTGGTATTTATTACACTATTCTAATTTATTGTCCAATTAATGCAGTTTCAAATAAAAGAATTGTACAGTAGACTCTCTAAAATCTGCTCATAATTTACAGATGTGAAACAATGAACCTATCCTAACCGTTCTCGATCTATTAAACTTTGTAGCAATTTAGCATACAGAAAGTCCTGATTTTTGAAATGCATTCATTTTGCCTTTCTGAAACTCCAAAAGCTTTGCACCTTGAGTCATGGTTGAAAAACAGAATAATACGATCCCAAACGCTTACTACGCATTTATATCGTCTGGAAGTTCCGTGTGCAGAGCAAAAAACATGCAAATTTTACTTTTTAGAACACACAAATACAGTCGTTCTTAAAATTTTGTCCAAAACCAATGGCTGTATAAATTTATAATACATTTTATGAATCTGAATTTACCACATACTTCCATAAAAACATACAAAAATAATCTTCATTTTTCATTGGTTTCTAGCGATTAAATTTGCATAAGTCCCCCGCCAAATGTAACCAAGATATGGAAATTTTTGCCTTGTCCTTATAATTGGGCTAAAGCCCAATATATCAATGTAACTCTCAGAATTCCTCCTACCCTGCACAAAAACTATTGGAGTAGTTCTACCAGTTGTGAAACCTCCCCAGACCGTTACTGAATCACTTCCAAATACATGCTTTGAGAAAATCGCTTTTTCTCTACAGAGATCATACTAGAAGTTGCAAAAACAATCTAGTCTATCCAAATTAATCTTTTTCTCATTGGAAAATACAGAATTCCACTTTTTTTCCCATAGCATTGCAGTTTTTGGCAAACTCCATCCTCAGTCTCTCATGGACTTTTATAAGATGCGGTCTTGACGCATATTTACTATAGCAAACCTTTTTCTTTCTTTTTGTAAAACACGTCGAACAGTTCGAGCACTTGCATTCTAAGTTCAATTCACGTTTCTTTCCGTTTTTTGAAGCAATCTCGCCTTATTATTATTCTTTTCCCCCATACAGAAAAGAAGATATCCTGCTTCTATGTCTTTGCAGTCCATATTTACCGGAATTTTTAGAACACACAAATACAGTCGTTCTTATAATTTTGTCCAAAACCAATGGCTGTATAAATTTATAATATATTTTATGAATCTGAATTTACCACATATTTCCATAAAAACATACAAAAATAATCTTCATTTTTTATTGGTTTCCAGCGATTAAATTTGCATAAGTTCCCCGCCAAATGTAACCAAGATATGGCAATTTTTGCCTTGTCCTTATAATTATGACCACCGCTGTATATATATATATTTTTTTAAATGCAGAGTACGTATATGAATATATATATATATATATATATACAGTCGAGTCTCTATATAACGAAATCCATCGTTCCAGAAAAAATTCGTTATATAGAGAAATTCGATGTATAGAGAATGATGTTAAAAATCGTATTTAATGTGTAAATTTTGAACAAATATTATTTTTTATCTTTTTAATTAAGAATTTGAAATGTTTAAAAGTAAATATTAACCTAACATTTTATTTCTTAATTATTTAAGCTGTTTCAAAAAAGAGAACAGACATTTATTTGAAAGCTTAATGCAAATCAAATAAGGAAGACTTGCATTAATTTCAGACGAAGATATCTGTAATTTTTTGTTGTTTTGATTTTAAAATTGTCATGCTCTAAAAAGAAGCTGAAATTTTAGCAAGGAATGAAAAATTGTAGTTAACATTTTCCTCCATTTGATGGTCTCTCTTATGTGCCTCTCATTGATTCCTCTCTTATACAGTTGGCAAAAAAAGTATTTGTACACTTCATTTTTTTTAATTATAATGAAATTAAATAGAAGATTTAAGCAAAAAATACTGTAATACATTAATGTAATGCATTTTAATAATGTAAAAGCAAAAACAAAATAAAACGAATTGATTTTTTACATTAAAATAAACAAATATACAAAAATATAATGCAAAAAAGTATTTGACAACTACATTAATGTACTATAATTAATAAAAATTTAGTTAAATGATACAAAATAATATTTTGTGTGAATTCCTTTAGCGTTTATGACTACTTCTAGATGGTGTGACATAGATTCCAACAATTTTTTTGTAGTGGTCTGGTTTTTTTTTAATTGCATGATTCAATAAGAGCTTCTTCAAAACTGTTTTTCGCTGATACATATTTTTTTCGGATTTTTGCATCCAATAGCATCCACAAATTTTCTATTGGACTCAAGTTTAGAGATTGCAGAAGAGTTACCAGTCGCCTTCGAGCATTGTAGAGTAACCATGTGCTGGTGATCACAGCAGTATGCTTAGGTTGTTATCCTGCAGAAAGTGAAAAGCTTCCTCTACACGTAATTTCTTAGCACTGTTTAATAAATTATACCGCGACACATCAATGTATGTTAAAGCTGTCATTCCAAAGTCAATTAATTCCAAATGTTCTGCTCCATTAGAAGTTATACACCCCAGAACCATAATATTCCTCTCACCATGCTTGACAGTTTGGAGTATATGTTTTGGATCTAGAACAATTTTATTTTTACGCCAAACATTTCGAATGCTTGGTGGTAAAAAAATTCCGAATTTTTTCTCATCAGAAAAAAATACTGTTTTCCAAAAATCCAATGATTTGCTTCTGTACGCGAAAGCGAATTCTATGCATTTTCGACTATTTGTTTCACTGATGAATGGATTTTACCTTGAGGTTTCTCCTTTTAAATCTGCATTGAGAAGAATATTTCTTATTGTTTGAGGTAATACTCTGATGTAAGAAGATGTCGCAAGGTCTCCAGCAAATTTTTGAACTGAACCCATAGGATTTTTTAACGCTGTTTTAACAACACTCCTTTTTTCCCTCATTGTTAATTTGCTGAGAAGTCTTGGTTTTCATTGAATTTCGATGCCTCCAATTTCTTCATACTTTCTCATCATGTATCCAATAGTTGTAAATGGTAATTTAATAGCTTTTTTGATTTCTTGGTCTGATTTTTATTTTTATTAAGCTCAAAGATGTGATTTCTTATGTTCAAAGGTACCTCTCTAGTTTTAAGTACAATTCTCAAATACTTCAAGAGCAAATTAAATTAAATGCCAGACAAACATAGTATGAAGTTAATAATTACTTAAAACTACCAAATTATGTTACAACTTTGAACCACAAACATTATAAACACAGTGCGAATCTTGCTGTGGAAATGTACAAATACTTTTTTTGCAAGAAAATTTTAAACTTTTTCAGTTATAAAATTTATTTTACACCTTGATCGAAAATTTCTGTCGTTAATTTAAAAAGCACATTAAAAACACTCTATTAAAACCATTCGTGTATAAATATCTGCTTTTATTTAGTAAAAAATTGAACATATTAGAGTGTACAAATAATTATTTTGCCAACTGTATGTGTAACAATCCAATTGACTCTGTTTTGAGAAGGATGTGGAAAGGTGTATGGGAGATGGGATGAATTCGTTGGATTTAAAGAACAAGGAGAAAAGTAATATAAAAAAACTCAGCACTGAACGATAAATCAAAAATAAGAAGTGGAAAATTGATTCCATATGATTTAGAAGCTTTTTTAAAACTGAATAAATTAAGACCAATTTATGAAAAAATTCGTTATATGGAGATAGTTATTTCGCTATATAGAGACTGTTTTTAAAGTAATCATGCAAAAAGGGGACCGTTCCTACTAAAAATTCGTTATATAGAGAAATTCGATATATGGAGTTTCGTTATATACAGACTCGACTGTATATAGTCTCGTCGAATTGTTCCTCGAACCAGACCTCTTTGCCCCAGGGCTCCAGCTCAGTAATCTCCCGGAGCTTACGTAGCACTTCAAAGGAAAGTACTTCTGGGATACTTATTCCAAAAGCGGTGAAAAGAAAAGGACGTGCTCGAGGTAGATATATCATTTTCACTAGCTAAAACAAAATCGGAGACTTGTTCTGGGCATTGTTCTATATATATATATATCTCAGAGTTGGCTTTTTGCTGGCAAAATTGCATTTTGCTGATTTATTTCTTTATAGTAATACTGTATTAAATAGACTAAAGTACCAAAATTTTTGAAATTCAATTCTCTTTCTATTTTAAAAAAACATTGAAATATATTAATGATTAAAATTTCTTTTTTTTCTGTAAACAATTTTTAGAAATTTAAAATTTTATTTATGCTTCTGCTTAAATTGTTTTTTAATTTTATTTTATTTTTTTTAAACATAAATTGGAATTATAGATTTTACTTTAATTTGTTAACTTTTTTAATTTGATTAAACTGGATAACTTCCTTTTGTATTTATTTTAAATTTTAATTTATTGGTGTTACTATGTAAGAATTTAATTTTTTTGTAAATTAACAATTTAGAATTATTATTTAAAAAGTAAGGTGTTTTGAAAGAAATTAAATGAAATGAAGTTACTTATTTGTTTCCACTATAGTGTTAAAGTGTTGTAGGAAATTTTCCATGATAGATATGCACTATGCACTATATATGCACTCTCTACTCAAAATCCACCAAGTGGCATTCAAGATCCTAGAATGACCTAATAACCTTTGACAATATACAGCTTATTTTATTGTGAATTAATAGGAATAGTTTTCAATAAAAATATTTGTTTCTAATTGTTTTTATACATTTTTCTCTAGGTTATGGATGTACTGTTATTGGCCTCAAAAAAAGAAAATAAGAAAAACCTGTGGCCTTTGTCGATCTGCCATTGCCAATTAAACAAAAAATAATGATTAATTGGTTCACATCAACAGCAATTGTTGATACTTGTATCAAGAATGGAAGTTTGATAGATGAAGATACTATCGAAGTGATACCATCAAATATCCCGGATTCATGCTTGGACACAGTATCGATCTGTATATAATAAAAGAATTTTTCACCGATGACGGGTGGAAGTTAATAGAAAAAGTCGTGAAAACAAAAAAGAGTACAGTTGTGTGGAAGTGCATTTCCTGCAATACTGAGTGCAGCAACTCCCCAACTGTTTTGTGCAATCGATGTTTAACATGGATTCATTATAGCTGTGCAGGCTTATTAAAATAGCCAAGGACACAGTATTGGTTTTGTCGAAATTGTGCTTCCTAATTTTTTTTAAAGGTTCACACCTTTTTTCGAACTTTATGCTTTTTTTATACTTTTACATTTTTCATTATAGTTCAAGAGCTGACAGCATAGTAACCTAAGCTATCCAGCAGACAAAGAAAAAAAATCGTTATTTTATGAAAGAATTGTAATGGAGTAATCTAATGTTCCGTGTCTACCAGAAGTGAAGTGATGCATAAGCCAAAAATTAATACCACTAGTAGTTTACTCAGAGAATTATCGTGTTTGTCCTACGATCATTTCATACCTTTAAATGTAGGACAAGCACAATGATAGACCTACAAGTAAACCACTAATAGTATTAATTTTGGCTTATGCTCCACTTCACTACTGACAGACATGGATAATTACATTCCCCTATTACCCCTCCTCCATATTTTATTTTTTCCCCTCGTGCTTGATACCTTAGGTTTTTGTGCTGCCAGCTCTTGGACCATTTTTTAATTTAAATTTATTTTTGCAAGTGTGCTCATGCATTTTGTTATTTGTTCAAATTTCTATTTGCAAGTGTACTTATACTTTTTTTTCTATCAATTTGCATTTTCTTTTTTGCAAGTGTGCTTTTGGCGAGTTTAATTTTTTAAAATTACTATTAGTCTAAATTTATTTTTGCAAGTGTGTTCATACATTCTTTCATTTGTTAAAATTTATTTTTACAAGTCTGCTTATTTTTTAGGGGGGGGGGGGCAAATCTGCTTGTACTTTTTTATCAATTTGCATTTCTTTTTGTAAGTGTGCTTATACATTTTTTATTGGTTCAAATTTCTGTCTGTAAGTGTACTTACTTTTTTTGGGGGGGGGGCGGGGGCAAGTATACTGACACTTTTTTCTTTTTGCAAGTGTGCTTTTATACAGGGTGAGTCATAAATATCGAAACAATAGGCTATCTCCTTAAATATTGCCCCTAGACCCATACTTCCAATTGCAAAGTTTCATCAAAAAAGGTAAATTTTTTGATAAGATAAGTTGCAACTCCATGGGGGGTCTATTTTAAAAAATACGAAAATTAAATTTTTATACGACCCCCAGAGAATAAAACTTCCAATTAGAAAAATTTTCCTTATCCTCTTCTGAATCGAACAAAAAAAAATTCATCTCGATATCTGCAAATCCCTGGATGATATTAAAATCCAAAATTTTTCAAAATTCGTGACTTACACCACTTTAGCATACATCTGAGTGCAGCGATATCAGTTCATTTGAAATACAATTTAGGGATCGACCATTAATTTACGCATTGTTAAATGTAGACCCAAGACAATACTTTAACTTTTAAATATAAAATAAAAGCATATAGATTTTTGCTTTAAACTTCCTTGACATATGCTAGATGTCTGCAATATCTCGTGCTTGGCGCCAGGCTCGTAATTGGCACGACCCATTGGCCGGACCGTCTTATTAAACACTTATTAAAAGTGTTATTAAATTAAGTGATATTAATTAAACTCTCATTAACTGTGTCTTTAAAACTTATTGCCGCATGCAATAAGTTTAGTAAAAATAGTAATAGCGATAATGACCCTTATATTAACTGGATCATATGGAATATATTTTAATGTTGTTGTACATTTTAATGTTAATGGAAATATATTTTAATAAATTACTTAGAATTTTTTTCAAAAATCTAGTTTGTACTATTCAGCTTCAAAATTTATGTGGTTTTAAACATATTTTTACTTTTTCCTATCTTTACAAGAGAAAAGTATTGGATTCATGAAAATTTTGAATTCCGGTTTTCGACGGATTCACACGTTTTAGGGCTCAGAGATACCGAAAAACATGTTTTTACAAAATGTCTGTCTCTGAGTCACTGCTTCTGTACCTCTGTATATGATATACATTTTGTGAGCGCGCTATATCAAGAACCAATACACAAAATTTAATAAAAAATTATATTTACTTAGTTCTTGATATACATTGATGCTGATTAGGTTTTGATGTGAATCGCTTAACAGGTGACCCTACTGTAAAGGCTTTTGTGCGATTTCCGCGATCGCTTTATCTCCAGAATGCAAGGAATATCATCAATCTTCAGATTCAGTTATTCCTTGACATGAATTGATGTTATTTATATTTTGTTGTATATGGCTCCACGAGAGGCGCTGCAACACTGAATTTGTTACGATTTCTGCAATAGCTCTACTTTAAGAACTGATGCAGGAATTTCCATAAAAAGTCAGATGCAGTTACTTCTTGACTTGAATTGGTTTTGTTTACGTTTTTGTATCAATCATCTTTCGGATAGCGTTTTCATAATGAATTTTGTATAGTTTACAAGATTTCAGTGATATCGTGTACTAATCCACAGAATTCCGTATCTTTAGAGTCCTCCGATTGCTACATCCGAGTAGTTTATTTTTTCCAAACGGCATTAAAAAAATATTTATTCGAATGTTAAAGTCGAAGAGTATAACGTTTCTGTTGCGTATTTTTTTTATGCTAAGCTCCCATTAATATTTCATTCTAAGTGTATTTAATTGATCAAGGTTTAATGCGTTCGAACCAAACATCATTTAAGAAATTCAATTGAATAATTTCAGCTTAAAACGTTTAAATGAAATATGCCGAAGATTCATTAAACACCTGTTCTTGTTTTAAGAAGATAACTGATTCGCAAGTTAAACAAAATTTAAAATGTATTTGTATTTGAACTGAAAACTGTATGTTAAACTCTAAAAAATGAAAAAAAAAAAAAAAAAAAAAAAAAAAGCGCAGCGGCATTTTAGTCCACTTACAGCGGTTAACACGTTGGGGATTGTTTTTATTTATTTATTTATTTATTTTATTCCGGCCACATATCTGCAATAGGAAATACAAGATTCGAAAAAAACCACGGAAAACTTCGAACGGTTAGGCCGATGGTTGTGATTGGGTTCGAACCCAGTACCTACCATCTACCAGTTTGGAGGCCCGTAATTAGAGGCATCTTTTACGTATCGTGTAGTGGCAATTTTAACAAGAAAAATATGAAGTTGACAGGGATAAAACAATGAAAAAAATTGAAGTCGGCGTGATAAAAAAATTAAGTTTAAATAAGCTGACTCATTTGTATAGTAATTAAAGAAGGCGAAAATGGCAAAACTTAAACAAAATCTGAAATCGAAACTACACAAGAAGGAGATAATCACCTAGACACTTTTAAAAAGGCATTTAAACGTTAGGAGCCAATCTTTGTTTAAAACTAAATGCACTTTTCTTCATCAGATGTTTTTATTTCAGTATTTCTTATTTTTAAACTTACATCATAAGTCAGTAACCGTTGGTTACGGTAACAATTCAATAGTTTTTTAACACCTTAATAATAATAATAATAATAAATGCCGAAAGATGTTTTTACCTCAGAAAATTTACTTTAAAAAATATGATTTGTTCACAAAAAATTGCATCTTTTTTAAATTGCTATTTTTAATACTTTTATTTTTTTTTAAATATTATTTAGAATGCTGAATAAAATTGAAAATTAAACATTTTCATTTAATTAAAAAAAAAAAAAAATTCAACGCGAGAAATAATATTTTGAGTTATGACAATTTTAATTTACTCTAAATTTTTTGAAAAAAAAAAAAATTATTAAGAAAGCTTATGATGTGGTAGTGCTTACAAATTATGTGGTTAACCATCAAAAAACATTCAAAATTCAAACTCTATAAATAAATAAATAAAATAAATGTTTCCCGGATAACATACAGCAACATTGTTTCTTCAATTACACGCATTTCAATTTGTGTCTGATCCCTTGAAACCTCACGATTTATTAAAATTGTCATAACTCTCTGAGTTTTGGAGATATCAAGATGGAATTTTTTTTGTTCAATTTAGGAATAGATAAGGAAAATTTTTCTAATTGGAAGTTTTATGCTCTGGGGGCCGTATAAAAATTTAATTTTTGTATTTTTAAAAATAGACCCCCCATGGAGTTGCAACTTATCTTATCAAAAAATTTACCTTTTTTGGTGAAACTTTGCAATTGGAAGTATGGGTCTAGGGGTAATATTTAAGGAGATAGCCTATTGTTTCGATATTTATGACTCACCCTGTATTCTTATGTCAATTTACATTTCTTTTTGCAAGTGTGTTTATACAGTTTTTTTCTCAATTCAAATTACTTTTTGGAAGTGTGCTTATCTTAGCTCAATTTTTTTTTCTTTATCTATTTAAATTTCTTTTTGCAAGTGTGTTCACAAATAATGTATATATATATAATACATATTAATATAAATTTGTTTTTGCAAGTATGTTCATGAATAATGAATATATATGTATAATACAAATCAATATTAATTTCTTTTTGCAAATCACCTTATACGATTTTTTTTCTTTATTAATTTAAATTTCTTTTTCCAAGTGTGTTCACAAATAATGTATACAAGTGTGTTTATACAATTCCTTTTCTTTATCAATATAAATTTCTGTTTGCAAATGTGCTTGTACATTTTTTTTATCAATTTAAATTTCTTGTTACAAATCTACTTATACAATTTTTTTTCTTTGCCAATTTAAATTTTTTTTTTTGCAAATGTGCTTATAGAATTTTTTTCTGTATCAATTTAAATTTCTTTTTGCAAATGTGCTTATACAATTTTTTTTATCAATTTAAATTTCTTGTTGCAAATGTGCTTATACAATTTTTTTCTTTATCAATTTAATTTTTTTTTTTGCAAATGTGTTTATACAATTCTTTTTCTTTATCAATATAAATTTCTGTTTGCAAATGTGCTTGTACATTTTTTTTATCAATTTAAATTTCTTGTAGCAAATGTACTTATACATTTTTTTCTTTGTCAATTTAAATTTGTTTTTTCAAATGTGCTTATACATTTTTTTTTATGAATTTAAATTTCTTTTTGCAAATATGCTTGTACATTTTTTATCAATTTAAATTTCTTGTAGCAAATGTACTTATACAATTTTTTTTTCTTTGTCAATTTAAATTTCTTTTTGTAAATGTGATTATACAATTTTTTTTCTTTGTCAATTTAAATTTCTTTTTGCAAATGTGCTTATACAATTTTTTTTATCAATATAAATTTCTTTTTGCAAATGTGCTTATACAATTTTTTTCTTTATCAATTTAATTTTTTTTTGCAAATGTGCTTATACAATTTTTTTTTTATCAATTTAAATTTCTTTTTGCAAATGTGCTTATACAATTTTTTATCAATTTAAATTTCTTTTTGCAAATGTGCTTATACATTTTTTTAATCAATTTAAATCTTTTTTTGCAAATGTGCATGTATAATTTTTTTATCAATTTAAATTTCTTTTGCAAATGTGCTTATACAATTTTTTATCAATTTAAATTTCTTTTGCAAATGTGCTTATACAATTTTTTATCGATTTAAATTTCTTTTTGCAAATGTGCTTATACAATTCTTTTATCAATTTAAATTTCTTTTTGAAAATGTGCTTATACAATTTTTTTTTAATCAATTTAAATTTCTTTTTGCAAATGTGCTTATACAATTTTTTTTCTTTGTTCGTTTAAATTTCTTGCAAATGTGCTTATACAATTTTTTTTCTTTGTCAATTTAAATTTCTTTTTGCAAATGTGCTTATACAATTTTTTTTCTTTAACAGTTTAAGTTTCTTACAAGTGTGTTTATACATTCTTTTTTTCTTTAGCAATATAAATTTCTTTTCGCTAATGTGCTAATACATTTTCTTTCTTTATCAATTTAAATTTCTTTATGCAAATGTGTTCACAAATAATGTATATATTATATAATACAAATCAATATAAATTTCTTTTTGCAAATATGCTTATACAATTTTTTTTCTTTATCTATTTAAATTGCTTCTTGCAAATGTGCAAATTTTGTTTTTTTTATTTTATTATAGTTTTTTTAAAGGCTATCTTGTGTGGTTAAAAAGAAAATGCTCTTCTAAGACATTATGTTTCATTAAATGCAATTGTTACATTTTAGTATTGAAAAATATTACTTTCTAAATTTATCTTGTGCTCATAAATTTGTTATGAATCTTCTTATTTGATCAATAAATTTTTATACTTAAAATTCTGGTTTTTTTTATCGTTTATTTAAATACCTCTAATTTTACTTACAATTTCACACTAAACAACAGCAAAAGCAGACATAACGTGGTTGTTGGGAGCCATGTTACACACCCACGTCATGTCTGAATAATGTCAAAGAAATGGTACAAAATGATGAAAACACTTACCTACTTTGTGAAATGTAATTAACTTTATCATTCATTGAATAGCAACATAATCTTTCACTATCTTAAAAGTCCACAAGTGTTGTTTTGTGAATTGGAACATTTCCTTTCCTTTCGTATATTGTTTCACACCAGCAAGAAGTATGTATCAACGAGATTCTGATCTTTTTGACCTCTGAAAATGGTTCGCTGTTTTCAATTTTTATTCAGTCATGTCGTCAACAGAGATATTGAGATTCATAGCACTAACCATAGGCTGCAAGTGCCTCTTTGTGTTTCACTGAAATTTTAAACTCCAAATTTACTCTATTTTTTTCAACTATATCATCTGATTGATTCAAAAAAGAAAGGTTAAACACATACTTAAATTTTGATTGATCAACATCTTGATGAGTTTTATTAAGAAAAACAATGAAAAATATCAAGCTTTATAGAAAGACAGATTTCTTAAAAAAATTGTAACTGAAACTTCAGAATGTCAACTTAAAAGTGGAAAGTTAAACATACATTTCAGTATTTAAAAGGTTATCAACTTAATGAGTATTATTAATTAAGCAAAGCAATGAAAGAGATGAATTTTCAAGAAAAAGGATTGATTTTTTTTATTATCTATAATATCAGAGTATCAATTTGAAAAAGAAACTTAAATATGTTTTCTTAGCACTTGAACAACTGTTACCTTAACGAATTACAATAACAAAGAAAAATACTAAATTTTCAAACATAAAAAGAACAATTTTATTAACTTTACACTAATTTGAAATTGTAATATATTTTTTATACATTAGTACGTAAGATTTTAAACTTTAGGTGTCTAAATCTTAAGGTATATATTCATTACTGAACAAAACAAATTTTTCATTTTATCAATAGCTGAAAATTCCACATTTTATAAACTATTTTCATGAAAACACATACATTTTTTAAACCAATTCTCTCATCAGTTTAATTATTCCCTTATAAATATTAATAATTAAGGAAAATAATAGAAAATATTTTCAACCGTAATACAGCAATATAAACTTGTAAACAGAAGAATTAAATGTATATTTTAGTTTTTTACAACATAAACTTAATAAGTGTCATTAATTAAAAATAAATACCAATTTTCAAGAAAAAGATTAATTTTATTGCAAATTCCCAGTCTCCCAGTTCATCCCCAATCGGTTCGAAATGCCGTTTTTGATTGCTTTTTTTGCACTATTTTGTGCATTTATTAAAGAATCGACAATCATGGCACCTTGTGTACTTTCCAAATAAGAGATTTTGAAAGTTTGGTATTGGTTTGGATTGGTATTTGGTTTGGATTTCAAAAATAAATCAGAAAAAAGCAGTTTGTGTCGAAATAAACCCTTAATTCTCTCCCCTTTATATTTTCACATTGCATGATTGAGATAAATACTAACTTGGAACAATCATACAGTTGAAGTCAATTGATATTACTCTATTTTCACCTTAGTACATATTGCTTCTACACGATATTTCTTACTGCTACAATCATTTAATATGATAAAAATAATCTAGGCTATTCTACTATTCTTCTAGGGACATAAAATTTTAGTTGAGCATTTTGTTCATGTAAAATTAATTTTACTATAACAATCTGTGAATATGATCCTTTTTATAACGAAATTTTTTTTCTATGCAATGAATGTTATAATCCCGTTTATATATGCGAAGATAACAATTTATCTAAAATTCAACTTGTTTCCGATCCCGCATTTTTTTTTCTTTTTTGTAAAAACAGAACTAGCCAAAAGGATTAATTAAAACCTTACACAAACAGAAAATGTATGAAACAGAATCCAGCTTGAATAGAAAAAAAAATCATGGCTATGACAAAGAATTATAACTGCTAAGCTGTAAACCCGTCAAAATGGAAATTTCTTCCGGCGCCTTCTTATCTAGTCTAGGCAGGTTTTACAATGCTTTGTTTTTTACATTGAAAATTTTTTATTTTCAAGCCTTTTTAGAAATATTTCGACAACTAAGAAAAAAGAGACTTCTTTAAGAGCATACAGAAAACAGAAATGGAAAATATTAATATACCGATGAGGTATTTTAAATATAAGAATAATATCAAACGCAGACTTAACATTACCAGGGCTAACTCGAAGCATTTATTTTTTAAGGCTATTTTTCAATTTAATTTTTAACATTTTCACTAAATTCTTTTCATTCGTTAATTCATAAAATTTGCAGGAATTCTTACTCCTTAACCAAATTTGCGTTTCGAAAATAAAAAATATAAATATGAAATAAGCTATGAAAGAATTTTCTGCGCGCCAAAACTCGCTATATCTCCCAGTATGGAAATCCTAACGACGCCAAAGTTCGTAAACAGTCTCGCTCAACATAATCTCCATTGACAAGTTAGGATTTCCTTGACGTTAACTCTTTTAAATCTATTTTCGATTACATTTTTAATCGATGATATTCTGACATCATCGCATTCATCAGAAATTTAATCTTGAAATTCTAACGTATAGATTGTTAAACAATTTTTCTACATGTTATATCGCAAATTTTACACAGTATTTTTATTATTTTCACTGTTAACATAAAATCTCTTGTCTTATACACTTAATTCTTTTTTTTTTAAATTCCTATTGAAGCTGATAAATAATTGTAAGATGCAGTCAACAAATAAATGTATACTAATACCAACAATAATAAAATCAATTTGATTTATCAAAAATTGTTTTTAAAATTTCCTATATTAAATATTCTATTCCTTATAAGACAATGCTTTGGACAGTGCCACCTGTTGTGAATATTTACTTATTTTTGCTAATTTCCCTATAGGCCAGAAAACTGAATGTAAGTTTCATAACATAATAATAGCAGAATTCTTCTTGATTTAAAAAAAAATAAATATTATTGTTTATAAGATGAACCAAAGAACCAAATCTATACCTTTCCTAGGTTTTTTTTCTTTTTTGCAAAAATGGAATTTTATGTATTGTAGAGGACCTAGTCTGGAATTCCAAATTCCAAAAATGAAATGTATTCAAAAATTTTTAAAGTTTGTAATTTCTGAAAAGAAATGACAGATTCCTATTTTTTTCAGTTCATTATTTCAATATGCGACCTATAAAATAAGTTATTTTAGTGGCGTGACACCCCCCCCCCTCCCTCTCCTCCTGCTCTTGAAGTTAGATTTGGTTTATTTTGTGTCGGCCAATTATCTACTCTAGGGATATAAGTTCTGGGAGTTGCCCTTCGTGGGGGTCTTTCTAAGGGAACCTAACCCATATTTAGACAAGGTTCGAAGAAAACCACGAAAACTCCGAACGATTAGGCCGACGGCTCCAATTGAGTTCGAACCCAGCACCTTTCGTCTACCAGTTGAAAGGTTAGAACCTCTTGGCCACTGGTGGGGCCCTGAAGTTAGGAAAAAAAATTGTCTTTTTATAAAATTTTAGTTTCAAATGTTCTAGGATTCTTTAAAAAAAATCATCAGATATTCTCCGTCCCCCTCCCCCTTTTCTGATAAAATATTACGACTACGCCATTGTATTGCTACAATACATTTCGCATGCATATAATATTCTGAATAATAGGAGAATTCTGTTTATTTTTCAGTATCCTTCAACTTCCTTCTGAGAAATTTCAGAACACAATATCTGCTAATGTTTTAATTTTTTTTTCAAAAGAGTTCGCGAAAATATTTATAAACAATTGTGGAAAAGATTTCCTGCATGGTCATCGAGCTTAATTATTTAAAAATAAGATTTATTAAAATTGTTTGTGTAAATTATAAAGAAATTCAAAACATAAATGTCATTCCTATTCTACATGGAATTGATTTAATTTTGCTATTTTTATGTTTTTGAAAAATTACGAATTTCGTGGGTAGGGAGAGGGGGGGGGGTTGCAAAATTCAAAAGGACGTAAAATCCAGAAAATTCCAATATCCGGAAAGCCCTCTGTCCCAATGATTCCGGGTAACAGGTCCTCTACTAAATGAATTTATAGCATTTAAAAATTTTGAGCATAAATAATAAATTGTACATAAATTGGTTTACTTGTTTTGTATATATTTTTCAAATTGTACAGTACATTTGAGAAAATGTATAAATCAGAAAATACACATCAAGAGCTGTTTCAAATTTTGGGTAAAATAACTTGTACATGGTCTTTTAATTAAATTCTTCACCTTTACTTCAAGACTTGAGATTTTGCTTTAATAAATCACTTTTTTTTCATGAAGCCATCCAATAATATGTCAATAAGATAAAGTGAAATAATCAAAGATATTGCAAAATACTCATTTACTTTCAATATTCCTTCATTAGGTTTATTAAAATGCAAGACGAAAGAAAAAAGGATATAACCATTTTTAGTTACGCATAATTTAAATTGTGCATAATTTAAAAAAAAATTTCTAATGTCTCCAATCAGAGAAAACCAATGTAGCATACTGAAGAGTACAATAGACTCCCTCAAATCCGAATCCTAAAGTCCACAACTCTCTAAAATCCGCACATAATTTACGGATGCAAACAATGAAATTTTCAGTTCAATGTAGGAACAAAATTTGACTTTTTTATTTTTATATCAATTCCATATATATTTTAAATTGCCATAACAATTTTTAAATCCATATTTATTTTTAATTTATATTAATATTATTGAATTCATTTTTTTTTCATGAAGAAGGAATAAATTTTTTTTGAAGAAATTCAAGATATTGCTGATGTCACTGGTTATCACAATCTTTTTACTAATTATATTTATATATTAATAAAGCTATTTTAGTTATTAAGTCTGACTAAACCAGAAAAATAACTTCCTTATTTTGTGATTTTAATGTGAATTAAAATATATCTTTATGAGACCAATTTCATTGAATAAATTAGGAAAAATACATTACTTTTTTATTATAAATATTTATATGTACATTATTGATTATGAATTTGACCTTTTCTTTTAAAAATTTCAAGAAAAATTTCAATTTTTCAAGTCTCTAAAAATTATCAAAATTTTTATTACAGTAGACTCTTTTAAATCCGCAAGTCTCTAAAATCTGTTCATAATTTATGGATGTAAACAATGAAATATTCAATTCAGATATAGGGACAAAATTTGACTCTTATTTAGTTTTATATCAATTCCATATATATTTAAATTTGGCTTTTTGTTGATGTAACTGAATTCATGTTTTTTCATGAAGGAACTATAAATTTATTTCTGAAAAAATTCAAAATAATGTTGATGTAATTGGTAATCACAATTATCTTACCAAACATATTTATGTATTAATCAAGCTTTTTTGGTTATTAAGTGTGGCTAAACTTGATATAAAACTTTCTTAATTTATGATTTCAATGTGAATTAAAATGTAAATTAAAGAGGCAAGTTTAATTAAGTAATTAAAGAAAATGCATTTCACTTTTATAATCAATGTTTAATCATACATTATTGATTATTATCTTGACCATTTCTTTTTATATTTTAAAAGTTATTTAAATTTTTATTATTTCAGATTATTACTTATTTTAACATTTCTTTTATATTGTAAGCATTCATTATAGTTTCGATTGCATTATTAATTACATTCAAATTACTGTTTAATATATGTAAACAAAGCAATGGCCAGAAATCTGCAAAATTCTAAAATCCGCTTAACATCAGGTCATTTTCGAAATCCGATTTTCGATGGAATATTCACGTTTTAGGAGTCAGAGACCCAAAAGACATGTTTTTACAAAATGTCTGTCTGTGTGTATGTGGCAAAAATTTGTGGACACTGTCTCATGACATGGAATTTCCCAAAACTTTAGATTCTGTCAGACCTTGATATAAATTAAATCTGATTAGTTTTATGTGTATATTGCTGAAAAGGTGGTGCTGCTATGCTGCATTATTCACATTAGCCATATTTTAAAAACTAGTGCAAGGATTTTTAAAAAACTTTAGATTTATATAGTACTTGATTATAATATGGCACTGATTATATTTTGATGTATATCATATACCAGGTGACGCTGCTATGTTCCATTTTTCAGGGAGTATTTACGTGTCTAAGATAGCAGAAAGTTTTGGTATTGCCATATCTGACTAGTTCTTGTGATGGAAATGAAAGTGCACGACTGATTAGCTTTACTAATCGTATATATGAATGAGTACACTTGCCGAATAAATATTCAATAAATTTTTTATATAATTACAGAAAAAAACCAAGCTCACGCTGGGTGCAAAGAATAAATGATAATGAGAAATGATTCATCTAAATTCTTTGGAAAATTTTTAAACAGAAAATATAATGATTTTTTTTTTTTTTTTGAAAAAAAAATAGTTCTAGAATATTTCTCTTTTATTTTTAAGTGTTTCTTCAGCAAAGCCTCTGCTATCATGTAATATATTGAGGTAAAATTTACCCTATTCACGTCAGATTATTTTTTTATTTTAAGTAAAAGTTACTTTACAGTAAAATAACAAAAATTAAAACTATCAAAAAGTTTTACTGAAAAATAATGAAGAGGTCTAGAGTTATTTGGTTTTTATCAAATGACAACTGCGACAGTTAAATAAAATTTTACAATTTTTTACTGTATAAATGAATGTTAAACCAAAAAAGATGTGATAAAGTAAATGCAACGACACATACAGGGCTCACACTCAGATTTAACATAATAAAAATACAAGATATTTTCAAGAAGCATCGATTTAGTATGAAACAAATGCTTTTTTAAATAATAGTTATCAAATAATCCTCTGGAAAGCATCTTGCACAAACAAAACATTTTCTCCCATATCAAACATGAAATGTCTCTCTAGTTGATAATGTCAAGAAAATTATTTGGAATACATTTCAAAAACACAAGGACTTTATCCTGTATGTGTCAAGAGATGGCTTCTTAGATTACTATTTCGAGAAAATGTCTTGGAACATACTTCACAAGCAAAAGGCTTTTCACCTGTATGAGTCAAGAGATGCCTGCTTAGATTGTTGCTCTGAGAAAATCTTTTAGAACACACTTTACAAGCAAAAGGTTTTTCTCCTGTATGAGTCAAGAGATGGGCTCTTAAATGATCATTCTGAAGAAATCCTCTGGAACATATTTCACACACAAAGCTTTTTTCTCCTGTATGTGTCAAAAGATGGCTTCTTAGATTACTTTTATTAGAAAATGCTTTAAAGCATACTTCACAAACAAAAGGTTTTTCACCTGTATGAGTCAAGCGATGCTTTCTTAGACTACCATTGTCAGAAAATCCCTTGGAACATACTTCACAAGCAAAAGGTTTTTCACCTGCATGAGTCAAGCGATGGGTTCTTAGATTACAATTAAGAGAAAATCCTTTGGAACATATTTCACAAATAAAGGGTTTTTCTCCAGTATGAGTCAAGAGATGGATTCTTAGATGACTATTCCGAGTAAATCCTTTGGAACATATTTCACAAACATAGGATTTCTTTGCAATATGTGTTAAGACATGTCTCCTTAGATTACTATAATCAGAAAATCTTTTGGAGCATACTTCACAAACGAAAGGTTTTTCACCTGTGTGGTTCAACAGATGCTTTTTTAGAGAACTATTCTTAGAAAATATTTTTGAACATACTTCACAAATAAAAACTTTTTTTCCTGTATCAGTGGAGGAATGCTTTCCCTTATCCCTATTTCGAGGAACAAAGTTCTGTTCACCGGAGGAATAATTTTCTTCTGTAATCGAAGACATTTTCTTGAATGATTTTAAGCTTGATTTCAGAAGCTAACAGAAACGTCTTCATGCGTCAGCAAGAAGAGATTGTTGCCATTTTCATCCAAGGAAATGATTTGTTGAGTTTCAGGAAAAACAGTTTTATCTACCCCTAAATCTAAAAACAGAAAGAAAAATTATAAACAAGGAATTTGTAAAATAAACTGCACTAAGTTTTAACTTAGAATTAAGAAGCCGATTTTACAATTTTCTTTTCCTTAAACAGTACAAAATTCATGCATGAAATTATCAAATTATACATTCTTAGGTATAACTTAACAATTTTTTTCATAGATGCAGGTACATATGTGTAGGTTTGCTTGTGATATATTAGACACTGCCATAGCCCATATAGGGAACCTCCTATACCTTGAGTGGTAAAAACTACAAATTTATTTCATTGAATGCTTGTAATTTTATTTTTTCCATCTTTACGAGAAATAAATGTTGGATTCGTGAAATTTTTTGAATTCCGGTTTTTGACGGATCTACACGTTTTAGGAATCAGAGATTCTAAGAAACGTGTTTTACAAAATGTCTGTCTGTCAGTTTGTCTATATATGACAAATTTTGTGGGCATTTTATCTCAAGAACTAAAGCACGGATTTTCACAAAACTTTAAATTCAATTAGATCTTGATTTAAACTGGATCTGATTAGTTTTTGGTGTAATATTGCCCAACATGTGGTGCTGCTCCATTGTTTTTTTCACAATTTCCAAAATAGTCGTATCTAAAGAAATAATGGTCGTATTTTCATAAAACTTTAAATACTGTTAGTTCCTGATATAATAACAGTTCTGATTACCGTAAAATGGGGTAAATAGGAATAGCGGGGTGAATAGGAAAGAAACTTCCTGGTCATACAAATAAATTCTTTATAAATATATGTGATGATATTTTTAGTTGCCAATTTTTTTATAAGAAGGTGAAAACATTAAGAGCTGGGAAATTCAGTTTTGACATGTTGTCACCACTACTGGGGTGTATAAAAAAATTTCAAGAGGATCCTCAAAAACCTCATTTTTTCAACTTCTTCAAAACTTTGTGTGTAACTACAGTATTTTTAGTATTCTAAACCTAAGAGAGGGGATTTTTAATTAATGATAGACCTGTAAACGATATGCTGTATTAAATACCACTTATTTCTAAACTATAGTTGGGGAACGTTGAAGTTGCGAGTATGTAAAAGCCTATACAGTTTTTTTACTCCGTTGGCTTGGCGGCTTGGCTTAACCGTAACCTAACATGGTTGCACTATCTGGCGTTATAGCACTTATTTTGGCAACATAATATTAATTTTGAAGTGTGCTTGCAAAAATCTTATTTCAAATATTTTTTTCTTGTCATTTCATTGAAAGATTAAATATAATTGATTATTAACAATTTATTATCAAAGCACATTATTTAAATTAGAATAACATACATATTTTCCAAGAACTTTTCATCTTAAAAAATAATGTTTAGAATTAAAATATTTCGAAAATTAAAAATAAACATTGTTCCAATTTAACATCACCTATATTTTTTTAATTATTTTGTAAACGAATCGCAGTTCTTTTTTCGATAAATGTGTTGTTAATAATCAGGTTTAAAGTTATATGTATGTAATGTGTACCAGGTATCTAACATTGCTCAATGTGCAATTTTGAAGAAACACACGAATTCCCATTTGTATTTTATATAAAATCTATTCATATTTTTTTTAATTGCGATGAGAAAACATACTATTAAAACAAAAAGATTTCAGAACGGATATGATTGTAGTTTGCAGACTTGATCCCTCTTTTTTATTATTTATTTACAAAAAGGAGACTATAAAGAGGACATAAGATAAACTATTTATTTTATAATTAATCAAAACATCCGCGCAGGAATTTTTTTAAAAACATGCCAATAAAAAAAGCAACTTCAAAATTGAAAGTACAAAAAACTAATAATAATAATAATAATAATGAAAAATAAATAAATAAAATGAAATAAATATTAAAACGCGAATTTCTATTGGCATTAAAAGAATAGTAAAACAGTAATCTTTTTAACAAGTCTTTCTTTTTTCAATTATTTAGACACCCCCCCCCCCCCCTCATTGCGCTGCATATGCCTAAGTTTTTGTGAAAAATGACTTCTTTTTGACGTTAGAAAGATTCATGTTTGAGCAGAATAACTTTCCCTGACTTTTTATTTGCAACCCTTGTAGTAATTGGCCGATAATTCACTTTCGTTTTCGGCCGAAAACCTGAGTTTCGCCGAAACTTTGTTTTCTGCGAAAATGCTGCTGACATTTCAGCCTGATCGAAACTAATTTTATTTAAAAAATCTCGTTTCTTCAAAAATTTTCAACATTACTCATTGATTTGAGCTGCATCGGCTCAAATGAGACTATTTATTGCTATGAACTTCTTTGTTTACAATTTATCAGTCATCATTGACTCAAGATGTGAGTGGCAATTATAAATTTAATGAAATTCGCATAATAGAAAATATTTCTGTGTTATGGTTGAATTAATTACGTATTATATTATGAAAATAAAAAGTGTTGGGTTTAAGTCATAGCGAGTCAACTTGAGTCACACACATAATTAATTAATAATTGTGTATATTTCATAAATATGTATAATTAATTAATAATTATGTATAGTTAAACTATATATATAGTTAATAAATATGTATAGTTAATTAATAATTATACTAACTAAATAAATGCGTTTAATTAATAGTAATTATGTATATTTAAATATCTATATAATTAATTAATAACTATGCATATTTAATAAATACGTATAATTAATTAATAATTATGCATATTTATGTATGTCTTACTTTATAGTTTTTTTACATTCGTTTTCGTTTTCGGCCGAAAATAGAAAGATCACTGAAATTTGGATTCAGTTTCAGCCTTAAAAACCTGTTTCACTCGATCCTTAAACTCAGCACTTAAATAGAAACCTTTTTATTTATTTTACTTTGCTTTAATATTTTATTGTCATATTTGGTAAGCATTTAAGGTAAATTTTTCCGATAAGTTCAAATCTACAAATATTGTTTCTGTATTTTAGAAAGTTTCAAAAATAAAAACAATATATTGCAGATTAAAAACTCCATTC
Source organism: Maratus speculifer (assembly GCA_964019185.1). NCBI lineage: Eukaryota > Metazoa > Arthropoda > Arachnida > Araneae > Salticidae > Maratus > Maratus speculifer. The sequence continues at coordinate 13,825,913 of CAXHSM010001376.1, read as the reverse complement.
TTCAAGTAATTATCTCTTAAATGACCGGAAATTGGAGAAGACGCGGGGTGTCGTTATCTGAAAAAGGTTTGCAATTTTTATACAACACATGTTTATTGGCGCCAAAATTTCGCCAAAGCGAATAAATACATTTTTATATAAATTTTATATGTACAAGTCGTAATAGTGACAAATTTTAACTTAAATCAGTTGCATTTAGTCAATAAATTGTTTTCGCATTAAAATTTTGAAGAAAAAGGAGATACCGAGGGAGATTTTATTGAAATAGTCAACGCACTTTTTCTTGTCGCGGAAGCATAACATTCACAGTATAAACTGTACTCTCAACGTCTTCGTTCCCCAAGTATACATAATGAAAAAAATAAAAAATGGGTTGTAACATCAGAGGTTTAAGATTTATGGGGTGAATCGGAACACGTTTTCTCTCATGGTTTATTTTTCTATGCAGCAATAGTTTCATGTAATATATGAAAATATATATGAATATCTATTGTAACAATATTCTGTTTGTTCTAATTACTTAAAGAGTTTAAAGGTGCCAAGAAATTACTTGGTTAAACAAAGAAATCAATGCCTAGTCCAACAGACATGGAACACACAATAAGATAATTTAAAAATAGCAAATTAGTTAGAAAAACTGCACAGAATTATTCTCTGACATCCACAACATTACACAAACATCTCAAAATGAAAAACCAATTAAAAAAGAGAAGTCTGCAAACAGTACTAAGGGCTGGGTATGAGGACGTATTAGTAGATTGTATTAATACATGCAGCAATTGGGGCTACTCAATAGATTCATTTACCCAATGACTACTAGTAAAGGATAACACAGAACAAGGCTTAATTTGTATTTAATTCTACTTCCGCAATTCGAATATAATTTCTTAAAATAAATTTTAAATTTTATTGATTTCAAAGTTGTTTTCTAATTTTTAAAAAGGCATATCTTTACTTGTATATAAAATAAAGCTTTGGTTTCACAGTAACTACGTGTTCCTAGTCCTCCCTTATCATTATTACCTGTTTTTATTAACCCTATTAAAGTTTGAATCGGAATAAATAAAGATTATAACATTTGTTCCGATTCACGCCCAGGGCCCGATTACCGCACAGGCCCACTAGGCCGCGGCCTTGGGCCCATGATAAGCTAGGGGCCCTAAATGAGTATCATGATTTCGAAAATATTTCTTAAGTTTATAATGTTTTGTAAAGTTTCTCAAAAATCGCAAAATGATTTTTATTAATCGGTAAACGGCATGATGTTAAACAAACTTACTTTATTCTTACTGTGTACTGACAGTGAGATTGACCAATAGCGTACTGATAGGCACGTTCTGCCTGCAATGAATGAAGTCACGTGTGAATTTGAGAAATAAGACAGCTAAAATATCTGTTCGCTAGATGGCGTTTAGAAATACATTGCAACCTAGGAGGATAGAATATTCAAAATCAATCTTCCAAGATCGCAACAGAAAAGATCAACTCAACTTGTCTTGGTTATAATCCAGTTCAGTTCATGTTCATGGTATTAGAATATCTTCCTGCTCCAGTTTATAGGAATACACGTGCAACATTAATCATTATTGAATTCTGTTATTAAAAAATAGTTTTATTCTGCGTTAAATTTGAGTGATTATGTCAGCACAGAAACAATTATCTGGATGGCAAAAGCGTCTAAAAAAGCGAAATAAAGAGCGAGATGCAAAAAAATTGAAGAAAGGCATGCACGATTTTTTGTTTTCCGACGTCAGTCAGAGTAGTAATTTTCAAAATACTACAACAGATAAAGTTAAAGTTGCCTTTGATAGCATTCCCAATGAGTTCAGTGATTCCGAAAATGTCTGTCCTGAAGGAAATTCATGTACTGATGAAAAATTGGATTTTGATGTCCTCCAAACCCAAATGATTGAATTGGTGAATGAAAATGAAATATATGGAAATATTGAGAGCAGTTCCTGTTCAACATATTCTGCCGATCCTGCTCTTTGGCCTTCTATAATTACTGAAGACATGCGGGATTTTTTTACTTTAAGACAACCAAATCAAAATATTGATAAAATTAATAATTCAAGAAAAACATTTACAGATAAAACTCGTGCTTTGACCGAGTATAGCTTTTACAGGCATACTCATAACAATGAAAAATTTAAGAGAGATTGGTTAGTTTATTCTCCATCCAAAGCTGTTGTATTTTGCTATGTTTGTAAACTTTTTTCATCAAGCCGTCAAGCTCTATGTGATGAGGGTTTTGACGACTGGAAGAATGTAACTGGAAGGCTTAAAGAGCATGAAAATTCCCAAACACATAGAACCAGTGTTTGTACTTTATCAATGCGAGCAGTTTCTTCCAATCGAATTGATAAACAAGTGGTCACTGAGTATCAGAATGAAGTCAAATACTGGCGACTTGTTCTTGAAAGAGTTGTGAAAACGATTCAACACTTGACAATGAGAGGATCTTCTCTGTTTGGAGAAAATGAAACTATAGGAAGTGTAAGAAATGGAAACTTTCTAGGGAGCCTTGAATTGATCTCAAAATTTGATTCTTTTTTTGCAGATCATTTAGCCACGAAAGGTAATCCTGGAAAGGGACGTACTAACTATCTCTCTTCAACTATCGTAGTGGAACTTTTACAGCTAATGTCTGAAAAAGTTTTACAGCATATTTTATGTGAAGTACGAAGGGCAAAATATTTTGGTCTAATTTTGGATTCATCTCCAGATATCACACACACTGACCAACTTTCATTCGTGTTAAGGTATGTAAATGAAGATGGAGAACCAAAGGAACGCTTCATCAAGTTTTTACCCATAAATAGCCATAAGTCAGTGTCATTGTCTACTTGTGTATTTGATGTACTTGAAAACTGTGATTTAGATATTCTGAATTGCCGAGGACAATCATATGATAATGCTAGCAATATAGCTGGACCATATTCTGGATTGCAAGCCAGAATCAAAGAAGTTTCTCCTTTAGCAGATTTTGTGCCATGCTCATCTCATTCCTTAAATCTCGTTGGAGCTAATGCTGTAGATTGTTGCCAACAGGCAGTAGGGTTCTTTGCCATTGTTCAAAACATATACAATTTTTTTTCTGCATCTACACATAGATGGCAGACTTTGCAGGAACTCTTGCATTCTTGTGGCAGTGGTAGTGATGCACTAAGTGTTAAGTCTTTAAGTGGAACCAGATGGTCTGCAGAAACAGATGCAACAAAATCCTTACGCAAAGGTTACCTCTTAATTTGTCAATCACTAAATAATATCAGCTCAAATAATGAGGAAAACGCAGCAACTCGACATGAGGCTGGGAGTTTACATTCAAAATTATCGAAGTTTGAAACTGCGTTACTGACTGTTATATGGGACACAATCTTGCAACGTATTAACAAAACAAGCAAAACACTTCAAAGCAGTTCCATTGATATTTCTACTGTAGTGCCCTTATATGAGTCTCTTATTCAGTTTATAAATTCAGTTAGAGAAAATTTGAATGAGTACGAAGAAGAAGCAAAATTATTGGTCAATGGGGAAACATACAGCATTAAAAGAAAAAAACAAATATCAAAGCGATTGGATTCAAATTGTGACACAGAATGTCATCTCTCTCCAAAAGAGGCATTTAGAGTCAATTGTCACAATATAATTTGTGATTCACTTTTGGTGCAACTTCATAAAAGAATGGAAGCGTATTCCAAGTTGGAACAAAAATTTGGGTTCCTTTCTAATTGTCACATGTCGATTCCAGATAAATCAGCAGCTTCTAAACAATTTCAAAGATGTTATTCTTCAGATATTGATGAAAATTTTCCTGATGAATTTGAACAGTTCTCACCTTTTTTGAGACAGTACAATTCCCCATTAGATTGTTTAAAACAAATAAGAAAATTGAACATTTCTCATACGTTTCCCAATACAGAAATTGCTTTAAGAATTTTACTAACACTTCCTGTAAGCAACAGTTCGAGTGAAAGATCTTTTTCAGTTTTAAATAGGATAAAAAGCCAAATACGAAATTCATTAAGCCAAGCAAACTTGCAAGCCTGTTCCATATTATCTATTGAAAATGACATAACATCACAATTAGATTTTAATGATATTATTGACGATTTTGCTTTTAAAAAATCTAGAAAAAAAGCACTCATTTAAAACTTTTAAACTAAAGTAACATATGTCTAATTTTTAATAACAAATATAAAAATTGTCTATATGGTAAGTCTTTCTGTAAAATATGTTTATAAAAATACTTTGACTTTTTTTTTCTTGTTTGTATTGTGCTCAGTATTTTTTAGGTTCCATATAAAGTGCATTCTTTTACAATTTTGAAATTTTTTGTTTTACTGTATTCTGCAACATTTTAAAGAACTGATTAAATATTATTGTATTCTAAAAAATTGCTGAGCACAGCAGCTGCTCTAAGAATTTAAGATTATTATCCAAATTTGAAAAATCGTCTAATTTTCAACGGTTACACTATTACTTCTTAATGATATTAATTTTTTTATGTGTAATATGTAAAACTTATTTTTACAGTATTTAAAGCATACATATTGTTATTTGTAAACTGCACTATAACAATTTTACTTTCTCTTCAGTTTTATTTAAATTTTAAAACAAATTTTTTTGGCATTTTTACCTATTTTAAAACAATTATTCCTATTTTTATTTCTTGGTACTGAAAATAAGGAATACTGAAATTGATGATATTTTATCATTAACTACAGGGTCATTCCATGGTAACTTACGTTACATTCAGAACATTTTACTGCAGTAATTTTAATAATATAATACACAAAAAATAATTAAATGTAAAACTAACAGGATTTGTCAATGAAACCTATCTAAAGATCAAATAGTATGATAATTAGTTAAAAAATGATAAATAAAATTACACTTTATATGATAACTTACATTTCTCTTTCAGTAATGGCAGTTATCATAGTAAATATAACGGGCAAAATTTCAGAAATAACACTATAATTAGATAATTTTCATCTAAATTGGGCTTTGAATAAGTTTAATTAGTAAACCAGGTCAAATTTACATCGTGTATGTTATAATATTACTAAAATTATTGAAAATAGTTCTAAATGTAATGTAAGTTACCGTGGAATGATCCTACATCTAATCATCATTATAATTGTGTTATATGTTAATGTATTTTATCATAATTGCTTTTTATTTATTTTAATTTTTAATTTTTTTTAAATTCAAATAATAAAATATATAAAGTTTTATAAATTAAGCTGTGTTTTTATGATCATCTTTTTACTTCTAACTGTGCTAGCAAATAAATATTTAATCATGAATCCCAGTTAAATTTATTTTATTCTATAATAATTTGTATTACTGATTCTTTTATGGCAACTTTTGTCAACAATTTTCTATAAACTTTGGGAATTAAATCAGTTATTAAAATATTTTTGACTTAATTAAAATATGAAAACAATACATTTTTAATTTTTTCATATCTAAAAAGGAAGTGATGCTTGGATAATATGTTAATCTTAAATAAACTGTTTTTTTTTTTTTTTTTTTTTTTTTTTTTTGTTTATGCATCCTTTTTTTAATAAATATTTTCTCTTAATGAAATGGTGAAAATTTAATTTATTTTTCTGAATTTTCATATATTTCTGTTTATGTAATAGTTTCAATTCTTTTATCTCATGTGGGATCTTGTGCTGTCACCAAAATTAAGTCTATTATTGTCAAGACTTGCACATGATTAACACACAGTATAAAATATTTTACTTAAATAGAAAACCTATTTGGTGTAGGGAATTATAAAAAAAATTCTGAAAAGTTTTATTCTTAAGCAAATAAGACATAACATGCTAACTAAGCTTATGTGATTGCAAAAATAATTCATTATTATAATGCACTTCCATAGTAACATTTCTGTTTCTTTTTACACAAAATTAAGAAAAATATAAAAGTGTGAAATAGAAATTAGTTCTATGTTTATATTGCAGATATTTAGAGAAACTCTAAAAATCGATACTGAATAAAAAATTTATTTTATTTTCTGAAATTTCTAGAAAAGTAAAAAAAAAAAATCATACTATTAGATAATACACTCACTGCTGACAAATTGACATCATTTCCCATACCTGGTTTTAAATATATAACAGGTTTCCTACAGGTTAGGGGATTTTTAGGCAAGAAGGAATATTTTAAATATTAGAAATTTTCAGAAGATTTTTAATGTATACTACTTTTCATCAGAATCTTGTTTATCATATGAAAATATTTTGAACTAATTATCCATCTAATTTAAAATATTTAAATAAGTTTATGTAAATGACAACAGCATAATATGAAAATAATTACAAATTAGAAATTCATGCAGAAAATGCTTTTTTTAAGCATTTATCTAGATTAAAGTTGTTTATTATGGACGATTTTAAAGCAATATGTATGCCAAGTGAAAAAAGTCAGGAAAAGCCAGGGCTTTTTTTATTTATTTATTTATTTATTTTTTATTAAACCAGAATTGTGTAGGAACCCTGCTTAAAGCATTTACTTTTTTGTATTACTTGTGTTACATTAATAGCAAGCCTTCTTCTCAAATGACAAAATAAACTATTTGAAGATTGGTAAAATTTGTTTGATGATATACAGGAGACACATAATATTTGATCAAAATTTAAAATATAGTTGTATATAAAGCTTGATTTTTGTTTTTATGACAATATACATTTAATACAGTAATCATGATAATGAGAAATATGAAGAAGATATTTCTTGTTTTCATTTTCTGAGACTAAAGTACATAAATTTATATATATGTATAAAAAAGAGAAATTGTAAGACTTTTTTCACTATACAAATTAAAATGTGTTTAGAAACTTTATATTTTATTAACTATAAGGAGATTTATTACAAAAAAATAATGTAGACTGTATACGAAAAGTTAGTAGTCACAACTAAAAAATTGCTGCATCTTTTGACTGTGAGTATGCACTTGTAGTTTGAAGGAGGGGGGGGAGCAAAAAAGTGGCTGAGTCTAGGACCGAGGAAGGGGGGGGGGCCCAAAAAATGTGCTTGGCCTAGGGCCCTAGACTACCTTAATCGGGCTCTGTTCACGCCGCAGATAGGAGTGAATCGGAACACCATTAAAAAAATAAATAATATATACATAAATAGTAAAAATGTTCCGTTTTTGCTTGAAAAGTAAAGAACAAAACAAGACCGAAGTTTCTAGTAGAAAAAAAAAATAATAAAAAAATCAGTTGTTGCTGTTTTTTAACGATAAAGTTGCAAAGTGTTCCGATTCACCCCATTTTATGGTACGTTTTATTGTAAAATCGCTCCAATAAGTGGCATTGTCTGCAGCATTATTTATGATTATCGCAATAGCTCTATCTCAGGAACTAATGCATGTGTCTTAATGAAACTTCAGATTCAATTAGTCCCTGATATAAATTAGTATTATTTAGTTTTTTGTGTAAATTTCTCCACAAGTGGCATTGCTATGCTGCATTATTCACGATTATCACAATAGCTGTATCTCAGGAACTAATGCATGCATTTTCTTGAAACTTCAGATTTAATTAGTCCATGATATAAAATTAATATTCTGTAGTTTTTGGACTAATTCGCTGTACAGATGGCGCTTCTGTCCAGATTTTTTTTTACGATTTCTGCGATTTTCTGTCTTAAATACTAATATAGTAAACTCTCCCAAATCCGTGCACAAGCTCTGGTTCTTGGGACCAGAGCTTGTGCGAATTTTAGAATTTTGTGGATTTCTGCTCATTGCTTTTTTTGCATTTTTTAACCAGAAAATATTAATGTAATTAATAATGCAATCGAAACAATAATGAAAGCTCACAATGTAATAAAAATATCAAAATAAGTAATAAACTAAAATATTACAAAATTGAATAATTTTTAAAATGACTAAAATTTAAAAAGTAAAGGTCAAGTTTATAATCCATAGTGTATGAATAAATATTCATCATAAAGACTAAATGTATTTTTGCTAAATTATTCAAAGAGACTTTCCTCATAAAGGTACATTACTAGTTCAGATAAAAGTTATAAAATAAGGAAGCTTTGATTCAGGATTAGTCAGACTTAATAACCAAAAAAAGCTTGATAAATGTATTTCGTAAGACGACTATGATTACCAATGATATCAGCAATATCTTGAATTTTTTCAGAAATAAATTAATTTTTCCTTTATGAAAAAACATGAATTCACCAATGTTAACAAAAATTGCAAATTAATATATTCATGGTATTGATATACAACTAAAAAAGTAAAATTATAAACAGATAACTGAACTGGGTATTTCATTCTTTACATCGGTAAATTATATGCAGATTTTAGAGACATGTACATTTAAGGTTTGTGGATTTGAGGGAGGTCTACTGTACTCTGATTTTAATCAAATTTCAGATTTAGTTTCAATTTGAAATAAGTTGTTGTGAATAAGATTTTGGTATAAATTATCTAACTGGTGACGCTGTTATGTTTCACTTTTCTAGAAATATTAACGTGTATGAGAGAGAAGAAAGTTTTGGGATTACCACATCCGACTAGTTTTATTATTATTATTGCACCTGTTAGTCAGCATATTCCCAAAAATTATTTAAACAAGATTTTTACCCCTGTGCTATCCATGTATTCAGCCCCAACTCAATTTCACCTCTATTACTTATACCCATTCACGTTGTCAAGCATTCAAGTCATGCATTTTTTATTTTTCTTATATATGTATATACATATATATATATTAGTCAATTTTATTTAAAAACATCTTAGTACTTTCAAGCCTCTTAATCAGGCTCTTCCTCAGAGAATATTTTCTTTATTTATACAAATACACAATTCCATTTAATCGCCTTTTAAGTAAACCTGAACATTTTAAAGTTCATATTATATATTTTGTGTTAAAAGTAAGGCAAAAATATCATTCTGGCATATATTTTATATTTATTACAGTGCCATTTGCAAGTTTGGAATTAAAATTACACATCACGGACTGGGCATACTGTACTGGAAAGTGTTATAGATTGTAACTCTGATACATTTAGAAAGAAATGGTTGCAATCAAGAGTCCTTTACATCTATTTATAACCATCCATCCTTGTGTAATTTATCAAGAATAGACTATGGACGCCTAAATCAGAGTTCAGGCCTGAAAGAATGAGTTCTTACATTTCCCAGGCTTAATTTTTTCTCCCCATAACAATCAGGTTTCATTCTTTCTAGTCATAACAGGAATAAATTTTAAGTATTGACCTTATGAAAATCATTGCCTCAGCGTGGCCTGGTTCATTAAAAAATAAGTCAAATTTATTTGACACCCTTGCACAACGATTTTTGCAAAAAATGCATACATTTTTAAATTGACCTTATTCTACAATTAAATATTTAAATTTATTCCTTTTTAAAGGATATACTAGTAGGTTTCTATGCCTATTAAAATATGTGAAAAAGAACCTGCCTACAACTGAACCTTGCATTAAACTGAAAAATGTGTTGATCCATGCAAAATGAATACACAGTAGATTACCACTGCTTGGGGCTAGAGATTATGTGGATTTATGGTCATTGTTTTCTTTTCATTTTTTAAACAGTAATTTGAATGTAATTAATTATGCAATAGAAACAATAATGAAGGCTTAAGATATAAAATATTAAAATAAGTAATAAACTAAAATAATTAAAAATTAGATAATTTTTAAAATGATTAAAATATTAAAAGCAAAGGTCAAGTTAATAATCAATAATGTATAATTAAATATTCATTATAAAGATGAAATGTATTTTTCCTAAATTATTCAGTGAAACTAGCCTCATAAAGGTACAATTACTAATTCACATAAAATAAGAAAGTTTTATTTTCAATTTAGCCACAATTAATAACCAAAAAATCTTGATTAATATATAAATGTATTTGGTAAAAAGATAGTGATTAGAAGTCACTACAGCTGATACAAGATATCAGCAATATCTTGAATTTTTTCAGAAATAAACTTTTCTTCCTTCATGAAAAAACATGAATTCAGTAATATTAACAAAATTTACAAATTAAAATAAAGATGGAATTTAAATAAATCTAAAGAAGTGAAATTTTGTCCCTATATCTGAAATGAATGTTTCATTGTTTAAATTAGTATATGTGAAGATTTGAGGAAGTCTACTGTAATAAAATAGAAATTATTATATATGCTTAAAAACTAGTAGAATATTACAATAATTAAGTAAAGTAATTACCAATTAAGATAATAAAAATTAAGTTGATTTTAAAAGTGACCTAATTATTATAAGTAAATGACAAGTAAATAATTGATATAATTTAATTAAATATGCACCATAAAAATAAATTTTTCTATTCAACTTGCATAGTAAATGTACCTCAGTAATTCACAAGAAGATATATAAGAAAGTTTTATTTCAGGCTTAGCAAGACATAATCAAAAAAGCTTCTTTAATATATAAATACATTTGCTAAAAGATTGCTACAAAAGATACCAATATCATGGACTTCTTCAGAAATACATTTACATTTCCTTCATGAAAAAGCATGAGTTCAGTCAAATTAATTATAACATTTAAAATATGAACAGAATTACATAAAGATAAAAAATTGTGCAATTTTGACCCTACATCTAAACTGAAAGTTTCGTTGTTTGCATCTGTGATTACATGCAGATTTGAGAGAATCTACTGTATATATTTTCTAATGGTGAGTCAGTTTTATGAATATCACTTTCATCTGATGCCAAATTATACAACTAGCCAAACTGCACCAAGTTAAACAAATTAACATAATTTTTATTTTAAATAATAAAAGAAGAAATAAATTAATAAAATATTAATAAAAATACAAAGAAGAAGCTATATTAAAAATTTGTCGATGAAATAAAAAAAAACGTGTACTGTGTTTAACATCAGATAAGCATGACATTTATGATAATCCATTATTGTCTTATAGTTTAACAATAATATTTTGGTTGACATGATAAGTAAGAAGTACCTATCCTTTATCTTTATTATTTACTGACACACAAACATTACAACAATCTTTTTCCTTTCTCTCCTCATCCACTAATTAATGAAAAATGGTCCGAAAAATACAGAAATGTTCACTCTGCATGACAAAAGTTAAACTTACATAGAAACATACCTATTCACAAAAAAGCTACAATATACCTAAAAATAATTTTCAACAGCAGCCATTTTTGTTGACGAAATCACACAAAAGCTCTCGATATCTACTGTATGACAAATCATCATCAGACTTTTATAACGATTCTACAGACAACATTCTTCTGTTGGATTCAATGATTAAAAGACCAAGTATCCAATAAAAAAAACTAATCTGATCAAACTAATCATAATATCATATCAAGACACAATTTTCGTGAAACGAATTTAAGAAACAAACTGGTAACAACAAAAACTCATTTATCACATTTCCAAGTGTCATAATATGTTTTAGGATCCAGCTGCAGTTTCTTAAATTTATGAGGTCTTTTATCCAAATTTCGATAAACTTTTAGAGCCACTTCATCATACGATCAATTATCTAAAAAAATATTTAATTTCAATTTAATAAAATGCAATGAAATTTAGTTTATAAACATTTCAAAGTTTAGAAATTTAAATAATTAGGAAATGGACAGTTGCACCATAAATTATACTTAAATAAATAGTAAATTTAGTAATTTGTTATTTATTTTAGTACATATTTTTAGTAAAAATTTTTACTTCAAATAAATTTGCCGTTTTTAAAATTGAAATTAGAAATTAAACTTGTGAAAAATAAATAATAATAATAAAAGAAATTATTTGTTGTAAATAAAATATTTTAATATTGTTTTAAATGGCTCAATGATAAATCAGCAAACATGACAGTTGTGATGCGATGCATGAAGTTTCCTGAAGTCATAATCCTATTTGAAACAGTTGAGTTTTTAGTTAAAGACTGAGAAAGAAACTACCCTGTCTTAAGATTAACTTATTTTCGTACAGAGGTTGGATACAATAAATTTATGCATTAAAAGTTATCTGATATTACAAACCACGAAAGAGACAAGACGCCAACACAAGGGACATGACGCGGACGAAAGAATGAATCATGAATTTATTGATGGTTCATTGAAAATAATTCACACATTCCAATATTATTTATTAATTAAACTACTGCAATGGCGATTTGACTAGTAGTTTTTTTATAAATCCCTGATTGGATCGGTGGTTACCAGATAATCAATAAAAGAAACTAGCTTTACTAAAGAAACTAAGTTAAATATTTCCGAGTTATTACAAATCAAATTTCGTTAAAATTTTAACTCAAGAATATATTTAAGTGCTAGATCTACAAATTTTGACAAATGCTGCCCATTATTACTATTATTATTATTTGTAAATAAATATTTTGTTTTGTTTGTTGAGCTATTAGTTGAACTATTCTATTTTAGATTTACTGATTGACTCAATATTCATGATTGAATTCACTTTTAGTGATTCATTCTTTGTATTGGCGTCTGTTATGTAATGAATCAATATCGTAACACTAGCCATTTTTTTAAAAAATCATATCTTCTTTTGCTCATAGGTCCCAAAGCACGCCCCCCCCCCCTTCCACACACACACTACCTACCATAAATCATATCTTCATTACTAAAATAAGTTAATGGTATAATTTGTTTCTTTAGTTATTTCTCAACTGAAAGATCGAGATCTTGTGATTTGATTCTTATGACGACACAAGATTTTTGGTTTGGGAACTTTCATTTTTGATGACACAAGATAAACTGAATGTTTGGCTAGTCGAAAAGTAGGTAACTATCAAGTAACTAACACACACTGAAAGTAAAGTACACTATAGAAACGATATTTTAATTATTATTTTAAAAGCTTTTTAAAATAGATAAAAAATAGAATTCCATGGTTGTCGTCACGATATATGTTGAAATTATTATGCATTTATATTAGTTAACATATATCTTTAATCAGGACAAATAGACACAACAAGTAACAAGAAGAACTTAAATTAATTACAGTTAGAAAACAGGTGCGGGCAGTTACAGTTAAATAGATATTGTCATAGTAACGATTATATTACATCTCCCCTTTCAAAAATGTTTTTTAAGTTCGTTTACAGATCCAGACTCTTTACAGGCTTTACAATTCTTCCTGATCTTTTAACAACGGGTTTGCTGTCAGTACATATTGGGAGTAGGTACACTTAGATCCTTTCCAGTAGAAATGTTTGGTTTGTCATCGGAAGTAGTAGTAGCAGTAGGATGTTTATTTTTTATTTCTATGGGTATCTTCCTTTTCCTTTCAATTTGAAACTTCAATTTAGTTGGCTTGATTTGGCTAGTATTTCGTCTAAATTCTCCATCAGGCGTCTTCAGATTATATGATCTAGGAGCGGCTTGGGAAGTTACCGTTGCTGGTATCCAATTCCTTGAAGCTTGTTTTAGCATAACATTTTGATTTGGTTGTAACGGAGTATTGGAAGATGGCTTAGCATGAAGATCATGGTAGAATTTTTGTTTTAATCTAGCTTCCGTTAGATGTTCTGTAGTTTGGATCATAACTTTAGGCTTTAACAATTCTTCGGCAATTGGAATTGTGGTTCGTAGGCGTCTGCTGAAAAGACGTTGAGATAGTGAACCTAAACTTTCTCTTGGCATGTTTCTAAAATTCAATAATGCTAAACGTATATCTTGGCCTGATAGTTTACATTTTCTTAGCAAATTCTTTGCTATCTGTACTGCTCTTTCTGCCAATCCATTTCCTTTAGGATACCGAGGACTTGAAGTTTGATGGTTAAACATCCATTCTTGTGAAAATTCCTTAAATTCAGCAGATGAGTAATTAGGAGCGTTATCACTTTCTAAAATTCTAGGAATTCCATGATCACTAAACCAATCTTTGAGGATCTCTATTGTAGATTTGCTTGTCAAATCTTTTAAAGATTTGAAATCAATAAAACCAGAATAACTATCAGTGATAAGTAAATAATCAACATCTTGATAGGTAAACACATCAGATGCAAGAATTTCCCATGGTAGTTTAGGAATCTCTTTTGAAATTAATGGTTCTGTCAGAGATGACTTCTGAGTTTTCTGACAAACTATGCAATTCTCTATCATCGAAATTATGTCTTTGGACATTCCCGGCCAAAACATGGATTCGCGAGCTCTTCGTAGACAACTTGTTATACCCAAATGTCCTTTATGAAGATTTTCTAATGCTTTGGCTCTGTATTTCTCTGGGATAATTATACTAAGGCCTTTAAATATTAAATCTTTTTGAACTGAGAGTTCATCCAAATATGGTAGATATTTCTTACATGATTCTGGAACAGAATTTTTGTTTTGCGGCCAACCAGTAGATACGAAGTGTTTCAACAAAATGAGTTCTGGATCTGTATTTGTGAGATCTTGTAAAATTTTTAAGTCAGCGTTTGTAGTTGGTAATGAAAACAGAATCTGGTAATTACTCTCCCGTAGCGAATCTTCATTATTGCAATCTCTGCTAAGTAAATCCGCTATATACATTTCTTTTCCACGTTTGTAGCAAACTTTTGGAGCATATTGTTGAACTTCTAGAAATATTTTTCGAAGTCATGGTGGAATTCGATCTATTGGTTTGTTAAAAATCGATTCCAATGGCTTGTGATCAGTTTCGATGATTACCTCATTTCCATAGATGTACTGATGAAAATTTTGGCATCCAAATTTCATTGCCAAGGCTTCTTTTTCTATCTGAGGATAAGACTGTTGAGCTTCATTCAGAGCTGTAGATGCAAAAGCTATAGGTCTTCCATCTTGGAGTAGTACAGCTCCTAATGCAAAAGAACTAGCATCAACTGAAATTGTAACACTTTTGTTTGGATTGTAGTACTTAAGTGAAGGCGCTTTCTTTAATAATTCTTTGATTTCTGCTAAATCTCTATCTAATTCATTATTCCAATTCCATACTGCATTTTTCTTCAATAATAACCTCATGTTATGTGTTTTTTCCGAAAGATTAGGAATAAATTTATGCAGATACTGAATCATGCCAAGTAATCTTTGTGACTCTTTTTTGCTAGTTGGTGTTTTAATTTTATCTATGGTTTCAACTTTTTCTGGATCAATCATAATACCATCACTTGTTAGGATATGTCCTAGAAACTTTACTTTTTGAACTTCAAATTCACATTTGTCTTTATTAAGTTTTGCTCCTGCATTTCTTAGTGCTTGTAGGACTAATCGAGTATTTGAACGGAGAGTATTTATGTCAGGCGCATGAATCAAGATGTCATCCATTGAATTTTCAACTCCTGGCATGCCTTGTAAAATTTTGGCTATTTCACTTTGAAAAATTTCCGGAGCTGATTTAATACCGAATGGAACTCGAAGAAAGGAATATCTTCCCCAAGGAGTACTGAATGTTAAGAATGGTTGGGTATGAGGCGAAACTTTCAATTGCCAAAAGCCTTTTTTAAAATCTAATTTCGTGAAATATTTTGATCCACCTACATTAGCGGTAACCTCTTCTAAAGTTTTTAATGGAAACTGTCTTCTCATAAGTATTTTATTCAAGTCAGAAGGATCAATGCAAATTCTTATTTTTCCGTTCTGTTTCACGATAACCATGTGGTTACAAATTGGTGTAGCTTCGTCTACTTTTTTAATAATCCCATCCTTAACCATCCTATCAAGCTCCTGTTTCACGATTTTTCTTATCTTAAACGGAACTCTTCTGGGTGGTTTGATCTCTTTTTGAGCGCATTCGTCTGAAAATTCGGCTGTGTATTCAAAATTTTTTATACACCCAATTCCTTGAAATAAATCCTGAAATTCCACTTCCAAAGCATTAACTATTTCAATTCTTTGGATTAGCCCTGCTTCGATACAGGTAATTCGACCTAGGACTGGACTGATCCCTCCGTGTGCTATTATTAACTTAAGTTGCATATGCTTATCTTTAATTCTGCAAGAAACTAAAGATTCTCCTGCCACATCAATAGCATGACCCGAATATGAGAGGAGTTTGCGGATATTTGAAGGTTTTATTTCTAAATGTAATTCGTTTGCTAAGCGAAATGGTATAACATTGCACTGAGCACCAGTATCAAGCTTCATAGGAATAGCCTTATTGTTAATTATCACGGTTTCATACCAATCTGATTTATTAATATCGACGCTTGCTATCGTGAAATTTTTATCTTCCGCAATCATGTCGACTCTTTCAATTTCTTGTACTTTATACTTTTTCCGGATTTTTGACCTACATTTCTTTGCAAAATGGTTTTGTTTTTGACAAATCCTACATTTCTTGCCAAATGCTGGACATTCATTAATTTTATGGGTACTACCACAATTTCCACAATCAGTTATCATTTTAAAGATTTTAGTATTAGAATTAGGCTTATCTATCTGTGAACTAAGCTTATGCGACTGCATGTATTTTTTCGATATTGCAGAAATTACAGGTTGCGATTTATTATAATCAACAATATTTTTTAATTGCTTTGAAGCACTTTCAGAAGCTAAACAAATCTGTACGGCTTTATCTAAATTTAAATCAGCATCGCTTAAAAGCTTTTCACGAACATCGTTGTTTTCAATTCCTACAACAATTCTATCACAAATTAATTCATCTTGCATAGTCCCTAGCTTACAGCGAGAAGCTTGTAGCTTAAGCCTGGTTAAAAAATCATTGAATATTTCATCCTTCTTTTGTTTAATTTGATTAAACTTGTAACGTTCAAAAGTATAATTAACTTTAAGAGTGAAATATTCAGAAAACTTACCTTTAATAATCTCTAAGTTTTGTTGTTCATCGGCACTCAAATCAAAGGTTTTGAAAATTTGCTGTGCTTCACTACCAATAATAGCCATAAATGTTGCTACCTGTACTTTTTTCTCTTTCTTCTCAAGTTGAATAGCAGCAGCGTACCAGTTAAATCTTTGCAGTCAGTCTTCCCATCCATCTTTGGAATCTGCCGCAAACATCAATGGTTTTGGAGGACGGATAGAATTTTCTGCCATTTGTATTTATTTAATACTTTCAGATATTAAATTAAAAGTAAAACTAGTTAACTTTTTTTTTTAAACTTCTGACACCACGTCACGATATATGTTGAAATTATTACGCATTTATATTAGTTAACATATATCTTTAATCAGGACAAATAGACACAACAAGTAACAAGAAGAATTTAAATTAATTACAGTTAGAAAACAGGTTCGGGCAGTTACAGTTAAATAGATATTGTCATAGTAACGATTATATTACAGTTGTGATCATAAATTTCTTATATTTTTAAACAAATATTTTAAAATCAGAGAGAAATTTTGGACAATGTAGAAGAAAAAAAAATTACATCATGTCATTTATTCCTCAGAAAAAACACTTAGTAACATTTCCTAGAGTAATGGGTACTTACATATTCTTCAAGCCAGATCATGTACAATTGTGCCAAGCAGGATGTCAGTTATACCAACTGATAAAACAGAAACTTAGTTTTTGAAAACTACGTAGCATAACATAATTAATCGAAGCTCTAATATAATGATAATAATAAATAATATAATTTATTAATTTACCATATTTTATGGGATATATTTAATTATATTGTTCATTTATTATATTTAATTTATTATATTTATTTTTCATTAATTACCATTTTTAACAATTTTATGCAGATTTAATAATGTTAAATTATGGTTTTGAATGTAATTAGCAACAATAAGAGAGAATGGTAACCATTTTTAATAACATAGCTTCTGACCCGTTAAACTTAAGTACATAATAATGTTTTTCTCCTTTTGATAGATTAGACATTTTTACAAATAAATTTTACATTAAAAATTCATTATTTAGACTTAGTACGAGAAGAAGGTAGGAGTTTTATTCACTTATTCCATCGGAAATTCCTATCAATAATACAGAGTGTGTCACTGTAATACAAAATTGGGTTTTCTTCCAAACTTAACAATACTGAAAATATTTTTGTATATTTGCATCAAACTAATTTTGCTTGTTTGAAATATATTATTGGAAGTAACAGAGATTTTGCTGGTGACACAGTATAAGTCCATTCAGCTGCTTTATGAATAAAGGAATATTTATTTCAATCTTGTTTATATATAAATGGTTCAGTTTATAATACATCTCGCCATGTCTCTCATTGGATGATGTACAATAGACTTCCTCAAATCCCCACAGGTTGGGACCAGAGGTTGTGCGGATTTCTGGTCATCGCTTTGTTTACATTTTTTTTACATTACACAAGTCAAATTAAAAAATTTTAATGTATAGTTAAATATTCATTATAAAGATGAAATGTAATTCTCCTAAATTGTTCAATTGCCCCAAAAAGATACATTACTAATACACATCAAAATCATAAAATATGGAAGTTTTATTTCAAGTTTAGCCAGACTTGATAATCAAAAAAGTTTGATTAATACAAAAATATATTTGGTGAGAAGATTGTGATTATCAATGATATCAGCAATATCTTAAATTTTTTCAGAAATAAATTTATTCTTCCTTCATGAAAAAACATGAATTTTGTATCATTGACAAAAATTGCAAATTAAAAAATATTTAGAATTGTTATAAAACTTAAAAAGAGAATTAATTTGTATCCCTACATCTGAACTGAATGTTTTATTGTTTACATCTCTAAGTTATGTGTGGATTTTAGAGAGTTGCAGATTTCATGGACTCTACTGTATTGAATAATGATTTTTATAACATATCACCTCAATCATTTTTATTGAAACTTGACTGTCCAAAATAGTTCTCATGGGTCAAAAATTGCTTAACTGAAAATTTCATACATTTATTACAAAAACCTGGTAGTTAATGGATGAGAAATAATCTTAAAAGATAGAAAAAAATTTATTTTGAAATTTGGAATTTAAAAAAATTAATCTTCTTTTTATGAGCAATTAAAAAAAATTATATTATTTTATGTATTTGCATAATAAAACTATAAATTTGACAAAAATTTCTACACGATTCTTTTTGAAAGCTAAATCTGTTTTTATAGCATATAATAAATTCAGCTCATCAGTGTATACTAGATGTTAAATTTTTTAATTAAAATACATGTACTACTTACAACTAAAGTAGAATTGATTTCCTACAGTTTCGAACAATAAAACGTGTTCATCATCAGGGAAACATTAGAAGATAAAAACTAACACGTTAAACAGTTCACATAATACAATTGATTGTATTAAATACAATTGATTGTATTATGTGAACTGTGTAACATGTTAGTTTTTATTTTCTAATGTTTCCCTGATGATGAACAAGTTTTATTGTTCGAAACTGTAGGAAATCAATTCTACTTTAGTTGTAAGTAGTCCATGTATTTTAATTAAAAAATTTAACATGTAGTATTATACACTGATGAGCTGAATTTATTATATGTCATATTATCAAACAGTGTAATTGGTTCTCCTATATTAAATGTCTGTTTTTATAGTTCATAATCACATGTAAAATTGTTTTCTAAAAAACAACATCAGTTAGCAATTACCCTTTTAATTATTTTAGTAATTAAAATTATATGATTAAAGAGTGATTAGCGGGAAGTGATTAACACTTTTTTATTCTGAAACATTTCTGTAAAATATTTTTTTCTGATTTTTATTTAAAAAGATCATATTAATCCATTTGGTACTACTTGGTTATCCTGTCGACCAATTTCAGTAAATTACAAAAATCGACAAACTATTAGCCAAGTTATACAAATTGAAAATTTTTTTATTTTAAATGATAAAATAAAAAATCAATTAGTAAAAGATTAATAAAAATACGAATAAAAGGTAGAATTTAAAATCACTTGATGACATAACAAACACGTGTTTCGTGTTTAATATCAAGTGAATGTGACATATATACAATAACCCATAATTGGCGTTTAATCTTAGAGTTTGGTGATAGTTTTTTGGTCGATGGGATAACTAAGTAGTACCATCTATTTATATTTTTCTTTTTCCCTTTACTTTCATGTTTGTCTATCTTTAAAATACAAGAAAATATTGCTGGAAGAATTTCCCTTAATTTTTTCTTCCAGTGTTGGCAGATATACTATTTTTTAGTTTTATAATATCTACAGTTGTTTCTTTATTGAATAAATACATAGAATACAGTCAAAGTTCTATAATCTGCACATCCATAATCGACAATTTTCTATAATTTTCATTACTGAATGTAAACAATGAAATAAACAGTTAAAAAAATTTACAAATTAATCATCCATAAAAGATTTTTAATAATTAAAAAAAAAATCATAATCAAACATTTATTTTTTTAAATATAACTTTTTTATAGTGAAAATTTAAATAATTTTTAAAATGATATAATCAATAATGTATGATTAAATATTCATTACAAAGATGAAATATATTTTTCCTAATTTATTATTGCCAATTTTCATTAACAGTGAAAAAGAAACTGTATAGCAAAATCTATGTAATTTTTTTTTATTCAAATGCACATAATTTTTTTAATAAACTAAGTTAAAAAAGGCATTTTTTGAGTTAGTCTATTAAATTAATTTTTAGATTTCATATTTATTTTTTCATATTATACTGATTATAAAATTAAAACACCATCTAGGAATAATAAAATGACACATAATCCATAATGCTCTATAATCTGCAATGTTCCATAATCCACACAACCTTTGGCCCAAACTTGTGCAGATTATAGAACTTTGATTGTAAGTTTAAAATTTGAATGATGTCTGTAACTATAACTATTTCCTTATAAGTTTTCTAAAAATTTCCACTGAATTATATGCAATGTCACAGACAAAATACATGCATAAGTTGCTCAATACAAATTTTCTAAAAAATTTTATTTATTTACAATCTTATTGTATTTTTCACAATAACCAAAAGCATTAAAGCAAGCGCCTCAATTACAGTGTTTTTCCTTTTGCTTACCAAAAATGATATTATATCAATCTTTATTGGGGAAAATTTTAACATTTGTGCACAAAACAGTACAATTGGACAACATCAATTTCATTTACTTAATATTAAATGAAAACCTTTTAAAAATTGTCAAAAGTTTTTTTTTTTCGTTCTATTAACTATTGGAATACAATAGACTCCCTCAAATCCGTAACTCTCTAAAATCCACACATATTTTATGAATGTAAACAATGAAACTTTCAGTTTGTATATTTGGACAAAATTTGATTTTTTTTAGTTCAATTCCATATATATTTTTTAATTTCTAATTTTCTTAATAATACTCTATTTATGTTTTTTCATGAAGGAGAAAAAATATATATATATATATATATATATTTGGAAAAAATTTAAGATATTGCTGATATCACTGGTAATCACAATCTTCTTACCAAATACATTTAAGCATTAATCAAGATTTTTTGGTTATTAAGCCTGGCTAAACTTGAAAAGAAAAAATCCTTATTTTATGATTTTTATTTGAATTAGTAATGTACTTTTATGAGGCAAGTTTTGTTGAATAATTTTGGAAAAAGACATTTAATCTTCATAATGAATATTTAATCATATACTATTGATTATTAACTTGACCTTTGCTATTAAAACTTTAATCATTTAAAAAATATCTAAATTTTTATTACTTTAGTTTATTATTTATTTGAATATTTTTTTATACTGTAAGCATTCATTATAGTTCCGAATGCACTATTAATTGCACTCAAATTGCTGTTTAAAAAATGTAAACAAAGCAATGACCAGAAATCTGCAAAATTCTAAAATCCACACAACCTCTTGTCCCAAGCTATGCAGATATGAGGGAGTCTACTGTATTTAGTGTTTTCTGTTTTCATTAAGTTGAAAGTGTTTTGTTTTTGTATTAGGGTAAACTCTGAAAGGAATCTTGCTTTAAATGATTTATTATTTTTCAGTTATTATCCTCTTTAATATTATGTTACATTTAGAAACTTTAAATTACTTGATTTGTTTTGCCTAAAATTTATTTAGTTGACAGTTTGAAAAAGATTTTACATTTTTATTTTTGAACAATAAAATTGCTAAAACAAACAATTAGTTTAAATCATTAATGAAAATATAAATGCATTTTAAACCTAAAGTTCATTTCTTTGCAAAGAATTTCTGGTACTACTTGGTTATTGCAACGAAAAAAAATATCGCCTAGCTAAAAGATTAAATGCCACAGGTCGCCATCAAAAATATTACATTCATGTAACATTAAACTAGTATCACATGTTTGTTATGCCAACAAGTGATTTTTAATACGAAGTTTTATTTGTATTTTTATTCATGTTTCATTAATATAAGTGTTCATTCGTTATTTAAAATAAAAACTGCATTAGTTTGTTTTATTTGGTGAATAGTTTGGTGATTTGTGTGATTTGGTAAAATTGGTCGACAGGATAACGAAGTTGTACCGAA
Organism: Maratus speculifer; assembly: GCA_964019185.1. Taxonomy (NCBI): domain Eukaryota; kingdom Metazoa; phylum Arthropoda; class Arachnida; order Araneae; family Salticidae; genus Maratus; species Maratus speculifer. The sequence continues at coordinate 13,803,509 of CAXHSM010001376.1, read as the reverse complement.
TTTCTTTTGATTGTTTATAATGGCAATGATATAAAATACAAACAAATGTCCTGTTTATAACGATTATTGTAATTTATTCCTTGTTTAAAAAGATTATTTTAATTTATTTCTTGTTTATTAGGAGATATCAAAACTTCACATAAAAGGAACAAGCTGTATCAATTATAATGCAAAACTGTAAGTGTATAGAATTTGAAATTAAAAAAAATAACGATTATAGTTTAAAGGGTTCTTTAGTATTCCACATTAAAACTTCAAGAAAAGGTTTAATCGTAGTAGGTTTATCATAAATCTCTTATTCACTGCAAAAAGTTTCAATTTTACACAAATCCAAAATATTATTCATTTTCAAGAGACTTGATCACTTTGAAACTTTCAAGAATCGTTCTACCTGATGATTTAAATGAAAATATATCTTTCTTTGTCACATTAAAATTTCATAAAATGAATTATTTAAATTTGGAAAAATCATCATTTTTTAGTTTGCTTACATGTTTTCAATTTTGAATTTCTCATGTTTTATCAAAGATAGAAAATTTTATGACCATTCATTTTAAAGAAGGGTATATAAGGCTTAATTTGATATGACAATTGACAATGCATAATAAAGATAATTAAATTTTTTTAAATTAAATTTTTTTATATAGTTTTTTTTTCATTTTGAAAAAAATGTATAAAATGTATTTATAAGCTTAAAATTTTAAAATTTTTATAGTGGTAGAAATAAAAGCTAAAATTTGCCATTAAAATAACAATTTAATTCTACCTGTTTTGTTATTCATTTATAATTTGTATGGTAATTTTCAATTTTTATTTCATAATTCTTGATCCCATTGGGATCGCTCCCAATTCTAAAAACTTCAGAATTTTAAGCTTATAACATTACAACAAAAATGCTATTTTTTCAAAATTTTAAAAAACACTATCTAAAAAGTTTTTCCATTTTAAATTTAAGAAAAATTGAAATTTATTTTTTTAGCTAACATAGTCAACTTGCATATCAAATTAAACTTTATAAATTCCTCCTTGAAACCAGTGGTCATAAAGTTTTCTATGTTTAATAGAACTTGATAAATTTAAAATTGAATATATTTATGTAAGTCACAAGAAATGGCGATTTTTAAAATTTTAAATAATTAATTATATCAAAATTTAATGCAATAAATAAAAAAAAATGCTCAAAATTATATTATTATGGAGAATGATTCCATTTCATTAAATTCTGAATTGGTCAGGCTGAATATTGAATTTTTTTGGTTGATTTGATGAAATGACCCCATTAACTATATTAGAAGTCATTTTGCTTTTCAAACAAACTTTAAATGATTTCGATAATATATTTAAAATGAGTTAATTATCTACCATTTATTAAATCTACAAAACCATTTAATATAGGAGCAGCTTTATGTCACATTTCATAGTGTACGAATCAGTCTGAATCTCTAACTCTCTCAGCTAATGCTAATTCTGTCACCAATCATTATATGAAGATGCAACTGGCATCAATCAGTAAAAAATTGCCTGCTACTTAATGCAGTCTTTATATTTAGCTCAGGCCGCTGCGTAATTTGCATGGGAATTCAGCTCTGATACCTCTTCATTTTCAGTGAATACACTCAGTTTCCTCTAATTGACAATTCTATAACCCCCACTAAACTTCAGATGTAAACAAACGGTTAAAATCTTTATTTAAGCAAGATTTTTTTGCACTTTAACTATAAAGAAAAAAAATGACTGATCTGATGAATTTATTAAGAAATTTTTTAATGGAAATTTGCATTCACTAGAAGGAAATGTTTTATTGTAAAAATCTATTAGACTGCTATTGTAATATTTGTAAATAACTATTAGACTGCTATTCTAATATTTGTAAATAACTATTAGACTGCAATGTTCTGAATAGAATTGTTGGCTATATTAAAGATAAAATTGCTTTTGAAAAGGCTTCAACTCTGAGGATAAATATCTTAGTTTATTAGAAAAAGAAAATTTTTGTTACTAATCAAAATATTCTGACTCTTGAAAGGCTTCAAGATTAAACTGTTGAGCATAAACTAAATGATATAAAGCAAAACACCATAATTGTAATTTTTAATAGATTTAAAAAATAAATAGAAATGTTTTCTCTTATTTTTGTATTATATCATTTAAATGTATTTCTACGACTAACATAGTTTTTTTTTTTATTAAGAAAAAGCATTTTCTTTCATTTCTGTGTTATTTATTTACTGTATGATAACTATATTTGTTGATACATTACAAATAGTAGATTGTAAACAAAAAAAAAAAAAAAAAAAAAAAAAAAAAAAAAAAAAAAAAAAAAAGAGCCATAATCCACTGCAATTCCCTTGCTCACAACGTGTGTGGATTCGAGGGAATATACTGTACTTAAATATCAGTTGGGGTATGTCAACACTTATAAATACTGTGCACCAGAATTTAACATAATGTTATTGTATGTTGCACATATATTGAAATACATTTGATAGTTATATTGATGTATTTAAAAAAATACCTATTTTTACAATTAAATTTTTGAAATGTAACGTTTGAAAACTTTAAGAGAAATAGATTCCTGTTAGTTTTCTATAAGTCATCTCAAAAGTACAAATAAACCTACAAAATAATTTTTGAATTATATTTAAACAACCAAACACATTGCAATCTATTATGTAGTTATTAAAGATGGATTTAACATTAGAATTTCAGAGTTTTAAATCTCCTTAATTCCTAAACTGCTTGACCGAATAATTTATCTTTATTAGCTAAAGGTAAAATTTATCAAAAGATCTAAATATGAATTGAACTTCAGGTGGCAGTATGGAAAAATTTAATTTTTTTATAATTTCTACATTCAGATGACTCCATAACAAAAATTTAAAAATATAATAAATTAGCTGGTGTTATTACAAACAAATGGCTCTAGTCACATTATGATGATTTGTGACATAGTCTGCAGCATATAGCCTATTGGCACAATGTGGAAAGTGCAGTTGTCGCCAAATGTTGGAAACTCCCTTGAAATTACTGTAGTCTCTCCAAAATCCACACTTCTAAAATCTGCATACATTCGAAAATGTAAACAATGAAATCTGCAGTTAAGTATTCCATATAATCTTTTTATTAAAAATAACAGTGAACAAAAATAAAACAATTTTCAACATAAATTTATGGGGTCATAGGATATTACACAAGTCAAATGTTTTTATTTAACAGAAAATTACATACAAGAGAATGTAAAATAATAGAAATCGATGAGCAGTGTAAACAAATACATGAATGTTTCAGGAATGGCACCATCTTTTGGATGCTAATAAAACAACAAATTTATTTGGTATACATTTCATGCAAGGCTTTAATTAATGCATGGCATAAAATGGTATTTTTATTTATCAAAAATGAAGATAAAGATTATTCATTTATTCTTACCACAAGCTAAAGCATTGGTACTCTGTTGAATTATGCAAAAGATTCCAACTGAGGTTCATAAGATTTTTTAAAAAAGAAATTGTTAAATGGATGAATAATAAAAATTAGGTCTTGAAATCATGTTGCAGATGAAGAAATTATTTTTGTCAATAATAAACTGAGAGTGAATGTCTGAAAAAAAAATATGAAGGTTTAGTTTTAGGTGAAAACTTTGAAGTTCTCGGAACAGCAGAGACCAACAGAAAATAATGATTGTTTAGAGAATTCAAAAAAAAAAAAAAAAAAAAAAAAAATTGAACAAGAGAAAATATAAGCTCTCAACCAAAGGACTATGTAATAAATGTTTATAAATTTTAGCAAAACACAATTTTGGTATTAAAATGATGATATTCAGAATAAAGTTTTCATTTGCTTAAATAGAATTATTACTCTTCTTAAAAATAAAAAAAAAGGTAACCTGAAAATAATAAATCATTCAATCCAAAATCTACAATTTGTATCGTTTCTATAAAAATTATTAGATTAGATCTTATAGTAGGATTTTAATTTCATAAGCGGGAATAAAAAAGGACTGTTGTTAAAAGGAAATTAATATAATATAAGGTTAATTTTGGCTTTTTTTTTTTTTGTAAGATGTATTTTTTAGCAGACTGCTTCAAAATTTTCCTTTTTGATTTAATGAATCTGTGCATTCAATATTACTTAGCAGTTTTTTTTTTGTTTTTAATCATTTCTAAGTTTTAAAAAGAAAATAACAATCCTATGTACAGTTATATTTTATTTTATTGCATGAATTATTAAAATGTATCTAAAGAATTTCGCTCTATCGTGGAATAAGGGAAAAAAATTTCATTTTTTTCCTTATTTTCCAATTTTATGCCTGCTTAAGTGGCAGAGATGGACATTAGTACAATATAAATTGCCAAACTCCTCCCCCCTGTAGTTGATAACTTTGTGTACGTACAGCCCGTTACCCATAAACTCAAGAGAAAGTTGTGTGTAGGTGAAACTGGATCTATGTTTCTACTCATATGTTACATATATATGTATCTGTATCTATATTCAAGTTAAGGAGGCTGGTCACTTGGCTTCCGAATTCCCTGCAGTAATGTAAAGTCTGTGTGCACTTGGTATATTCATATATTTAAAATATTTCCTCAGGAAATTAATATTTTTAACTTCTATTTTTTGTAGACACTTTTTAAAAGAGATCTCTGTTTTTCTTAGTTCTCAAATTGTTTTTGAAGCTTGTGCTGAATTTCATAGGAAGTTTTAAAATTTTGCTCATAGTTTATCAGTTTTTTACACATAAAATATTAAATGAAGCACAGATTTTAGATGTAGTTTGAGAGCTAAGAAAATGAGAGACATCATTTAAGAAAAGTACACAGAAAAAAAAACATTAAATAATCTTTCGATAAGATATTTTAAATGTGAGGACCTCAGGTACAAAGGGGGTATAAGTGACAGAAATTCAATTTGGAGTTAATTGAAATCAAAGATGACTTATGTTAAATTTGAACATTAAAAATAATTGACAAAATTGAAATAAGAAACTGCCATTATTTATTGTGGTCTCTGAACACTTATTTCAATAACAGTAAAAAAATAGAGTAAATTTTCTTTAAATTTATAGTTAATCAATATTGATAATTATTTTGAAAAAGAGATTGATCTCTTTAATGCAAAACATAATTAGAAAGTCACTTACATTTTATAACCTTAAAAAGAAACGAGCATATATCCAGGTTGACTGTGCATTTAGTTTTTTTTTTTTAGTTTGTTAGTTATATCCCTTGGCTCCTTGTGCCCTCATATATAATTGCATCAAACATCCATAAATTATGTTGGACAATTTCAAAGCTGTGTGACGAGCCCCCAAAGAAATAATAATTGTCAAATCGGCTATTTAATTGACAGTTAAATTTTAGTGCAATTTATTAAAAAAATGTCTTGTTTATTGTTTTTCTTTCTGTTTTTTAGATTCATTGGTATGCAAAATTTTTTTTACTGAAGTTCAGTAAGTCATTTACTTGGTTGAAAATGGCAATAATTTCTTCACAGTGAAATTTTAAAGAAGTTTCTATTGTTGTCTAAAACAAAATTTTTTAACTCAAGAAAATGTCATCAATTGCAGAAGAAAATTCTTCCTCCAGTCAACAGCACTCTGTTCCTGGAAACGGGGATAAGGAAAAACATTCCTCTATTGATAAAGGAGAAAAACTCTTTGTTTGTGAAATGTGTTCCAAAAGATTTTCTCAGAGTAGTAACCTAAGGTGCCATCTCAGGACTCATACAGGAGTGAAACCCTATGTTTGTGAAATATGCTCCAAAGGATTTTCTCAGAGTAGTAATCTAAGGAGCCATCTCAGGACTCATACAGGAGAGAAACCCTATGTATGTGAAATATGCTCCAAAGGATTTTCTCGGAATAGTCATCTAAGAAGCCATCTCTTGACGCATACGGGAGAAATACCTTTTATTTGTGAAATATGTTCCAAAGAATTTTCTCTGAGTAGTGATCTAAGAATGCATCTCTTGACGCATACAGGAGAAAAACCTTTTATTTGTGAAATATGTTCCAAAGGATTTTCTAAGAGTAGTAATTTAAGAAATCATCTCTTGACGCATACAGTAGAAAAACCCTTTGTTTGTGAAATATGTTCCAAAGAATTTAATCTAAGAACCCATCTCTTGATGCATACAGGAGAAAAACCTTTTATTTGTGAAATATGTTCCAAAGGATTTTCTCACAATGGTGAACTAAGAACCCATCTCTTGATTCATACAGGTGAAAAACCTTTTATTTGTAAAATATGTTCCAAAGCATTTCCTGATAATTGTAATCTAAGAGAACATCGTTTCTCTCATATGAAATAGACTCTTCTTGAAAATCTTTTATCTTTTTACTGTCAAAATTAAGTAAGAGCAGTGCATATTTTATTGCTTTTACTATTATAACATCTCTTGTGTTGTAACATGTAGTAATCAAATATAAATGTACATTTTTTTCTGCATCCTCATAAAGTCTTCCATGTTACTTTGTGGTTTTGATAATAAGCAAATAACTCCTCCTTTATTCATCATGTTACAATAAACTTTTATCGTAAAGATTTACCAGAGTTACTTCTGATTTTTTTAAAATTTTTACAAAATTAAAAAAAATTAATTTTTTGATTTTTTACAAAATTAGATTGTTAATTCTTTCAAATAAATAATTTCAATGTGTAAAAAAAATAAAAACTATTTTTAAAATAATCAAAATTTATTTAAGCATGCCATCAATGGTTAGTTGTTTTAAGACTATTGCTTATATTGTTGAATTTTATCAACTATTTTATAAAATAAACTTATTTTATAAAATAAAATTTTTAATAATTGTATTTTTTCTAAAACAGGATCAGAAAAAGTAATTTTTAATTAAAATTTTGTCTTCTGCCCCCTCTCCTCTTCAAAGTTTGAGATTGGAGGTAGGGGAGAAAATCCTGAAATCTACGTGTTATAAAATTATGTTATGTGAGTAGGAAATTTCTTAGCATTGACACAAATAAAGTGTTTTTTAATGAAATTTTTGATTCCTGTCACTTCCCAGGGTGGGGATGGGTAAAGGCAAAAAACATATACGGTAGACTTCCTCAAATCTCCACAGCTTGGGACCAGAAGTTGTGCAGATTTCTGGTCAATGCCCTGTTTACATTATTTAAACAGTAATTTGAATGTAATAATGCAAGTGAAATTATGTATATTTACAATATGGTAAAATATTTAAAAAATTGAGTAATAAATTAAAATATTAAAAATTTAGATTTTTTTTAAAACGACTAAAATTTTAAAAGCAAAGGTCAAGTAAATAAGCAATAATGCATATTTAAATATTGATTATAAAGTGAGGTGCTATTTTCCTAAATAATTCAGCCCCAACAGTGATCAAGAGGTTCTGTCCGCGTAACTGGTAGATGGCAGGCGCCGGGTTCAAACCAAATTGTTCAAAGTTTTCTGTGGTTTCCTTCGAACCTTGGATTTGCTTGCTTAAATATGGAATATGCTCCCTTAGAAATACCCCAACTGAGGGAACCCACCCCTATCGGGCCTATATCCCACAGGTTGATAATAAGCCATCAGAAAATAAACCAAAACAATCTTAAATTATTCAATGACACTATCCTTAAGGGTGTATAACTAATTGATGTCAAACCATAAATAAAGAAAGTTTTATTTCAGGTTTATCCAAACTTAATAATCAAAAAAGCTGGATTAATGCACAAATACATTTGGCCAAAAAAAAAAAAAAAAAAAAAAAAAAAAGTGATTACTAGTGGCATAAGCAAAATATTGAATTTTTTCAGAAATAAATTTATTTTTCCTTCATTAAAAAATATGAATTCAGAAATATTAACGAAAATTACAGATAAATATGCGTGTAGAACTGATACAAAAATAAAAATGACAAATTTTGTCTCCATAGCTAAACTGAAATTTTCATTGTTTACATCTTTAAATTATGTGTGGATTTGAAGAAGTCTATTGTATTGTGCTCTATCAAACACTTTGAAATTTAATTTTGTGTTTTGGTAAATTAGTAACTATAGACACATATAAAGTTTACTTAGTAATTGAAATTTAATCAATATGTCTCCCCTTCAAATTTAAGGGTGGCAGTAAAAAATGTATTTTGGGTATTTTTAGAAGCTCTAAAGTATTGTAGCTTGATGAAACTAATTTTATTTTGTCGTAGAAGAATGGAATTTTCACGGTTGTATTTGTTATAATAGAAAGGAAGTTAAAAAATAAATTTATAATACCTTATGATCTAGAATTTTTAATTTTCTAACACTTGAAATAATTACTTTGAGCAAGTGGATTTTTATATGATGGGGAACATTTGTAATTGAATTTTCTAATAATAATAGTTTCAAATTTAGCATTGCTAAGAAAGTATCACTATCTACACAAATATATGATGTATTATATATATTTTTCAAATCTTGCAGATATTAACAGAAATATTTTCTGCTTCTTACTTTCATAGAGGATTTAAGCAGTAATCCATATTTTTTCCCCTTCTAATTTATTGAAATTTATGGAAAATACACTAATAAATATGTAAGGTATACCAATTCCAAAATAACTATCCTTCGTTATCATGGCGATTATTACAAAAAATACAGCATTTACTTTGCAAAAGAATGTACCTATTTTACAATATGAAATTAATTTCATGTGGTGTTTTTTCATACGCAATAATATATAGAAACAGTATGCTGATTCTCTGAGAAATAAAACTTTACAAATTACATTCTGAAACACCTCCCCCCCCCCAAAGAAAAAAAACTAATAGTTATTGTGATACTTTAAAGTTTTACAAATTTTGGAGCTTAACAGTATTAAAAAAATCATCTGTTCATCAGTACTTGAAGAATTAGCTTGGTAATTTTTGATGGCAGAAAAATAGAATTCCCAAAAATGATTTAACATTTATTTATATTTAAATTCAGCAATATTTGTGATTATAAAGAATTCTGAAAAATTTCCCAGTTTTTTTATCTCATAAAAAAATAGTTAAAATCTTTCAAAATTTGCAAGCAGAAAACATTTTTTTTTTTTTTTGTCTTATAAACCTCTGTAAATGTGCGAAGTTTATAGTTTTCTGCTCTTTCCAAAAATCCACATGAAATCCCTTTCAAAAATCTAATTTAGTTTTGAGGACCTTTTCACAGTTTTGCGAATTACTAAATTGTCACTAACATAAATGTTTCAACACTCGCTCATCCTATTTGCTAATAGGAAGCTAGCATGATGTTTAATGTTGCACTAGATATACCCTCAAATGTTTCATCATCCTGTTTCTTCCTTAGCATAAATTGAAGTTTTTAATACAGTTTAATAAGAAACATAGTACCTATAATGTGGATAGGCGCTAATTTACCTTTTAGAGGCACACAGAGAAAAAAAATATGACCCTCCCTCCTTCTCCCTTTTAATCATTTTTCAGGTGAGTTCGCAACTATGCATATGTGTAGACCCGAATACGTCATCTGATGGATAAAAGATGTAACTTATCACTTCAGGAGAGTGCCGTGCACAGGGCCCCCTTAAAGGGCAATTTCAGTCAAATGAAAAGCCCAGTTTCCTAATGATAATTGTATGGAAAAGTTATAAAATATCTCAATATTTTTGAATTTTTTTTTGCATTAGATAACTAAGATTGATCTGAATGTAGGCCGTTTTTAATTTTTTTGATTTTGGTTACAGATGTTTTTTATAAGGGTGCTGTCGCTTTCCAAACCGGTTCCGAAAATAAAAGCGCCCTCATAAAAAAATATTTGTAAACGAAATTTTTTTTAAAAAGTAAAAAACAGCCAGCATACAAATCTATCTCAGCTATCCAATGCAGAAAAAACATTTTAAAATATTGAAATGCAACCGAAATTTCTTTATAAATTTCTTCCTTGGGATTAGTATTAGCGAACGGGTCTTTTCATTTGACTGAAGTAGCCTCTTAAGACATAGAAGTAAGGGTAGCCCAACGTCACACAGGGGTTACCCCTATTACTAAACCATTTTTAAAAAAAATAATAAATCCATTTCTCGTATGCTTAAATAATTTAAAATTTTATAATAAAAACTTCAAGTAAATATTACACTATTAATATTAAATTAAAACTAACTACCTATATCCATATGAAAGACTATTTTGTTATGTACATATTATATATCTAACCAATTAGATTTGTCATTTACCAATGTAGAACTACGGTTGACAATATTTTAATTTCAAAATAGGTTTTATGATTTACCAATTACAGTATAGACCAGTTTCAACTGACGTCACACCTTAGCAACCACCTTAGCAACCAGACGTGCTTTTTGTTTGCCCCTCTCCTATACAAATTTGGCCAATTGTGATTGTTTCAAAATACAGGCTATAAATTGTCGATTATGATTGTTTGGATAAAACTTGGGGGATAGATGATCACGATTGAAACTGATCTGTAGTAAGAAAAAAAGCAGTTTCTTCAGGGAAAAAAGTCATGAAGTTGCAGGAAAATAAATTCTTCATTTTTTTAAACCTGATTGATTTTTTCATTCCTAAAAATTACTTTTGAAAAGTATTTGGGGATCCTTTTGTGTTTCAGTGGGTAAGCGCGAGCCTCTTCGGTAAACAGGCCCTAGCTTTCAAGCGCATTACTTCACATTTATCTTAAATAATTTGTTCAGAATGAATATTCTTTTGCACACTTTCAGATTTCCTGTGACATTTGTGTTCTGTTTTATGTGACAAATTAAAATTTATCTTAAGTTGAATATCTAAAACTTTCAAATGCATTTACAATAAAGAATTGTCTGAATAGAAATTTAGCATTAAAGGGACAATTTTACTGTACAACAGTCTGCTAGCAGAGCCTCTATAGGCCATTTTAATTCCCAGTAGTCGTTGTTCAGTCTGTCCGTCTGCATGAAACAGCTTATAAACTACCCGGCTGAATCATTTGAAATTTAAAATGTATAATTATTGTATAATTTTGTCGAGTCATTTGAAATTTCAAGAAAATCGGATGTATAGTCCCATTACAGAGACAATCAAAAGTAAAATTTAAAAAAATTACATGACGAACAATAGGAAGAAAATTTTCAAGTGCATTTTAATGATATTACACTCATTCGAACATAGTAACCCTCATTGTTACAATTTATTTGGACATCTTTAATCGGCGAAAATTCTGCCATTAGATAAGGAAAAGAAAATTACTTTAAAGTACTGATGTTCAGATAATTTCGAGAAACTGTGAAATACAGAATATGTGGCAACACTACGACGCAGATCAACTTTTTAAAGTATAGAGATATAGTCATTGTATAGTTGATAACACTGTATACTGCATTTTCTTTAAATTATTATTATTCTTTTTGACTAATTCATGTCTTTTTTGATGAACTGACATGGACAAGAGTATTGTATGTGTTTTTCTAAAAAAATAACACTGAAAAGGTTGTTTTTTTTTTCTTTTGGAGAGGTCACTTTGTTATTCATAAAATAATAATAATCATTCATCTGAAAGTTTGTTAAAATATGTTTATTTTTTCTGCAGAAACAGTGTTTCAACAGCTTCATTATCTCACAACATAGCCATTTTGAAAGAAAAAAAAAGACAAATGTTAAGCAACCTACGCATTTTAACATTTGCATAAAACACCATTCGCTTTGAAAAACCTGCAAAGAGAAAACAGCTTAAAAAGTGTATAATACATTACATGCAGATATAATTAAAAACACGTGGGAAAAAATATCGCATTTAGAGAGAAAGAAGAAATGAACAAATTACAATTCCTTGAAAATTCGAGTTTCAGATGAAGAATGCATAAAAACAAACAATCCTCCTCCTTTTATCACGATATTCTTACGGATATTCATCAGAATTTTGTAATAAGCAGTTTAAAAAAAACTGTTTAACTGTTCAATAACTTAATAACTATTTTAACCTACATTTCCAATTACCATTGACCTGAAATGATGCCTAAAAGATCTACTCGTCCAATTTCCTCGAACAATCGGGTCTTCTTATATTCCAAAATGATAGGATACCAAAAACACTAGAGTTAATTTTTAGTTGAAATTTGCATACACGGACACAAATATTTGCTCATATAATAACATAACTGCTGGAAAGACAGGGCATAGCTCAAAATTAGCTGTAACTTCAAACTTGATAAAATAGGACATTTTTGGCGGATTATCAATTATATATTGATGCCAATTCAGTGGTATTTTATTTGACGCCAAGCATGCATTTTGGGACTAGTAATCTTGAAATTTGACTTTTCTGCTAAATCTGGTGAAATGTTGCCAGCTTTGAGACTTCATTTCTTTTCAACTTTGCAACAACTATTTGTAACTTCATTCCCATTGACTCATATGAAACACTGGAAGGGATGGGACACATCAGAGCCGTCCTTTTGAAGGACGATTTAAAGCGAGGCCCAGCGGCATTTTCAGAAAGAATTACGTTTTGAGCATCAGCCTTGGCGAGTTGGTGAAAGCGAGAACGTTCAGCTAGCTGCATCGCCAAACAGAAAATAAACTACGTTCAAATATGTCATAAAACATATGATTAATAGAATTATATTTATTACAAGCGAATCTCTACTACTGTTTTTAATTAACTTCTCAATCTCTTCGAACATAGCGGGTTAAGGAAATAATATTTTTGAATTAATGAAAAAAAAACTGTTTAGATGTTCTGGGAATTTAAAGTATTTTAATCTGAAAAAGCTCTTTGATTTAAACTATGTTTTAATCGTAAACAACGGTGAATAACATTTCCTCATATTATAGTCTTTGCTTGATAACATTTACGAAAAAACAAATGAACAATAAGCGCGATCTCTTTGCAGAAAGAAGGGTTGCTATTCGCTAGGCATTTGACGTCACAAATAAGAAAGGGTGCGTAGCATTGACTTCATCTCCGTGCCAATCGTTGTTCTGGCGATAAGGTGCTCAAAATGTGATTCTTTCTGAAAATGCGGCCCGGTGCAAGGATTTTGCGAGGCCCTTTCCTTTTAGACTCTTAACATAATCTTATCTACTATACTATCAATAAAAAAGAATTGTTTTCATTTGTATACTATGACCCCTGGAGCCAGGGTTCGATTCCCTAACTATTATAAAGGCGTAGCATTTGTTTGTGTATTTGTAGGGTTAATTTCTGGAACTACTGAATCAATTTCAAAAATAATGATGGCCAATTGATGATGAAAGTCCCTCTTCTAACATAGGCAGGGATGTAGTGGATGATGTACGGAGGTATACACCAAGGTTATATTTTATGCTAAGACACTGTCTTTTCTTAGTTAAAATCATAAACTTACATTAAAGATTTTCTATTATACCATCTTCTTTTTATTAAAAAAATATTTTGTGTCCAGGTGCGAGGCCTTTCTATGCGCGAGGACCTGTGCGGCCGCACCTGCCGCATACCCCTAAGTACGGTTCTGTCTGCAATAACGCTTGTATTTTTTTCTTTTTAATTTACGACTCTTGCATCAGATGAAACAATCATTGCATCACACTTGTTCCTATAAATCTTTTTACTGGCAAGCACAAATGAGCTTCTGACTTAAGAAATCTATTTTACAACAAGCTGCCAATGGCGACCAGTTTTGTCGTCCTTAAATGTAAATGCTAAGCATTTTATAAAGTTATTTTTATTCATAATCTAATTTATTTGCCCAATCTTTTGCCAAATCGCAAGATTCTGGTAGAGAAATCAAGAATTCATTATATTTATCTTAGCTGGCCTCAGGGGATAAATCGCAAAAAATTATTCAAAGCTGCATTTTTTTCTTTTCTTTTCTTTTCTTTTTTTTTCTTTCTTTTTTTTTGCATTTCATTAATTTTATTTAAAATATAAAGTACTACATGATTATCATGTGTACTAATTTCGCCGAATTATACAAACTTACATAATTTTATTATAAATATTGAAAGAACAAATCAGTTAGTAAAACATTAATAAAAGTACTAATTAAATATCTAATTAAAGTCACTTACTAATATTATAAATACATGTATTGCGTTTAATGTCAAGTGAATGTGAGATTTAGAATCATCCATTATTGGCATTTAATCTAATAGTTGTTTGGTGATAGTTTTTACGTTGACAAGATAATCCAGTAGAACCAAAATTAATCCTTCCATTTATTCATTTTATTTAAAATACACAAAATTCATTTAAAATTGAAACATTCAAAATTCATCACAATTACTTATTTCTTAAATATATTCTGGACAACTGCACCATAAAATTTAACTATTAAGAATGTATTTATCAAAAATACAACACATTGCTAAATGATGCACAAAACAAGAGTTCTAATATCAACTTGTACACTTAAAATAAAATAAAAATATCAACGTTTCGCGCTGTCTTCAGCGGCTATAATATATTTATGAAATATACTAATGCTAGGTTAAATTATGGACTTTAATTTCATCTTTAAATGTTTCAAGGCAGAGAGATTGCGACTTGGCCGAGAGATTTTGAATTTATCTTTTCTCCAGAAATGCAAGAAAGAAAAAGTTATTCCAAAGTTTATTTCTATCAAGGATAATGAAGTTTTTAAAAGATTTCCACAAAAGAAACTTAGTTTTGAGCTCCAATGCCTGAATGTATATATTAGAGACAAATTCGCATACGTCCTCTTCATCAAATAAGGTTTTTCGTCTTTATAGTGAATTTGTTGATAAAACCCCTGCGGATGTTTTCGACCATAAAATACATATAATTTCCAGTTTGTTTCATATCCAACATACAGAAAAAACTAATATCCACACAAGGAAATTCCAACTACTTATGGACCGGAAGCTTCGTTCTTCGCCTCCTTCAACAACTTATTTCTTGTTTAAAAAAAAGGATAAAAATAAACATATTGTAATTTAACAAATTACAACGATTATTTGGAAAATGAAATTTTGAAAGACGACAATTTTAAAGACTTATAAATAAATTCTATAATTTAAAATAATAATAATAATAATAATAATAATAAGCGTCATTTTTATGATGATCATAACGTGGTATACGAAATAACAAAGTCATATATTACGTACTTCGTGCATTAAACATTAATATTCATAGACCAATGATAAAAAAAAAAAAAAAACGGTAGTTTATAGATAGACAACTTTAGCTGTTTAAAATGTGCATTTTTATTGGATGGAGTTAATCAGACTGACTTCTGAACACCTCTTATAAGGAAAAGGCATGTTTACAAACAAATACTTCTGTCAACCAATCTACCGCTGCATTTTTGTCATAGCGATCATTGTAGGAATCATCTTGACGACATAGCCCAATCATAGCAAGCAGGCAACCATCAGAGACCAATCAGAATGCCTGAATCCATATGTAGAGTGGGTGCTATAACGAAGCACGGGCGAAAACAGCTTGCCCACACTAATAAGAGGCCACAGTGACGTCAGCTGCCCTTTCCTCATTACCAACGACATGGATTAAACATTCATATTTCTGTACCCATCACGAACAAATTTTAAAGGAAATTTCACGTTTACAATTTTCGGAGCTGCAAATTTTTGAACTTCTAAACATCACACATTTAAAATTTTTACCCCTTTGCGTAGAGAAAAATATGCACTTTTTAATGAAATTTGTTTTAAATCTTTATCACCGTTTGTTTTCATATTATTAATTTCTTTTAAGTTTTTATTACTCTTTTTTTGTCATGGTGGCAACAGAAGTATTCCAATTTTGGACATTAAACTTGGACCCATCAGAAAACGAATAAAATAAAAAAAAGAACTATTCTATTTTTGGTCATTAAATGTTAACCAATCAGAAAAAAAATAAAACAAGTTACGAATTCAGCCAATAAAAAGATTCAGATATACATCAGATTTCCCAATTCTCTACCGAGGACAACAACTATTTTTCCAAATAGTTAAAGAAAAGGAAAATAATAAAAATTACCTTAAGCTTTGACATTTAACTTCAAAAATTATGAACCATTTTAATTTACCATGCAAAAAATTAAAATATTTAAAAGGCGTGTTAAAAAATTGGCAAGATTTTTACCCGGCTACCAGAAAAATACCAAAAATTCTCTGCGACCAGGGCACCTTTTATTGCACTTTTATTTGAAATAAAATTTTTTGATTGGAAATGACCTGTTACAATGCATAAAAAAATACATAACAATACGTTACAATAAATAAAAATGCAATTGTTTATGGCAATTAATTGATTTGCACTGTCATAACATACATGAAATGATAACGATGGAACAATATGGCAATTTATCGCTTGGGCTAAGTACCAAAATAGCAACCTGGTAAACATAAGCCGAAGCAGTCAGCCCAGAACTTTTGATAACAGTCATGTGACTATTATTATAGAGATTGATGACAGTTACATAACTTAGACTAATATTATTGAGATATCAAAAGTAAATAACTATGTTGATTTGCAAATTTTCAGTCTCATTTTTTGCTGCTACCTTAATTGCTGTTAGTGTATCATAAACTCAACGTTACGTCTTTTACGAATGAACAGTTAAGGCAATACACTAGTCACAGAAAAAGAGCCGGCTTTGAAAGTTAAAGTATTATTTTTTTAATCTGAAAGCAAAATTGAAAAAGTAAAAACTAGGCCATTGTGGATCGGCCTCAGCTGTCTTGTGCAAAAAAACATATAAAAATATAAAAATTTGGACGAAATATTTGAAAAAAAAAAAACGCTTCCCATAGACTTGACATTATCATCCAGGTCTTTTTCTGTGCTTAGTGTTGCGCCTTAAGCGTAAAAGCCACATCCTTTCTGCAAAAACCTATTTTCTGAAAATGTTGGTGTAAGGGAGGAATGGGACATGTTTTATCCCTCCCAAATGATAGCTCTATCCCTATAATTATGTTTAATGGCATACAATTTTTGGTATATTTTATTTATAACACTACCTTGTTTTAAAATTGTAACAAATAAAACTTATTATTTCACAAGTTAAAAAGAATTTCAACTATTTTTAAAAACAAATATGCAATGAAAAATTAAAGCAATGCAAAATTTTCTTTTTTATTTATGCATTATATTTGAATATCAATCATTAGTATTAAAATCTTTAAGTGTATTTCTATAATACCAGTCCCTTAGTTTAAAAAATATTGCTGTTTTGAAATAATTATTGAACTTAAATTCCAAACTTTTATTTTTACATGGCAATATATTATTAATGAGAAGAAATGAGAAAGGGAATTTCATCTTATCACGAGAAACTGGTTATTTTATCATTGGTGAACGAAGTATAATTCTAAACCAACTGACAGCATTAATAAGACACAAGTATATTTGATTTTACAGAGTATAATACAACATAAAAATAAATGCTGAGATTCATAATAAATAACACACTGCTTTTGTTATTTATCAACCACATTTTTGAAAACTAAATTTTAATTTTAATTTTAAAAACATGTCTCATCGCTTATTTACTTGAGGGAGCGATGAGACATTTTTGTTGTAAATTTGATGGGTTAATTTATGTATATTTTTAATCATTATCATCATATTTATATCTTTTTAATATGTTAAAATGCTACAAGATGTTATGAAAATTCTATATTGTACTAACAAAATATTATTTGTAAAAAATATTTCTGTTAGTTACTGTAATTATCCCATTCCCCCCTACTCATCCCGACATGATAATGAGATGGGCTTCACCTAAAGCCTTGGAAAATATTTCAAGAAGAAAATTTAACAAATAAGTGAGATTTTTTTCCCACAAAAATAAGCACACTTCTCTTCTATTTTTAAAAAGTGTTAATTCAATAAAGTCTTTTTCTGTCGCATAAAATATTGAGGAACAATTTATCCTTTTCAGTCAGATAAATTTTAATTTTGGTGGAAAATTACTTTATAAAAAAAAATGTAATTATCAAAAAGTTTTCGGTACTAGTTGATTATTCCGTTAACCAATTTCGCCAAATTATACAAATCGATGTAATTTTTATTTTAAATAACGAAAAAAGAAGTGAATTACTAACACATTAATAAAAATACAAATAAAAAGTTGAATTAAAACTTACTAAATGGCATATCAAACACAGGTATTATGTTTAATATTGAGCGAATGTAACATTTACGATCATCCATTGTTGCACTTTAATAATGTATCATTTTTCATATTTATGTTTACTGAAATCACACGAATACATAAACAATTATTTCTTTATTACCATAAAGGATGCTAAGCCATGGAAGAAGTGTGATTTTTTTTTCAATTTATTACTAAATGCTAAAACATGAAAAGTGATAATATTAAATGCAACGACATATACATGGTTAATACTCCATTTTGAAAATAAAAATATCGGAGATTTTTATGAATTGTCAATTTTGTATGAGACAAATGTTTCCTTAAACATTTGTTATCAGATGATCCTTTGGAAAACATACTGCACAAACAAAAATGTTTTTTTCCAGTATAAATCAAGAGATGTCTTTCTAGTTGACAATGTCTAGAAAATCCTATGGGACATATTTTAAGCACACAAGAATTTTATGCTGTATGTGTCATAAGGTGTCTTCTTAGATTACTATTCTGAGAAAATCCTTTAGAGCATACTTCACAAACAAAGGGTTTTTCATCTGTGTGTATCAACAAAAGCCTTCTTAGATGACCATTAAGAGAAAATCCTTTGGAACATATTTCACAAACAAAAGGTTTTTCACCAGTATGAATCAAGCGATGCCTTCTTAAAATACTACTCTGAGAAAATCCCTTGGAACATACTTCACAAGCAAAAGGTTTTTCTCCTGTATGTGTCAAGAGATGGGTTCTAAGATTACTATTCTTAGAAAATTCTTTGGAACATATTTCACAAGCAAAGGATTTTTCGCCTGTATGAATCAAGATATGTTTTTTTAATTCACTATTTTGAGAAAATCTTTTGGAACATATTTCACAAGCAAAGGCTTTTTCGCCTGTATGAATCAAGATATGTTTTCTTAATTCACTATTTCGAGAAAATCGTTTGGAACATATTTCACAAACAAAAGGCTTTTCAATTGCATGCCTCAAGAGATGTATTTTTAAACTACTTTTGTGAGAAAAACCTTTGGAACAAATTTCACAACTAAAAGGTTTTTCTCCTGTGTGTGTCAAGAGATGGGTTCTTAGATTACTAATGTGAGAAAAACTTTTGGAACATATTTTACAAATAAAAGATTTTTCACCTGTATGAATTAAGAGATGTGTTCTTAGATGACCATTAAGAGAAAATCCTTTGGAACATACTTTACATACAAACGGTTTTTCTCCTGTGTGCATCAAGATATGCCTTCTTAGATCACTGTTCTGAGAAAATCGTTTGGAACACAGTTCACAAACAAAAGATTTTTCTCCTGTATGCGTCAGGAGA
The DNA here is from genome assembly GCA_964019185.1 of Maratus speculifer. Classification (NCBI taxonomy): domain Eukaryota; kingdom Metazoa; phylum Arthropoda; class Arachnida; order Araneae; family Salticidae; genus Maratus; species Maratus speculifer. The sequence continues at coordinate 13,784,149 of CAXHSM010001376.1, read as the reverse complement.
TGCCTTCTCAAATTACTACTCAGAGAAAATCTCTTGGAACATACTTCACAAGCAAAATCTTTTTCTCCTGTATGAGTCAACAGATGTTTTCTCAAAGTACTTTTATCAGAAAATTTATTAAAACATGTTTCACAAACAAAAGGTTTCTTACCTGCATGAATCAAAAGATGTCTATTTAAATAACTATTCTTAGAAAATCTTTTAGAACACACTTCACAAATAAAAACTTTTTCTCCTGTAGAAATGGAGGAATGTCTTTCTTTATCTCCATTACGAGGAACCAATTGCTGTTGACTAGAGCAAGAATTTTCTTCTGCAATCGATGACATTTTTGCATGGGAATAAATTTTTTTCCGGTAACAGAAATTTCTTCAAAGAATCAGTATTTATCAGATACTTGCTACTTTCATCCAAGGTAATGATTTACTGAACTTCAGCAAAACCATTTTGTCTACACTTGAATCTGAAAACAGAAAAAAAATTATAAACAAGACATTTTTAAACAAACTGCACTCAATTTTAACTCTTAATTAAGTAGCCGAATTTACAAATTCCATTTTCTTAAAAGGGACAAAATTTATTCATTAAATTATCTTATGTATTTCTTAGACACATGACTTGACTCGAGGGTAGATACAATTGTGTTACATATAAAAGAAGAAATAAAAATTTATTTTCTTTTTTATTTATGCTTACTTATTATCTATATTTCTTTATGATATTTTATGAGCTTAGCTTTGTTTTTTCTAGCTTGCTGTGTCTTGCGCTGATGAAAAACCTCAATAGCCCTTTAAGCGTCTTGCAGAATTTTCCATTCATGTTTAAAGATTCATAAAATTGTAGCTATGAAAACTATTTATGTAATAATTTTTACTTGATAATCTTACATATTTATTTATCTTATTAGCTTCAAAAAATTAGTTTTAATATTGATTTTGCGTTAATTAAGCCTTTGTTTCGAAACGTTACGTGACGGAAAAACCCGGTTAGGGCACTTAAAGGGATAGTAGATTCAAAACAGCTTGATACATTTTCACGTAATATTTTTGCATTTCTAATCGTTGGTTTTCTGCTCTTATATCATTTGTAATTGCTAGAAAACATTGCCAGCCAGCAAAAGGCAACATAAAATTGAAAATTGTTTTGATAAATTTATGCAACTGCAAAAATAGTAGATTTACGTTACTCCAAAGCATTTTCATAATATTTTTTTCTATAAAATTAAAAGATAGATATAAGGGTGGAAAGTTTATTATAGAAGTTAGTACAATGATTACATCAAAGTTATTTGGAAAGTTGCAATATATAGCTAACTAGTAAAACAAAAAAAAATTGAAGACTACCTAAATATTCACTCACAAGTGCAAGTAAAAATGATGTATTTCTTTAACCTTTGGTACATACACTCTTATCAGCAGCTTCTATCCATTTTGTCCAATTAGAATATCGTGTTATGTTTCATTTGATTGTACTTTTCCTTTGTACAATAAATCAAATTTAAGACAGCTATATCTTTATTTGCGAAATCATGAAGTTGTCAGACAGTGATTATGTTATTTTCATAGGGTCTTTTAATCTCGCTTTTAGAGCAAGTCTTTTGATAGTTCCTCCTAGGCAAATACAGCAAGTTTTCCAATGTGAGGTGACAAAAATTGTCTTTCGGCATCAATACCAAGGATAGTTTTGTGCGTGCATATGTTTCAGAAGTTCTTTCTTCTTTCTACTTTTATACTGAACAGCACATCCATCTGTAAAATGAAACATTTTATTGATTTTTGAGTGTTTTTTTTTGTTAATGCTGCAATAAGATGTGTTTGAAACAAACTATAGACCACAGTGTTGTGCTTCAAACATTCTGAAATGGATACATAATTGAGATGCTCAAGAATGCTGCTGTTTGTCTTATAATTTATTATAAAAGGATGAATAGTAGCCTGGCTCCAATGATAAGACTGTACTTTATATTGTATGACATAAGCATACTTTTCTGAAAAATCGCAAGTTATGAATATATGTCCTCTTTTTAAATTAAATTTCAAGTAAATAAAATTTTAAAAATCCTAATAAAACACCACTATTTTTTTATTTAAATAATTTTTAATGATGTTTTAAATTTTTATAGTTCTTATTGTTTCGCACCAGTTTGAACTTATATTCTTTCAGTTATTTATACTAGAATAGAAATATAAAGCTCCTTATTTCCAGGTATAATGACGCAGTTACTTGAAAAGTTTCAATAAATTTTTTTCATTAAAAAATTACTAGCTCGAAATCCCATCATTTCTCCATTTTGAAATTTTGCGTATTTTTAGTCAAAAAGTCAGACTAATAATAATAAAAAAAATTATAAATGGTGTTTTTAAAGAATTAAAAAATTTTTAAAGTTTGTCAAAAACATTATTTTACTCAAAATAGTTAGTGTTGCATATCATATTAAAGCCCCCAATAAGAGCTTTCAAATAAGATATAACTGAATACCCTAGCCGTATTTGTTGGTGAATTATAGAGGATTTTGTGATTGAGAATTTAATTAAATTTGGCAGTTTTGGCCACATTTAAAATTCTGTAAAAATAAAAAATCCATCGAGAAAAAAAAATAATCATAAATTAGTTTTTTATATATTCCACGGATACATACTATAAACCCAAAATTCTAGAAATCTTAAATTTCAAGATCCAAAAATTGCATTTTTTAAATTATTATTTGACATGGAATGACCCAGTATCGATAAACCCTCCACCTTCTCTTAGCTCAGGTTTAACCAAAATTCGATGCTGCACCCTCAAACAGTTTCATTTCTATTTTCTTGCCTATAGAAGACTTAAATACTGAAAATGCCATTTCTTTCTCCTGTGAACATTCCATTTTTTCAAATTTTTGGGACTATATATATATATATATAATATGTTATCAACTTTTTGGCAATTTTGGACCCCCTCCCTCCTTCCGATCTCATACCTTATCCTCTCCGAAAATCCCCCCCTATCCCCCCCCAGTATTGATATCGTTAATTATGTAGATTATATATATATATACATTTGTTTGGAATGATATGAAAAACTGGTTACATTCAGTTGTATTAAAATGATATCGATATCAAAAGACACCCCCCCCCCCACCGGCTCCTTCTAGAGATATCTTACGGTATCATGTGCCAGACGCCTCCTCCTTCCTGAAATGATAACATTATATTTGCACAGCCCCTTTTCTTTAGAAGATTTTTCCTTTTTGTCAGCAATTAATGATTTCCAGAAAATATTTGTTTTTACACTGACCATCGATACTAGTCTGCCATTCTTTTGCTGTTCTAGCAAGAAATATTTGTCTTCAGCCATTTTTGGCTTAAACTTCCATATGAGCAATATCAAAAGAAGTTATCAAGTTTTTTAAAAAATACTCTCTGGTTTTCTCATTGGGTGTTTTGCATCTTTTATTTTTCTTTAACATTTTCTATATTTCAAATAATTTCTTTAATTATTTTTATGAGAGTGTTTGGGATCCTGCGTAGGAATTTTGGTCTTCACAAAAAACTTTGTTGTTCCTGCTATTGTGTGTGATCAGTGTTGTAGTCGTAAAGCTATCAGAGAGTATATGGTATAGCAGAAGGCATACGCTGAGGTCATGCCTGTTCATAAAAATATGTACGTTAATGCTTTATTTGAGAAACAGAGGCTATATGGAGTTTCTTTAAAAAAATCTGGAAGGTATTCAGCATATACTTTTGTATACCCTCCACTACATCCTTGATAGTGACCTTACACTCGTCTTGCACTATAACTTTCAAATTATTATGGTATTTTTAACTATTGATTAATTAAATTAAGAAATATACTTATTCGTAAACAAATGAAGCACAGAGCAATTCAGCAATAAAATAGTTTCACTTGCAATTAATTAAATAAGAATATAAAATAAAGAAATCATTTGCTGCTGGTTTCAGTTAAGACTAAAATAAATAACTCAATAAACGTTAAAAACTCTCAGTAAACAAGACTGTAATTCAAAAAATAAAATTTATTTAACAAATTTATTAACCCATCTAATAAAGAAAAAAAATTAAGCTGGAATATCTCTTGCTGGTGTTGCCAGCACAGAGATGACAAACATTTACCATTTTTATATCACCAATATCATTTTTAGATAATTAGCTTAATAACTGTACTTACAGATACTTTTATGGATTTTATAGTTTAGATAAGTAACTTTACTATACATTAATACTGGGATTAGAGATATTTTTTCAAATAAAAGAAAAATAAAACGTTGTACTACTTGGTTATCCCATCGACCAGAAAAATATCGCCAAACTATGTAATTAAATGCCAATATTGGAAATAATAAATGTCATATTTACTTGACATTAAACGCAATACATACATTTGTCTCATCATCAAGTTATTTTTAATTCGACTTTTTATTTGTAATTTTTTTTTATGTTTTAGAATTTAGTTGCTTTTTTTAAGTTATTTAAAATAAAAATTACATAAATTTGTATCTTTATATATAAAAATCTTCTGTGCGTGTGTATGTAATTGAACTCCTCTTAAAGGACTGGACCGATTTTAATGAAATTTTGTATGTGTGTTCCAGTGGATTCGAGAATGGTTTAGATTCACATTTCATCGAAATTGAGTCAGTACTTTTTTAGTAATTAGGCAAAAACTAATAGTTAGTGATTTTTCGCTAATTAAAAGTGCTATATATATAAAAGAAAGTCTGGGTTTCGTATTAATCACAGCACAAAAAAAAATCTACCGAACCAAAAATCTGGAAAATTGGGGTAAAAATACTTCTTATAACACCGAGTGCCGCTAAGAAGGGATTTTCGAAACTCTCCCCCCCCCCCCCAAGGAGGTTAAAAAAAAAAGAACGAACTTTTTAAAAAATCCTTTAAAATCAGCGTTTGTAGATATTTTTCAACTGATAACATATTTTAGTGCATTTTTTCATGCTGAATCGAACGGTACTAAGCAAAATTGTTTAAATCCAGTAGTTCGTGAGATAATTCACATTTTCCTAATTTGGCGATGCCTTCGGCGACAAAACCTGAAATTTTCAATGCTTACCTTTATATATAAAAATCTGTGCGTGTGTATGTAACTGAATGCCTCCTGATAACATCGCCAAATTAGGAAAATGTGAATTATCTCACGAACTACTGGATTTAAACAAATTTGCTTAGTACCATTCGATTCAGAATGAAAAAATGCACTAAAATATGTTATCAGTTGAAAAATATCTACAAAAGCCGATTTTTGTGGAATTTTTTAAAAGGCGCAAAAACCTGAAATTTTCAATGCTCATCTTTATATATAAAAATCTTCTGTGCGTGTGTATGTAATTGAACTCCTCCTAAACAACTGGACCGATTTTGATGAAATATTGGGTGTGCGTTCCAGTAGATTCGAGAAAGGTTTAGATTCACATTTCGTCGAAATTGATTCAGTACTTTTTTAGTAATTAAGCAAAAAACTATTAGTTAGTGATTTTTTGCTAATTAAAAGTGTTGAATAATTTCGATGAGTAGAGTGCGGACGGAATATCCGAGCGGTCTAAGGCGCCAGATTTAAGCTCAGCTTCTTGAAGAAAGAGATCACGTGTTCGAACCCCACTCTTGACTAACGTGTATGCTTTACAATGGTATTTTCTGCATTATAATTTTGATTAACCGACTTCAGAAAATCGTTAACTTTTAACTAAAAAGAGAAAAATAAACTTTTCTATCAAAAATTGAGCCGACTTCAAAAAATACTGAAGAGTGAAAAATAATTTCCTTACATAATTGTAATAAGAAATTAAATTAAGAGCGTAGTGTATATCGTGCGTATTACCATATTTACGTACATTTATTTGATCTTCTGAAGTCGGTGCCAAGAAGGACAACGTCTGTCGGTGACAGGACAACGTCTGTCGGGTCCGCTAGTAATTTTATAAAACTGGTCGACAGGATAACCAAATAGTACTGAAAACAACAAAAGGACCCCTAAATTAGAATACTTACTCTTACTTGAGCTACCTATAGATATTATTAGTTCGTTTTAAAATTTTACAAGAATGGTTTTTAGATGGAATGGAATTAATTTAGAGGGTGAGAGTAATACATTTTAAAATATTGAAAATAAGGACCACTCTACTCAAGAGGGGAATACAAATTATAAAACAAGAAGTGCATAAACTAAACTGCAGATTTATCTGTGGTAGAATTTTTTTAGTTTGAAACGGCACAAGTCTTTCAAATACTCTCTTTGAAAGGTCGAGTATAACAGATGATCAATGACAAAAGCCATTTTAAATAATAAACTGAGATATGTATGCCTAAAACATCTTTTAACCCCTTGGGGACGAGCAACATGGATACGTGCCAGAAAAAAGCTTAAGAATCCTTGTTTATCCCCACCAGTAAAAATTTATTGTAAAATTTTGCCTTATTTATTCGGAGCATTTTTTTTTTCAATTTAACTAGGCACAAATTTCTGTTTTTAAAAACTGGTGACAAAACATTAAAAATTTCATAAAAGGCTCTCGTCGCGAAGGGATTAATTAGATGGAATTTGTATAAGTAGAAAATCATTTTGTGTCGCTGATGAATTAATTATATTTTATGAAAACAAAAAAGTTTAGTGAGCGGCACAGAATCAACTTCGGTAGCCATTATTATTAATTAAAAATCATGTACATGTATTTATCTATATTATGATTCACCACAAAAAAAATTTAAAAAATTAGACATTTTTGTTTTTAGCTGAAAATAGTGAGTTAGCCGAAATTGAGTTTTGTTTTCAATTTGTGCCTTAAAAACCCATTTTAATCAATCAATTATATGAAGTACAGTCAAAGTTCTATGATCATCACAAATTGGGACCAAAGATTGTGGGATTTTAGAGTTTTATGGATTATGAATCATTTTACTATTCCTAGACAACATTTTAATTCTATAATCAGTATAATATGAAATATAATACAGGAGACTCCCTCAAATCGGCAAATAATTTGCAGATGTAAACAATGAAACATTCAATTCAGATGAAGGTGCAAAATTTGCTTTTTTTTTTAGTTTGTATATCAATTCCATATATTTTTTAATTTGTAATTTTTGTTAAGGTTACTGACTTGTTTTTTCATGAAGAAAAAATAATTTATTTCTGAAAAAAAAAAAAAAATCAAAATATTGCTGATATCATTGGTAATCACAATCTTACCAAATATATTTATATGTTAATCAAGCTTTTATAGTTATTAAATCTGTCAAAACTCAAATAAAGCTTCGTTATTTTATGATCCTGATGTGAATTAGTAATGAACATTTATGAGGCAAGTTTCATTAAATAATTTAGGAAAAACACATTTCATCTTTATTATGAATATTTAATTGTACATTACTTATGATTAAATTGACTTTTTCTTTTAGTATTTTATTTATTTTAAGAATTATCTAAATATTTATTATTTTAGCTTATTACTTATTTTAATATTTTAGAATACTGTAAGCATTCATTATACTTTTGATTTCATTATTAATTACATTCAAATTACTTTAAAAAAAAGTAAACATAGCAATGACCAGAAATCTGCAAAATTCTAAAATCCACACAACCTCTGGTCCCAAGCTGTGCAGATTTGAGGGAGTCTACTGTAATTAATTTAATATACTATCTCAAAAAAATTCATTTTTACAGTTATTTTATTTAAAATTTGATATATATGGGCATTACATATTAATAGCTCAGTGTATGTGATTTATTTTTTAAAAATATTTTCAGCAAGAAAGTTTAACAAAACTGAGAATAATTTATGCACATAAAAGAATTAATACAAAGTAAACTAAATGAAAATTATTAACAGGAAAGCATGAAATGATTTCATTAAGTATGAAAAAAAGATTAAATCTGCAAATGAAAAAAAAATTAGTAAACTATAATTAAATTGTACTATGAATATTATTCAAGAAGTCTTTTGTGTAACCAAAATACAGTCACAGAAAAAAAAAAAAATCTTGGCATTTGCGATTTTAGACGTTTTGTCAAATATCAAGAAAAATACATAAGGAAGGACTCTGAATCTCCAGATGTATAAACAAAATAGTACAGGTCTTATATTTTCAAGAAGATATTTTTCCAAAATCCAGTAGGGGACCGCCAACAAATTGAAAAAAAACAAATATATTTTGAATAACCCTGTCAAAACTAATGCAGCAAAAGCATTCAAAGTGTGTATTATGATTAAGTGGCTTATGGAAATAAACTGCATTTTTTTTTCCTCATGTGGATAGATTGTATACTCGTAGAAAAATTAAGGTTTTTATAAAAACAGTTTCAAATTTTGCCAATTTTTTTGCTTATAATTTGCAGAATTTTTAATAATAAACAATGTTCTTTTCAGAAAATATGAGAAACGACATTGTACATAATACCCTGTAATTAAAATTAAAAAATATTAATAATTGTATGAAAAATGAGCAAGTTTACTAAATAAATGTTCACTGTGCATGCATCAACTCTGTAAAAATTTCATTTACATATTGTGTTAGCTAATTGTATAGGGCAACATTTGTTTAAGTTTCAAAATCATACCTTGAAAATTTTGAAAATTATCATCGATAGAATAAGATACAAATCTGTTATTCCCAAAATGAAGCAAAAAGATGAGGAGCTGTATCCAAATATAGTAATACATGCAGTATTGTGTAGACACTAATCAATGGAATATGGATACAGCTCCTGATTTTTTGCTTTAAAATATTAAATATTTAATACTAAATGTTATGTTTTGGTGTAGCATTGTGTAGCATTAGTGTTTATTTTACACTAGGGGAAAAAATAGCATTTTGTTTGCCATATTGCCATAAAAAAATATTTTTAACAGACCTCCAAAAGTCTGAAATTGCAGCAGCCTCATCAATTACGGATTTTAGAGGTTCAACTGTATATAAATGATAATTTTATGTTTTATGTTTTATTCACCTTAAAAATAAAAATTAATAATATACCAAAATTTAAAGAATTTTTTAAAAATTTTTGAAAAAAAGGGGTAAAGTGTTATTTTGTACCAAAAACCATGTTAGAAATGGATGAAAAAATTTTGACTGGATCAAATATGGTATCGATATCAAAAGACTATACCCCCTTCTTCCCTCTAGAGATATCTTATGATATAATATGCCAGCCCCCCCCCCACCCCAATCTTAAAATAATAAAGTTATATTTACACAGACCCTAAGATTTGTGAAATAATGACAAATGCTAGACCTAATGGAAGTGACGATGACCTGCAGAATGATTTAAATAACACAATTTCAAATGAGTCACTAATGCTTTTCAACTAAACAACTGATTTGTGGAATGCAGCAAACCATGTCAGTACACAAGCTGAACAAATAGTGCATGAGACACACTATAAACAACTTTCCTATACATTTTTTTATTCAGTTGCATAAGAGAATTTTTTTTATTATTTTGTGTAAATAAGTTTTTAAAGTAATAAATTTCTAATAATTAATTTGCATATATTATTCATATTTTATACATTTCATGCCATCATTTTATACTACAGACAAAGCTCTATAATACACACAAGCTGGGACCAAAGGTTCTGTGGATTATGCATCATTATATTATTCCTACTCAGAATTTAAAGTCTAAAATCAGTATAATATGAAAAGATAAATTTGAAATCTAATAATTAATTTTATATGCTATCTTAGAAATATTTAAAAAATGGGTACTTACGTATTAACACCACCGCAGCAGAAGTTGGGCTAATGCACCAATGAAGAGCAATCTTGTTGTTCGTGCATAGTTATCTTTTGGATGCCTTGTTGTTTGCTGATTTTTGATGCCATTTTTTAATACTATAAAAATGCACATTTGTGATTTGCCAAAAACAGAATAAGATGCAATTTTATTTTGAATCTATGTTAAACTCTACATTGGCCCATTTTCCTAAAAAATCAGATTAACTACTTTGTTTTTAAATAAAATATTTTGAATTTTGAAAGTGTTTTGATTTTAAATAAAAAGTTATGATTTGTCGCAAACATTTTAGCTGTAGAATGGCAATACTTAAAAACTGCCAAATTTGTAGCTGCGGTGGTGTTAATATGTAAGTACCAAAAAAATGATATATATGTGCATTTAAATAAAAATAATTACAGAATAATAATTTAATGTATGAGATTTATAAATAGATAATAGACAACACATGAACCATAAATTCATAAACATCAATTCATCAACTGTGCTTGTTTCTAAATTAAGAATGTAAATACAGTCAAGGATCAATAATCCGCACACCCATAATCCGCTATTTTCTATAATTCGCGTTACTTTATGAATGTAAACAATGAAAGAAACAATTAAAAAAATTTAATAATTCATGATTCAAAAATGTTTTTTTTTAAACAATAAAAAAATGAAAAAAATCATGATAAAACGTACATTTTTTGTTAATATAACTCTTTTATTTTATTAACAGTAAAAAACGAATTACAATATTATGAAACATATGTAGATATTTTTATTTAAATGCACATACATAGATATATATCAATTTATTTTAATAAAATAACTTTTAAAAGGACATTTTTTGTGATAGTATATTAAATTAACCAAGAATAATAAAATGACGTATGATCCATAATACTCTAGAATTCACAATACTCCATAATCCGCACAACCTTTGGCTGAAACGTGTCCAGATTATAGAACTTTGACTGTAGAATGAAGAGAAGGGCTCTCTGGGTAAAGCTTATTTTCTAGAAAGGTCAGGTCTTGAGAAACCAATAAGGTTTACCTGTGGTTAAAAATTCCTATTTGCCTTTTGTGATGTTTACAAAATCTCTGAGATCTATCACTATGATTGGTCATTTTAATTCAACCTTTCCAACTCTTAATATCTAGTTCTCTGGTTTTGCTGTAATATTTTTGTAAATTGCAGGCTTTAGGCAAATTTTTTATGAATTTTATTTAAAAATTTATTATTCAATCAATTATTTTAAAAAATAACAAAATACAAACAAAATCAGTCTATGAGCAACACAATGTTTTAAAATAAAATGTAAAACAGTCTAATTTACTGTTTTAAAATGAAATTCAAATATGATTAAACTAAACTATTATTTAAAAACTTTTTATTTAAATACACATACATACATATATATCAATTTATTTTAATAAAATAACTTTAAAAAGGGCATTTTTTATGATAGTATATTAATTTAATTATTCGATTTCATATTTATCTTTTCATATGATACTGATTAAAGAGTTTGCTATAACCAAGAATAATAAAATGACATAAATTATTTTATTTATTATTTATCTATTATAGGAAATAAATAGTAAAACAATGAAATTATTTGCTATAAATTTCAGATGCTAAGCTTTCTGGGTAACAAATCCTATAATGTGATGTCTTTGTTAAGTTGGAGCCAAAGGTTGTGTGGATTATGGAATATTGTGGACTATAGAGTATTATGGATTATACGTCATTTCATTATTCTTAGACAGCATTTTAATTCTATAATTAGTACAGTATGAAAAGATAAATATGAAATATAATAATTAATCTAACATGCTATCTCAAAATATGTCTTTAAAAGTTATTTTATTTAAAAAAATCATATATACCGTAAAATCCCATTAATCCGCCCTTCCCGATCAAACGCCCCCTCCCCACTTTATAAAGAATTTGAAATTTTCAAAAAATCCCGAGAAAGCGCCCTCCCTCCCGATTCTCAAAGGCGATTGAGAGTGGGACCAATCATTTTGAAATGAATGAGTCATGAATCTTTGATCAAATGTGCGTTTTTTCAAGATTTCTTAATTGTTTTCATGCTTGTTTTGGCTTTTTTTTTACTAATTTCTCTTTTATTCTGCGTTTTTTCGACAGAATTTACGTTTTTAAATAAAGAAAACCCAAATTTTTTCAAGTATCAAAATTCATGATTCATTCAACGAATCATTCATTTCATGATGATTCATTCCTGTAAATTTTGTTGTGCGATCGCGAAAAAATCCCGTGTAAGCGCCCTCCCCTAACTATTGTACGATTTTTCTTTTCGTTTGGGGGGGCGGATTAACGGTATTTTACGGTATATGTGGATTTAAATAAAAATAATTGTATATGTTCCGTAAACAGTTTATTTTTTACAGTTAATAAAATAAAAGAGTTATATTAAAAAAAATAGATGTTTTATTACAATTTTTTTTCATTTTTTATTTATTTTTTGTTTAAAAAAATCTCAAATTTGTAAATTTTCTTAACTGTTTATTTCATTGTTTACATTCGTAAAGAAACACAAATTATAGAAAATTGCAGATTATGGGTGCGTGGATTATCGATCCTTGACTGCACTCTTCTCCTTAGTGAAAGCAAACAACACAATTAAAAAATAAATAAATAAATAAAAATCAGTGCAACCATAGAACTCACTGGCATCCCATCTAACATTATAAAGATATTGACATTTCATTTTCTTTCAATAACATATTGAGTGGGATTATACTTTTATGTAAATTTTGACAAACTTTATAGAAGCACTTTATTATGCTATCAATCATTTATAAAATGATAGAATACTATAAAAATGAATTTCTTAACATTACAGTGGTTCAAAATAAAACGTTAAAAAATAAATCAAACCAATTTATTGTTTTTAATTTGAAATTTTAAAATACATTTTGAAATAATATTAAACTAAACAAAGAAGTAAATAATAAAATATTAAAATTACCTACTATAAATAAAACATTTTAATAATGCTTTAAATCACTAATTATTTTCAAAAGGAAAATAATGAGAGAGAAAATTTCGAGTAGTCATATTTTGAAATCGCAAATTATACAATTTTTAATAAAAGATTAACTAAAGAAACTAACTTAGCAGTAACTAATCGTAGTAGAGAGGGCGGGATCAATAAATTAATGCTTTAAAAGATACCTGATATTAAAAACAAGCAATAAAAGAGACGCCACTGCAAGCATGAATCATATAATTTTACATTATGATTCACTGAAAAAGATTCATTCATTATAAAATTTATGAAAATTTATGGTGAATTCTCGTGAAGCGAAACCATCTGCTGTAGGATACTAATTACATATATTATTCATTTATTAAACTTTGAAAAAATTTAAATACCTTTTTTTATCCTTTATAGTTATATTGGCTATCATACAGCCACCAACGGAAAGAAGCTTTAGAAATGAATCTAAGCTAAATTTTCGTGAGTAATTCAAAGTCAATGTTCGTCAAATTTTACAACCGACGGAATACTTAAGAGCTAGATTGACGAATTTTGGATAGTGCTTTATTTTTTTTTTTTTTTACTAATAAATATTTTGTTTTGTTAGTTGAACATTTTCTGTTGTCGTAGATTTATTGATTGAATCATTATTCATGAATGAATTATTCGTGTATGAATGAATTCGTGAATGAATTATTATTATTTCGTGATTCATTCATTGTGTTCGCGTCTCTTTACTGTTGTGATAACATAAACTATGTACTCTGCTTGTAATAATAGCTAATTTTTGGAATCAGTTTACTGATCCACCTTATTTACTAAAAGAAATCAATTGTAAGATACTTTATTTTAGTTATTTTTCAACTGAAAATTCTTCATTTTTTCATATTGTTCGGGCTGTAGTCAAGCCTGCTATTTCCGGCTTTTGTAGTTGCTTAACAGTCACTACAACATAAAAATAGTGAATACTTTATTTTTTAATGTTTCATTTTATGCAAAATAATATAATAATATTTCAGATGCTTGCAATTATTCATGGTTGTTAGATTCTTTCCAGTGCGCCTTCACATTTGAAACTGTATATGTGCAAAAATTAAAGACTTTTTTTTTCTGTTTTCATACTTTATGTAAAAGATATATAAAAGGCTAATATTCAAAAAAATTAAATATATAGTCCAAGAAGTATAAAAAAGAAATTGAAAAAATTTAAATACCTTATAGAAATAATAGTAATAGAATCTAATTTTATGTTTTGATGCCATCTACATATCTTTAGAGAAAGAAAAATAGGTCCTGGTTATCCTGACAACCAATTTTGCCAAATTATTCTAACTAATAGCCATATTATACATATTGACATAATTTTTATTTTAAAAACCGAAATAACAAATAATTGGTAGAATATTAATAAAAATATAAATAAAAAAGTAGAAATAAAAATCACTTAATGATGTTTTAAACATGTCTATCATATTTAATGCCATTGAATGTGACATTCACGATTATCCATTATTGGCATTTAATCTTATAGTTTGCGATCACTTTTTGGTTGACGGGGTAACTAAGTAGTACCAAAAAATGTAACATTAACCTTACTTCTGAACTTATGCAATTTATATTAAAAAAAATATATGTATATATAAATTAAGTAGAAAGTTTCAGAGTTTTTTGAAAAATTCAGAAAGTTTTTAAATTGAAAATAAAAGTGTCAAATTAATCACTTTTTATTGTTCTTAATCATTTCCTGAAATTCATTCATTTAGTATATGCTACAACCCATCTGTGATCATTAATTGATAATAGAGACAAATAAGTGTACAAAAGTGCCCAGATTAAATGTTATACTGTACTTAAATCTCATCTGAAATACATCAGAGTTTATAAATGCTATGTACCAGAACTTGTGATTAAGTGCTGTAAGTTGTACATTCAAATATTCAAATACTTTTCATATATATATATATACAAATACATACATATATACATAATATATATATACAAACTAATTTTTAAAATAAATATAATTTGTAACCTTTGCATTTTTTAACAGATATAGATTCACGAATAGACATGAATTTAACATTCAATTTTCTTAAATATAAAACTCTAATTCCTAAACTACCTAACCAAATAGCTTCCATTTAGTATTCAGTGGCAAAATTTAGCAAACGATCTAAATTTGATGTCAAAATCATATGGCAGTATGGAATCTTTTTAAAAAGTTTTTTTTTTTTTTTTTTTTTTTTTTTTTTATAATTTCTATATGCAGATGACTCCCTAAGCAAAATTTATAAATAGAATTACATATTATTTTAACCTAAAGTTAACAAAACATTATTGTAATTAACTTCAACTGTCAAAATTATTGAAAAATTAATCTCCATTTGCGTATATAATCAGTAAAATATAACCAAGATAAGTAATTCTGATAATATTTGATCCTCTTATGCTTGCTATTACAGTATGAAGAATCAGCAAAAAAGATTTCCCTGAGAGATAATCACAGAATTTTCTCCTCTAAAATTAAAACCTATGTCATTAAAACCATCTCATTTCCATATTTATAGTTTAAAAATATTTTAGCACACAATATTTTATACATTTTGCCATACAATAATACAGTAGACTCTCTAAAACCCGAAACTCTCTTACGGATGTAAACAATAAAATATTCATCTCAGATATAGGGACAAAATTTGATTTTTTTTTTAGTTTTATATCAATTTCATATATATTTCAATTTGTAATTTTGGTTAATATCACTGAATTCTTGTTCTTAGAAGAAGGAAGAATAAGTTTATTTGTGAAAAAATTCAAGATATTGCTGATATCATTGATAATCACAATTATCTTAACATATATATTTATGTGCTAATTAAGCTCTTTTGGTTATTAAGTCTGACTAAATCTGAAATAAAACTTGCTTATTTTATGATTTTCATGTGAATTATTAATGTAGCTTTATGAGGCAAATTTCATGTAATAATCTAGAAAAATTTCATTTCATATTTATAATGAATATTTAATCATTATTGATTATTAACTTGACATTTTGCTTTTACTATTTTAATCACTTTATTAAAATTTTTATTATTTTAGTTTATTTCAAATTTTAATACTTTATTACATTGTAAGCATTCATTATAGTTTCTATTGCATTATTAATGACATTCAAATTGTTGTTTAAAAAATGTAAACAAAACAATGACCAGAAATCCATAAAATTCTAAAATCCGCACAACCTCTGGTCCAAGCTTTGAGGGAGTGTACTGTATGTTATTCATTAATGTATTTCTAAAACTGAAGTCAAACTTGTCGGTTTAAACTTTTCATGTTAAAATTGTCACTCAGTGTTTCAGATTTTAACATCAGTGCTTGTTTGTAAATATTCCATTACTTTTTTCTTCTTTTTTAACTGTTAGGAAAATAGTTGTTGTTCTCGGTACAGAACAGGGAAATCTGAAGCATATCTGAATCTTTTTATTGATTGGATTCTGCAACTTATTTTATTTTATTCATTTTCAGATTAGTCCATGTTTAATGTCCAAAAATGGTATACTTCTGTTGCCACAATGACAAAAAAGCAATATTTTTTTTAAAGTAGTAATATTTTGAAAACAAATTGTGATAATGATTTCAACCAAATTTCCTTTAAAAGTGGGTTCTTTTCTCTACGTAATGGTGTAAAAATTTTAAAAGTGCGATGTTTAGAAGTTTAAAAATTTGCAGTTCCAAAAATTGTAAAACAAATTTCATTTAAAATTTGTTCATGATGGGTCCAGAAATATTAATGTTTAATCCATGTCGTACGTAATATGAGGTGCTCGGAAGTCAGTCTGGTTAATTCCA
Organism: Maratus speculifer; assembly: GCA_964019185.1. Classification (NCBI taxonomy): domain Eukaryota; kingdom Metazoa; phylum Arthropoda; class Arachnida; order Araneae; family Salticidae; genus Maratus; species Maratus speculifer. Next base: position 13,767,557 of record CAXHSM010001376.1, on the reverse strand, counting down.
TCAAATAAAAATGCACATTTTAAGCAATTAAAATTGTATGTCTATTAAATACTGTTTTTTTAAATGATTTTTCTAGGATTATGAATGTTTAATACATGGCCTATATAATATAGGACTCGTTATGATCATCCTGAAAATGCTGTTTATTACTATTATTAATTTAAATATAGAATTTATTTATAAGTCTTTAAAATTTTAGTCTTTGAAAAAATCATATTTCAAACAGTCATTGTAATTTGTTAAATTACAATTTTGTTATTTTTTATTTCTTTTTTTAAAGTTAAATATCTGCAATTATTTTTTTTCTCTTTCTATCTTTTTTTCTTTTTTTAGTTTGTGAATTTTAAACGTATTTATAGTGAAATACTTCGTCTTATATAAAAAAGTATAATTTTTTGTTTTTGTTTTTTATAAAATTATGATGTCGTTTTTTCTAAGACGTTATTTTCATCATTGCCTTTTATTATCAGGATTTAGACCAATCGTTTAAGAGATGAATCAAAACTCTAAACACCTGGGCAAATAGGATAAAAATAAGCTCATTCAAAGATAATTTCGCCAGAGTTTGAGCAAACCAAACAGTTAAATGGACCTGCGATTTTTTAGTAGCTTTTGAGAAATGAACACGTCTTTATATATATTATCTATGCAATTATTTCCATTTCCTCTTCAACAATGAACTCGACAATGGAACTGTTTCAATTGCCGCTATTCTAAAGAAATTTCATAAAAAGCTGTTTAAAGTTAAAATTAAAAAATAAAAATTAGGTTTACTTTAAAAAATAGATAGTTTCGGAACACTTAGAAAACAACAGCTTTAATTTAAAGCAAAAATTAGCTAAATCTATTCATTAGAAAGCTCAGACACGTTGTAAAAAAAAAAAAAAAAAAACAGCTGAATATTTTAAATATATAGACTGTTTGGCTAGATTATTATGTAGTATATGACATTACGGTTTAAAATTTACATCTTTTAACAACATAATGCATTTATTTGTCTAATATTTCTTTCTCTTTTTAAAATCCATGTGTAAATATAATTTTTATGGCTTAATTACAATATTTTCTTGCAAATAATACATAGTACCGTAAAATACCGTTAATCCGCCCTTCCCGATCAAACGCCCCCTCCCCACTTTATAATGAATTTGAAATTTTCAAAAAATCCCGAGAAAGCGCCCTCCCTCCCGATTCTCAAAGGTGATTGAGAGCAAAATCAATCATTTTGAAATGAACGAATCATGAATCTTTGATGAAATGCGCGTTTTTTCAAGATTTTTTAATTGATTTCATGCTTATTTTGGCTTTTTTTACTAATTTCTCCTTTTTTCTGTGTTTTTTCGACAGAATTTATGCTTTAAAAAAATAAAAACCAAATTTTTTCAAGTATAAAAATTCATGATTCACTCAACGATTCATTCATTTCATGATGATTCATTCCTGTAAATCTTGTTGAACGATTGCGAAAAAAATCCCGTGTAAGCGCCCTCCCCTAACTATTGTACGATTTTTCTTTTCGTTTGGGGGGGCGGATTAACGGTATTTTACGGTAGTTTAATTCTAATTTGAAAGTTTTTTTTTTAATTTTCATAACAGTTACGCATAAATAATTTTTTTATTTGGAAGAAATATTATTGTTTGTGCTGTTTTTACAAATTGGCAACAACTTAAAATAATAATCTTTTCTGAAATATCGAAAAAAGTATTTTGTGAAATACTGAAAATTTGAATTTAAAATAAAAATAAAACACCAAAGAATTAATCAAATAAAAAAATAATTGCTGTCTGCACACCGCAAATTTCTAATGTATAAAATGATCTAAAAATTATTAAATTCTTATGTATATGTTTTGCTTCTATAAAACTTTTTTTATAGAACAATTTTGATAAACTTTACTGCTAAATATCTCATAAAATAATTATTAGGTTTAAAAATTGTCTACATTAGGGTGTCTATCAAACATTTCTCTATAAAACTACTTATTTTTCTGTTTTAGAATGCAGTAGTTTTCTTAATATTAACAAAGATAGAGATCCTCAGTCACAAAAAAATCAATGTGGTGACAGCCCATGGTTACATTTTTTTTCTTACTTTTTTTTTTTTTTTTTTTAGAATAGAAAGATTATTAACAAACATGCATTAAGAACTGGCACTGCATTGATTGCTATATGTAATACTGTCAGTAAATACTTCTACCAGACAAATTTTAAGCTCAACCTCAGGTTGTGTGCATAAGGTCGATTAAGGAGTCTCCAAAAAAGGTACTTTTGCAGTTGCATTTCATGCAAATTATTTATCACCCTCCTCCACCGGCTGATTTAGTTAATATGGTATTGGGTAGGGTAAGGTGTGGGTATACTGAAAAACACTTATTTTCTAATTTTAAATTAAACTATTTAGTTTATTCATTTTATGCGACACATATTGAGATTATGCAAATATTTTTACTTTGGTTATAAGAACTGGCTACAAATTTAATGTTTACAAACTATCTAGCTTATGCTCATTGCATATGATATGTTGTTTCAAGTTTCTGATGAACTTGCTTCTAAAACCCTTATTAACTGTTAAAAACTTTTTATCTTATTTCGGAATACCTAAAGAATAGATCAACATAGAAAATAAAAATAAATGTTATAATTCTAATTATTTTGGATTGTTTTCTGATATGGAGTAATTTGGGGGTATGGTTAGGCTTAGCTAAGTGCGTATGATAGGAATATTTTATATCAGGGTTGGGTTTCTGACGTCAGAAACTGGATTTTGACATGACAAACGTCAAAAACTGCTTTAAACCATCAAAAATTGGTTTAAACCATCAAAAACTGGCTTCAACTGTCAAAAACATGTAATGTACTTTAAATCATTTTAAGAACAAGAGGGAAACATTAAATCTTAATGATTTAAGTAAATTTTTATTTAACATTAATTACTATAATTTAATAATTACAAAAAAAATTAATTGCAATAAAACATTTTTTTAGAATGTTCAAACAGAAGAAAAGGATTTTGTGCAGTTAATAATCTGGATCAATTTTACCCCGCAGCATCCTATAGCACATAACCAATTTAGCACATTTATTTACACCCAAACAATTTCTGAGTTTAGAGTGTATGAAGCCAAAGTTAGAAAATACTCTCTCAATTGATGCTGAGTTAGAAGGGCTTGATAGAAGAAGCATTGCTAGTTGAGCAAGTTTGAAAAGGCAGGCCAAATTTTCTGATTTATGATAATTTTTTTTTTCTTTTGCAGAAATGATTATATATATTACAAATTTAAAATTTTTTCGCCAAAACTAACCTTTATACTACCTTAATTTTCCTATAATAATGTTCCGTACTTACTTCAAATTATTAAATTAAAATCTTATTTCTAGATCTAATCTGTTAATCTGTATGCATACGATATAAATTCTTAATTTGCCTTAAAAAACATTATTCCAGTATGCGTAAATTTAAAAAGATGGCTCTAAATTAAAAATATTCTTAATTAAAACTTTATTCCTTTATATTCCAAATAAAACTGATTTCTTCTATGTTTTTATCAACCCTTTTTAAGAAAATCTTATTAAATTTATTCCAAAACCATACCTTTCAAAAAATATCATTATTTTATTTTATCTATTTATTTATTTTTCCGCCGTCAACCTTTGATGTGTGCATTAATAAATTCATTTCTTTTCTTTTTCTCTTAAAATTAATCATTTATAAAAATCGTCTGCCTAAGAAATTATGAGTCGATTATAAATTGGTTAAATAATATTTTTTTAAAAATAAATTTATCGTCTGTGTAAAATAGTCTCGTATCTGGACAAGAATTCTGTTTACATAAAAGGATGATGGTTTGAGATTACAGAAAGTTCTAGAATTTTCTTTTTAGTTTTAAAAGGTGGAAGTTTCGAGATGAGAAGAGGAGAGATTCTGGAGTTCTTTCGTCGATGAGTACGGCTGGTTGAAGTAAATGATGGAATATTTTTTGGACATTTCGGTAAAAGATCGTTTGCAAAAAGGAGCTTTTCCCGCTATAATGACTACAGTTGAATAAATAAACTTACAGCTACCAATGAGTGATTTCTTGGATCTGCTACATTTATTTATTATTTTATTTTTTTCCTCACTGGCCATGACTTCTGTGCAAAGAACGGGGACCCTGGCGATGATGTTTTTGGCTCCTAACTTTAAAATGTCACATATATGTTACAGGAGAAAAGCGATTTTAGGCCAAACTAAATTGGCCTAGGCCAAACTAGTCTATCCTAACGCCCATTGGATAAACTAGTTTTTCCTAGGCCAAACTAGTCTATTCTAATGCCCATCGGATATACTAGTTTTTCCTAGGCCAAACTAGTCTATCCGAACGGTCATTAGGATAAACTAGTTTAGCCTGCTATTCATTTGCTTAAACTAGTTTATCCTAGGCCGATCTAGATTATCTTAGTCCAGTTGAATTTGGCATGTTTTTATTGATCCCAAAGACCGCTTCGGCGCCAATCTTCTGGTTTAGCCTAGTCCAATCTAGTTTATCCTAGGCCAATTCAATTTGACGTGCTGTAATTAATACCAACCATTGTTTGGCACGCTCACAAAGAAAAGAATTATTTCAAACTCAAATTTAATTTCTCAAAAATTAATCAAGTTTAAGCTAAAATTCAAAATATTTCAAACGAATCCGCTCAGCTCAAACACATCTATTGAAATAAGCGAAGTTCATTTAAAATTCATTCTTTTATTTATTTTACTTTCTTCTGTCTTTACAATAAGTGTTTGATTCGTGAACATTTTTTGATTCCGGTTTTTGACGCATTTACACGTTTTAGAGGTCCAAGATTCCAAAAAACATGTTCTTCAAATTGTGAGTCTATGACTCTGTCTGACTGTCTGTGCCATAAATTTTGTAGGATCTGTAACGGAAGAACTAAGGCACGAAATTTGAGCGGCATCCTTTTTCTTAAATATTTAACATCATGTTTTATTATGTTTCTGAAAGTTTCAAATAAGGGTAGTATTTAATTAGCAGATAAAATGCTAAAAAAAGCTGAGCTTTTTAAAAAAAATTCAAGCGTCCCCTTACTCTACCCCCCCCCCCCCAATCCTTCATTTTAGGTGCCATGCTTTATTTAAGCTTTTTCTTATTTTTAAAAGGGGTCGGATATTTAGTCTTTTAATATGAAAAATTTCGAGTGAAGTGATGTGTGGAAAAACCAATGTCTGTTACGAATTAAAAATCTTTTCATAAAAACAAAAGTTTTTATCCGATTGAAAAAGTAATCCTTACTTCCTTTATATTTAACCTCTGAACCCCCCCAAATTAATCAGATAAACGCCTTATCAAAAGGAACCTACATAAAAAATTTGAAACAAATCGGTAAATTTTTCTTGAAAAACATAACATAAATTAAGGCGGCTACCCCCATTCCTCCTTTCTTTATACGTAAACAATGAACACCCACAACTAATCATTGAAGTGCCTAATCAAAATGATCTTATATCTAAAATTTTAATAAAATCTGATACTTTTGCATGAAAAATTGACTTATCTAAATTAAGGAGGGGAGGGAGTGCAGATTAGCCTTTTGTCGAATGAACTCCTGAAACTAATCAGGGAAGTTCGTTATCAGGATAAATCTATGTCCAAAATTTGAAGCAAATCGGATATTTCTATCAGGAATTATTGCATTACGTACATACATACGTACGTACATATGTACATATATATGTACATGGTGACATACACACTAACAGAATATGCGAGCACATTAGCTCTCAGGCTTTGATAGTCTGTAAGATAAAATCGCATCAAATTGCATCGGCCTAGGATAAATTAGATCAAAACTAGAAAGTTGGCGCCGTGGCGTTCTTTAGATTCAATAAAATCACGCCAAATCGAATCTAGATCGGCCTAGGATAAACTAGTTCAAACCAATGAATAGCAGGCAAAACTAGTTTATCATAATGACCGTTCGGCCAAACTAGTTTGGCCTAGGAAAATCTAGTCTATCCGATGGGCGTTCGGATAGATTAGTTTGGCTTAGGAAAAACTAGTTTATCCGATGGGCGTTAGGATAGACTAGTTTGGTTCTAGGAAAAACTAGTTTATCCGATAGGCGTTAGGATAGACTAGTCTGGCCTAGGCCAATCTAGTTCGGCCTAAAATCGCGTTTGGCCTGTAACATATATAATACAGTAATAGTGAATTTTTAATATTAGATCTAATGTTGTATATGTGTGACAGATATTTAATGTGGAATTTTACAGATTAGTGTAGTATTTGAGGTTTCTGACAAGATTTTTCACAAGAGGTTTTTGACATGACTGTTTAAACCGGATAAAACCACATACTGTCAAAAACTTGCCAACTCTGTTTTATATATCTAAGTTAACTTAGCAAATGGCTGATGCTATACATTTTATAATACTTAGATTCTCTGTGTACAATAAAGAAACTATTAAGTATATAGAGAATTAGAATAAATCAATCTTCGGCTGTGTATTGAATGCTCACATACTCATATGTTTCTGTTTCTATGAAAAATAAATAGTGAAGCTTTATTGTACATAATAATAAATAGTTTAATCTATGAGTTTTATATTGTTTAAAGAAATGAAACTTGTCAAATCTAATATATAATTGAAAGTTAAAATTTAGCACAATTTATTAAATAGTGGTTTTCTTTCTGTTTTTAGATTCAAAGATAGATAAAACTTTTTTGCTGAAGCTCAATAAGTCGTTTCTTTCGATGAAGATGGCGACAATATCTTCATTCTGAAGATACTTTTAAAATATTTCTGTTATCGTCCGAAAAACACCTTTTCACTTAAGAAAATGTAATCTCATTAAAAGAAATTGTACTTCTGGTGTTCCTCAAAATGGTGATAAAGAAAAGTATATCTGATTCAGTCTTTCATACTTTTAAAGAAGTTTCTGCCCTCACACAATACTAAACTTTTTCACTTGGGAAAATGTTATCGATTAGAGGAGAAAATTCTTCCTCTGGTGAACCACATTTTGTTTCTCATAATAATAAAAAAGAAAAGCATTCGATCCCTGATGCAGGAGAAATATCTTTTATTTGTGAAGTATGTTCCAAAACATTTTCTCAGAGTAGTACTCTAAGAAGACATCGCTTGAATCGTATTTGTGAAAAATCCTTTGTTTGTGAAATATGTTCCGAAGAATTTTCTCGCAAAAGTACTTTAAGAAAACATATCTTGACACATACAGGAAAAAAAACTTTTGTCTGTGAAATATGTTCTTAAGGATTTTCTCAGAGTATTAGTCTAAAAAGACATCTCGTGACTCATACAGGAAAAAAACTTTTTATTTGTGAAGTATGTTCCAAAGGATTTTCTCATAATAGTCAGCTAAGAAGACATCTCCATATTCATACTGGAGAGAAACCCTTTGTTTGTGAGGTATGTTTCAAAGCATTTAATGATAAGAGTTCTCTAAAAAAACATGTCATGGTGCATACAAAAGAAAAATCTTTTGTTTGTGAAATATGTTCCAAAGGATTTTCTCAGAATGGTGATTTAAGAACGCATCTCTTAACTCATACAGGAGAAAAACCTTTTGTTTGCGAAAATTGTTCCAAAGCATTTTCTCAGAATGGTACTCTAAGAAACCATATTTTGACACACACTGGAGAAAAACCTTTTGCTTGCGAAATATGTTCCAAAACGTTCTCTCTTAATCATCAACTAAGAAACCATCTGTTGACTCATACGGGAGAGAAACCCTTTGTGTGTGAAATATGTTCCAAAGGATTTTCTGATAATGGTAATCTAAGAAAACATCTCATGATTCATAAAGGTGAAAAACCCTTTGTTTGTGAAATATGTTCCAAAGGGTTTTCTCAGAATATTCATTTAAAAAACCATGTAAGAAACACTCATTCAGGGAAAACAACTACTAAGAAAGATTCATAAAGGGAGAAAACCCTTTCTTTGAAAAATATGTTTTAAAAAACTTAATGATAACCGTACTTTGAGAAAACAACTTTTGATATATATAGATAAAAACCTTTTGTTTGTTAAAGATGTTTCAAAGCTTTTTATAAGAGTTGTAGTCTAAGAAAACATTGTCTTATACACCACCTGAAAATTTTGTATATTACTGCAGTCAAAATGAGTATGAAATCTGTACATGTCGTTGCATTTACTATTGTTACATATCATCTGTTTTAGCATTTAGTAATACAGAAAAATGGCACTTTATTCTAAATCTTCAAAAATTCTTCAATCACTAATTGTGGTTTTTGATAATAATCAAATTACCCCCTAACAAGTTCATTAGGCTATAGTGAAACTTCTGTCTAAAGTTTTTTTGATAATTCAATTAAATTTTTTCATTGTTACTATAAATTAATTTTCCTCCAAAAATTAATTTTTCTGATCTATGTATTGCACTTCAATATCTAAAGAAATATGCTTTATAGAAGTAATGCTTCTTAAAAATATGAGAAGTATACAAAAAATTGTAAAAGAATGTAACCGATTCCAAAAGTGAGAGTATCCTCGAAAAAAATTGCAACTAAAATCAAAAGCGTACACGCTAATAATGTTAAATGTGAAACTCGACTATCATAGAAAAAAATCATTTATAAATATTAAAATACAGGCGAAATTTTTGAAACGAGTTCTCTGTTATTTAACATTAGCTTGTAGGGTTTTTTCGTTACTAATGCAGACTCTTAAGAACTCGAAAAACATATATAGTTTGGTTCCCAATTCATTTCCTGTTCTTATGTCCGGGTACATGTCTCCTAGTTTTGGTTCTGGTCCACCATACATACTGAAGCATGCAAGTGTACATTAAAAATAGCTGATAACACACGTTTCAAGTAAGGATAATTCGAATAGTAATTTGGCTGAATACCAAGTATTTGTCAAAATTTTAGGCCAAATATTAACTTTTTTTCCCAATAAGGAAAATAATTTTTGATTATATATATAAAATATACAAATTGATAATAATATAAAATTTTAAAATGAAAAAAGAATTAAATTCATGTCCTATTATTAATTTGTTTACATTTTTTAATTAACTTTATGTATTTCGTCTTGTAATATTTAAAAAACTTTGATACTGCTAATAAACAACTTTTACTACAGCTAAACTATAATAGCATAACTGTTATTATTTGAAACTAATTCCAAAACACTTTATTTAATAAAGGAATTCATTAATTATCAGTACTTTTAAATGCATTTTTTAAAACTATTAAAAAGCAAAAACTTATTTTAGCACAAAAAAGAAATTGCATTTTATTATTTCATTCTAGGATATATCAAATTGATTTTCTATAAGTCAATATGGTAATATATTTCTATTGCTATAAATATTGCTATGCTTTTTTCCTTTCTTACATTCAAAATCAATATTTTTATACACACTCTCTTATCAATATGAGGAAAATTTTCTGAAATAACTTTTAACCCATTAAACATCGTTGTATTGAGTGTCGTAACTAGATAAAATTTTTATATATACTATATACATAAGGTGCCTCTATGTTAAAATAGTTGATTTTTTTAAAATAACTGTAAACTTCTAGAATATACTACATGGTATAAGTCAAGATTTGATGATAAGCATGTTAAAAGATTAATTAAAATAATGTTTGATTTTCTTAATTAGTTACCTGTGAATGAAGTTTTGAAAACTTGATTTATTTGTATGTTATCTATGTGATTCTAACTGATTCAAAGCGTTTCATGGTTCTGTCATTCTAACCTAGTCAAGTAATCATCTAAAAGAATTTTAAGCAGAGTTTTAAGAATTTTAACAGCGCTTGCTTTTTAGCAGAAGGATAACTAAAATTAATTGAACTGTTATTTATTTTGGTGAATTTCCTCAGTGTTTTGAAAATAACAATGTTTAGTATTTTCTACATTTTTAAATTATATTGAAAAGTTTTTATTAATTTTATTTTTATTAGTTTTATTTTAAATTCCTAAACCTAAAATTTCATGCTACCAAGTAACTATTCATAATACCTTTGAATTTTTCATAACATTTTTATTCATTATTTAATTATTAAACCATGAGTATCACAAAGTATTTTAATTATAATTCTTACATGACTATTTTTCTTTCCCTCTGTTTTCTCTTCTTTATTTCCAGAAAATAATTAATACGTTTCCTTATCTGCACACAAACATAAATCTTCCTTGTAATGGTCATACAAAATATAACAAAAGTTGTTGATTAGTTTAAGTAAGATTTTAAAATACTTTAGTTTAAATATTTTAAGATAAAATTGATAAACTATTTCTAAAATATTTTAGCAGACTTCACAATTTTAAAACATTCAGACATTACTTCAAAATGCACTCGGGGATTTAGTTAAAAATCATTTAATATATGGTCTAAATGATACACGTATAACATTTATTTATTTATGTAATTCACGTATATTACACTTTACAAATAGATTATTTTTTCTAAGCTTCCACGAACATTATAGGTAAGTGGAAAACTGCTGCTATTACCTACCAACAAAATAATGTTTAAACATTTATATTATTTTAGAAAATTAGAATACTTTTTTTTAAATATTTCTAGATGTTACATTAAATTTTACGATATTTTTACAATTTTTATTTGTGTGTTGTATTTATTGTTGTTTAATTTTTTTTAAGCCTGCGATTTGTAAAGATTTTCAATAATTTTATTCTTACAAATATATCTCTAAAGCCCAGAACTGGAAATTGGCTGTTTATATCTAATAAATACTATGTTTTAATTACTTGAAATATTTTTAAAATAAAATTGTTACTTAAAAAAAAGCATTGTTGAATGTTAATTTTTATTTAATTATAAAGCATCAAAATAATAATGATAACAAAAGAGTAAAAGTAATATAACTTTCCCTCGTAGTAAAATGTATCATTACTCAAATAAATCATTTTTCCGAGTGTTGGGACCGAATCCTAATCCACTACAAAAGCTCAGAGCTTTAAATTCGTGCCTTAAACCACTGAGCTAACCAGTCTTGCTTCTACTTTCCTCAAACTAGAGGTGTTAATAAATTCAACTTCACGCATGCGCAAATGCCTGAATTTTCGAGTTCTTAAAGAATTAGCCTACAGTTTTAATATATATGATAACATTTCCTGTAGCGGGAACATTAGCTTCGAGTGGGGATTGAGCCTTTTTCCGAATCGAAAAGAACTGTGCATTATTTTAGATGTCAAATTTCAATTTCGGTTAGAAAACTATAATAAAACTATCATGTTTTAACATGGTTCAAAAAATTTTATTCAAGCATATCAATGATTATTAAAAGTACACATATTAAAATTTTTTATATCAATATCTGAAAAGTACTTTTATCAAAATTTTTTGAATGAGTGGTCATAATAACCGAAATATAAAGGCGTTCTAACTTTTTTATTATCAGGTAACCAAGAAAGTTCGTGTGGATTTTGAGAGCTGTTATTGGTGACGTCATAATTGCAAATTTCCTTGAAGGCCCATTCGCTCAAGAGTATTTTAAGAGCATCACACTTAAAATATTATCAGCTTTGTCGGAAGTATAATCTTTAGAATAAAGTTATCTATCTACCCACTAGTTATATCTATCCACTAGTTATATATCTACCCACAAAATGATGAATTTATTATTTTATAATTTTTTTTTCACTTCTAAAATTCCCGAGTAAATATAGTTTTTATCATATAAAAAACTGGCGGAACCAGAGAGAAAAGTAGACCTGGATTTTAAAAAATGTTACAGTAAAAATTGGGAAATATTTTTATAAAAATGTGCGTATATTATAAAAATGTGCGTAGAAAAAAAATGGAATCAGGTGATCTGTAAAGCTTATTTTCATGAGCTTTAACCCAAATTTTTCATTCTGTATTTTTCATTTTTAATCAATTTTCATTCATTTCCGTGTTATCATTTAAAAAAAATATTGAACTGTCTTTAGTTCGTGGCAACTCTAAAGAAATAATTGAATTAGCAATTAAAAAGGAGAGATTTGTATAATGTTAAATTATGGAAGGTATAGCGTTATATAAATTTTAAATGGAAGTCTTTTCTTGGATATTGGATATTTTTTTATAGAACTTTCGAAAAGCACGTACCTAAATTAAAAGCTTTCGAACAAGCTATTATACGTCGCTGAATGTTTCCTGGTTCGAGTTATAATTAAATTGTTTGTCCTTTTTTTTTTTTTTTTGTTTCACGAGAAAAAATTGAATCGGTGGATCTTGATGATTTTTTGTAAACTTTGAGGTCTAGAGTAGGACACTTTGTCTTTTTAATTTCGTCGCGCTCGGATGATTGGATCCAAAGTCATTCAGAGGCAAATTTTGGACTTTTACATTACAGATGCGGTTGAGTTCTACTATGCAGCACATTCGTGTTGTATGAAGCCGTAATTTTCAATATTTTCCTTCTTTAATTAATATTCATTTAATTTTAGTTCGAAAGTTTTTTTGTTATAATATATATGTTTTTTTTAATTTTGCGTAACTTTTATCCTTTGAGTTGTTTTAATAGTTGGCAACAGGTTAAAATAATTTTCTTTTCTAAAATTTGAAAAAATTATCTTTTGAAATGCTGAAAATCTGTAACTTAAAATAGAAATGAATCATCAAAAATGAGTCAAATTAAAAAAAATGTAAATGCAGTTTGCGTCCCGGGGCACTGTAATGTATAAAATGACCTAAAACTAATTAAATTCTTATGTAGAGTTTTTGCTCCTATAAAACTTTTTTAATGGAACGATTTTGACCAAAGGAGGTGGGCTAATAAAGGCCATTTTTCTCCCATTAGCACCTAGATGTGACATACATTTTTTTCATTAGTATGCTCTATAACAAGTAAGAACATAATAATATCTTGGATGAAAGTTTAATAATTGATAGGAAAATAAAATATATATTTAAGTAAATATGATGTATATTAATGAGTGTAAGCACTATTGTCATTAGTTTTGATCCAAGAAATTTATAGTAAATACAACACTAAACGTAAAATTGCGATGAATGGAGTTTATTAACCCTTTCAAGGGTGGTGGCTAGAGGTTCTAGCCACCTAATTTTAATTCCAAAATTGACAAATGGCACCAAGAATATTTTAATAAAATTTTAATTTTTCAATGAAAGTTCAAAATAGCAATTTTTTATTTTCTAAGAAGTTTGTTTGAATATTCTGGTGTCAGTCAGTTATTTCATCCTTTTACGTGCGTAATTCCTCTGCCCCTGAAAGGGTTAAGACTTTTTTCTATATATGAAATATCGGAAATAATCAATAACAGAAAATATAATCATACAATTGCAGACACTTTTGGTTGCTCTTTCTCTTTGGTCACACTTTCTTCTTTGGTTGCTTCACCAGAATCACTACTGGACCAATCCATTGGCCGCGTCTTGTAGCAAACAGGGAATGACCTCTTTTTTTGAGGACGTATTTTGAACTTTACAAATTTAAAGATATATAGCTAAAATGATACATAGGTATACCCATGAGAGTATAATAATCGATTTTAGAAAAGTTTCCAGGTGTATCAACATCGAGGCCTTCTGCTTTATGTATGTCTGGTATTGTTTCGAATACTTTCAATATATATATTTGATACATCCATGTATTGTCATATACAGAGCATAAATCTTTCAGAGATAATTTACTGAATACCAATCAAGAAATATGAGTTTTACAACATCGTTTTCCCGACGAAATAAAGATTCTAGTTTCTATGGCTTGAATTTCAATAACTTTTGCTGTAATAACAAGGCAATTCTTAACTTTACATATAATAAAATTATACAAAAAGTGTTAGAGTACTAACAATGAGGTACTGATAAATGTATAATTTTCTTATCTGTGGTCTCGTCGGCAGTAATCGTTGACGTATAATCTCTTACTTTTACATCAGAAGAAGAAATAGATATTTCGAGACTGAAGATCCCGAAATACATATTATCTACTTTTATAGCATTACATAAAACCACTCTGTAGATCGCAGTTTTTCGAACATCTAAGTATCGATATAATTTTTTGTTAGAACTGATACGAAAATTTTTTCGTCATTTTTTACAACGACATTGACATCAGAGCATTATTTATTGGTAATTTCTTTAATAAATATTTACAAAGATAGTTTGAGAAAGCAACATTGACTTCTCAACAACATAAATATTTTTTTTGAGTACGGAAAAACAATACTGAATGTGCTCCGATACCAATGAATTTGATTCTCCCGGTTGATGCATTTTTTTTAAAGATAGAAGCGCACATTTAACCCAAATAAAATAATGCTCCTATGAAAGCTTATTAGGAGTTGTATCATTGCATGTCAAAATTAATTGGCTTCATCAAGCGCTTCTTTAAAAAAAACTAACTCAAAGACGCAAAAAGCGTCAAAAATGTAGAAAAAAGCCAAAACACTCTATTTTTGTGCTATAATTTCTTTGACTTTCCAGTTTATTTATCATGTAAAGCTTATACTAAACAAAAATACATATCTTTAATTATGCAAACCACTGAACAATTATCGAAATTCGAAACTTTTTTTTTTCGGTATATGATGGGCGAAAAATAGCCCTAATTAGCCCACCTCTTTTAGCATTAAACATCTCTTTAAATAATTATTCAATTTAAAAGCTGTCTGCACCGTCGTCTTTATCAAACATTTTTTAATAATACTACTTATTTTCATATTTATGTGTGCAATAGTTTTCTAAATATTAACGAGAAGGACTCTCGGTTACAAAAAATTCAATGTCAACTTTTTTTAGAATAGAGAGAAATATAAAACTGATCACGATAGAAACTTTTTCTGAAGATTGGAAAGAAGTTCGTTCATGGGCAGATAGTTTGAACGGTGCCTGAAACACCAAATGGAGATTTTATTATAAAAGAGAAACACATAAAACCACAACTTCAATAAGTCTCAGAATAAAAGTTTACTTCAAACTAGACTGAGAATACATAAATGAACATAAATAACTCATTAATAAATACATCGCAATTTATACAAGAATTACGATGCACAGTTTAAAAAGAATCAATTAACATATCTATGAGATTCATAGAAATAACGTAGAAAACCATATATTTATGTTTTAGTAAGGGACCACTTCACTCATGTGGAAAAACCCTCTGGAAATGTTAATTCAATGGGCGATTTTTTTAAAAATAACTTGATTGTATTTTAATATCCAATTTTTTACACTGGATAACTGTAGCCAATCTCTAAAGGCTGTTGTTTCCTTTTCCAACTTATATTGCAGATTATATATATAAATACTTTCACTTTCAAAATTGGTTCCGAAAGTGAAAATATACTTATAAAAAAAAAAACTATTGGAATCTATTGAACGGTGTTTTCACTCTTCACTTTCTTCTATCTTTACAAGAAGAAAGTATTGGGTTCGTGAAAATTTTCCAAAATTTATATCGACGGATTTACACGTTTTAGGGGTTAGAGAACTCGAAAAACATGTTTTTACAAAGAGCCTGTCTATCAATTTGTCTGTATGCGACATAAATTTTGTAGGCACTATCTCAAGCACTAATGCACAGAAGTTTACAAAATTTTAGATTCTGTTAGGCATTGATATAAGTGAGAATTCATTAGTTTTTGGTGTACATCGATAAACAAATGGCACTGTTATACTGCATTATTTACAATTTCCACAACAGCCATATCAAAAAACTAATGCATGGATTTTCATGAAATTTTAGATTTTGTTAGTATTTGATATATGATGGTGCTGATTACGTTTTGATGCAAATTGCTTAGAAGGCGGCGTTGCCATGGTGATGATTATCGCAATGATGATGATTATCGATTCATGATTATCGCAACAGTTCTATTTCAAGAACTAATGCACGGAATTTCACAAAACTTTACAGTCTGTTAGATCTTGATATAAACTAGTTCAGATTAGTTTTGGTGCTTATCGTTCAGAAGGTGGCACTGCTATGCTGCATTATTTACAAGTTTTACAATAGCCATACCTCAAGAACTAATGCATGGATTTTCATAAAACTTTAGATTTTGCAAGTTCTTTATATAGCATGATGCAGATTAGGTTTTGGCGCAAAGCGCTCAACAGGTGGCACTGCCATGGTGCATTACTCATGATTATTGAAATAGCTCTATCTCAAGAATTAATGCACGAATTTTCTCAAAACTTCGGTTAAGTTAGTCCTTATTATACACTAGTGTTATTTAGTTTTTGGTGGAAATCGCCTTACCGATGGCGAGGCTATGTTGTATTTTTTACGATATTGCAATAATTGTATCTCAAGAACTAGAGCATGGATTTTCATCGAACTTTAAATAAAGTTAGTATTGATAAAAAAAAATATTTAATTAGATTTTGGTGTACATCACGCAACATATGCCAGATTTTTAAAAAAGATTTTGCAATAGCTCTATCTCAAAAAGTAATGCACGGATTTTCATCAAATTTCAGGTTCAATTATGAGTTGACATTAGTTGTTGCTAAATAGATTTTGGCGTAAAGCACATAATTGCTGGCGCTGCAATGCTTCATTTTTCATGTACAGTAAAATATCAGTATTAGCATGACTATGCATGCTTCTATCTTATACATGTTAATACTTTGATCTCCAGTACTAAATAAATGACCTATTCATAAATTTCCTGGAACATTTTGGTCTTCTGAGAGCTCAAAACGGTAGGATTAGCCAAAAACACATCAGGACAAATGTTGCCAGCTTTGCAACTTTATTTACAGCCAACATTTCGTCAACTTCATAGCTGTTTGAACCGTCGTTCCTATTCAAATGTATTTCTTCCGTAGGCTCGACCACTTTTTTCAAACATGTGACCTAGCGCAATGATTTTTCTCGATAAAAGCTAGAAACAAAATTTCGTCAAAAACATTATAGCCATTTTCCACTTGAAATGCAGTGACTCATAGGGGTATTAAAAATGACCAATTAATCAATTTTTTTTAAACAGTTCACATAGACCTATGGTCTTCTCGTACCTCAAAACGGCAAAATACAATTCATCAAAATCATTGGAGACATTTTTAGGTAAAAGAGGCATATTCACCAGATATCATCTAAATCATGATAGGGGATAATACGACAAAGCTATCAAAATTTCTGAAATGAAACAGGTGCCAAATAGGAAGCAAAAAAGTAGTCTTAGAAACAAAGTGCATTATCGTTTAGCATACGTAATCTTTATTTATGATTTGGGTCAACATACCAGTAAATACTGAATTAATTATTTACATACTTGCCAACCTCTGGTTTTTTCAAATAAAAACATATTTGGACCAGAATTTTTTTTAAATTAAATATCCCTTCCTTGCATTATATATGGAGCGCAATTGAAAACTACACATTTCAACAAATAAACGTGAAAATAGAAATCACAATTTTAGTAAATGTTGTACTAATTGTTCAGAAGTCTAAAAGCTATACAAGTATCAAATTAAAATTGCCGTGAGATTTAAAAGTTTCTCTTATTTAAAAACAATATAACAGCTTTTTCTTGATGAAGATCGAAACAACAATTATCCCAACTTTGATTTTTGTATGGCTTTCAGATTTTACAATAATTTGAGCACCATTTAATAAAATTGTGATTTTTATTTTTACGTCTATTTTAACACTTAATAGTGTAATTCTCCACTCCTTCACTACTTATTACTATACCCTAATTAAATTTCTGGTTCAAAATGTAATTATTAAAAAAAGCCAGAGGTTGACATATATGTATTTTTATTTTTAAAAAATAATTAGCTCATGATAGGTGCAAAAAATACATGGTAATGATATAAGTTTTATTTATATCCTTGAAATAGTTTTAAAGAAGAAAATTTAACAAGTAAGATTTTGTTTCTGTAAAAATGTATTTAGCACACTTCTCTTATTTTTTAAAAAGTGTTACTTTAATAAACTTTTACTATTTCATAAGATATTTAGGTACAATTAATTCTGTCATGAGAGATTAATTTTTAAATTTAAGACAAAATTAGTTTACAGTGACAAAAAATTAAATGAAACCATCAAAAGAGATTTAAATAAGCGTTTACTGGAAACCAGGGTTGGTAAAAAAAACGGGTTTTTAAAAAAAAAAACCCCAAAAACCATGGTTTTTTTGGTTTAAACCAGGTTTTTTTGGTTTAAACCGGGTTTTTTTAAATATGTTTTCCTGATACATATACATACATATTTTTCAACAAAAGTAAATATTTTTGAATAGACAAGTAATAATTTCATTTAAAAGTAATTCAAATCAATACAATTTTTTAATATACAGTCAATTATGTAGAAAATTGAAATCATTTAAAATTTAAACGTTTTTAGAAAAAGCTGTCTTATATTTCATAAATAAAATGTTCTACATAATGAAACATTGATACCTTGAAAATCTTAATGAACAATCTTTTGATTACTAGCACTATAAATAAATATATGATATAGATTTATATATAAAACTTCATGTATATTATTTTCAAATGGTTTTTCAAAATAATTAATTTGAAATACTTGTTATATGTGATGTCTGATTTTTTTTGTTAGAAGACTACATGAATTATCTTTTATTGAAAAATAAAGCTTTTTATAAAGAATTTTCGGAATGATTTGAATTTAGCAATAGAATCTTTACACACTTCAAGAACTCTGCATTGTTATTTGACACTTCTCTTAAAGTACCAGGTTAAGAAAAAAAAGATGACAGCAAAATAAACAAAAATACCTATTTAACAGCTTTTTAAATTATTGAAAAACATTGATCGTATAATATAAAGTAGTTTTATAAATACTGTCATTCACTAAAGCATTTAAACAGCCATCAGACTACATGCTTTATTATAACACTTAGTATTTTTAAATGTCTAAACAAAATAATTACATCTTTTTAGGCATTTCTATGAGACTTTTTTTTCTATTACGTCTCAAGCAAACTTTGTCTTGCCCCTCCCCCCCCCCCCCTTCTGCCAATTTTCTGGGTTGATCTAAGCAATGGGTTTGGTTATGCAATACAAGATTTAAATATATCTTTTGCATATTTTAGTTAAATGTAAACAGGTGTTTTACTAGTGCCTAATTTTTCAATGTCTTCTTATTCGACTTCATATCTTGAGTTTCTTTTTTATTCTTAAAAGATAATCCTCCCAATCAAGAAAATTTTCTTTTAGAGCTTGACTGAAATTTTAAAGATAATTTTATATCATTATCTGTACATCTGCGTTTCTCAAAGGAAAGCATTTTTTAAATCTAAATATTGCATATTTATCATCTATTTTATCTTTGCTAAATTTACATAATTTAAGTGTTTTCTTTAGAGCTTCAGATATGTTCATCAATGCATGAAATTTGCATTCTACATGCATACTAACATGACCTTGACTAGACTCAGTATTGTCTTATGGTGACTATTGAGATAAGACTTAAAAATAGAAATTATTTTCATCCAATAATTTGAAACACTTAAATTACAAAAATGAGAAAATATTATATTAGATTTGTTCTAAAAAACTAATTGGTTTGAACTGTGCCAACCTAGCTGGTAACAGAATAAAATCATAATGCAAAAAACCCAATCCCAATGTAGGAATCAATAACCACAGAGAAAAAAAAAAGCTCATTGCCAATTATTCAATAGCATATAATATTCCAAAAGAAATAATGGAGAAAATCACTTAAGAATGTCATATTTGAGTCTTTCTGGAATGATGAAATTCTTAGTAAATCTTTACTAATCAATAAATTTAAATAGTAAAAGTGCATTTTTAAATTGAGTCTGGCCTTCTGGCTATATATATATGTTTTACATTTAATGGCTATATAGAGAGAAAGGCCTTACAAAAAAAAAAAAAAAAAAAAAAAAAAAAAAAAAAAAAAATGATTATTTTTTCCCAACCAGCTATTTTTAGAAAAATTAGTTATTCTGTCATGCAGATTTATAGCTTACAAGAAAAGTTGAGTTGATTAAAATTGTTTGTCATTTTAGAAATTTATTAATTCATATTTTTCTACAGCTTTGCTTATTAGTCCAGTCATTTTAGCACCTTTTTTTGCAAATAGCGGAAAAAATTAGAACAAAGCTGGATTTTTGCATAGGTGCTAGTTAAGGTATGTAGTTTAACATACTAAAAGTCCCCATCGATCCGATGTGAGCTTCCGCCGCCAGGGGCCGCTAAAGAGCTTGAAAATCGGTTTTATGTGAATATCTCACGAACAATGGCATCTACACAAAAAAGTTCAATTACAAAGATGTAGATAATTTAATTTCCTACAAAAAGTGTCATTAACATTTTTTTGTCACACCAACCCTTCCCTGCCAAAAATTAAGATAAAGTAAACATTATTGAAAAAAATGTGCAAGAACAATCATAACGCGGCGAAGAGGCAGAACAAATACTAAACAACTTTCGATTCCCCCCCCCCATTGTCTGTATGGCGTTTTCGCGCGCTTGTGCAATACGTCACCTGAAAATAATAAGGTTCTATCTGTGTTTTTGAAAAAAAAATCGACTTACCGATATAGAAATGTTCTATTTGTATCTCTCGATTAAAATAATGTCGTAATATAATTGTAAGGGCGTTATATGTAAATTATATATAACATAATTTTGATGCAAAAATGCCTTCATAGATACAAATAGAGCCTTTCTATATAGATAAGTCAATATTTTCAAAAGCACAGATAGAACTGTATTATTCGCAGGTGACGAATAGTCATTGCCCAATACGCTATCTCTCTTTGCATTTGTCGAAATGTACCACGTACAAGTACTTATAAATGTTTTATTTTCATTTGGTGCTCATTTCGCTAGTATGAAATCACCCTAATTTATTGAACGAAGTATTTATTCTTTATGAGATTTTAGGAAGGGAATAATTTTATTTTCAACGTTTTCGTTTTAAATTAGTTATGACAGTTTAAAATGACTCTTTCTTAATTGCTGATTCTGAGCGAAAAATAGAGATTGATAAAATAGTTCATCTTGCATGAGATGAGGACTGCGTTTCGAAAGATTATGTAAAAATAGAAAAAAAAAAGGGACTGAAGTCCATTGTGACAGCAAGTTCGGAAAGAGATGACCATAAGTGGAAAATATTTGAAGAAATGTTAAAACAATAATGAATTTACAGTTCATTCAAAGAATAAGAAAAATTATTCACAAAGGATTCTATTAAATCATACAATAAATCTATTGCAGAAAAAAAGATTAACGTCCGCACAAATTAATCATCCATTGAAGGAAAAATTGAGAAATGACAGTTCGTTGTTTGAATTTAAGGAAAATGTTTGTTATATTCTGACGCATTAGAGGAAGATTTTTTACAGAAGGAAAAAAAAGAAAGCTCTAAAGTATCGTGTTTTTTTTAATCTAATCATTAACATAAGACATGTCTCATATCTATGCTTATGGAGAAATTTATGGAGAATGGTTTCGAAGAAAAACAAACAGAAGATGATGCAGATACACTAATTATTAACACTATTGAAGTAGCAATGACTGGTGCGCTTACTGCTGTTGTTGGCGATGATGTTGACTTGCTCGTATTGTTGACTGCTTTAGCACCTCCAGAGATAGAGATTTTTTTATTAAGCCTGGAAGAGGACGAATTGTAACTACCCTGTATTCATCGCACATTCATAACAATGATGCTGTTCTGAAAGATCATATATTGTTCTTCCACACTTTTTCAGGTTGTAACTCAACATCATCAATGTTTGGGAAAGGTAAAATATCGTTAGCAAAATTTTCGAAAAAGGAAGAAGATCATAACATACAAGCTGCCAGCATTTTTAAAGTGATCAAGTATCTTAATTTGAAGGCAGGAAAAACTATTTTTCTAGTTTTATACGGTAGTAAAGCAGAAATTTCTCTAAACAAGTACCGTTATGTATGTTTCAAGAAAAAGTTTGCTGTTGGTAAAAAAAAAAAAGCTTTTTATTGTTGCCGCTTACCAAAGATACAGCTAGATTGTACAGTTTACGTATTTATCATCAAGTACAATACTGATTGAGCAATAAACTTACTTCCTGAGAACTGGGGCTGGCAAAATGCACCTAATTTGGTTCCAATTCCTACTACCTTACCGTCCGATATTATTGAATCTATTTTTTGCGCTTGCTCCAAAGGATGTGGAAAAGCATGTGGATGCTAAAAAATTGGATTGAAATGTTCTGATATTTGCATAAATTGCTGCTGAGTTTCATTTCATATACAAGTAAAATCGAATTTGAAGACGAGGAAAATATTGACAGTATCCTGACCACTGTAAGAGAGGAGGGAAGCGCTGTTTCTGAATTCAGTGATGATATCGAAAGATAAATAAAAAATACTGAAAGCAGCACAACAACGAAAGAAATAAATACAGATAATGACGAATCTGAATCGAGTGTAGAAATTGAAGCTAGCTGTGCAAAGAATTACTAAAGCAGTTAAACGACTGAAATTGTATTGAGCCAGTCACTATAACTGGAATATGCCTACGGGGGAAACCACAATAATAATAAAAAAAAAAAACGCACTAAGTGATTTACTTCAAGCGTGATGTGGAAATAAGCATAAATGTATATTATATATTCACTTTCCCAATTCAAAGATGATAATTATAGATCTGTTTATATAATTTTTGTTAAACGTAGCAGCAGATTTTTTGTATTTTTATAATTTTACTTTCAAATATGTTCACTTTTTTATATTTTTGACAGGGAACGGTTAATGTGACAAACAAATGCTAATAACACTTTTTATAGGAAATTAAATTATCTACAACTTTGTAATTCAACTTTTTTCTCTAAATGCCATTATTCGTGAGATATTCATAAAAAACTGATTTTCAAGCTCTTTAGCGCCCCCTGGTGGCGAAAGCTCACATCGGATCGATGGGGACTTTTAGTATGTTTAACTACGTAACCTAACTAGCACCTATGCAAAAATCCAGCTTTGTTCTAATTTTTTCCCCTATTTTTGCTAAAATGACTGGGCTATATAGCTTCTTCATCATTTGGATTTTGCATTTTTCAATAATGTGTAAAATAAAAAAATTGGGTAAAAGAATAAAAAAAAACCAGGTGAAAAAAAACCAGCATGGTTTTTTTAAAAAAACCACTTGGTTTAAACCATGGTTTTAACCACTAAACCAAACAACCCTGCTGGAAACTAATGAATATGTCAACAGTTATTTGCTTTTATTAAAGAAACACAAAGCCACAGAAGAAGTTTATTTTTTTTTACATTTATCATTAAATGTTAAAACATAAAAGTGCTAATAAAAAATGCAACGATATATACAGGGTTCATACCCAAAATAAAAATAAAGAGATTTTTTAAAGGAGTCTACTTGGTATGACCCAATTTTTTTTTTTAAATAATGGTTATCAAATAATCCTTTGAAACATTTTTTACAAGTGAAAGAATTTCTTATCTCAAAAGTGAGTCAAACAATGCGCTCTTAAACTACTAGTCTGAGAAAATCCTTTGGCACATATTTAGCAAACAAAGGGCTTTTTGTCTGTATGCATCAAAAGATGTTTTCTCAAAGTACTGTTATAATTAAATCCTTTGGAACATATTTCGCAAACAAAGGGTTTTTCATCAGTGTGAGTGAAGAGGTGATTTCTTAGGTGATGTTTCAGAGAAAATGCTTTGGAACATATTTCACACACAAAGGCTTTCTCCTTAGTATGAGTGAGTTTTTCTTTTGTATGTGTCTTGAGATGGGCTCTTAAACTATTATTCTGAGAAAATCCTTTCGAACATATTTCACAAATAAAAGGTTTTTCACCTGTATGTGTCAGGAGATGGGTTCTTAGACTACCATTCTGAGAAAATCTCTTGGAACATACTTCACAAACAAACGGTTTTTCATCAGTGTGAGTGAAGAGGTGATTTCTTAGGTGATGTTTCAGAGAAAATGCTTTGGAACATATTTCACACACAAAGGCTTTCTCTTTAGTATGAGTCAAGAGATGGGATCTTAAGCTACGATTGTGAGAAAATTCTTTGGAACATATTTCACAAGCAAAGAGTTTTTCTTTTGTATGTGTCAAGAGATGGGATCTTAAACTACAATTCAAAGAAAACCCTTTGGAACATATTTCACATACAAAGGGTTTTTCGCCTGTATGAGTCATGCAGTGTCTTTTTAGATCACTATCCTGAGAAAATCCTTTATAACATATTTCACAAACAAAGAGTTTTTCACCTGTATGAGTCAAGAGATGGGCTCTTAAACTACTATTGTGAGAAAATGCTTTGGAACATATTTCACACACAAAGGCTTTCTCTCCAGTATGAGTCAAGTGATGGGCTCTTAAACTACTATTATGAGAAAATCTTTTGGAACATATTTCACAAGCAAAGAGTTTTTCTTTTGTATGTGTCTTGAGATGGGCTCTTAAACTATTATTCTGAGAAAATCTTTTCGAACATATTTCACAAATAAAAGGTTTTTCACCTGTATGTATCAGCAGATGTCTTCTTAGAGTACTCTTATCAATGAATCTTTTGGAACATAATTCGCAAGCAAAAGGTTTTTCTCCTGTATGCATGAAGAGATGTTTTTTTAGTTGCTGTTTAAGAGTAAATGCTTTGGAACATATTTCACAAACAAAGGATTTCTCCCCAGTATGAGTCAAGAGATGTTTTCTTAAATTACTCTTATCAGAAAATGCTTTAGAACATACTTCACAAATAAATGGTTTTTCTCTTGTATTAATGGAGGAATGTTTTTCTTTACCAGGATCTTGAGAAACAACGTGCTGCTCACTTGAGTTAAAATTTTCTTCTCTAATTAATGACATTTTTTTAAGTAAAAAACTTTGTTTCGTAAAATGACAAACTTCTTTACAACATCAGTGTAAAGGAGATTGTGACCATTTTCATCCAAGGAAATGATGTATGGAATGTCTTTAAAAAAGTTTTATCTACGTTTGAATCTAAAAAAAAAAAAAACAAATAAAATAACACATTTTTTACTAAATTTTAATTCTGAATTAAATATGAGATTTGATATGTTTCATTTCATTTAGCAGTACAAAATTTCATGCATTAAGTTATCATATTATATATCTTTAGGTAGAAGAAAACTTGAGTACCTGTAAGGCATGGTGACGTCACTGCGATGTCATTGTGAAGTCACACTGTGACTTTGTGATCATCGATGTGACGTCACGTGAATCGATGTGAAGTCACAGTGACTAAAATGTGAAGTCGTTGTGGCCGTTTTAGAGGTCGTTTGTGAGGTCTCATTGTGACCACTTTGTGAAGTCTCGGTGTGACAAATTTGTGAAAAATATGTCATTTGTGACTACTTTGACATTAACGTGACGAAACTGTGACAAAAGGGATTTTAAAGTAAATAATATGTTTTAAAGAATTTTTGTAATTTTCTAAAGATTTTTAAGAAAGTCACATCTCAGTCACAATGTGACGTCAATGAGTGGTGGCATTTTGGTCACAGATGTGATGTGACC
Source organism: Maratus speculifer (assembly GCA_964019185.1). NCBI lineage: Eukaryota > Metazoa > Arthropoda > Arachnida > Araneae > Salticidae > Maratus > Maratus speculifer. The sequence continues at coordinate 13,742,113 of CAXHSM010001376.1, read as the reverse complement.
AGAGTGACTCTCAGTGACTTCATTGTGACGACACTGTGACCATGCACGCTATGAGGGTATTTTTTTCGATACAGACATGTATGTGTATGTGTGAATGCAATATAGCAGACTCTCCTATATTAAGTCCTCTCCTATCTGGACAGATAAAAACTTAAAATTCATTTTATTCAGGGCGTAGCTACAAGGGGGGGGAGGAGTGTCGGGGGGTGCTACCCCCCATATTCGGTATACTCATTACATTCGGTAAATTTACTTTTGTTCAAAAATTGTATCATTTATCGTTGTATGTTTCCCATCTAAGAAATTTAAAAAATACATTTTAAAAAATATTACAAAATATAAAACAATGTCAAACATATGTAAAATATTTTCGGAATACATACATCCCCATATTTGCAACACTCATTAGATCGGTAATTTCATTTTCATTCAAAAAATGCATTTTTTGGTAAAGTATTTTTCCCTTCTAAGAATTTTTATAAACTCATTAAGAAATTTATTGCAAAACATAAAATAATGTCAAAACATATGTAAAACTATTAAATAATTTTAGAATACTCATACCTCACATTCGGAATGCTCGTTACATTTGGTAATTTCACTTTATTAAAAAATATCATTTTCTGCTGTATTTTTCGCTTCTGAGAATTTAAAAAATTATTTCAAAGCATAAAAAATAAAAAAAAAAAACAAAACAAAACAAATAAAACTATTAAATACTTTAGAAATATTCATGGCCCACATTCGGAAAATTTATTACATTCGATAAATTCACTATCGTTCAAAAATTTCATCATTTCGTGCTTTATTTTTCCCGCTTAAATTTTTTAAAAAATATAATTAAAAAATTATTACGAAACGTAACACAATGTCAAATTTGATGGGCAAAAATCGTCAATATTTATTATTAAATATTTTCGGAATACTCATAACGACACATTAGGAATCCTCTTTACATTCGGTCATTTAATTTTCGTTCAAAAATTACACCATTTCGCCAGTATTTTTTATTTATGATATTTTTTGAAAATATATTATAAAATTTATTACAAAATATAAGACAAAGCCAAAACACATTTAAAACTATAAAATATTTTCGGAATATTTATACTCCACATTATAAAAATGTCATTACATTTGGCAATTAGGTCATTCCACACGAATTCAACCAATGGGTGTTGCATCATAGTCACAGATTTTTTTTTAATTTTTATCATAGACAGACACAGTAGTAAAACCCTCAAATCTGAAATTTAAAAGTAATTTTCGCAATATTGGCTGAGATATAGCCATTTCAAAACTGACCATTTTTGCTAAATGGCGGCTATCTTGGAATTTTATCATTGAGTAAAAGAGACCATAACTTGACAACTAAGGGCTCGAATTTTATATATCTGGTACCAATTTGAAGCTATTTATACAAAGAATGCAAATTTCACATCAAAACAATAATAAATTTTCATTTATTTGCTTTTTATTATGGTCAAACTGAAAATATCACCCAAAAAAAGTTCATAAAAAAAAGAATCATCATGAATTTTTCTGAAACTTGGTAAAAACATTGCTCCATCTGTGGGCTTTAAATAAAAAAATTGGAGAGGTAAAATCTTTTATTTAAAAATAAATGATTTTTTACACATAAGGTATCATTAACTAAATAATGATCATTTTAGAATCTGTAACTATTGCTAATTTAAGAAATAATGGTTAAAATAAAAATTTTTAACATTTAAATTAATATATTGTGTGTTTAATAATTTTTTTCCTTCGGGTTTTATATTTATTGCGTATCATTTTTTTTGGGGGGGAGGAATTATTGTCTGTGGAATACATTCGAATTTTAACTTACTTTCGATTCTGTCGTTTTAATCTCGACACTATTTTCTGTGTACATAAAGGGATATTGTTAGAGGCCATGGAAAGTTCTAGAAACTTTTTTTTTACTTAAGCTAGGAGGCTCGGAGTTAGGTGGATTTATTCGATGTTTCGGGTTTGAGCGACTTGTGGGAGAGCTAGGAGGGATGTTTTCTTTTTGATGGAATGTTTGCTCTGGAAGGGGAGAGCATTTCCCTCTCCATATGATTCCATTTAAATAAAACATTCCTGCTAAAGTTAGGAACAAAAACTTGTTTTTAGATTGGAATGAAATACCTTGTACTCCTGACTGAATAATAGAATTGCAACTGTAGTTTTCTATGTAAAAATTATTTTGTTATAATATAATCTAACACTCTGTGAATTATTGCAGTATTGGTCTGAATCTCTCAGTATGCATATTAATACTTCAAACAATGTATTTTAAAGGGAATTTACAACATTTGGCAACAAATGCACATTCCACATTGCGCCAATAGGCCATATGTTGCTAACTGTGCCAGAAATCCTTATAATGAGACCAGAGCTGGATTACCCATTAGGCTGAGTAGGCTGAAGCCTAGGGGCCCAGAAGAAAAGGGGGCCCGGTGCTAAAATTTTCCTAATATAAAGAACAAGAAAATATTCTTTTACATTGGTTGGACATTAATATTTAATATAAAAAACAAAATATGTGCGAAATTCTTTGTCGTAATCATTTATGTTTATATCGTCAACAATTTGGGTTAAAGAAGCAAGTATGTGTTTTAATTTTTCCAGTAATATACCTCTTTGAAGGAGTGAAAGGGGGCCCTAAAAATGTCAAGCCTAGGGACCCGGGAAGTAGTTAATCCGTTTCTGACCAGAGCTATTCGTTTGTAATATCACCAGATAATTTATTCCATTAATAAATTTTGCTTAAGGTGTCATCTGCGTATAGAAATTATAAATAACATTAAATTTTTCTATACTACCATCTGAATTTCACTACATATTTAGATCTTTTGCTAAATGTTACCTTTGGATATCATGCAGAAAGCATTAGGTCAAGTAATTTAGGAATTATAAAGAATTAAAACTTGGAAAATCTAATGTTAAATGTTTGTTTAAGAGTTACAGAATAGATTGCAATGTGCATAGTTGTTTAAATATAATTAAAAAACTATTTGGTATGTTTATTTGAGTTCTATTATATAAAGCTAATAAGAATCTGTTTCCGTTACAGAATTCAAAGGTTATATTTCACCATACATTTCAAAAATTTACTTGTAAATATAGGATATTTTTTAATACATCAATATCAATCAAATGTATTTCAATGTAAATAAAACATACAATTATGTTATGTCAAATTCTGATGCACCAAATTTATACGCTCTTATAAAGTCCAGCTGATATTTAAGCACAGTGAATTGCCTATAATCTGCACAGACTGGGCCAAGAGATTAGCAGATTGTGGGTCATTTCTTCGTTTACATTCTCCTATTTGGAATTTATCAGCAAATATAGTTATTATATTGTAAATAAAAATCACAGACATGACAGAAAATGCTCTTTTAAATTAAAATAATATATATTGATTATTATAAATACATTTAAATGATTCAATTAGGAAACACTAGACAGACTTTAATACAATTAAATACAAAACAATTAAAATGAGAACAAATTTAATAAACATTTCGCTATGCACCGCATAGCCTCATTGATAGAAAATAGATATGTTTTCCCTAAGTTCTTGTCATTCCACTCAACCTTTCTTCTATTAACATATTACTATATTTATTTATAATAGTTTAAAGTAAAGTTACATTTAAAACAAATTCTATTTATTTTTATTTGCTTTTAAATATTTAAAGTATAAAGGAAACTAAGTCTCAATTTAAACACTTATCTTTATTTTCCTGTGTTTAAATTTCAACTTATAATAAATAAAATACCTTTTATTTTTCTTTCATACTTCAGCATAAGTAACTGCTGCTAATATTCCATTTACTTACCTTTCACTACTTGTTGATAAATTACATTCCTACGGCATCAACATTTTCGTTTCTCCCGGCAAATATCTTACATCCTTCATAGAATACTTACGATGTTTTTCTAAAGAGTTATCGGACCTGGCGATAGGTGGCGTAACGTGTCCATGAACATATGTAGTTTCCCCGTGGCTGACTGCTATTGGATCGTCTTTCCCGGGAACATTCGAGATACCAGAGGTGACGTTAGACCAGGAAACGGATGTCACGTGAGGGGGCGTTGTCAGAGAGGAGGATGGGATATTTAAACTGTGTTGTCTTGCCGGTGAGTGTTCGTCTTGTCTCGTTCAGTGTTGTAATGAAGTCCGGAGCGGACACGTTGGTCGTGCTAGTAAAGTTATCTTTTCTTTTTAAAGTGAATATAAAGTGACAACGTCCAGCTTTAATATTGGAATTAAAGTTGCGGTTCTTAAAAATGAATATGCTGCTGAAGGGAAAGGGACTGACAATTAGAAATGACAGTTGGATGAAGGCTTCAACGTAAACAGTAAGGTGCCGGCCACCTACAGGAAAATGTCAGATGAGTTTTTACTTTTATTTCATTTATTCTTTTTAAGAACAATATCTTTTAATCTCTCCTTCTTAAATATATCTTTTAATTCAGACTCCGTCGGTTATATTTATTTAGAATTAATTTTTGTCGACTTTAACTTGTTAGCAATGAATTTAGGCTCAATACAGTGGTTTTGTTTTAACAAGCATTACGATAGCCGGCGAGCTAGTAATGACTTGATGATTGCTTGGGTAATCGTTTTTCCCCTGGGAGGATCTGGAGTTGATATGCATGAGATCTCCGTTGGGATGGTACTGTTATTGAGTTGATTCATTGTCTATTTTGTTTTGCTCCACCCTCCATATAAATCTTCTTGTGGCAGAGGTAGATTAATGGAGAATATGTCACGTGGCAGGTGATATATTTTTGGAAGGTATTCTTGAGTGGCAGCTTGAATCCTTAGGAGCTTTTATCATTTGAAAAAGGTTAACTTGACTTTGTAGTAGTGGGAAGGAGAGATTTATATTTAAGAATTAAATTTAAAGTTTTTGCTATTTATTTTTCAACGTCAGTGATTAAAATTATTATGAAAGTAGGTGTTTAAGATGAACTGGAAATTATGATTTGAATTAAACTTAAAGATAAAATATTTTTCATAATTTTTTTTTATTTAAAGTAAAAATATAATTTTTTTCTTTACAATATAAAAATAAGTTTCTTTCTTTATTCCTTCTGGTGCTTTGATTCATCACATGTAAAGTGAATGATATTAATTTGAATTCAATATAAGAAATGATATCTATATTTATGTTTTTAGACAATTGATTTCATATTCATACTTGTTTGATTTTAATTATGATTTTAATAAAGGTTGTTATTTGTTATTTAAACCTGTTTAATTTCTGCTTCTTAATATATATTCATTTGACATACAATATCTTCTTTAATGACAAGTTATTTCAGGGCAGACAATTCAGCTTATACGCTCACTTGCGTTTATACTCTGCATATCTATTCATTTACCTTGTATAGGGAATTACCATTAAGGTAATTTCTCTATCACTCATTAGTATTCGAATCATCTCACGACAAAAACAATGTGCATATACCAGACTCAGTCAAAGATAAAGTTAATGATTCAGGAAAACAAAATTGATCAGGTAGAATTGATCAATTGATCAGGAAAACAAAATTAATCAGGTAGAACTACTGTAATTATGGATAAGGATATGTATGACTCAAAGGCTAAAGAACTTCTTAATGATCCGGATACCTATGCTATTTTAAAGAAGGATAATACACAATCCATTCAACGTAATATGAATCTAATTATTTCGAAATATGAAAAGCTTAAAAAAATCCCTACAGATGTTGCTCAGAAATTGAAATGCTCTACCGGTTTAGTTTCAAGATTTTATGGTTTGCCAAAACTCCATAAAACCAAATATTCCGTTGTGCCCTATCATTGATTTTTCAAAATCCCCCCTCTATCATCTTTCGAGTTACCTAGCTAAATTATTAAAACCTCTCACGCTCAATTCAGTTTATAGTTTGAATTCTGCCTTCAAGTTCTTGGAAGATTTGAGAAATCTTGAATTCCCAAATGACTGTGTTATGGCGTCGTTAGATGTTGTGGCTTTATTTACATCTATACCTATTCAATTAATTTGTGATACCGTTCAAAAAATTTGGCCTGAGTCTGTTCAGAATTAAATGCTGTTGATATTGCTAATTTATTGAGATTTTGTTTAACTTCAACTTGTTTTGTTTTTAATGATTCCTTTTATAAGCAGGTGCCGGGTACCGCTATGGGCTCACCTCTTTCTGTGGTAGTTGCTGAAATAGTGTTGCAATCAGTGGAAGTAAATATTATCAATGCTCTCGGTCAACGTTTAATTTTCTGGCATAGATACCTGGACAATGTTTACATAATAGCGAAAGAATGCGATTTAAACGATATCCTCTCTACTGCAAATTTGATTGCTGAACCTTTAAAGTTCACCATCGAACGTGAGTCTAATGGAGTGTTACCATTTCTGGACATCCTTATTCAAAGAACAGATAATGTTAAATCACAGTTAATTTCTACTTCTGTCTATATAAAACCGACTTCAACAGATCAGTACACCAATTTTAAGTCAATTTGCCTACCCAGTCATAAGATTTCAATTATTAAAAGTTTAGCTTATAGAGCGATAAAATATTGCAGTAGCATTGAAGCTTTCGAAATTGAAAGAAATAAAATTTATGAAGATTTAAAGAATAATGGTTTTCCTAAAAATCTCATTAGAAAAGTTTCAAGAATACTTTAGATTTGATTAATTCAACTCCCTCCCTCCCTTTTCAACAGATTAAACCAAAATTTTTTGTTTGTTTACCATATTATACTAATGTTTCAGAGAAAATTTCATCAGTTTTGAAATCATTTAACATTAGGGTTTCTTATAAACCATCAAATAAATTAAGTTCTTTCGTGAATAGCCACAAGTTTAAATATGAAAAAGAAAAATTAAGTGGCGTTGTATACAAGATTCCACGTAATGATTGCAAAATGTTTACATAGGTGAAACTGGCAGATCCCTGGAAATACGGTTTAAAGAACATATCAGTGCCTTTAAAAAAGGTAGATTAAATTCCAGGTTAGTACAACATGCACTTGACATGGACCACACCCCATCTTTCACCGATTCTTCGATTTTAAAAAATAACTGCATAGACTATCACTACAGAATTTTTATGGAGGCGTGGTTTACTAAATTACATCATTTAACCTTGAAAGAATCAAGTCCTGTTCCTAATGAATATTTTGTTTTCCTGAATCATTAATTTTGACTGAGTCTGGTATATGCACATTGTTTTTGTTGTGAGTTGATTCGAATACTAATGAGGCTATGCAGTGCATAGCGAAATGTTTATTAAATTTGTTCTCATTTTAATTGTTTTGTATTTAATTGTATTAAAGTCTGTCTAGTGTTTCCTAATTGAATATTTTAAATTTAGACGTTAAAATGTTTATATATCTTAGGAACATTTAAATGATATAATACAAAATAAATAGAAAACGTTTCTACTTATTTTTAAATCAAATATTGCAGTTATGGTGTTTTGCTTTTTACCTTTTAGTTTATGCAAAGCAGTTTAATCTTGAAGCCTTTCAAGAAACAGGGTATTTTGAATAGTAACAAAAAGTTTGTTTTTCTAATAAACTAAGATATTTATCTTCCAAAGTTAATACCTCTTCAAAAGCAATTTTATCTTCAATGAAGTGAACAAATGCATTCAGAATATAGCATCTTTACAGTTATAAATAGTTATTTACAAGATGCATAAAACATTTCCTTCTATTGAATGCAGAATCTATTAAAATTTTCTTAATAAATTCATCAGATGAGTGATTTTCTTTTTTTAAGCAAGATTTTAACTGTTTGTTTAGATCTGAAATATAATGTGGGTTATATTTTCTCATTAAATAATAAAAAAAATTTGATTTTGTAGCGATGGCACAAAAACATGATTAAAGTAAATTTCCTAAAACTAAAAATAAGTTTTCACATGTTGGAGCTTCATGTATGAATTTATTTCACAGAAGCGAAAATCGTCTGCAAAATATTGACATTTAAAACCAAGGATGTAGTTTAAGCTTATGTACATTTAAAGTGGACAGTTATTGTTACTAACTCATACGAATTGAATTTTTAAAAATAATATCCTATTTTAATTAATTATTTTTAAAAGATGGCAGTTAAAATAGGTCACAAAGGCATTTTTACTAAAGTTTTATCGAGTAAAAATAATGCAATATTTTTTCATCTAAAGTAGGGGTGCACAAACTGTGGCCCGCGGGCCAAACTGGTACCAGTAATTTTATGCAGAATAGTTTTCCTTATAATAATGACAAACTTTGCTATGAAAGAAAACAAACGTCATTTTTGAAATATTCTGGTGTCAAACGATTTTCTGGAAAAAAGGTTGTGCATCACTAATCTAAAACAATCATTTTAATTCAAAAATAAAAATACATATTTTAATTTCATCAAAGTGATGCCATTTTCATCTCAGTAGCTTCGAAATTAAAAATGAAATCTAAAAATAACTGTATACATTTCAGAAATTATATTTCGCATTTTTTTAAATAACGTTATTTGTCACGAAAACATAATCCACAATCATGAACGGAATAAATAAAAAATAGCGTAAATATAAGTAATAAAATAGAATAAGAGATATGTAAATTTATTCCTCATTTAATCATAGAAAACAAGCAAGAAATTTCATGCTCATGACAGAAATTTTAAAAGATCCTATATATATATATATATATATAACAAATTGTTACCATCAGAAGTATTCCTGCTATAAAATATGACAAAAGGTTAATCACGCATGCTTTTAATAATCAAAATTGCTTCTAATTGATGGATTTGTACTTCTTTAAATGTTATGTGAACAAAGTCATGAGTAACAGCTAGTTCTACATGTTTTTTAAATATGTAATTTTCATTAGTATTACTAATATCAAGCTTTTTCATGAAGAAAGAATAAATTCATTTCTAAAAAACAGCAGTAATAAGTTAAGTACTATTGCTTTTACGTTGTTTTGCTTGTGAATTATTTTAATGTAATTTCGATTAGAATTTTTAGACAAATGGAACTAATGCTTCAGTATATATCCAGTTGACTTCTCATCCTCCCTGAAAAAGAGAAAGTTTTCTTCTATTACTCTGTTGTTTATATGTGTGAACAGTCAAAGTTCCATAATCTACACAAGCTAGGGCCAAAGAAGGTTGTGTGAATTATGGAATATTGTGGATTATAGAGTAGTATGGATGATGCATCATTTATTATTCCCAGACAGCATTTTAACACCATAATCAGTATAATATGAAAATATAAATAAGAAATCTAATAATTCATTTAATATACTATCTCAAAAAATTCCTTTTTAAAGCTACTTTATTATAAAAATTGATATAAAAATTTTATTATAAAAATTGATTGCATTTAAGTAAAAATAATCACATATACAATCCATAATACAGTCAAAGTTCTATAATCCGCACACCCATGATCATCAATTTTCTATAATCTGTGTTACTTTACGTATGTAAACAATGAAATAAACAGTTAAGAAAATTTACAAATTAGTGATCCAAAAAAATTTTTTTTAAACAAATAATAAAAAAAGTGAGAAAAATCAAAATAAAACATTTATTTTTAAAAAATATAACTTTTTTATTTTATTAACAGTAAAAAACAAACTGTATTGCAGAATCTATGTGATTATTTTTATAAAGCACAAAATTATTTTAATAAAATAACTTAAAAAAAGGCATATTTTGAGATAATCTATTAAATTAATCTTTAGATTTCATATTTAATTTTGCATATTATACTGATTATAGAATTAAAACACCATCTAGGAATAATAAAATGATGTGTAATCCATAATGCTCTATAATCTGCAATATTCCATAATCCACACAACATTTTGCCCCAGCTTCTGCAGATTATAGAACTTTGACTGTACAGATTGTTTTTTTTTTTTGTTGTTTTGTTTTTGTTTCTTTTTTGATAACAGATAAAAGAGTTACCATATTTTCGGGTGCATAGTCTGCGGCTTAAACAAGAAAAAAAATCTTCTAAAAAGCCACTGCGGGTTATACAAAGATTTTTTTTTTTTTAAACTGAAATCGTGATATTTTTCTACAATTTTTAAACCTAAAAAAATTTGAAAAACATCGAAATTTGTAAATTTTTTTTCGCTATGCCGCGAAATTTAGAGAGTTCTCCCATGTTGTAAAGGCTTTTTTTACTGCTTAAATACAGTTATTTCTGGGTTTGGAAGAACTCCCGCAACTATCATCAAGTATTGCACTGCTAGATCTATAATAGCTACCATATACCGTAAAATACCGTTAATTCCCCCCCCCCAAAAGTGAAAAAAAATTGTAAAATAATTAGAAGGGGCACTTACACGGGATTTTTCTGCGATCGCTTCACAAAATTTACAGGAATGAATCATGATGAAATGTATGAATCATGAATCTTTGAATTAATCACGAATTTTGATAATTGGTGCAATACTTGAAAAAATTTGGGGTTTAAAAAAAAATATATAAATTCTGTCGAAAAAACGCAGAAAAAACTAGAAATCTGTAAAAAAAAACAAAAAAAGCATGAAATCAATTAAAAATTCTTGAAAAAACACACATTTCATCAAAGATTCATGATTCTTTCATTTCATCATGATTCATCCCATTCTCAATCGCCTTTGAGAATGGGGAGGGAGGTCGCTTTCTCGGGATTTTTTAAAAAATTTCAATTTTTTTATAAAGTTGGGTCAGGAGCATTTGATTGGGAAGTGCAGATTAACGGGATTTTACCGTATACTAGCGTATAAGTCATGAAATTTTTTATAAAAAAGAACTTCAATGTGGGTCAACTTATGCACGAGACCTATAAAAAAAACATCAATAAATAAAATATCAGAAAATAATTTGCTAGCGATTCGGTGCTGCAGCATCCCATTGTGTTTGTAGAGTTCAAAATCCGGAACCCTTCCAACCTCGACGATACTGAATTTAAGATCATTTTTAGTTTATTTTTCAAAACAATTATCTACCCTACCCTGTAACAAAGAACTAAAAAGAAAAGTGCATGATTTATGTCATTTTGGAACAATTCAGAATAGTCGATCTTTTTCGAAACGATTCCGAGGAATTGTTCCTTTAAAGAGTCATTTCATTTCAGAAGGAGTTCAACGAATCGAACTTTTCCGGAGTCGTTTCATTTCAGACAGAGCCCGAGGAATCGTTCCTTTTTGGAATTGGTGCATTTCAGACCGATTCTGAAGATTCGAACCTTTTGGGAGCCAATGACCTAAGATACGTATACAATTTATGTCCAATTTTTCAATTTATCACTGATTTTTTTTTTTTTTAATTTTCGGAAAAATTCAGAAAAAAACACGCTTGTTTGAAAAAAAAAATGCCCGTAAATGCCCCATCGCTTGAAATTTTATCTTAAAACACGTAAACGCCGCGGCGTTTCTTCCGAAAGTTACGGTACTGATAATCTTAGTTTTTTAGCCGAATTACAGTACGTATTATGCATCATGAAAAAAATTGGTAAATTTGTGTTAAAAATTATGAACCCTAATCGAAATATACGTTCGTAAATGGTGTATAGCCTGCGGACTATATACCAATAAATCTCCGCGGGTTATACATGAACTTTTTTTACTCCACTGCTTGATTTAGGGGCGCGGGCTGTACACCCGAAAATATGGTATATTAAGAAAAGTAGATGCTTTATTATGAATTTTTTTATTATTTGTTTAAAAAAATCTTTTGGATTATGAATTTTTACATTTTCTAACTTGCTTATTTCATTGTTTACATTCGTAAAATGACACGAATTATAGAAAATTGTGGATTATTGGTGAGCAGATTATCGACCCTCAACTGCATATTACTTACTTCAAGATCTTTGATTTTGTATTAGACACAGAACCTGTGAACTGACAAATCAAAAAAAGAAGAGTGGGGGATTGAGCTGTTTTTTATTTCATTTCATGTACCTGTACCAGTAAACAGAACTTCACATACCAGTACTGGTATGTGTAGCATAGTTTGAGAAACACCTGGCATAGGTTGATTGGGCACAAGAAATAATCATTTTCCTTATTAAAATAAATTTACAGACTTTTGTTTTCACCAATAAATAAAAACAGATTTTGCTATCTTACTAAAGAACCTTTCCAAGTGAAAGTGTGGATTTGGTCAAGTGTTGTATCGAAAGAGAAAGATCTCATTGTGTACATTAAAAAGTGCATTGGAACTTCCCGTCCGAATCTAATCATTTTTGATACATCAGAAATTGAAATATGAATGAATAAATAAATTGATAGACAGGTATATAAATTGTTCGCAAATTAGAAATCTCTTTGCATTGTTTTTTAATCCCCCTGCCAGTACATTTTACCGAGCTACAAGCAAAATGCTTTACACCCACACATTGCAAGTTATTTCCCCTGTTTTAGACAGGCACTTCACATTCTACCAAGTTTTCACTGACGGCTGCATTCAAAGAGTTTTTCCATCTATTTTTGTTAGTTCCAACCCTTATTTTATGCAAATTTTTCAGAAAATGTGTGGTGTGACATAATGGATAAACTGTATGTGTATATAGTGCATAAAATAAAATGTTTTATTTATACTGGCTTATCTTACAAACAATTTATGTACCTGCCTGTCAATTTATTTATTCATTCATTCACACTTCAAGTGATGATATCACAAAACACTTGGATTCGTATGGGTAGTTCCATTCCACTTTTTGAAAAGTTTTTAGTTAGATTCCATGGTGTATAAATACAGTAAGTTCTATAATCCACACAAGCTGGGGCCAGAGGTTGTGCGGATTATGGAATATTCATAATTTTAGTATTCCTAGACAGCATTTTAATTGTATAATCAGTATAATATGAAAAGATAAATAAGAAATTTAATAATTAATTCAATATGCTATCTCAAAAAATGCATTTTAAAGTTATTTTATTGAAAAATTGATATACATGTGTGTTCAAATAAAAATATTTACATACACAAGTTACATAAATCGATAATACAGTTTATTTTTTACTGTTAATAAAATAAAAAAGTTACATTAAAAATTAGATGTATTATTATGATTTTTTTTTTCAAATATTTTATTATTTGTGTTAAAAAATCATTTTTTGATCACTAATTTGTAAATTTTCTGAACTGTTTATTTCACTGTTTACTACATTCATAAACTAATGTGGATTATAGAAAATTGCAGATTATGGGTGCGTGGATTATCGATCCTTGACCAGAGTTTCCCCCAGAGGGTTTCAGGGAGGCGCACCGCCCCTCCTGCTCTTTAGTTTAAAAAATAGCGCCCCTCTTGCCCCTAATCCAAAAACTTGCGCCCCTCTTGTCGCTCATTCAAAAAATAACGCCCTTTTTGCCTTACATTTGAAAAAACACAGCCCTTTAGTGATGATGCGGACGTGCTTTGGCACGTAAATTATGCGAAAAAGTAGCTTTTACGAGTCCAATAACGTGTAAATTTGTCAAAGGATCGCAAAAAAAAAAAAATGACAAATTTCGTCAAAAAATCATGAAATAACAACTAATTTCCAGCAAGATTCGCAAAAAAATGGCTAATTTCGTCACAAATTCATGAAAAAGCACCAGATTTTTTCAAAAGATTGTGAAAAATGGCAAATTTCGTCCAAAAATCACAATAAAACAGAAAATTTTGTCAAATGATTTGTGAAAAATGAAAACTTTCGCCGAAAGTTTATGAAAAGCGGCAAATTTCGTACAAAAATCTAAAAAAACCAGAAAATTCTGTCAAAAAATTCACATAAAAGGCAAAATTCGTCAAAATTTTGTGAAAAAAAAAGCAAACTTCGTCAAAATATCCTAAAAAACAGCAGTTTCGTCAAAAAAAAAAAAAGCAAAGGAGCACAAAGTCAAAGGGGCACAAAAAAAAAGTTAATGCCAGAAGTGAATTTTTCTGTACTATAAACTAATTTTCCTGCTTCGAAATTGTGTTTTTCTTGCTACTATAATGGACTTTCCTGATTTACAATCATTTTCATGCAAAGAAAAAAATTGTATCCGGGGCATAATTAGAGAAAAGAGGGGCGATTCCACACCCATTACGAACTGTGTGCTTTTTTTTTCATGCCCCTTTTTTGAAATCTCGTTTTTTCGTGCTTAAACATGACAAAATTGGCGATTTTTCGAGATCTTTTGAAGCATCTTTTGTCATCTTTTAACAAAAGATGCCGTTTTTCGCGATTTTTTAGCAAAATTGCCGTTTTTTCACAATCTTTTAACAAAATCTGCTGTTTTTGTAATCTTTTAATAAAACCTGCTTTTTTGTGATCTTTTAACAATATTGGTCATTTTTTCATGATCTTTTACCAATATTTGCCATTTTTTCAATTTTTTTGGATTCTTTGATGGAATTTCTGTGTTTCTAAGATTTTTTGAACCACTAGATTCTAGATTCAACTCTATAAAAGTGCCCTTAAAAATCAAAAAATGGCCCTGAAGAATGTAAAAAGTACCCTTTTCAGAACAGTAGCGCCTTGCCCCTTTTTAAACCTGGGGGAAACTCTGCTTGACTGTATTATTTAATATTTGTTTTGTCTGTAACTAGCTAGATAGTTCATTAATATCCCAAAACACAATATTCATGCTTAAATTTTCACATGAAAATGGAAGAACGAAAACAGAAAATCTTTCTATTTTTCCTGGATTATTTTTTCACATAAAGTTATAAATGTGAATCCTCATTGGAAAGAATCTACAAAACTATGACAAAGATTAGAAATACAGTAGACTTCCTCAAATCCATTAACACCTAAAGTCTATATGTCATTACAGATGTAACAAACAATGAAACTAATGCAAGGTAAAAATTACAGAAATTATAGATTATGTCTTTCCACATTTTAAAAATCCCTCTTCTTAAAATAACATAAAGCAAGAGAATTTTTAATTTAAAGTTTATTTGTAAAATTTTCTTAACCATGAAAAATAACAGGAGTGTTATTCAGTAACTTTAAATTATCCGGGCCAGAAGATAATTTTCCAGAAATTGTTGTCAATCACTAGCAAAACAGTAATTTAACATTATTAAATATACATAAAATAGTTTAAAATTGTAAAAAATAAATTAATAAATAAAAAATTATAAATGAATGTAATAAAAAGATAAAAACTATAAAGAAATAACTACCAAAAATGTGCCTTAAATTAGGATAACTAAATAAATTATATCATGTATTATTATCATCACATTATATCTCTTATTAGCTAAGTTAGGCTATGAAGTTGTCAAAAATTAAGGTCTAATTTAATCAGTATAACTAGCATCATCCTTGGTGCATATATGCACTTGATCTTGCTTGGATAATATGCAAGTACCCATTATTCTTGTATGAGTTAATTTTGAGATCTTCTAAAAATAAACTGTTTATGACATTAAATTTTTCCTTCTAAGTCCTCTAAAATTTCTCTTTAAATTAAAAAAAAAAAATCGTTTCAGAATATAAGAAATTATGTTCACAATCATGAAATTAAAGATTTTATTAATTAAAAAGTATTTCTCATAAAATAACTCAATACATAGTTTTTATAGCGTACTTTACTTACAGTGTATGTCAGCCGCTTACCTGATAATATAATTGTCAGCAAAAATGAAAGTTCAGGCATATAAAATTTTGTATCCTCATACGAAACGATCAATTCACAAATTGTAGCGTTTTCAGTACAAGAATAACTAAAGAAACATATATTACCATTAATTTATTTTAGTAAAGAAGATACGTTTAATAAATTGATTTAAAAAAATAGCTATTGCGGTCAAACAGATACAACGCCATTTCAACCATTTTGCTAAAGACGCCGATACAAAGAATGAATCACGAAAAAAGAATTCATTCATTAATATTGAATCAATCAATAAATATCCTGGAATAGAAATTTGTAACTAATTTTCTACTAATAAAACAAAATGTTTATTTATAAAAAAAAAAATAACCACATTTGTGAATCTAGCACTTAAATGCTCTTAATGTTCAAATTTTACAGAATTCGATTTTGGTATAAATCATGAAAATCAAGCTTAGTTTCTTTATTAAAGCTTGATTCTTTTAATAATGGTCTGGTAACCTGTATTACAATTAGGGATTCAAAAAAATATCAGTTATATTGACATTGCTGCAGATAATTAATAAATATTTTAATTCTTGAATCATTTTTATTGAATCACCATCAATTCACGATTCATTCATTCTTTCAATGGCGTCTTGTCTATTTCGTTGCTTGTAGCATCTGATAACTTTTAATATATATAGTATATTTATTGTACCCAATCACTTTACTAAAATCAGTTAATGCCAAGGTACGGTAGTTTCTTTAGTTACTCTTCAACTAAAAACTCTGCAATTTGCTATTTGACAATGGCCGCACAAATTATCATGTATCCTATTTCAAACTTTCAGATTTAACTGATTTATTATTGAGTCATTTAAAGTCGTTAATTTATTTTATTGTTATTTATTTTTAAGCAGTTTAATTTGAAATTTCAATTTAATAACTCCAGGTTGGTTTATAGGAAAAATTAAAAAAAAATCGTCTAATTTAAAAACATTATGTTGCTAGTAAACTGAATTTGATTGTTGTATTCTGTTCAATCGAAAGTAAATAATTGATCGCACGATGAAATATCTCTAAAACGTTTATCGAAATTTACATTTAAAAATACACACACTTAAGAAACTATGGCTGAATTCTAGAACAAGCAAAATACTTGAAAAGGCATTAAATGAATTTTTGTTGTTACCAGTTTGTTTCCTAAATTCTTTTCACACCTACTGTGTGTTGATCTGAAATTATCATGATTCTTTTGATCAGATAGGTTGATTTATTGTCTGTTGAATGGTTGGATTTTTATAAAAATGCATTTGTGTCGTGAGTTTTGTTTTTAGTTGTGTATTTACTGAAGGGATAGTTTGACACACAAGAGTTATCGAAAATTGCTGTGTCGTTTTGGATATTAATGGATGTTGTTGAAATCCTTTTAACACATATTTCTCATTTTTTATGAATAAGTATATTTACTGGTTGGTTGGAATAAGACAGACTCTAGAACTGGTCTTGGCTTGGTCCTGTTGACAAGGTAACCAGTCTGACAACTTCAAGGATGTAGTGGAGAGTATCAGGATTTAAAAAAAAAAAAAACTCCTTATACCCTCAGTTTCTAAAGTAAAGCATTATCGTGTACCCTATCTATGAAAGTTCATGATGTCAGCATATACTCTCTGCTTATACTGTATACTCTCTTCTTTTCTAACAACTACAACACTGGTCAACATTATTTTAGGGAAGTGTGACATTTTCTTTCTTCCTGATTATTTCAAAAATTAGGGGTTCTTTTTTGTCCTATGGATGAAACTTCCTTCCTACAAGTTTTGGAACCTACTCAGTTTTTCTTATCTTTCTCACACAGTAGGGGAAAGTTTAATATTTTTTATGCAGAGTGAGCAGTTCTAATTATTGGTACCATTTTTCATTAATTTATGGATGAGGAGAATAAGAAAAAAGATTTTTGTAGTGTTTGTGTGTCACTGAGTGATAATGATGAAGTGTAGTACTTGATTGTCACGTCAACCAAAACATTATTGTCAAATTATAAAATTAAATGCCAGTAATGGATGCTAATAAATGTCATATTTATTGGGCACTGAACATGATAAACATGTTTGTTACATTATCAAGGGATTTTTATTCAATTTTTTATTTGTTCTTTCAGTAATTTAAAATAACAAAGTATACTACTTAGTTATCTCGTTGACCAAAAAATGATTGCCAAACTATAAGATTAAATGCCAATAATGGATGATCATTCAATGATGTTAAATGTAATACATGTGTTTAAAACATCATTGAGTTTTATTTCAACTTTTTATTTGTATTTTTATTAATATTCCTACAACTATTTACTTTTTCGCTATTTGAAATAAAATTTTTGTCAATATGTATAATTTGGCTATTAGTTAGGCGATTTGTATAGTTTGGCAAAATTTGTTGGCAGGATAACCAAGTAGTACCAATAAAAATTATGATAATTTGTATAATTTCATGTATTGTTTGGCAAGTTTTATAATTTGACAAATTTGGTTATTGTGTAATCAAAGTAGTACAAGATAAAGATTGTATTTGTAAATTGGGTCCACCATAAAAATATATATATATGTGAGATATAAAGGTAAGTTTCAGCTTTAAAATATTAATGTGTTCACTCCACCTTTTTTATGAAAATAAGTTAATGGTAAGATATACTTATTACTAACTTTGGTATTGAGTTTTATGTGTCTCTATTTTTATTTTTGTAGATATTATGTTGTTGCTTAAAACAGTATTAATATGTATTTTGTAGCAGACAGTTTCATTTATTTATGTATTGGCGAGTAGTTCAATGATTATTATTTGGATTTTCTGTTAAAAATTTGGAAGACATTGCTCATCATAATAAAAAAATAAGACAATATATTACCTACTATATTTATTGTAAGTAAAATAATCGAGTATTATACTTCTTTTCTTTTGGCAGTCCTGCATGGCAGCCCTTCAGTAGTGAATAGACATTTAAAACCATGTGCATAACTGCCATTTAGACCATGGTGCATCGTACCCCAGTCCTGTATTCTGTTTTTTTTTTTAATTAAAAATTATTCATGAAATTAAGAGTTAATAAATTATTTTATTTTTTATATGTAAATAAACGAATCATTCCTGTTGTGCATTTTTTAAATATTATCTATGTAATATGTTTTCAAATTTCAAAATTAACCCAAATTAAACATCAAAAGCCAGTAAACAAACTATTTTATTCATTCCATTTACTTATTTTTTTCACCTCTTTTGCTTTTTATAAGCATTTAGTTAATTTTAAATACTTGCACTTTTACAAACATGCATGCATCCACATTAAATTAGATTTATACTTATTTTTTTTATTAAAGATTCTATAAATTGCATTTGGAATAAAAATATCCTAAACTGTTAATGATTATTAAGTTGAAAAACTATTAACTTTAGTTCAAACTTGTCTAGGGATATTTAAGTAAAAAATCTTTATGGAAAGGAAAGGATAAATTTATATAGTTCTATTTATTATGTTTTTTTTTGTGTGTGGGGGGGGGGGTAATTTGGGGTTATAATTAGGTTTACCTAAGTGTTTTATGACAGGCACATTTTCTATTTCTGTATTAATTTTTGTAAATGTTTAATGTTTTATATATTGTTATGAAATGTCAAAAAAATATATGTACAGTAAAACCTCTAAATAACGGACATCTCGGGAACGCAGAAATTGTCCGCTATTGGGAAAACCTCAAAGATTCAAAAATCACTAAGAAATGCTTAACGTTTGATTAATTGACTTGTATATGTCCTAAAATGTCTATTATATGATTAATTAGAAATTAAAAAAATTTTAAGCAATAAAACTGAAATAAAATTGTGCACACTTTTATCCACTGTTAATTGCATTCCTATGAAAAAAATCTTTTATTTTTAAAATAGTTTACTTTTGCTTGCAATTACATGTAATTTGTTTCTCAGTGTGACGTTATTGGATATTATAGAGTTCTGGGCGGAGAAAGGGGGATTGCACTTTTGGACCATTAACTCCTTCCCGACGGTAGCCTTTTACAAAATTCTTTATGTTTGTCACCAGTTTTTAAATACAGAAATTCGTGCCTCATCAAATCGAGAAAAAGTTCCGATTAAAAAAGGCAAATTTTACAGTAAAATTTTACCAGCAGGGATTAACAAGAATTCTTAAGCCTCTTTGTGGAACGTATAGGTGTTGTCGCTCGTCCCCAAGGGGTTAAAAGAATAATATCTCAAACTTTTCCGTTGGGGGGGGGGGGGTCACTTCTATACTCTGGGAGTTGTCCTTCCTGGGCAACCCCCTGAATTGAACACGAACATGAAAGGGGAGGGATTTTCCCCGGCTATTTATCTACATTTATTTATGATCACAAAATTTATGATACAATGTCCTGATAAATTTAGAGGCCTTTTTACTTTTTTTTTTACATTATTTTTTTCTCGTAAAAAATATTTTTTCTTTCTTTTTCACCGAAAATAGCGTCCGCTATTCGGAATGTCCATCATTCAGAGGTTAAACATGGAAAAATTTAGGTTTTGGGAGTGGGGATCAGAAAACTTTCTGTTAAGTAGAGGTGTCCGCTGTTCGGGAGTGTCCGTTATGGAGGTTTTACTGTATAATTACAACCCTTGGTAGTATAATTTTAACACTGAAAAACATTTAATCTTATGGTTTGACGATAGATTTTTGGTCAACAGGATAACCAAGTAGTACCTAAATTTTTGTGTCAGTAGACAACTCATGCATATTTAACTCACTAATTTCGTGTAGATGATCACAAAGAGTTGTTGAGGGTAAAAAAATAGGCATTGTCGAAACAATTAAGATCAAAAAGATTAATTTAAAGTCTTATTAAATCCAGATAAAATAAAATATTTGTTTGTGTGAACGATTTCGGAAAAGCTTTACTAATTTTAGTAACTCTTGCTGTAAAACAATAACAAATATTACAGTTTCTTATTAGATTTCAACTTAAAAAGCTATTAAATTCCAAACACACAAATGTTTCATTTCTCACTGTCATGCTTATTCGATTTTCAATCACTTTGTATAAATGCAGTTGCGAAATGGCAAATTGCTTTTTAGTAAAACTAACTCTAACAGTCAAATTAATCCTATCAATGTGCATTAAACATTAAAGAAATACAAGATATTATCTTTACAAAAATAAGCTTTATGAAAGAAAATCATTATATGAAAAAAGTTACATTCACATTCCAAATTTCTTCAAAATTAAAGGCAAAGCAATGTTGTCAGTCTTGATTGCTAAATCCAGATAATGTTGAATTCTGCAAACAAAAGAAGTTTTTGCATGTATTAATGCCATTTGTTAAGAAAAATTGCTAATTTATCAATCCTCCTCTACAGTCTTCTTTACTACAATAAAATGTACAAGAAGTATAGTGCAAACCTCCAGAATATTTTGAAAGCACTTATATTAAAAATCTATGTTAAAATATCAAACACTGATATATTTACTATTATTTTCAACACAATCTAACTGATTGATAAAGTAATCATATGAATTGAATAATTTCAGACTGAGCGAAAAATTGCCCAGGCCGGGAGTCGAACCCGGATACTTGGCTTACAAGGCCAATGCTTTACCTCGGTAGCTTAACAGGTAAAGCATTGGCCTTGTAAGCCAAGTATCCGGGTTCGACTCCCGGCCTGGGCAATTTTTCGCTCAGTTGGAAATTATTCAATTCGACTGATATATTTGTGTCCAAAAGGAGAACTAACTAACTTAAGTAAATCGACTTTTAATACCATATAGTTTGTAGTTGATTCCTAACTTCCCAAATATATTAATATTGCATCGCTCAAAGATCAGAGTTATGCTTAAGTGGTGTAAAATACGAAATTTTGATTTTAGTATGTCTGTGAGTTTTGCAGATATCAAGATTGAATTTTTTGTGTTTAATTCAACAATGGAGAATAAAATTTTTCCTAATTATAAATTTTATCCCTGTGTGAGGCATATATATAAATTTAGCTTTTCTGTCTTTTCAAACAAATGACCTGCATGGAGGTGCAACTTGTGTCATCAAATTTGATATATTATTTTAGGAAATTTTTCAATTGGAAATATCGGTCTAGGGACAATATTTAAGAAAATAGTCTATTGTTTCTATCTTTATGAATCACACTGTATAAGCTTACCACTGACTTCAGCAAAGTTCTAACTATAAACATGACGTAATTTTAATTGCAGGGGTTTCTACAACAAAAAAATAGCTTTTTTTTTCACTTTTCTCTAATTTATCATCATATATGACGTTCTTTAATTTTATTCTTATCACTTGTAAGGAAATTTTATTTTTCAAAATAAGAGTTCCAATAAACAATCGTAAAGTTTGCAATATCAATCTTTTTATCTTGTAATAATATATTTTTTTTTTTACATACTCTACTTACCTTTCAAAAGTTCTTTTATTCTCTTGTTCAAATATATCTTACTTTATAAGCTAGCCATTAAAGGTACTAATCACTCAGCTTTTGAAATCCCTCTGGAATGTTAAGTCTATTGGCGTTAAATGTGTTCTTATATTTAAAATACTTCGTCGGGAAATTAATATTTTAAACTTCTTTCAGTGTTCTCTTCTTAAAAGATGTCATTTTTTTTCTTAGTTTCTAAAAAAAATTTCTAAAGTAAATACTTAATTTTATATGAAGGGTCAAAATTTCAGTGTCAGTTCGTCAGTGTTTGGAACATAAAATATTAAATTAAGCATAACTTTTAGAAATATTTTGAGAACTAAGAAAAAAGTGATGTCTTTTAAGCAGACACCACTGAAAAAAGTTGTTGAAAATATTAACATTTAAACATTTTAAATATAAAAATCAATGCATCCAAACAGACAAATATATTCGGGATGTGGGCAGGGAAATTCACTAGCTTCAGAGCCCCACCCACCCACTCACTAACTGTTTTTCAATATCTTTAATTTGTCTACTTTTTCTGTTAAATTTGTCCGGCTTCAAATTTTTTATTATTTTTTTTTCCCTTTTCTATTAAGAATCCAAGGCATTCGGGTCATAAGTAAGGAATTTTGGCGCTATTCATGGTCGTTTACCATCATAGACTCAACATTATGGAGGAGAAATTGGAAGCTGAATGACCAGCACCTTTAAGCCATTGCAGTCAACATTTTCTCAAATAATAATAATAATAATAATAATAATAATTAAGGTTTATTCTCAGATAATGGCAATTTTGGTGTTTAAAATTTCTAACAATTCATTAAAATTTGGAACTTATATTACTTTATATTAAAAAAAGGCAACTTCAACTAAGGAATAGTAATGAAAATTTTTACAATTCTATCAAAAATGTTAAAAAAAAAACTCATGATGCACCATTTTTTGTTGTATGTTTTGTAAAAAATTAGGATTTTGGCTTGAGAACTAACAGATATGAAATAAATTTCTTGCTCCTTTTTTTTCTTGCTTTATTTACTCTCTTTAGTCAATAATATCAAATGTGAGAATGACCCATGTAAAACACTAACACTGTGTAATGCTTCTAAAGTTATTTTAAAGGATTTGAGAAATTGAGAAGTTGCATTTTGTCACAATAGCCTCTCCTCTACTTGAGTTCACGTATGTGGTCCAAAATTCTTTACTGGTTTATAAATAATACTCAAATATAATTCCAATATCAATCTCCAAAAGATGTGCTTCAATATATAAATCTCAAAATAGTGCAAATACTAGCTTGAAATTCTTGTTCTTAAGTTTAATTGGAGAAGTAATCGAAAAATATTAATTATTTTTTAATTTATTGATGGTCCCTTATGGAATTTCAGGAAAAAATCTTCACAGAAATATATGACTTGTATTATTATGTTTGTATACCTGGAGTTTCAGATAATTCCTCACGTATCTTTCTAGATATTTAACAAAATGTCTAAAATCGCAAGTGGCCGGTCACTTTTGGCCATATATAGTGTATATGTATAGATATATGTGGATATATACAGGGTGTTTCTCTACCAGACCGACAAACTTTGAGGGGTGATAGTAGACATAAAGACAAACATTCTTAAATAGGAAACCATGAGGCGCAAACATATTCTGTAGGAGCTAGAGGGCCATTGAACTTTAAGGTACAAAAATTCAAACGATTATAAAAAACGGAAAAAAGGCTCGATTTTTTTGCGGTTTTCTCTAAAATCATTCTTTATATCACGATTTTTAAATTTTTTAATTTTAAAGGTTAAGTTCAAAAATTGTCGATAGAGGGCGCTTTAGACTTAAGAGTAACGAACAAATACTTTTTGCCGTTCTTTTGTGCATTGGGATGAAATTATTCTAAAGTTTAGACTTTAACTTAAATTTTAAGCCCGAAATCAGAAACATGGGGATAGGTTAACTAGCGAAAATTTAACTGTGAACCGAGGGGGAGATTTTAAACGCTCATAAATGTTGGACAAACTAATCTATTTTGTTGCGGTTTGCGAGTAGGTCATTCCCTTGGTAATTATTTTATTCAAAATGACTTACAGCTTTCATGTCCTCATTTTTTGATAGAGGGCGCTTCCGACACATGTCCGACATTTCAATGTTATTACTCCTGGGTGTTTTACTACCAGACCATCATACTTCCAGGAAGTGTTAAGGGTTGCAAAGACGACTCGGAATAACATAGGAATGTAACATTGAAAATTGCTTTTTTTTTTGCATGTTACGTTTTAAAAAAAGCAGAGAAAAAACAACAGAAACAAGCAGAGAAACAGCAACATGTTAAAGTGGACAGAACAAAGTTAATTTAAAGGTTTTACTGCAAAAAGTGTTCGAAATTACGACCAGAACAAAGAGCTTTTTTAGATTAAAATGCTTTAAGTTTCACAAAACATCTAAACATAGGGTTTTTTTTTCCTCAATTCAAAAATATTATTTCCTTAACCGTTCAAAGAAATCGAGAAGTTAATTAAAAACAGTAGATAAAGATTCTTTTGTAATAAATATAATTCTATCAATCATATGTTTTATGACACATTTGAACTTACAAGGAAGGTCTCCATACGGGCATACTCAGAATAATCTGAAAAAATTACAGAATATTCTTCTCATATAGCTATATATGTTTATAAAAAAATTTCGGCGGAACCTCCTTATAACGTCCGTAAAAAAATAATAAAAATTTCGTTTATTTGGCGATTTATCTCCAGTTGGCGAAAAAACGAAATTTTGAAAACTACTCTTTTACGCTTCGAATACTTTTTAAAGAAAAAACATTCTATGTTCAATTTATTTAAATAAGTTTAGTTTAAGTAATTTTAGTTTTGCATTTTTACTTTACTTTAAGTGTAATTTTGTCATATACGTTTATATGAACTTATAACAAAATGAAATTAATATATTTTATCATTTAAAACACAATTTAAATTGATTAAAATTGTTCCAAATTGAAAAATACACTGTTAAAAATCTGCTGCATTTTGTTGCAACGCACTCCCTTGCTTTAGAAAACGGTTACTTGGCCGTGAAATGGAGCTTTCTCATTGTTTGGAATAGAGATATAAGGAAAGGGCAGCTGACGTCACTGTGGGCTCCTATTAGTGTGGGCAAGCTGTTTTCACCCGTGCTTCGTTATAGCACCGACTCTTCAGGCATTCTGATTGGTCTACAAATTTTATCATGGTTGTCTGCTTGCTATGATTGGGCTACATCGTCAAGATGAATCCTACAATGATCGTAATGACAAAAATGTAGATTGAAAGAAGTGTTTGTTTGTAAGCATTCCCTTTCCTTATTATATACAAGCGGTGGAGTGCGTTGCAACACAATGCAATATTGCACAAGCTACAACACCGCTAAAAATCTGTACCATTTTCTGCAGCGTCACTCCACCGCTTTTATAGAAAACGGTCAATTCACCGTGCTATGGAGCATTCTCATTGGTCAGAAGAGAGATATTCTATAAAAGTAGTGGAGTGACGTTGCAGTAAATGCTGCAATTTTTAACAGTGAAGTCAATTAAAATCAATTTTCAGATTCGTTAAAATCGTCTGCTTTTGGCGAGGAAAAGCACTGTTCGCCAAATCCCGCGTCGCTTTTCTCTTTTCACGCCAATTATTCTAAACTATTTTATTTTTTTTACATATCTAATAATGTAATTCCGCCGCTAATTTTCACTGATCCTTTATTACCTACATGAGTAGTTTAATTCGTATTTTTTTTTCAAAAAATTCTGAGTATGCCCCCAATGGAGACCTTCCTTGTTAGTTTATTTTGTGTTTGGCGAAGCAGCTAGCTGAACGTTCTCGCTTTCACCAACTCGCCGAGGCTGGTGCTCAAAACTTGATTTTTTCTGAAAATGCGGCCCGGTTTATTGGCCTGCCAGATCACCGGACCTATCAAGTATGAGCTTCTTCTGCTGTGGTCACATGAAAAGTTGGGTGTATGAGAATCCCGTACTATCAATTAAAGATTTAGCAGCTCGTATTTCTGTAGCTTCCGGAAATCTATCAAAAATTCCAGGAAACTTCCAAATTGTGAGGAATTACATGCGATGCCGCTTTCAAGCATATTGAATTACTTCTGGTCGTAATTTCGAACATCTTTTCTAGTAAAACCTTTAAATATACTGTTTTATGTCATATTAAAGTGTTTCTGTTTCTCTGCTTTTTTTTGTTGTTTTTTTCTCTGCTTCCTTTAACCATAACTCGCAAAAAAAGATATTTTCAACGTTACATTCCTATGTGATTCCGACTCGCTTTTTCATCCCTAACACTTCTTGGAAGTATGGTAGTCTGGTAGTAAAACACCCAGGAGTAATGCCATTGAAATGTCGGAGATGTGTCGGAAGCGCCCTCTATGGAAAAAATAAGGACACCAAGTTGTACGTTATTTTGAATAAAGTAATTACCAAGGGAATTATCTACACGCAAACCGCAACAAAATTGATTAGTTTGTCCAAGTTTATGAGCGTTTAAAATCTCCCCCTCGGTTTACAGTTAAATTTTCGCTAGTTAACCGATCCCCATGTTTCCGAATTTGGGTTTAAAATTTAAGTTAAAGTCTAAACTTTAAAATAATTTGAACCTCATGCACAAAAGAACGGCAAAAAGTATTTGTCCGTTACTCTAAAGTCTAAAGCGCCCTCTATCGACATATTTCGAACTTAGCCATTAAAATTAAAAAGGTAAAAAATCGTGATATAAAGAATGATTTTAGAGAAAATCTCAAACAAATCGACCCTTCTATCTAATTTTTATCAGCGTTTGAATTTTTGGCCCAATAACTTTAATGGCCCCTACCTCCTACAGAAGACGTTTGCGCCCGTGGTTTCCCATTTAATAATGTTTGTCTTTATGTCTTCTATCACCCCTCAAAGTTTGTCGGTCTGGTAGCGAAACACACTGTATAATGTATAGGGGAGAGTGTTGTATCTTGAGACAGCACTTTTCACATTATAATTTTTTACTTCAAAGAAAATAATCCAATTTAAAATTTAAAGGCAGCATTTCAATACATCTATATATTTCTCTATAATATATTTTTAAAAATTCAGCAGTTTGAAAATAAAAAATTGCCACTCATTTGAAGTAAGGAAGACAAACTATCCCTAGGTACAACATCCTGTTGTACATTGGGGCATACTACAAAATTTAGGCAATAGACATATAACTAATTAAAAATTCTGTACGATAAATAATACAATATTTTGTAGAACAACAATGATTAATAATTTTGTGTCAACAAAACTTCTATTTTCCAAAGAAATAGAAAATAAAACTCAAATTTCCATCATTGGCAAGAACAACTAACTTTAAACATAAAAAAGAGATTTTTTTTCTCCCAGATTCTTTTGTAAGAAAGTAATCTACTTTCTTGTTTTCTTACTTCTAACACATTTGTGGTATGGTCATAATAAATATAGCCATTAAATAATAAAGTATTTTGTAGAACAACAGTGACTAATAAATTTGTACCAAGAAAACTTCTATTTTCCAAAGAAATAGAGAATAAAATTCAAGTTTCCATAATTGGCAAGGACATTAACTAACTTCAAATACATGGAAGAGAAATTTTTTCCGAGATACTTTTCTGAGAAAGTAATCTACTTTCTTGATTTCTTAGTTTTAACACATTTGTGGTATGGTCATAATTAATGTTGCCATCATCTTTAGTTCTAGATAAAATGAGTTTAACAGATTCAAAACTGCTATTTTGTTCTAAAAGTTTTCTTTCTACAGCAGTTTTCTGTACAGCTATTTCAATTTCTACTTTTACTAAAGAAATTCTTAAAACGTGAGATTTTCTTTTTTTCTACAGGTATTGCTTTTACAAACTGCAGATGTAAAGAATGACCCAATCAATAATGGAGAGTGACATTTTGAGAATGTGAAGATAAACTTGTTACGCATACATCTGATAACACATTTTCTGCTATAAATTCAGCTGTTTTTTTCAACATTTCATTTGAATGAAATAGTCTATCAATTACATATTATTAATAAAAAATCATCTTCACATAATACGTTTAATTGAATAAATTCCTGTTACTTCAAAATCTTTAATGATATTCGATGGTGTGAAAGTTTTTTAAGATGCATTTCCAACAACTTCTACTACAGCATATATTGTGATTGATCTACTTTCCAGGATGTGATATCATCTATTCATTTGGACAAGACTTGTAGTACGTTTTCTATGCCCCAAAGACAGTACAGTCAAGTGACTATAGTTTAAGGGAAGGATAGGTGGGATTGTAAGCAATAATTTTAACTTCCCTGTAATTTCTATTGTAAGAATAAAAATATGGCTATTTTGTTATCCATGATTAACAACATCGTAAAATACATAAATATACCTTTAAAATTGATTCAAAACCCGAAATTGAACAATTGACAATTGAAAATACATCAGAATATCTGCTCTTTCGAATATCGCATCACATGGAAAGAAAAATATTTAGTTACCAGATTCATTATGTGCAAAGTTCATTCATTATAAAATGTATCCAAATACAAAATGAAGTTGAATTATTTTCTTTACTGTATTTCACATGTTTTGTGTAATTTTCTGTAAAATAAGTAGCAAAAATACTTTTTTATATGAAAATTATTACAAATTTTGTTGTACCATTGGACACATCCTAAAATACAACATAGCTTACTGTAGCAAGGTACAATCCCCATATAATTTAAGTAAAATAAAAATGATGGTAAATCTAGAAGCACTGTCATTATTTTCTCACAGCCAAAACATTTAAATGTCCTTTCTTTTATATAAAAAAATAAATAAAATAAATTGCAGTTGACTTCTTGTAAAATATAGTGAAATTTTCTTTTTACATTCTTACTTTTTAAGTCATTAATTTAATGCTTCTGATGGTACCTGTTAATATGATGGGACCAGTTGGTTATAGATCACTATTAGACACAAACAAAATATCATTGTTGCCAATTTTTTTTGAAATTGTCAATGTCTTGAAGTATAGGCGTCCCAATGTACAACACTCTCTCCTATTCCTGCATTGTACAAAAAGATCTAACAAGCAGTCATGCTTATTTTTCATTAACTATGTAAGAAATTGTGGTGCTTTTTTTTCTTTTCTTTATTTCTTTTATAAAATGAGCAAAAGTTTATATATATATGCATCAGGGTTACAAGAAAGCAAGCTGTTTTAACAGGCTTTTTTTTTTTTGGCCATGATTGCTTTTATACAGTGAAGCATTTTAATTATAACCAACACGTTTTTAAGTGTCTTAACTAGTAGTTTTAATGATGTTTAATTTACTTTATTGAGTTTAAAAAATTGATTTATTAAAATGAAAAATTGGGATTTTAACTATGAGAAATTGGGTTATAGCCCAATTTTTTAATAATGAAGACATTAATACTAGAATAACACATTGATGGGGTTGCTAGAGGTTTATAGTTAGAATTGATAATATGTCAGCTAAATTATAAAATGGCCATACCAAGTGTTTTTTCTGATTTACATTGATTTTTAATTCCATCCTTGTTTTTCTATTTTTACGGCTTTATAAAATTAAAGAGGACAATGGTTACTTAGTTACATGATTTATTACTTAATTAATTTTTAAAGTTATTAAAATGTTATGTTTTATCCCCTATAAACATTTAAAATCATACATATAAAAAAGCACCATTTCTCACTATTGAAAATAGTACTATTATGAATTATGCATATTTCATAATATTTTATATTTCACAATTTATTTCAGTATTCTCAATTAGCATATGCATGAATGTATTCATGCAAGAGGGCATATATGCACTTTTAAATAAAGAGATATTCAAAATTTTAATTTTAACAAATTTTTATTGGACATTTTTTTTGTTTTATTTTATATAATTATGTATTAAATTCATCTCAAATACTGAATCCTGCCTAATTTCTCTTTCAACATTGTTCATTCTATGACTTAATCTTTACATATTGACCTGTAAGAATGTTTCCATGAATGCTTTGATGTGTTACATTTTGTCATAATTCAATTAAATATAATTCTTAAGAATGTGTAATAAAAATAGAACTATGAAATATAGAAGTTTAAAACGCATTCATTTTAGTATATTTTCTTTTTTCCAAGATTTATATATTTTTTCAGACATAATTTCTTTACAGTTGACTTCTAGCGGTTATAAAGACTTATTTATTTGGAAAATTAAATAAAAATTTATAACTTTTTTAGTAGTAAATAATTAAAAAGTATTAAAAAATAAATCAATCCAAATTTAATATGGATTCGGTACAAATTAACATTTTTTAAATAAAAGCCGGCTTTTATAAATGGATAAAACAAAAAAAGCCGTGTGGCTTTTATTGGCCCGGCTAAAAACCGGCAACCCTGATATGCATACATAATGACAGTATGCTATGTTGTTAAAGAAATTATCTCTTAGAGCGGGCGGCGGCGACACAAATGACTAAGTCATCAAGTTACGGGATGAAATCATGATGTAGGACAAGATTATTAGGTTTAAATTAAGGAATGACTGGTCTGCCTCGTCATTTCTTGGTACGATATGAGTAACAGCGGGCGCCAACTCGCCATTTTGGCGTCTTTTTCACGTCATCGAGTTACGGAATGAAATTAGTGCCAAATTAGAGGTTAAAAAAAGGTATTTAAGAATATTTTGGTCTGCCTGCGCGTAATCTGGTACAAACCCTTGGCAGACTAAAATTTATAACAAAAAATGACGTTATAATGCAAAATTCAATATGACTACGTTATCGAGTTACGGGATGAAATCATGATGTAGGACAAGATTATTAGGTATAGATTAAGGAATGACTGGTCTGCCTCGTCAATTCTTGGTACCATATGAGTAACAGCGGGTGCCAACTCGCCATTTTGGCGACACTTTCACGTCATCGAGCTACGGAATGAAATTAGTGCCAAATTAGAGATTAGTATTTTAAGAATATTTCGGTCTGCCTGCGCATATACTGGTACAAACCCTCGGCAGACTAAAATTTATAACAAAAAATGACGTTATAATGCAAAATTCAATATGACTACGTCATCGAGTTACGGGATGAAATCATGATGTAGGACAAGATTATTAGGTGTAGATTAAGGAATGACTGGTCTGCCTCGTCGATTCTTGGTACCATATGAGTAACAGCGGGCGCCATCTCGCCACCTTGGCGTCACTTTTACGTCATCGAGTTACGGGATAAAATTGGCGCCAAATTAAAGGTAAAATAAAGTATTTTTAGAATATTTCGTTCTGCCTGCGCATATCCTGGTACAAACCCTCGGCAGACTGAAATTTATAACAAATTATGCTTCATAATATACAATACAAAATCTAAAGACGTATTTTACATTACTTAACTTTACAATCGACTTTCACGCTATTTTGATGTTTTAGGAAAAGATTCTAATTAGTAAGCGAGAAAACGACTGATTCGGCATAACATGAATTGTATTGTATATTATGACGTCTTTTTGTTATAAATTTCAGTCTGCCGAGTGTTTGCACCAGGATATGCGCAGGCAGACCGAAATATTCTTAAAATACTTTATTTTACCTTTAATTTGGCACTAATTTCATTCCGTAACTCCATGACGTGAAAGTGACGCCAAAAATGGCGATTGTGCGCCCGCTGTTACTCATATCGTACCAAGAAATGACGAGGCAGACCAGTCATTCCTTAATCTACACCTAATAATCTTGTCCTACATCATGATTTCATCCCTTAACTCCTCGATGACGTAGTCATTCGTGTCGCCGCCGCCCGGTCTATCTGAAAATGTCATTAGCTTAACGCTAACCTAGAAATTTGGTACTAACCCGGTAATGCATGGTAGTTTTAAAATAAGATATTTGTGACCGGTAAATATGTGAACATAAAGTTTTTACAATTTGGTTGCTTTAACCACTGAATTACTTGCATATTTTTATGAATAAATTGAACCAAAAATAGAGTAAAAAACAATATTTAAAAAGTACATTACACGTGTTAGGGAAAGGAAAGGCAACCAAAAAACAAAAAACAAAAATATTTTTTAGGGAGAGGATATGAAATAATTTAGGTGGTTATTTAAATATTTCTACAACAAAATCACATGTCAAACAGGAAATTTCTATAAAAAAAACAAAAAAAAATTTAAACTTTATAAGATGAAGGGAGAAAGGTGGGGGGGGGGGTGTCATGATATGGGTAACAAGAGATACAGGGAAAGAAACAGAGATTTTGAGAGAAGAGAGTAATTTATCTAGTACATTATTTATTGTAAAGCAATATTTTGGGGGAATGGGAGGATAGGGAGTTAGATGATTGCTTAAATATTGTTGCAGTAAAATAACAAATAAAGAAATGCATTTGAAAAGGAAAATTAAATTTTAAAATGTTGTTTAGAGATTTTTTTGGGAGGGGGAACAGGCATTAAGATTTTTTTTTTTTTTTAACAAAACAGAAAATTGTTGAAAAATATATGATTCTCACCTCTACATTATTTATTTTTAAATTAAAGATAAAATTTGGTATTAATTTTTTTCTAAAAACTCCCCCATCTTCCAAATTTAACTACTATTTTTTGAAAAAAGGGGATAGGGCGCTTCCAATTGAGATTTTATGTGACTTTAACGTATTTATTGCTTTTTGTCACATAAGAGATTCAACAGTAATAGGTAGTGATGAGAGATAAAGATATGTTTTTATCTATTTTCTTGATTATACGGACACTTCAATAACTTTTGACTGCGTAATTTTTTTCTTGATGACTCCAGTTTGCGATTGCTTTTATGCCATACCCGATTCGAATTTATCACGTGTCATTTGTGAGTGAATTGGAATGAGTCAGCATTAATAAAGACACGTCGAATTCTCTCCCTAGTGAGTCGCGCATTGAATCAGGATCTCTAATTTATACACAATTTTGTAATATGAAATCTCAAATTAGGAGTCCGGTCGCATACGACACTGTACAGCAAACATGGTGTGCTCACAGTAAAATCTTCTAAAAAAATAACCTCGAACCGAACAAACCTCTGGTCGTATCTTTTGGGGGATGGTAAAAGTAAGGAAAAGGTCATAGGGACTGCATAACATAAAAAATGGGTACAAGGCTTTCAATGATATATCACACGAGAGTGATGCCAAAATTTAGAAAAGTGCCCTGCAGAGGGGAAAGTGTAGTAAGGTTCACCAAAGGTGCATAGCCACGATAAGAGCATCAAAGGACTTTTTAATCATATGCCACCTAAGAAAGTATCAATCTAAATTTATAAAAATGCCCTCAACTTCGGCGCAATGGAGGAGGGGGGAGCTACATAACATGCGAAAGTAGTCACAGGCCTTTCTGACAATATGTTAAATGAAGGGGTCTCATCTAAGTTTGAGAAAGTGCTCCCCATGAGGGTAAAGAAGTTTAAAATCTGTTTTCTCCTGGATATGGTTTAAACATTTATCGGGCAATGGTAATGTACTTACCACTTAATTTTTATTACAAACTTATAGATTCTGGTTCTATTAAATTTTTTCAACATTTTAGCTAAAAAATTTACCTGCTTCATAAATGGCTAAACCAACAGAACTCTATTTTAGAGGGAATTGATTCACTGTACTGGTTTGCAAGGCAACTTTTGTAAAAGAGAATTTAAGATGTATAAAATTTAGAGTCAACTTTAATAAAATTGTGAAAAAAAATGTATAATCTGAATGCTTGATCAGAAGAATGCGTATAAGAAGTATATT
The DNA here is from genome assembly GCA_964019185.1 of Maratus speculifer. Classification (NCBI taxonomy): domain Eukaryota; kingdom Metazoa; phylum Arthropoda; class Arachnida; order Araneae; family Salticidae; genus Maratus; species Maratus speculifer. The sequence continues at coordinate 13,708,320 of CAXHSM010001376.1, read as the reverse complement.
TAAAAAGGTCTTTTTTATTATTTTTCTTTCTGTTTTCAGTTTCAGTTGTAGGTAAAACTGTTCTTTCTGAAAATCAGCGAGTTATTTCCTTGGATGAAAATGGCGCCAATATTTTCTTGCTGACGCCTTGATGAAGTTCCTGTTATCGTCAAGCTTAAATTCATTTGAGAAAATGTCGTCGATTGCAGAAGAAAATTCATCTTCCAGTCAACAGCACTATGTTCCTCGAAATGGGGATAAGGGAAAACATTTCTCCACTGATACAGGAGAAAAGGTTTATATTTGTGGAGTATGTTCCAAAACATTTTCTTGGAACTGGGATCTAAGAAGGCATCTCTTGATTCATACAGGAGAAAAACCTTTCGTTTGTGAAACATGTTGCAAAGGATTTTCTCATAATAGTAGTCTAAGAAGGCATCTCTTGACTCATACAGGTGAAAAGCCTTTTGCTTGTGAAATATGTTCCAAAGGATTTTCTGACAACAGTAATCTAAGAAAGCACCGCTTGACTCATACAGGGGAAAAACCTTTTGTTTGTGAAATATGTTCCAAAGGATTTTCTGACAACAGTAATCTAAGAAAGCACCGCTTGACTCATACAGGGGAAAACCTTTTGTTTGTGAAATATGTTCCAAAGGATTTTCTCGAAAGGTTCATCTAAGAACCCATCTCTTGACCCATAGAGGAGAAAAACCCTTTGCTTGTGAATTATGTCCCATGAGATTTTCTCTGAATGATAATCTAAGAACCCATCTCTTGACACATACAGGAGAAGAACCCTTTTCTTGTGAATTATGTTCCAAGAGATTTTCTCGGAATAGTACACTAAGAACCCATCTCTTGTCACATACAGGAGAAAAACCTTTCGTTTGTGAAACATGTTGCAAAGGATTTTCTCATAATAGTAGTCTAAGAAGGCATCTCTTGACTCATACAAGTGAAAAACCTTTTGAAATATGTTCCAAAGGATTTTCTGACAACAGTAATCTAAGAAAGCACCACTTAACTCATACAGGTGAAAAATCTTTTATTTGTGAAATATGTTCCAAAGTATTTTCTCAGAATGTTCATCTAAGAACCCATCTCTTGACTCATACAGGCGAAAAACCTTTCGTTTGAGAAATATGTTCCAAAGGATTTTCTGATAATGGTCATCTAAGAAGGCATCTCTTGACCCATACAAAGTAAAAGTCTTGTGTTTCTGGTTCTGAGAGGATTTTCTTGACATTATCAACTAGAAAGAAATTTCATGATTGATACAGGAGAAAATATTATGTTTGTGTAATATGTTTTCCAAAGGATTATTTGATAACCATTATTAAAAAACCCAGTTATCTCATATTAAATAGATACCTCTAAAAAATCACTTGCATTTGTTGTTGATGTTAAAATTGAGTATGAACACTGTAAGTGTTATTGTATTTACTGCTATCACTTTTCTTCTGTTTTAGCGTGTAGTAATAAAAATAAAAAAAAATTGCATGATTGTCACAGTTGCCATTTTGATGAAAAGTAAATAACTCCAGACCTGAACATCAGTTTTTAGTAAAACTTTTTGATAGTTTAATTTTTTGTTATGTTACTATAAAGTAAATTTTCCCTAAAATTTAAAAAATAATCTGTCCTGAAAAGGGTAAATTTTACCTCAGTATGTTACGTGATAACAAAGGCTTTATTCAAGAAACAATTTTAAAATTTTAAGAGAAATATGTTTTGTGCAAAAATAGAAAAATCAGTACTACTCTGTTATCCCGTCGTCAAATTTTGCCAAATTATACAAATCGCCAAACTAATACCCAAATTATACATATTGACATAATTTTCATGTTAAATAACGAAAAAACAAATAATTAGTAGAATATTAATAAAAATTCAAATAATAAGAAAAAAATAAAAATAACTTAATAACATTTTAAACACGTGAATCGTATTTAATGTCATTGAATGAGACATTCACGATCATCCATTATTGGCATTTAATCTTATAGTTTGGCCATAATTTTTTGGTCGACGGGATAACCTAGTAGTACCAAAGAATCTTATTTGTTAAATTTTCTACTTAAAAAACTTTCAAAGGATTTAGATGAAGAATGTATCATTATGATATATTCTTTGCACTCAGCGTGAGATAGGTATTTTTTTTTTTTTAATTGCGTAAATAAAGAACTGAACATTTGTTTGGCATGTCTATTCAATTTATATGTACGATTAGTAAATATAATCAGTCGTGCACTAACATTTCCATCACAAAGTACATCAATTGTTTAGGAAGTAGTCAAATGTGGCAATCCCAAAACTTTCTGCTTTCTTAGGCACGTCAATACTTTCTGAAAAATGCATCATAGCAGCGCCATTTTAATTATATACATCAAAATGTAATCAGTACCATTTTATATCAAGTACTAACTAAATCTAAACTTTTATAAAAATCCTTGCAGTAGTTTTTAAAATATGGCTAATGTGAATAATGCAGCCTCATAGCAACACAATCTGTTGAGCGATAAACACCAAACACTAATCAGATTTATTTTATTTCAAGTTCTAACATAATCTAAAGTTTTGGAAAATTCCATGTATTAGTTCGTGTGACAGAGACAGAGCGCCCACAAATTTTTGTTACACACATACTGACAAACATTTTGTAAAAATATGTCTTTTGAGTTCTCTGACTCCAAAAATATGTATATCCGTCGAAAATGGGATTTCGAAAAATTTCACGAATCCAATACTATCTTCTTGTAGAGATAGAAGAAATAAATAAATGCCATTTATCGAGCTCCGTGGAGAGCACCTGGTTTTTCCAAATAAGATTGTTCGCCATTTTTTCCAGTCATGAGAGCGGAAAGGTTTTAGTCCAAGAATCGACTGCACAAAAACCTAAGTCATCGAACACAAGAAAAATTTCTTTATCTTATGGAAAAGTAATGTAATTAGTACCATTTTATATCAAGTGTTTACTAAATCTAAAGTTTTATGAAAATCCTTGCACTAGATCTTAAAATATGGCTAATGTGAATAATGCAGCATAGCAACGCAACCTGTTGAGCGATATACACCAAACACTAATCAGATTTAGTTCTATCAAGTAGGAGAACCTAATGATCCATGTCTGCCGGAAGCGAAGTGGTGCATGAGCCAAAAATGAACATCATTAGCAGTTGACTCAGACTTAGCATTGTGTTTCTTCCGTGTTTACATACTTTTGATTGTATGGCAAACACAATGCCGAGTCTTTGAGTTAACCATTAGTGGTATTCATTTTTGGCTTATGCACCACTTCACTTCCGGCAGACGTGGATCATTTGATTCCCCCCACCCCCTCTTACTACTCTTCTGTAAAATTAAGGATTTTTTCGTGTGCTCAGTGACTTAGGGTTTTGTGCGGTCGGCTCTTGGACTAAAAAGGGTATGTTAAATGTCTCAACTATTTTGGTATTTATGTAGAAAAATAAAGTTACATCTTATCTTTAATGTTTCATTAAATATTTTGACTTTCATACATACCTTTGTCCACAGTGGCAAACAGGAACTTATTTTCAGACTCCCCCTCATAATATAGGTATAAATTAGCTGAATGTTTTTTGCTTTAAAAGCAAAATAATAAATGTATAATAATTCTCTGTAAATCATCTCCAAAAAAGTGTGTCGGAAATAGATTCATAATCAATGATTTCAAACTGTCCAATCTTGTCATCCATTGGGATTATTGATGGTTTGGATTGTGGGGGCTAAGTTCAATCCATTTTTTTTTAAATCTTTTAAACATAGTAATTTCAAGATTATTTTGATAACCCAAGATCCATACTTAAAAGTAAAACTTCAATCAGGATGTCCGTAAGCTAACTACAGAAGTAGCTCTTAATTATTCTGGAATCTGTTTTAAGATTTGCATATTCAAACATATATGTATATATATATATATATATATACCGTATTTTCGGGTGTATAGCCCGCACCCTGTGTATAACCCGCACCCCTAAATCGAGCAGTGCAGTAAAAAAAGTTCATGTATAACCCGCGGAGATGCATCGGTGTATAGTCCGCGGGCTATGCACCATTTACGAACGTATATTGCGACCAGGGTTCGAAATTTACCAATTTTATTCGTGATGCATAATATCTACAGTAATTGGGCTAAAAAATTAAGATTATCAGTACCGTAATTTTCGGAAGAAGCGATGCGGCGTTTACGCGCATTTTTTTCAAAGAAGCGTGATATTTAAAAAAAAAAATTCCGAAAAAAAAATCGGTGATAAATTCAAAATTTCGGACATAAAATGTATACGTATCTTAGGTCATTGGTTCCCAAAAGGATCGAATCCTCGGAATCGATCCGAAATGCACCAACTCCGAAAAGGAACGATTCCTCGGACTCTATCTGAAATGAAACGACTCCGGAAAAGTTCGATTCTTAGAACTCGTTCCGAAATGAAACGACTCTGTAAAGGAACGATTCCTCGGAATCGTTTCGAAAAACACTGACTGCTCTGAATCATTCCGAAATGACATAAATCACGCACTTTTTTTAAATTCTTTGCAACAGGGTAAGGTACCAACTCCGAAAAAAAACGACTCCTCGGACTCTATCTGAAATGAAACGACACCGGAAAAGTTCGATTCCTTGAACTCCTTCCGAAATGAACATAAATCGCGCACTTTTTTTTGTTCTTTGCAACAGGGTCGGTAGATTATTTTTTTGAAAAATAAATTAAAAATGATCTTAAATTCAGAATTGTCGAGATTGGAAGGGTTCTGGATTTTGGATTTTGTACTCTACAAACACAATGGCTATTATACATCTATCAGTGCAATACTTGGCGATAGTTGCGACAGTTCTTTCATATCCAGAAATAACTGTATTTAAGCAGCAAAAAAAGCCTTTACAAATACTGGAGAGCTCTCTAAATTTCAAGGCATAGCTAAAAAAATTTACAAATTTCGTTTTTTTTTCAAATTTTTTAAGGTTTAAAAATTGTAGAAAAAATATCACGATTTCCAATTTTTTTAAAATAATCTTTGTATAACCCGCACCGTGTATAAGCCGCAGCGGCTTTTTGGCAGGTTTTTTTCTTGTATAAGCCGCGGACTATACACCCGAAAATACGGTAATATATATATATATATATATATATATATATATATATACAGTGGAGCATCGTTTATACGACGTCGAAGGGACAACCGAAAAACGTCGTATAAATGATAACGACGTATAATCGATGTTCACTTCCAAAACTAGAATTAATTATGTTTTCACTTAATGTTAATGTTTAACGTGATGATTTGCATGAATTTGTAAATTAGACAAACCAAAATAAACATATAACAACAACAACAAGAAAAAAACAGGGAGGGGTGATTAGTAAGCAATTTAAATATGCGTACCTTTATTTATGTTTCACCGAAAGGTTCCTCATCTTCAGTACATCATTTTCTTTCCATTTAAAGTCAAAGATCAAAAACCTCGGTGGCCAACTAAAAGTCACCAAAACTGATAACAGTTAGAAAGATAGTCTATTTGCAACTTTAAACAAGTCGAGAAAGCTGACCATCCGCGAAAAAAGAATGAACCTTCCCAGTGTAATCTGTTACATGTAAGCTTATTTTTCAGACTAGTCGAACACCAGCCCACATTTTTATAATGTGGAGTGCATTTAAACACACTCTTTGGTGTCAGTCATAGCTGCCAACTTCAGCTCGTTCGTAAAATAAACAAGAAAAATAAGCAAAAATAAACCTATACAAAATCGAAAAATCGACGTATAAACGATGTTGGGCGTCGTATAAAAGATATATTTTTACATTAAAATGAATAGGAATGAATCGGGACCACATTAAAACGTCGTATAAATGTAAACGTCGTATAAGTGATCGTCGTATAAACGATGCTTTACTGTATATATATATATATATATATATATTTGAAAATGCGTTTTATTTCTAGAAGATACATTTTCAAATTAATTTTGAATTTTTTTGGTGAAAAAAATTTTCTTGCTGAAAATATGTTGTTCCAGAATCAAACTCCGGAAAAATTGAGAGATGTTGGCATCTATGCTATTCCAATCCTGAAGGCAGAAATATTCAGTGGCGCACCTAAGATTAAGCTTTGGAGAAGGCTAGCATAATTTAGAGGTCTATATTTTCCTGATATAGCCCGGAATGCACAACCAGGTCCCATTTTTTTTTACATTTTACTAAAAGTGGACGAGACGTTTCGTTCTCAGACATACATTTTTGCTATTTTGTCTTGATACAAAACGAAGACTGAGTGATTTAAAAGGGGAGCAATCAGCGAAACTTGGGGGAGGGTCTCTGGAAATTTTTGATGGGGACAATTCTGAAGGCTTAAACCTCTTTGATAAATTCAAAGAAAATAATGTTTTAAGTTGTAAATATTAAAAATACTGATCTTTCAAATCTCATAAAAATATATAAATAAAAAAAAATGTTAAAAGAATACTATTTTTCAAAATATTCCTTTTGCAGATTCTATTAAAAATAATAAAAGTAAACTTTCATAATTTTAGAAAACATTAAATAATTTAGCTCGCCCCGTGGGTGCGTCAATGAAAAGGTTCAGTACTTCTCTGTAAGTCTTTTCCAAAAAAGAGTGTCCGAAGTTGATTCATAATAAAAGATTTCAAACTCTCAAATCCTGCTATCCTTTGGGATTACTGATGGTTTGAATTGCGGTGGTTAAGTTCAATCCATTTTTCTTGAAATCTTTTAAACATAATAA